>CM056994.1:98589587-99297796 GCA_029891345.1 Dryococelus australis
TCTACAATAACCACCTTGCATCTTGATCGCCTGTGTGTTAAGTTTTGATGATGTGAGTACACACACTTTTTTAAGTCCTATGTATTTCTGAACATAGTTATTATTCTCCATTACCAATTATATGAAACTTTTTCTCGTTTACTTAATTACAAAGTGGAAATGTCCATGCTATCACTAAGCCGCCTTCCTTTGTTTAAAACTGACTGAAAACTTCGGCTGTGCTGCATGTGCCATGTTATTTATCAAAATCGCAATGTTAATCAGCTTGTAGTACACGCCTGCTAATGCTATCGTTAGAATAATAGTCGAAAATCTGATATAATTATAGTCTTCCTGAGATGACACAGAGATCATGTGTCTGATGAAATTCAGATCTAGTCTCGGAGTATGTTACAGTGGGGAGTTCTGTATGGGTAATCTTTCACTTATCTTTAATAGTATGGTTTACTGAATAAAAATTAATGCCTTTGCTTGCTTTCAACTGCTGTGCCTCAAAACCATTGTTATGTAACTATTGTACTGGCAAGATCATGTGTGAAATCCCACAAGGTATGTAAATTTCTATAGTCCATACCTTAGAGTTGTGGATTACTTTACTGAGTGCCTTGTTGCATCTAAGGACCAGTTTGCCAGGTGTCTTTATTATCACGTAGTGGTGGGGTTCAATCGTGTGGACAAATAGTGAATTTCTTGGCTTGCATTGAAATTTACAGTTATGGAACAAACTTTGAAGACCCTTAAGATAAATTGCAGGTCTTCAAACATTTTGATTATGAACTGTCAACTATTTATTTAGAGAGGAAATAGATGTCTTTGGCTTGTTCTGGTGGATTGTAAAGCTCTCTAGTGTCTTGTGTGTTAATGTCGATAGCTATTATGATGGTAGGGGTTCCTACAATGCATGTCTCATATTTGTAAGGGACGTTCATAGAACAAAAGAATTGCCACGTGCTTTTATTATCTTTCAAAGGGACCTGCATTTTATTATCATTGGAGTAGGCATATCATGCTTTCAGTTTATGGGGATGTGTAGTATTTTAACATATTCGTGGCGGGGATACTTAATTCTAAGCCTAGGGCTTGATCCTGTAACTTAAGAAGATCTGAATTTAATATTTCTTTCGACACTGCTTCAAGTGGTAGAAATTTTTGTTGACATTGCTGGATATACGTGTTAATTCTCAGTTCGTTAACAATATTATTTATTATTCCCAAAACCATACTAAAAAGTAATTGACATTGAATTAGCGAGGACTCTATTTCTCTATTTTGATTATTCATTAGACGTGACATCCATATGTTTCTACTAAGATCATTTACCTCATTTTCGACTTGACCCTTTATTTGCGTAATGCTGTGTATCATAATGTTAAGGTGGTTGTTAGATGTGATAACATTATATCCAACTCATTTAATTTCAAGGCTATGGATTCTTTATTAGTGAGGAGGGATTTTAGGTGATGGGTTGTGAGAATGTCACAGCACAATGTCGCGACATCTCCAAGGGAGGTAATACCATGGTTTCTTTTATTTGACAAGGGCACCTCAGACATAAATTCTTGTGCATTTTTTTGAGTTGTCTCGCTGAAAAATTGGTGCGAATAATCAGCATTTTTGCAGGCAGTAGAGTTCTTGGTGGTACAGGCCTGGCGATACCACATGTCAATGTTGCTGGGAGCGGCAGGTTGGTGTAACGGTATAGTGTAGGCCAGGGGGATAGTCTATTCACATTCAATAACTGGTGAAGTTTCTTGGAAATGGATGGCACTGTGTGTCTTGAATAAGTGCACTTCTGTGGATGCTGATACTGTGTGGTACATGAGCAACAGCAGCAACCCCACACTCGTCTTTCCCATTGCAGAGTCGTGTTACCTCTAACTTACATGGTTACATTAATTCCTTATATTAGCAGTTTAATGTTTCTGGTATTGACTGTGTCAATCTTTGTTTGCCCTCGTTTCTTAATTTCAATAGCAATTGTCGATGGACCCTATATGTCAGAGAACTGGTACAGGACATAATATTTGAAATTGAGAGTATTTTGTTTGGTGGTTTTTTACCCATACAAGATGTCCAATTTTTCATTCATTGGGTCGAATTTCTTTCTCAAAGATTTTTTTTCTTTGGTTATGAGATTTGAGTAGGTTCACACAAGCCTGTTCACAGGCTAGGTGGAGTTGCTCACACCAATCCTTTGCACGCTGAGAAAATGTATGGGGGACGACGTGGCATAGCTGGATGGCTTCAATGCCGTGTATTAGGAAAAATGGAGAGAATTTTGTGCTCCTATTCATGGTGGAATTATAGTTGTATACTGTGTATTGGAAGTACTTGTCCCAATGTGCCTGGTCTTCATTGGTGCATGCTGTGAGTTGTTGTGACAGAACCTTATTAACCTGTTCGGTCAGCCTGTACAGGTCAGCTGTTGTTTGCAATTTCTTTATTTGTAACTTTTGTAATAACTCCGCGATTAGTGCATTGTAAAATGGTTTTACCCGATCAGTTAAAATGGATTTGGGATGCTTGTAATGTAGAATTACATCCTTAATAAAATTTGCACAAGTTTTAGCGTCTATTTTTTTTTTACCAGCTGGCTACCACATACCGCGTGAAAAGCTCTGTCATCACTAGGATGTATTTATTTCCAGATGCCGCTGTTTGGAGTGGAACTGTGGCATCCAGACCTCAATAATGGAATAAGGGAGGGGCTTCGATGGGGGTCACAAGGCCTATGGGTTTCTGGTTACTGTGTTTGACTTTATGGCAAGTAGAGAAGTTTTTGATATAGTTATTAACATCCTTGGCCATTGTGTCCCAATGGTATTGGTTTTTAATTTTCTGTAATGTTTTAAACTGGCCAATATGCCCTCCACCTAATAACACATCGTGGTGGGCCATTCTGATTTCCAGTACGTAGTACTGTGGCACTAAAGTCAAGCGCTTTTTTAATTTGTACAATGTGTTCCACCATTGTCTTTAAATATCAAATACTGGTGTGGTCTGTCTCGATTGTGAATTTTCGCCCATATAGGTATTGTTTGAATTATATGACAAAGTATTTAATGGTAGACAGCTCTCATTCTGTCGGCGACCATTTATTTTTATTCAGTGAGAGTTTTTTTGATGCCAACACAATAATACTGCGGGCTTTACTACCTGGTATTCTTGCATAAGGACAGCGTCTATTGCTGTCTGAGACATGTCACAGGCTAGTATTGTGTGTCTGTCATCCTGAAATTCTGCTAGAATGAGCAGGTTTAGTAGAGCTGTTTCAAGATTTTCGAATGCTAACTGGTGTTTTTTTCCATTGGAATGATGTGTACTCTTTTTTTATGAGATCTGTAAGGGGTTTGGCATGTTTGGCATAGTTGAGTATATCCCTTCTTAAGTACGACGTTAATCCCAAAAATGTATGTAACTGGTTAAGATTCTTTGGGGGTGCCATATGTTTGATTGCCTCGATTTTATCGGGGTCTGTGTGTATCCCTTCTGGTGTTATATAGTGTCCTAGTATTTTTATTTCTTGTTGCACGAAGTGACATTTCTTGGAGTTGATTTTTATGTTGTTTTTGTTTTCTATCCATTACTTTGCTAATGCTGTCCATGTGTTCCTGAAATGTGTTTCCTATAATAAAAATGTCTTCAATATATGCTACAACTGTATACCAGCATTGAGGCCCAAATATGATGTCCACAAAAATCTGAAAATAATTTGGGATTGTGGCCAATCCCATAGGCATACGGGCATACTCATATAAGCCTATGCCATCCATGTAAAAGCGAGTTTTTCCCTATCTTGCTCCCTTACTGGGATAGCATAAAAACTGAAAAACATATAAATAGATTAAATATAGTTAGAATTTTGGGGATCTTTATCTTCTATTCTGGGGATGGGGAATTGGACCTTTTTTTAGAAGTTGGTTAAGTATCCTAAAGTCCATTCAAAATATTATGTCATCTTTGCATTTCTTTATTACTAGGCTTGGCGTGGCATATGGGGATTTGGAAGGAGTGATTATCCGGGCATCAAGCATCTGTTGGGGATATGTTAAAGTACTTGTTCGCATGGCTGTGGATTTATTCTGTAAGGTCTACTATGAAGAGGTTTGTTCATGGTTAATTCTAATTTAATTCCATAATATTTTGTTTCTGTGAATTCAGTTATGTTACTTGCAAAACAATCTATGTATGTATCTAGTAATTCTCTTAATTGTTTTTTCATTTGTGGGGGTAGGTTTTCATTTATGCTACCTGGAGCAGTAGTACCCTTTGGGTTATTAAAGATTCTATTTTGTTAATATAGTATTCGATACAATTGTTTGTCTCCCAATATAGTTGATTAGTGTTAATTGATATTTCGATGACTTTTTTGTTGTGATAGGAGTGTACGTACATTACATCTTTAGTGAGTACTGGAACTATGTCATATTTCTTAATAAAATCTACTCCCAATATATTGTATAATTTTAAATTATCAATTAATAGGAAGTCTTGATTGAAATTGTACTCTGCTATATTAAGGTTTATATTGGTTTTGTATATAGATAGGTCGATGTCTGTTGTAGCACCCACTAATGTAAACTCTTCTGTGATTGGTTGTTGGTTATGTTTGTTTACAAAATTGTGGCTATACAGGAAGGCGAACAACCTGTGTCGAGCAACATGTTATATGACCTGCCTGCAAGACAGATAAAAACATGCAGCATTGACGTTTGTATGTAGCTTACGCGACATTTCTCCTTGCCAGTCTGCGGGGCATGCATGTAAGTGTTTTGGAAAATGGAACTGTGGCTCAGTTTCTCCTTTTCATCATTGCCACAATTTTCCGTGATTCCGTTACAACTGTCATGTGATGAGTTGTTACTGCCTGTATTTGGGATGCGTATTTTTACTTCCACTAAACCAAAACATCTTTTTGAACTTCTTAAATCTTTCATTTATATTTGCATTGAAATTCTGTGTTTGATTAGGAAAAAGCTGGCATTCCATGGCTCGATGACCTTGATAAAAGTACAAGGCACACATCATGGCTACTAGTGACCGTGGTCCGATGAAGGCTGTAGTTGCGCTGACGTCATGATCGTACTGACTCGTGCGTTCCATGGGCCCGACCTAGGTTTGCTCACGCCGCTTCCGTGCTGTCTACCATCTTGGCTTTCATGGGTGCGGTGTTATAGTGACGTAAGGCCATGTTCTTGTGTACAGTGTCGGGATTCCCTCTGTTTCTCCGCGACCTGCATTTGGGTTCATTAAACATAATGTCAGCTGACTTGGTTTCTTTACTTTCTCGATTGTGAAACTTTTCACTAACTTGGCTTTTGTTTTCCAGGGGATTGCATTAAATCTAGCTATTTCTGCATATTATAGTGATGGTATTCTCTTACTAAAGAGTACCTCACAGGCGTTAATGACACATCTTACCTTTACTTCTGGTTCCACATTTTCCTTAGCTTTACTATGTTTTTTGCTCGCATCTATTTTCCCTCTGGTTATGCTGGTATGGCTTCTATAATTTATTTGGGAGGGAAAATGACATGAAGCACAAAAAAAAAGCAATATCTTATCGCACCGACCTCTTATCAGGCGAAGGCTTGGCTCCATATCTCTCTCTACCTGGTTAAACAATCAAAGTTAAAACTTTTAAACACATCAGGTCACAGTAATACTAGTGTTCCTGATGCTTGGCAGAAATATTCTAAGTCCATTACCTTGAAAACAAATTCGCCCATAAAATCAGAACCACTGAACCAAATTCAGTCAAACAAACAACAACATCATTGCAATTACTCTAGCAGTACAATTATGACAAATAAATGCAAATATGAAGCAAGAATAATAATGTTACACTCATTACAAACAACCACCAAATACAGAATTGATATCCTTTATATTGGTCATTAATCAACTATAAAACTACAACCTTAATACACCACAAGGGTGTATTCCTCCTAATGAGTTCCCTTCATGAACTGTAATTTAACTGTCAACTCTCAGTCATGTATGTGTGTATTTAGGTGCAGGTGCAAATTCATTTTTCTGGTTTGTTTGGTGCAAGGGTAATAGCAGGTAAGTTAGTCAGGCTTCCTTTATGGAACATATGATATATACTTTATAATACCACCAACATCCTACTACGAATAAATGTTATCTATGGGCCAATTAACAAAAAAGGAAACACAGAGAAAACAAAACATAAACCGATTATTATGGCTTAAATATTTATTATGGATTAAAATATAATTCAGCGTGACCATGAATGTGCATTTAACACATCCTTGTTTTCGCATAAGAAGATGAAGTTTGAACTTGGTGATCAGATTTCGTTGTATCACAAGCTGGTTGGTACAACTGGTGATGTGCATATTCATGGTCATGCTGAGTTGTATTTTAATCCATAATAAATCTTTTTTGTCGTAATAATCGGTTTATGTTTTGTTACTGCTTCTGTGCGACTGACTTTGATTTCCATTACCTATACTTAAGGCCCCTGCCTGTTTGTGACTGTAAATTTACTTTCTTCCGCCTTACTTACTGGTTTATCTGCAGGGGTGATGCTTATTGCTCCCTCGTGTAAGAGTATTTAGTTCGTTGTATTTTGTTGTTGAATTGTACTTTGGTCTTGTTTGGTTGTTTGTTAGTTTTCTGTAAGTTACCATTTTTGGTGGTCTTTTGTTGTTTTGTCGGCTGTTGTAAAACGTTTGTGGCATTTGCACGTATTCTTTAATTATGATCACAGGTTGTTTATTGTGCCCATATTTATTGTATTTTACATACTGATTTGTCTGTGTGTTATATTGTCTTTGTTGATTTCTGTAGTTAAAGGGTTTTTGGTTCCGGAGCATTAGGTTCGCAATTTCCTCCTTCAATTTTATCATTTCGGCACTTAATGAATCTGTTTCTGAGTGGCCATGTTGCCCTGTAACTGTTTGATTATATTGAAAAAAATCCTAGCTCTACCCTTTGTATGTTCGTGAGCAAGTCGCCAGTTGTATCATTTTTGAGGTGTACGGATTTGTCCGCGATGGAAGGGAGGAGTGATCGCCACACAATACTAATGAATTCTGCATCTGTGACTGTAGGGTTGTATTTTCGCCTGTAGAATAATAGGTTTTCAATATACTTTTAAAAGCTTTTGTGCAGTTTTTGTTTTGTTGTGTATAGGAGATTTCTCAAGTTTTTCTCGTTTGCTGGTGTTAGGAAAGTTTTTCTCATTTTTTAAATGGCGTTGTTCCAAGTAGCTTGGCCCGCATGACTTTGTAGATATTTTTCCAATTTGTGCTTGGCTGAACATGTGACATAGTATTTCAATCTATGTAATTTATGAGTATCATCCCAGTTGTTATTTTCGGTGGCGTGGTTGTATTGTTCCAGGAATTCTGAATTCTGACAGTTTGTCACTACCATGGTCCGAAAATTTATTTACTGTCGTAGGATGTTGTACTGTCATGTTAATTGGTGGTGGGTTAGCCATGCTGTTTTCGTGTGTCTGGAGTGGAGAAGATAAAGGTGAATTCTGGTATGTGTGTTCAGTTGAGGGGTTCGTTTAAATTTGAGTGTTTGTGTCCTGTTGTTGTGTCAATTTTTACTGGTGTTAGAAGATAAGTGTCCTGTTGTTCTATATTTTCATGTGAGGGTGGGGGTGTGGCTGGCAGAAGGTAGCTATGTGTGATTTTGCTGATGAGGCTATGTGTCAAACGTGTTGATGTCGTGTCAAATTTTTCTAGAATATCTGGGTTCTCTGTTAGTAATTTTTCTTCCGATGCTATGAGTTGTAATTTTTTTTTACTTGTCATGTTCTATTTTTGAAATTTCTTTTGACTTTCTATTAAGTCAGTACTGGCGTGTTTTAAAGTATTCCTAACTGTTTTGGTAAGAGAGGGGGTGGGTTTATCTGAGATGTAATGTGTTTTTAGATTGCCTCTGTAACATGTGTAGTATAATACTCTACTATAAAGCAAGCGTTCTACAGTATACTTTTTCCACATTTGCCCCACTTTAGTGGAAAT
This sequence comes from Dryococelus australis, assembly GCA_029891345.1. Classification (NCBI taxonomy): domain Eukaryota; kingdom Metazoa; phylum Arthropoda; class Insecta; order Phasmatodea; family Phasmatidae; genus Dryococelus; species Dryococelus australis. The sequence goes on from CM056994.1 coordinate 98,597,594, forward strand.
TTGCAATAAGCAAAAGTTAAAATACGGTCCGAAGAGCGAATCCGTGTTTTAAGCATGCAATAATTTATTCAATGCAAAGCACACACACACTATTCTACAGAATATACTGTGGGCGACTGTCTGGCCTGGCAACTTTTCGCAACGCGGCAGTTCTTCCCCGCTTGCTCTGTTGCGGCCACAATATTCTGCTGACTGATACAACATGCAGTGTCGTGAATGAGTGCTTACAATTGTTTTCAAACGTTTACTTCTTTACTACGTCAGGTACGTTGACCCGGTCCACTCGAGGTAATTTAAACCCTGAAGGCAGATGGACGGCGCTACACTTTTTTTTTTTTACAAATTTCGCTTCTTTATTTATGCAATTTAATTTACTGTTAATTGAAAGGGAGGGTGGAAAAGCCGAGCGCCTCTGCCATTTGCTGTGACCTCTCCTGTAGGAGCAGGCTATGCATTAACAAGGGGGAACAAGTGTATCTCAAAGGATAAGCACTCAGATACAAAAGAATACTTTTATTACATGCTACCTTTACAGTTCCGCCTCACATAGGCGTCTCAATCAATGATCTGCTTCTACAATCAATCAGCTACAATTAGCAAATATATCTCGACAGGTCTCACAAAGGGGCGCTGACGCCTGTAATCAAGCTCAAGGTAGCGTAACGTTAATAGGGCGAACCATGTTCAAAGGGAGCTTAAAGCCATCACAAGTCCCGCGCCCTAGCGTGCCTTAAGTCACCATACCAGGGACTTGATAATTACCTTCTTTGCAGTCGCATTCTGGCAGCAGTTCTCTCGACGGCGGGTTCGTCGGGCGTCGAAGGCAGACCACGGGTTGCGGTCCTCTCGTCTCGTTGTCCTCGGGTATAGCCTCAGACAACGGCAGACAAGATGGCGCCCAGAGCCGCCCTCGCTCTGAGCTTTTATACTCCTTTCCTGACCTTGCGCTCAATCCCCCAGTATGTGTTATTTAAAACAAGGCTCGGCTGGCCAAGGTCACTCTATGCCTTGCCTCAGCGCGCTGCTGAGCAACCCTTGCAGGAGCCAGCCACAGCAACACAAAATAAGATCTATGTAGTTCTACTCCCTACCGCTAGATCGCATATTACAAACAAATACTTGTAGTTTTATTTGAATTCACAGCGGCGTTACTGCAAAATTACAAATACTGTACTCGTTTTAGTGATACTACACATACAAATGTAAAATGATCGAAAATGTGTATGTGTAAATATATGCTCACAAATACTTCAGGCTGTAATGGAAGTTTACACACACGCGGACATTGTAAACTTACACAATTGAAGATGACATTGGGTGTTCATACAACGACTATGTGGTAGTAATACATAACTTAATGTTTTAATACAGCGAGTGGATATAATTTTTCACATACTTCAAAATGTGTAAATTAACACCAACATTGTGTTTACTAAGTAACAAATTTATGCATTATTATTTATTTGTGTAAAATTACACGTAATGTAGGTTTATTTACAAATTTCATATACAAAATGTAAAATTATCAAAAATTTTGTATAAATTTACAAATTTTTTACAGTGTATCGCTGCGCTATCTCCATGCCTTTACCAATCACGAGACGTGACCGGGAGTCACAACTGATCGCCCTCCATGCCATAACGTATGGGGTCCGGGACGTATGGCGTTCATGAATTAGTGCGGGATCGTTGTATGGCCCACTGCGGCTCAAAACCCAGATGCAAATATAATCTCCACTACGATTGAAGCTGGACTCATCACATAACATAAAGCGTCACCATTCCTCTGTCCAATGTTGACGATCATGGAACATTTGATGGCGTGCTGCACGATGTCGAATGGTAAAAAGCAAACTGAGAAAGCGGAAGGCTCACCCCATCGGCAACGAATGGTTCTTCTTGAGAACAGCAAATGCGTTGCAGACTACACAGATTGTAGGATCTCTTTGAATGTTTTGCAGCGTTTTGCTACTACACGTTGGCTGATAAGACGATCTTGTCTATCGGTAGTGCGTTGGGCAGGACCAGTGTCTTACTCCACTAGTACAAATATTTTGTTAAAAAATTAAATGTTTTGTTAGTTACTGTGAGTTATTATATTCAAAGTCTTAATAAAGTGTCACAGCTTGTCAAAAAAAAAAGTTTATTTTAATGTGCGTATATTTTATATTTTTCTTTATCCTTAAACTAAATAAACAAATTTAGCAGAATGATGTTCAGCCAAAATCGTTTAATGTTGCTTTGAAAGCCAAATATCCCGTGTATAACATGTTCTCCACCAAAAGGTTATATTTCCTACAAAATAACTTTACAAGAGGATACATATAAAATGAGGACTTATATTCAAGGACAATATTAAGCGCCAGAGTTTGTCAATTAGCGATAATTATATATTCTCTTTAAAAGCAAAATTGTAGTCACATTATAACAAACAAAACTCATACACACTGATCAGTGAGTAGATGAAAAATAATATTTAAAAAGTGGTTAAATGTCAAGGGGCATTTTTTGCTCCCACTCAACTCTCCAAGTATTATGCTATACTGAAAGTTAAGAAATTGCTGGGCATAATTTTAAAGGGCGGTTGGGCACGCCAAGGCAAACATTTTGATATTAGGAACATGTGTCCGAAAACGTCGTCTTACCGAGTTACAAAGAGTAAATGATCTGTTTGAATTTGTCGTGTTTCCTGAACCACTCACATGCGGACCGAGAGGAAAACACAGGTACTGTGCGAAGTGGGACGGAGCACATGCTAACTCTCTGCTGGATCTGTTTCATTGTGATTCGCGGGAATACCTCGCCCAGTTGTCGAGGTGCACTGAGGAGGACTCGACTGCGAGAACTCTCGTTTCCTACGTTGATGTTCAAAAAACACACTGCTTGCTAGTCGGAAGACGTCGCTGCGAATATCTCCTGTAAAGCCGAGCCATACATCACTTATCTTTGCTTGTTTATGCACTGCGAGCAACTGTTTGCCATCGCGCGCGGGGACTACTCACACAGACATCAATAATACAGATATACACAAGAACAAATAAACTGAAGAGACGACACTTACACTAAACAACACCTACACAAACAACATTACACTGACACCAACACAACACCGACACAGCATCAAACACACGACGGACACCTCACAAAACGACAACAATCGTCGGCCTCTCTGTCTCCGGAGAGGATGGCGGGGTGAGGGTTTAAGGGTGGAGGCAGAGGAATTTTAATCTTTTACATTTTTAAGCGTTACTTTTTTTTATATTTTAACAAAATAGTTTTAAGCATCTGTTTTAAAATTTAACTTGTTTTTAAATGTTATAACGAGACAAATTTTGTGTTTCGACTATTTCAAAAATCTATTTCAAATTAAAGTAACTGAGACCAGTAATGGCCTTCGGCTGGGTACTGGCGCCATTTTAATATGTTCTGTTCTGGCCGCCTGCAGGCCGGCTCTACCTTCGCCAGCACGTGATTGACCCAGGCAGCGCGCTGAATTCAAACTGTACGTTCATCGTTTAATGCCTGTAGCTCGGTAGGATAACACCTTTATTAATGCTATTCTTTACCATTATATTTAGGTTTAATATATGCATGGAGCCTAAGTACCTTACAACTATCGCACGCAGATGATGTGTAATCCGACGCGGTCTTTAGAATATTTTATTTCCCAGCTAGGGTCATTCTTCCCTGAGTGTTCCGTCGAGTATTCCAGAGTCACGAATAACCATTCCCCATCTTAGTTATATCATGGGGAATAGGCTACGTCCATTGCCAGTTTCAGGGTCTGAATATTATGACACTCCTGGTATTTTATGTTAGCTCTAAGATTAGTACGTCAAGAGGAGCCGGTCGTAACCTCTACTATACAGCCGTAGTAGCATAACAGGAAGAAGATAGAAAAAAAGGGGGAGGCAATGTTTTTATACCCATCTAAAAAAAATAATCGAACACAAAAAAAAAGACACGCAGACATGTCATTTATAGAAACCTCGAAGTAGTTGAACTATGTAAGAAATGTATATAAACTCTGTTAAGAGTTAATTTTCCTAATTAATTATATTCGTTATTTGTGCAGTTAGGCGCAAATAAATATTCTGGGAACACGATTATTTTTAGTAACAGTGTTTAACCCAAATATCACAGTGCAAATAATCAGAAGTATTAATGTTCGCGAAGCTTGGTTTCTCACGCTCTGTAAAGGAGTTGGTACGGGAAATTAGTATTTCTATATGGAAAAACATTGTTTTACTGCAACATAGAATTGTATACGATTATTATAATGTATAATGACTTTGCAATGAAGTAGTCCTACTTTCCTGCTAAACTGATATGAATACACTGTTCATTTATCATATTCTTCGATATACGCAATTTTTTTTTAAACCCGAAATTACATGTTACTAATTTTCGCTCTACGCGACACTGTAGTGAGTTACGTGTATTAATTATTGTTGGCACTCAATATATGTTGCGTAATAGGCTGTTTATTCCATCACCATGGTAATTAACACATGAAGTAAATATATATTACAAATATTCAAATTTTTTATTATTACTTTCGGAAAAAAAAAAACAAAAAAGCATTTAATCGGAAATATAACTGTACACGTCATGAAAATGAATCAAATTCTAAACCATGATAATACGTTTTTAAAACAAAATCAATATTTATGTCAACTATACAACAGCTTGTTCACAATTAAAAGAAAGCTTTTTAATATTAACGTAACCTAGATAGATTATTTCAGGAACATGCATCCTCTAAATTTAATATAACGTACACACATAAAAAAAGTACAAATTTTTCGGTAACTTTATAAAATCGGTGTAGGTATACTTACACGCAATAAAAAATACAGTACTTTACGTGAGCGCTGAATTCTTTCTCTTTGCTGGGATGGCATTGGCCATAGTCGGCTGTGGCACTAAACAGACTGTAAATTATAAGGGTGGTATTCATAAAATTGGTTTATGGTGCTTGGTGCAACTTACATTGTATCTAGGCCCCACGTTAATTCCTCTGCATTGAAATGTTTTAGATTCTATCAATCACTTGTTTCTTATCCAGCGTGGTATGGCCATAAATTTTGCTAGTAAAATATGAAATCTGTATGATTGTTATGTAAAGTGCCAGACAGTATGAAAACCGCCTTTCAATATAACTAATGTCGGAAATCTACTAACACCGAGTCCAAGCAAATCCCCATTTTGCGTCGTCTTACTTAGAGGTTTTGTGGTTACTCGGGTAGTTTTATGATGGCAAATCTAGAAGTGAAATTCGTCGTGTTTAAATTCCGACGAGAAAAAAATTCATGTTGTTTACATTTATGCAGTAAAGCCTATGAACTTCATTGAACACACGGTGTATTTGAATTTTTCTCTTTCTTAATGAATGCTTTTTAACAAGCAACTTATTCCCTGCTAAACAATATCCGTATTTTATTGCAACATTTACAGACATTCCAGGAAGACCGTGCTTAAAAAAAATATTAATTTTCACATTAATAGTGTACTGATTTTAGAATAACACTTTTCTTATTATCACATGCGAAAATATCCAAATATATTATATATAAAAATTGTTCTATTACGAGGTGCGCCTACCTTTTAACCTATTGAAGTCATTTGCACAAGTTTAGTAATATACCCGTTATTTTAAAGCAATTTTTTTGTCCTTGGTATGAGAGTCATGGAAATACAAAACTTCGAAAAACAAGATTTTACTAATGCATTAATGCATTAAAATTTTGTTTTTCTTAGTTTGTTCTTTTCGGTATCCACGACACTGAAAATTGTCACTAAGAAACATTCTTCGCAAAAACAGGCGAGACGTGCGAACCCACACATGATTCATGACGTAATGAAACTTTTTGGAAGGCTTTTAAATTGCGATGATATTTGAAAGTAACTTCTTTCAGAACTAATTTCCCGACAAACATAGTTTTATAATGCTATATCTCCAAAACAATTGCCTAAAACCAGCCATCCAGAGAAACTCTATACATATCGCCCATTCCGGCAGCGAATTATAGAAACAGTCGTATGCCGTAAATTTATATTTCAATCTTTCATTTTTAAAATTTTTAAGCTTCGAAATTTAGTTCTGTTTTATAAATATTACACTAGGAATATTAAAATAATAGTAATATATTTATGTGGCATACAGTTTCGTAGTGCGACTTAATTTACGCATGGAAATTTTTTAAATTTAATTTAAGTAAAAGTTAATTTACACTTTACATTTAGATTTTTTAAATTTGCGGAAAATTAATAATGGGGGAAAATTTTTATCGATTACAGTTTACAAAGACCTTGAAAATATAAATAAAGAGGTATTAAGATTCCATTAATGTTAATAAATCCTTTTACTAACAATAAATACTGCATGGTATATTAAAAATAATATCACCAATCTTCCTTCATAAATATGAGCACATCCAGTTGTCTTTTAAGTATAAACTGTATTACGAACTGTTTTTTCGTTACTGTTTCGTTCCCGAGATATGTTGGACTTAGTTCAGTCAACGAACAGCTGTGTCTTGGTTTGGTATAGGAGCAGGACTCTCTGGTTTTCTCGTCATGGACATTTAGGCAGCTAGGAAAGAAGTCACTGAACATCTCTTTCGTTGTAACACCGATTTTTCCAAACTTAACGTTACTTGTGTGACCGCCATCCTAAATTCAGGTGGACAAAGAGCGACATCCTCCTAGCCGCATCAGTGAAGAAATATTATTTAAATATTACCTTCACTCATTGGCTTAGATTCCTCGTTCAAGGAATGATGTTCATCAATTTTAAAACTTCCAGGGCAGTCGTTCAGTGGTCGATAATATCTTTGTGGCTGTTAAAAGTAGTTCTTGGGTACTGATGCGCTCTACCAGCAGTAATGCCGGATCTACGGTGGCCGTAATCGCTGACGCATCACTCTCATGTGGCGAGGATGCTGGAGGATAGGTTATGGTTCACGCCCACCACTAACACCAAATTCCCATGTGCCACCCGATGGTCGTAGTGTCGTGAGACCGGGAGGAGAAATCACCAAATCTCATTGGGCGATAGTAGACCCACGGTTCTTACCGGCACAATAGGATCAAACCACTGAGCCCGATGGTAGGACAACGTGTACATATATGTTTTGCTTTAGCTCGTGGGCCATATTTAAAGCCGTAGTTTGGGTTTCTTCCTCGCCGATCGAAAGCTGATTGGTCCCGTCGGAAAACTCTGTTTATGAAAGCTGAGTTGGATTCCCAGTGGTTCATTCCCCACTGTGGTAAGGAAGTCAAGTAATTTTCAGACCTCCTGCCGACGTTTCATAGTAAGCAGCATTCTAAACTGAACTTACGTAATGATTGATTCTGCTTCACGTATTGCAAATTGTAGTGTACGGGGGTAAGAACAATTCTATAATCCAAATCAAATTTTGATGTGTTAAAGAAGCATGTCTGATTCTTTGTCATATTTACAACATTTAACCACATTCATGAGAATGTATAAACACTTAATTTCTCAGTGTTAATGTAATAAACATGAAATTTTTACAGAAGTTGAATATTTATATTAATATATTACGAAAAAAGACCCATCTTACAAGTCCCTTTTCAAATTAAAACTGATTTAATAAAGCTTCCTTTTTTTTTCTCTACATGCCACCTATTCGAAAAGTTATCCTAGTAGTCCCCAAAATCCGTTTTCTAAGTAAACATTTAAAAATAATTATTTATTTTAACAAATATCTGGTCTGCAATACTTAGATTCAGCTAACTAATACGTACTTTAAAAACCTTATTTTATGACTACATGTGTAGATAAATAAATTGTCTTCTTCTATTTCTATTTATTTTTTGTACGTACGATTGCTGAAAACGTGGCCTGAGCTTTTTCAGCGGAGAATTAAAGTTCAGAAACATGACACTTAAAAAAAGTGTTCAAATTTTGTACTTAACGCTTATTGCTTGATTGATCCAATAACTTTGTGCACACATTTTATTTAAAGGAATTACTGAATTCAATACAGTGACCGGAAACCAGCATATACAGTATATACTTTAGCGTCCGGCGTCTTGTCCGAGATATTACGTACACCAAACATTTCGCAAATGGTCTGTGGCGCTTTCGGAGATGCCCTTGGCTGCGTAAACTTTTATATGTGGAGAAACACATCTCGGGAGTGTGCTGAAGTGTTACCAACACGGACGCACAAATTTAGGCAAATAACAGGTGTGAAAAATCTTTCTTTTTAGTATAGTCTTGGCCTCGTAAAAAAACGTATTCCTGAACTAATGTTTATTTCTTACCTAGACCTCATCGTTTCTGCGCAGTAATAACAGACCCCCACCATCATACAAGTTCCTTATGAAAAGTATTAATTTTGTACAATAAAATCTTCAGTGTCTAACCCGTTGAAGCTGGTGATGTTACAAAGCTGTCATAAAACTGCTTCCGTACCCAAATTTACGACAAATTTAGTCCGCTGATATGCTGCTGGATATGCCAGCTGGGTTTGAGGTGATATTCTGTTAGATATGATATGCGTAAGTTGTAATATTTTATTGTTTATTTTTACTGCTTGTAGCAAGCTAACTTCAACAAATACTTGTTTAGCAGAGAGGTTTGTCCAGAACACCGTTAACATTTTGCAATAATTAGTAATTAAAATTTTATATTTCTTTTTTTTATAAATCAAAACCTCACATTTTAGCCGTAGTGATTTCTTCGAAGAGGAAAATACTTTTTTCAAATAATACTTTCAGTAACGACAACGACATTACTGTACATTACTTTAGTATAAAAAAATGATTGCGTAAAAGGTACTGCAGGTGACTGATAAATAGATACTTATAACCTATGTTTAATCAAAGAAATCATCAAAATGCTTGTAATCGAATAGAGTATGGTCACATAACGCGATTTGTGTTAGATTATTTGTAAGTAATCGCTTTCATAGTAAGTTTACCAAATTCAAATCCCATCAGTTCTGTACAAAGTGTGTTGGGTCACGACGTGGCCAGTGATGCATTGCCTCTACGTAAAGGGACGTTACGCGGTGAAATGTCGGCATTCATGTGTTATCTGGATACCAGTCGCCACAACTGAGTGCAATTGTTACTACGTTGTTTAAAATAGCATCACGCCAGAAGTATGGTCTAGCATGCATAATCACCACGACTGTTCGTGTAGTAAGCAAAGCCTTTTATAAATGGAAAAATATTCATATTTGGGATAATATCGTGTTGAAACAAAAAATAATAATTTTTTTTTTTCAACGATTATAGCTATATATTTAGTTTCAATGTGTTACGAAGAAAATATTTCAGCCCCCGCTCATGCCCTATTTTAGCATGCCTGAAATTACGTAATTTCCGTTGAGACACAATACTTTAATTCCGTTCAGTTAAACTATTCATTTAGCGATTAAACTATCAATATTATAAACAACTTAAACAATTACTCAATTTGAATTATATTACCTTGAAAGCAATTTAGTCGCGCTGTTCTCGTAGATGCCATCGTTTCTGCACAGTGTTAACAGACCTCATCATCAAACAAGTTCCTCATAAAAAGTATTAATTTTGTACAGTAAAATCTTTAGAGTAGAATCCGTTACAGCTGGTGATGTTAAGGTAGTTTAGGCTTAATTAAGGACAAATTTTGCTCGTATATCACGGTTTGGAACTTGGTTGACGAAAGATGTAAAAATATTTATTCCATAATTTGTGTCTAACTGCAGTTATAAGCTTCTTAGAAAATGTTTGTACTATATTGCAAAAACAAAACAAAACTGTTAACACCCACCTCCAAATCACTTCGACGCACTTAAGAAACTACGAGAATGCGCTATTTTTTAAGTAGAAGTCGAAGTGATACCTTATATTTCTAGAAGAGATTGAGTTAGTCGAGTAAGTAATTTTTATCTGTAGTACTGAATTGTTTTATCGTGGTGTTCATTTCATTAAATCGATAACAAAAATCGAAACGTATGTTTACGTGCGAATTTTTTGTTATTTGTTTACATCGCCACATATCAAACTTTAGAATGATGCCTACTTAGAAGTCTTGTAATTTTGGCTTATCGAAAATCGACAGAGCCACAACACTAACTTCTCAGGTAAAGAATATTTACGACGCATCTTTAGCGCCTAGTCGTAAAAACAAGAAGTTATTTATATAACTTATGAGCCAACTTTCCTCTACATCAGTGTAAATACATTTTAATGAAGTTCTTAAAACCTTAAATGGTAGGTATGTCTTGACGTCTCGTTGACATCTATATCATTAGAAATGAAACCAGAATTATATGCAACACTACCGAAACTATTACAAATACAAACATGCCTCACCCGAGACGCGAACCCAGAACACCTCATAAAATAAGCTATCGTACAATCAACAGCTGTATCACGGACGTATGATTCGGTGCATCAACTTCAGATATAATCAGTCGAATGTTTTTAATAATAGGGTTCACTAACTTGAAATATTTACATTGCCATAGTTTAATAACTGTCTGAGCCGCTCAGAATGCGGTAGTTTACATGGTATACCGTATGGATACTTGTGTGAAGAATTTGGTGGAAAACCGTCAAATAGTCCTTGAGATATGGCATGTTAACTTCATTCCTTATTTGGTGCTATCTTAAGAAATTGCCTATAACAATGTTCTGTATACGATACTTCAAATATATACTGGCAACATAAAATATTTGGTTGAATTTGAATCAATTTTTTTAAGTATGACGAAATTATCAAAATATTTATATGGCCTCAAACTTAAAAATCGATGTCTTATCCCACTTAAATCATTTAACTTTACATGAGCTTCTGTAGCACTAATGGTGTAAAAAATTGGGTGTAAATTAGTTAAATTATTGTGGAAATATGGCACAATTTTCAATACTCTTACCTGACACTCTTTTGCAAAAAAGCCGACAAAATCGTATCTCTGTATGCATAATGTATGTTTCCAATCAATACTGTTACTGTACGAAATTTGGTTTGAATTTTGTAGATTTATTTCATAGATATAACATTTTAATCCAAATTATTTATATTAACCCCATTGGCTTGCCGCGCAGACACATGCTAGTTTAAATAATCTTCTGTAGCACTACTTGTATGAAAAATCAGGGTGGTATTAGTTGATTGGTCCTCGATATGTGACGTAAAATCTTCAATAGTTCATGTGGCAATCTTCATAAATGGGAGAGAAATGGCAAATGTGTTAGTACATTCGATGATTGCCATGGCTACTGATGGAATAGAAAGTTAAGTTTAGATCGATGACATAGTTTCTTAGATAAAACACACTAAGCTAAAAAGGTGTTTATAGCCACCATCCTGAAAATAAAGATCTTGCACACTTAAAACATTTTAATAAATTAATATGGCCTACCACAGTAAAGATTCTTCACCAAATTTGGAAGAAATCGGTTGGTTGTTTCCCGAGATACGACACAAAAACTCAACTTCATAATGAAGGGCTATATTATAAAATGGTGAAGAAATGAGTCTCAGTATAGACACATTTGATGGGTATAACAGATACCGCCAGTACAAAGTTTAAGTTGAAATTTCTTTTGTAGTTTCGTGTAACTAACATATTGCGCTAAAATATTTACGTGGCCGCCAGTTTGAAAATTTGAATTTGACCTGCTGAAAATATAATAGTTTACATGGCCTGCAGTATTGCTACTTGTTTGCCAAATTTGGTGGAAATAGTTTTATCCGGAGATATGATATAATTATAATTCGTCATTTAATGATTTATGACAAAATAATGGACAAAGGAGGTTTTGTATTGAAATGATTGTTTTGTAATATATACTCCCGTAGTACTATTCGTTTGCCAGACTTGGTAGGAATCAGTTTAGGTATTGTTTCCCGAGATGTTCCATAAACTCTTTATTAATTATTGTGGCGCCATCGTACGAAATGGGTACAAAAACTGCTTTTTCTTTGCATATATGATGCTTGTAATAAATTCTGCCAGCATAAAATTTTGATGGAAATCGGTTGAAGTGGTAGCTACACCAAATAGACGTAATAGATTTGTATGGCCGCCATTTTGAAAATAAGTGACTCGACAATTGTAATTACTTACATTTATATAGCCTACCGTAGTATAATTTACATGCCAAATTTGTTGAGAATTGGTTTATTAGTTTTCTAGATATAATGTAATAGCTTTATTTTTTCATGTGGTGCTCTTTTTGAAAATGGTCTATAATCAACAATATTAAGGTATTAAATCGATACTTACAGGATACGCTATCAAAGAACAAAATCAGGTTGAAATTAGTTGAATTGTTCCCGAGATATGGCATATTACCTTTAATCTTAAAATAGCCGTCAGTTTGAATATGAGTGCGTGGTTTGGTCGATTACTACAAAAATCAGGTGTCCTTACTATGTAATAAATGTGTGCCGAGTATGGTGAAATTTGGTTCATGCGTTCGAAAATTGAAAGGGATAAGGGGGGAAGCAAACACACATATTCAGCCACTTACCCTCCCATACACACACGTTCAGCCACTTACCCTCCCATACACACACGTTCAGTCACTTACCCTCCCATACACACACTTTCAGGCACATACCCTCCCATACACACACATTCAGCCACTTACCCTCCCATACACACACATTCAGCCACTTACCCTCCCATACACACACGTTCAGCCACTTACCCTCCCATACACACACGTTCAGCCACTTACCCTCCCATACACACACGTTCAGCCACTTACCCTCCCATACACACACTTTCAGGCACATACCCTCCCATACACACACATTCAGTCACTTACCCTCCCATACACACACGTTCAGCCACTTACCCTCCCATACACACACGTTCAGCCACTTACCCTCCCATACACACACGTTCAGCCACTTACCCTCCCATACACACACGTTCAGCCACTTACCCTCCCATACACACACGTTCAGTCACTTACCCTCCCATACACACACTTTCAGGCACATACCCTCCCACACACACACATTCAGCCACTTACCCTCCCATACAACCATTCGCACTTCCCATCCATCAGCCACTTACCCTCCCATACACACGTTCAGCCACTTACCCTCCCATACACACACGTTCAGCCACTTACCCTCCCATACACACACGTTCAGCCACTTACCCTCCCATACACACTCATTCAGCCACTTACCCTCGCATACACACACGTTCAGCCACTTACCCTCCCATACACACACATTCAGCCACTTACCCTCCCATACACACACGTTCAGTCACTTACCCTCCCATACACACACTTTCAGGCACATACCCTCCCATACACACACATTCAGCCACTTACCCTCGCATACACACACATTCAGCCACTTACCCTCCCATACACACACGTTCAGCCACTTACCCTCCCATACACACACGTTCAGCCACTTACCCTCCCATACACACACGTTCAGCCACTTACCCTCCCATACACACACGTTCAGCCACTTACCCTCCCATACACACTCATTCAGCCACTTACCCTCCCATACACACACGTTCAGCCACTTACCCTCCCATACACACACGTTCAGCCACTTACCCTCCCATACACACACGTTCAGTCACTACCCTCCCATACACACACTTTCAGGCACATACCCTCCATACACACACATTCAGCCACTTACCCTCTCATACACACACATTCAGCCACTTACCCTCCCATACACACACGTTCAGCCACTTACCCTCTCATACACACATTCAGCCACTTAACCTCCCATACACCACACATGCACACAGACAGGAAAATGTTCTCATAAGCCTTCTTTTCCTTAAGTTTGCTAAAAATACACTTAAAAGTCCCCTTATACACACACTCGCGCGCGCGCATTATTGGCCCTTCTGAAGCGGCCGTGCTACGTTCATGAACAAAAATTACCGTTTTTGTGATAATTTTAATTGCGTGGTATGCGAACAGCAATTTATTTGCCTTGCGATCATTTGTATGTATGCCTGCAAATGACACGTAGACATGTATACCTGTATGACTGAAACACACTGATTAAGTGCCTTGTGATGTATCTCAAACTGTATGTTGCATGATATTACATACCAGAAATATTAAAAGTGTAAGATTAAAAGCGTCTATATCAAATAAAATTATAATGATAATGAAAAAAAATCACAATTTTATTACTGAATAGAATGGTTTCAGATAATTAGGAAAGTGGTTTGTGTCATCCTTGCAGATGAAATAAATGACGGATACGAACTTGTGGTCTGGATATGTGTAAGGAGTGAAAGGGAAGATCCTCCGAAGCTCGTAAATAGGATAAAGGATACAGTATGCATGCCAGTTGCACCGCAATATAAATTTCTAAATACAACATTCAACGAATATTTTATCAACAGGCCTACCAAAACCATACGAACTCTTGGTTACATGCAACTGTTCACAATGTGGAAGTTCTCTGAAAGTACTGTATATGCGGTCTATCACAAATTTATAACGCAATAAAGGTATATTTAGCTACGAAGGTTTTTTTTTTATATACAAAATCATCCATTAGTGTAAAACTAAATCACAAGTGTCACGATACTGCTAGATCCCATGATTGTGACACAACGCGGCAAACTTTGAGCACGTGTTGAGGACTTGTGCAAAAAAAAAAAAAAAGATCAGTCTATCTCATGTTAAGTTGGTGTTTCGAAGTATTAAGGCTAAAACTATAATTACAGGGTAAATTATTTTTGTAAACTTTACACTTATTTCCCTTCGGATTGTTTCGCGAAATACGGCTACGCAGATGAAAACAGGCGTAGAAAACCGCTAGTTAAAGTTTAGTCCTAACACTTAATTTTCAACTAGGTGCTTTAATTTGGAATCACGCAGTGGTACAAAATCATTATCATTGCTTTGTTCTACCCTTTGCAACGATATCGCGGTTCTGTGGTTACAATAAACAAGTACAGTGGCATTTAAAACAATATTTCTTTCATCGTATAATCTCTTCCATGAAGCATGCAGTGGTTTTGCATGAAGAACAGAGATTACAATTGCACTGTTGGATATCGTAAATAGCTAATGAGATATTATTTTTAAATATTTCCTATAGTTCATTCACGGTTTCTTCGGACGTTTAAATACAAACCTTCGAAAAATCACCCCATATATTAGGTATTTATTTATTTCCTAAATATGCCGTGTATCAAGCGTTTTATACCTCAGTAAACACAGGCGTACCTTATTTTTTGTTAAATTGAAGTTTTACATACATTTTATTTATACACTATACTATTTTTATAGTAAACACAAATATAAACAGTGAGAAGAAATCAGTGTTAGTAGTGCCTAGTAATAAATAGTTCTCATGCAAAATAATATTACAACTGAGTGCGCAGGAAAGCGTTGCGTTGTCCTCACGTGTAATTTACCAGACTTGTTAAGCTTAGCTTGCACGAGGCGGAGGAATATTCTGGAAGTAGAACTTAAGCAGCGCTTCAGAAAAGTGGGAAGTAACCGTGAATGGATGAAATCAGAAACGTGATGTAATTGAAGAACAGGAATTTCAACATTAATATTTCAGTTGTTTTCCTGCTATGACACGTGATACCAGTAGGAGGGCGTACGGACCTAAGCTATCAGTCGCCACGCCCTGTCGGTGCTAACCTACGGCGACAAAGCTATAAGCTATTCACGGTAAAATGAGCACTTTTGAAAGCTCTGCTTAACATCTACTTGTATGGACGATATGTATTATTCCGCCTTATGTAAAATTAACATTGTCATGCGCCTCATAACTTTATTCATATGTCGGTCAAGTGAAACTGTGGTATCATTCGAAAAATTAATATCTTACAAATCTGTTTATATTTTTACACTTCGATGGATTTAAAAAAAATTGCGTAAGAAATAATTTAAGTTATCGCCGATAGTTACTAAACACATTTTATTTGACATTAACATAAGGAAGTAGTTTCCATCCAACGTTACCAACTTTACTGGGCGTATGTTGCTTAGTGTTCCCGTTAAAATATATGCAGGCAGGGATAGTGACTTTTTTCTAAGGTTGATTTCTAACGTGCCCACTGTATCGTGAACAGCCTTTACTCGTTCCCAACATTGTTTGTATGTGACCGTTGTCAGTATCGCCGACGTGATTCGCTCCCTACTGGCGCTGCCGAGATGACGTATCCACGACAATTAATTATCGCGTCTTACGGTTCGTCCCGAGGAAGAAACACTGGTCAACGGAAGCGAGGAGGCGACTTAGAACCTAAGTTTATCGCGGAACTCAGTCGCTTGTTTGCCTAGTTAGCGCGACGGTAGAAGCAACAAGCCACGAACCCCCCTCTCCACCCAACAACCCCCCTCGCTGCCATCCTTCTTGCCCACAGAAGACGGCCCGCCTAAACCAATTACTAATTGCCAAGAGCTCTCCTCTCCAAAGACCGTCGTCACCAATGATATTACTCCGCTGTTTCCAATACAGCAACGGCCATGAATTGCTAACAAGGGCGGATATCGTTCTCCTTATCAAATCAGACGAATGCAGTTGGTGGTAGGGATACATTTCTCAAGCTAGCCTCAATTACCAAATATTTTTATTACTTCTAGATATTTTAATACAATTTAAACTTTTAGCGTTTTTTTTTTTACATTAAAGAAAACACGTGTAAACAGATTACATTTGTATGGTATGGAATATAACCTTTTTCATGCACGATCCAGTCAACCCTAATAGCGTACAGTTTGTTTGATTTGTGGAGGAAATATAAGCCTCTTGTTCTGTTCCTGACACGACCGGCAGGAAGTTCTCCTTCTATACTCATACTCCATAAGACAATAATAAAACACCACAGAAACAGCCTTCCATAGTAGCAGGTACTACATCTTTAGTATCCGACCCAGCTTCAAAGCTCAAAACTCATAATTGTGATGTAATCTAAGTTGTAAGTGATATTAACTCTTTATCGCATTATCCCGAGTATACTCGTTCACGTAATACATGTGGAAAAATTGGTAAAGTTATGGTTGGCTCTGTACAAGGTAAGAAGCAAGAACCAATAAGGACAGGTAAATTTCCCTTGTTGTAATTGGCTGCTAATGGGACACCAATATTTTATTATGCGTTTCTACTGGAGTTATAGGCCAATAGAAATTATTTTCATAGGAACTATCGTACAGGTTGTTTCAAGGAATTCGTAAGTACATGTCAGACCAAAAGTCTCCTCTTTTGCAACACCTGGAACGTAAAGTCAATGTGTTAGTTAAAGGATTAAATAGCCTGTGCTCATAATTTGTTCTAAAATTTTGCCAGAACGTTTTAAGTTTCTAACTTCATAATATATATTTAAAAGTAATATTGTATAACAGTACTGTACATGCATAATTAGAGCTAATAATGAAGTTTATTGGACATCTAATTGTAGCAAATAAATAATGGGAACTGGATAAATAAATTAGTTAATCCATGGCACTATTTTCCATTTTCATCAATAGTCATAAATTAAGTTCTACGTTACATTACCTGAAGAATATGTATATTGTAAAACAAGTTTGTAGCACAATAGCAGACAGCACAGATATAAGATTCGCGCTCTTCTGGTGTCTCGTTGATCACAACAAAATATTCAGAAAACTCCTTCCGTGTTGGAGATATCACCGCAATACTGCAATTAGTAACACGTTATTTTATGTAGCGTTTCTGTCGGCCTCCAGAAGCAGACTCCTGTTTCAGTCGAAGGTTGAAATTATAAATTATGTAAACAGCTTTCGCTACGAAAATATTTTTTTTTTGTTTTGCAGCCTGTACTAATCTACAACCAGGCTATCGCGTGTTTAGACAGTGCTATAGCACACTGTATCGTTTAAAAGTTTACACGTAAGGAATTAATAAAAACATTGAGAATAAAGAAAAGAAAAACTGAGGTAATGTTTTGCTTGTAAAGAATGACATATTGGTCATAATGTATTAGAGCTCAGAAAAACGAGTGTAATATGAAGCTCGATGACCTTGAACTGAGCAGTCACAAAGTCCGCGTCAGGGCACTCTTCAGTTTAGGGCTATCAACGTCGTTTGCCGCCATCACACGTAAACGGTTCCCGAACCTCAAGAAAATAATATATATTGGCATCATCTATAATATTTTCTTGATGATCAATTTCCTTTATTTTTACTGAGTGATGACCACTTGCACCATCGTGGTTCGAAACTCGATCCGAGATCGGATCTAAGATCGGCCCAGAAAACTGTTGCACCATTTGAGTTTAGAGCTTGACTGGAGATCGAGATGCACTTCATTTCGAACCGCCGAATTTGGCAGTTCGAAATCTTGATCTGAGATCAAAGAAGAATACAAGCCTTTTTAATATAGGTTATATGAACTTAAATGCACTGTTAGATATATTTGTTTACTAGAAATAAACTTAGTAATACCTAGATTGTTTAAAAATGAATTCGGTTGTTATTTACTGTTGTAAAATGTAAATTGAGACATTTTACAAAGGCTTGAGATCAGATGCATTTATTTAATAGATGATGTATTAATGTGTTGTAAAGAGAGAAAGAAATCCATGCTTATTCCTCCGGGAAAAACAACGGAAAACTATAAAAACTATACAGAATACCATAACTGTGCGCATTTTCCTGCACAAGCTAGTAACTACCACATCGAATTTTTTGATCACGAAAGAACAGCTGTCACCGATATATGTAGTTTGAAAATACTCCGACAGATAAAACTAAGTAACATTGTTTTCTTGGAAAATTAAAAATCACTATATGTGCTTGAATATTATTTAGTAAATTTCGTACAACAATAAATTAATTTAAAACATAGCAAACCTCGCACATCTAGTACTATATACGCTACCTTCTTCAGTAACATTGGTATTAAAAATAACGAAAAAAGTGTGTGCATAGTTTTTTCCAATCAAACAAAACAACTAAAACCCAAATTTGCGGTGCATTCGATATGGTAAATAATCTTCTAGGGTCTTCCATTCCTCATCTTTCCGTTTCTAATAAAACGGGTCCGTTTTTTTTACATTCAGCGACATTCACTTTGTTTTCTATCAAGTAAGCGATTACTCTTTTCTCATTTTCTATAAAAATATTTAGTTTCGAACCACTTGCAGCTTCATCCATATTTTGTCTTCATATAATTAAATAATTAGCAATTGTAGAGACTTGATAAAGAATATTAGGTTAACACACATATTACAATACCAAACCAAGTAGTTAGAACTTCTATAGTGGAAACTACGTCTACATGCATGACGTCATATATTACGAACCAATGGCAACATTTGTCTCATACTTAATATCGATCTCTTACTTTGGAACTAAGATCGACTAATTGGAGATCCAGAATCGTACAACTTTGTTGGTGTAACACTTTTACAATGGAACCAAGATCAAACTGAATCCTGGTTCAGAACTAGGATCATTCGATCTCGGATCGGGGAAGATGTTGGTGCAACCGGGCATTAGCCGTGGTGTCTGCAGTTACCTATCCCACGACATTTTCCTGTTTTGTATGTTCGAGAGTAGGACAGATCTTCTAATGGCCTTTATTAAAGTAGTTTTATTCTGCTTAATCGGAGTTCGTGTAAGACAGTTCAGTGTGCCGAACCTGTGCCACAAAGTAGTGTTTTTACGTTCCATTGGCCAATTGGTTGAGGAAAAATCAATATGAAAAACCTAGTTTTACGTGTTCGTATGCATCTTTTAAGTTTTAGTTGCGGCGAGCCAAGTGAAGTTTTGTTTTGCGCTACGTCACTAGATATTGTTCTCACGAGAATAGTTTCTGAGTGAGTGGACTGCAAGTTAATGCCACAAAAGGAAGAACTATCCTAAGAGTGAGTGCAATTTTTTCACTGTGGGTTTGACATCTCAATGTTAAAATGTTTTCTTCTTCAACATACTCTTCATTTTTACTAGAGTTACATTATACAAAAGTTTGTTGATATCTACTGTGTCAAAAATCGCGGCAACCACAGCTTAAAAACGTCACTAGCTAAAACTTTTATTTTCTGGTTGTAAACTAAATTCAAGCAACATTTAATATTTTACTATCTAATGAATCCAATCCGTTAATTATATACTACTACGCGATTTTTTTTACAGCCTCAGAATAAACTGAACAAATTCATTGGCGATAAATATGATAGTATGTTAGTTGGTAACTTATAAAATAATTGTAGTCTACAATGTTGTAAGATGCTGTTAGAACTCTTTTAAGGCTTTGGAAATATTTGTGGACTACCAGATATTTCTTCGAGTTATCCATTTTATAAAGAGACTTCCGAATCCCATTCGTAACATAATAAGATACTGCACGAGATACAAAATATTTTTCCAAACTTCTTGTTGGTTTTAAAGTTCCGGCCACACTCGCATCTTAGTTTATATCCAGCGCGGAAATTCGGATAGCATTTCACATGCATTCAGAAACTCGAATCTGCGTGAAGCAAAACCTTACCATGACCTACTTTAATATGCGCTCGGTCTCAGTCATTTGTTTTGTGAACCGTAAAAACGAGATCTTCCTATCTCAAATACGGTTACCTCTGATATCTGGAAACAAAACGAAATTGTAAAAAAATTCCGCTTTTATTGGCCCAGGTTTCTATGGAAAGACAATCGTAAAAGTTCCAGCTGCGATATAATTGTCCTTTCCATTGTCCAAGTAGTCATGTTTGTACAGAATACAACATTGGGTTACTTGCGGGAATATGGCTGTTGTGGAACTCCTGCCCCCTTATGCCAATTACATGGCGGCCTTCTGGAATTTCCTTCACGCTCCATTTCTAACATTAGATAATACTTTGTTAGTAAATCAAATGGCTATTGAAATTAATAAGTTCTTAACCACTTCCTGTTGATAATAAAAACTATACTTTTCGTTTTTAAAAATTAACGAAAGATGATGTTCTAAAAAAACCATAAATTGTAATAGAAAAATTACTTCTTCAATATTATTTAAAATATTTACATCTGGGAACCTGCAAAGAACTTGATTTAGAAGTAAATTAAACTTTATTCATAAAGACAGGTACATTTCGTAACCATTTTTAACACCATATATTATATTAGAAAGGACGCATTGTTTAAAAATAATTACATTTTTGCTAATATTTTTTCGAAACACTCAACTTAATATGAAAGATTTTTCGAGACACAAAGACACGTGTACTGTAATAAGAATTCAGTTTCCAGTAACTCTCACATTTTTCTAGGTGGTCTTTCCCCTTCACTTATAATAACAGAGGAATAGCCAAACTCGGGTTTATAAAGTGAGGCATTCGGCCAGTCATTTATAAAATGCTGGTATATGGATACTGAACTCAAATATTACAGAATGGGGGGAAAAAAACAAAGAACATTTATCACGTAAGTTTAAATAAATATATTAGTAACACATTTACATGTAAATTATTCCTTTGTTATAAAATGTAAGGTTTTTATTATAATTTCCTTGGCTAGTCTAAATAAAATACATGCACATAGCAAGCCTGGGCAGAAATGTGAAATGTGCGTCTTGTTCTGGCTTCTCAACGAACTCCTCTACAGTTACTCACAGACCACTGGGGTGGAGTAACCGCGAGAAGTTATTCTGTCCATAAATAATTTTACATTATTAAAGCCCATTGAATGTTCGGTAGTATGTACATTCTTCGAAATGACGTGCAAGAAAGGCCACGTGTTATAAAAACATCATCAGTCACCAAATGTATTAAGTGGAAGATAAAAATATAATTTACAGCACTTCTGTTTCTGTGTGTGTATTTAATTTCAAACTTGGCAACCAGACACAGCGGATGGATATTCCGGAAGCCTCAATATCAATACATCAAGGAACAAACAGTATAACTGAATCATTTTTCATGTCGCAGAACAATTCTTCTTGGGTAGTCTGTTTTCACCGACTTACAAATTGTCAGAAGAATGTCAATGTAACGCCAGAGCGTTATGCCACCTTTCAAAGCACGTGTATATTTTTGCACAAATCTTAATTATCGCCACTTATAATAATCATTGCTATATGTGAATTAATAGATTTTCGACAGTGGATCATTGGAGACACAACAATCAGAAGTGAGTAAGCGAGTCGGCTATGGCCGTACATTCTATCCTTGTATTCACCTTAGATGATTTCGGAAATTCTGTCGAAAACTTAAATCAGGATGGCTGCCCAGGGGATCGAACCCGGCTCCTCGTCTGATGGTGGCAACAGATCTCATTCGCCGAAACGTCACGACTCATTTGTTTCTTTGTGCTGTCCCACACTCACTATTGTTTATGTTACGTACATAGTTGTAGCTTTTCTTTGCGTCTTTTATGTTGTCGCTGTCTTCTGTGTTTTGTGTCGTTTCCTTTCCACTATTCCCTCCCTGATTGATATGTGGGTTTATTGATCTAATATTGTGCCACATTTTGTCGGTCATTTCTTTATTTCTAATGGTGCATGTAAATTTAACGTATGTTGAATGTCTTACTCTGATGCAAGTTTTTTCTCGCGTTCATTCTGTTACCTGTAGCTTCATACGTTCACTATAAAATTTCTGTTGAATTCCGATGTCTGGTTTACCCATATCTATATGTCGTTTATTGTAAGTATGCAAGCAGATAATTCTATTCCGGTTTTGTTCTGCTTTTATTGCACTGATATGTTAGTTGTCAACATTTTGTCATGGTGTGTAATTTTTTTTCATAGCTCGGTGTTAAGATACTAAAAGTTATTGTTAACGTCTAGGTTCTGAAAGTTATTTAGTAGAGGGAGCATGTAACTTCTGGATACACAGGCAAGAATGATCAGTGTCAAACTATGATATACAAATATGATTAAGTAATTGTTTGATTAATTGAATAATTGATTAGATGAATTATTATATTATTTAAATATATAAATTTAATAATTCAATTAATAAAACAATATTAAGATATAAATTTTATATTAAAGAATTATTTTATATTCAAGAATTCTTTTATTAATAGGCGGAGCTGGGTCAATGTTTACTCTGTGATGTTCTGTATCGATTGACCAGAGGAATGGGTTGTAATTGTTTATATAGGTGTTAAATTTGGTTTAAGAGTGATATAAGTGTCATTATATATATTTATTATTTGATTGGCGACAGATGCGAATAATGAGCAGGTCTGGAGGCATACTGAGGATTTAGATACGGGAAAAATGTTTTCGATGAAGTAAATCTTCATTAAATTAAAAGAGACATTCAAATAGGTTACCGAACAAATTACTTTAATCTCACCATGAATAGCATAAAAGGAATGAACTATTTCAGCGAAGCAAATGAAATAAGTACGAATCACTAACCAAAACACTTTAATCACGTATTCATTGAAACAACTTTAATAATGCGATTTAAATTCATATCCACAAAATGAAACTGTTCATTACTTAAATTTTGAAAATGCCCAACTAATATAAAATTATAACATACCCCCTCCCTCACCCCTTCCAACACAAATATATGTAAATACATACTTCCCCTTCATCTACTCTCTAAACGTAATGCAATACCAGCTAAACCAGACAAAACAATCTTCCACCAAATGCCTTACAAAACTGAATGAATACGTTAAGAATTTAATTTAACTGCATGCAACTATAAAAGAAAATGGCTTCCCTCTTACTGCACATTAAAATTGCAGCAAATCCTCAATATGTTTTCCGATAGCCACGTGATTCTCAACAATTGCATAATTAAATATAATCTGAAGCATTTATACGAATACGCAACACTTTAATAAACAAATTGAAAAGTTTATTGGCAAGGATACATGCAATGTCTTGTGTTACCCAAAAGGCAGGCCAACAGCTCATTCGTAACTGAAGGCTCTCAGAAACCAAAAAATGTCTCCACCAGCCATGCATCCTCTTCCGGGAGCACGACAAGGTCAAAGAAATTGCCGCACGTTCTCACGCTGCTTGAGACCACCCATTTCGTGATTTCACCCGCCGCCTCCAATACGTACTCGACAAGTGCAAGTCTCTCACACAATGCAGCCAAAAAAGCAATAGATTATTATATAATTCTGCTAACTTCTTCGAGTGGTGCAGAGACAATGCAGGATAAGGAGGAGAGTTAACAGTTTCGTCCACTGCATGCAGAAAGTACCAGGTACTGGAGACAGTCCCCCACTTTCCCTGCAGATTTCTACTGCGCATTCCTCCAACATCTCTTACCACCCCACCCACTTTCCCAGCATGTATGCCACCACCTGCAGTAAACATGGCTCCAAAAAATTATGGCGGACACTTCCCCCAACCCCACCCCCACCCCCACCCCCACCAAGGACTCCACGCTGCGAGCCGACAATACAGCCTTCGCTGTCGCCCGCCGCGCGCTCAACAAAGCCAATGCGGACCATCACATTCCTTTCTCTGCCAGCATCGCTCTCGATACTGACAAAGAGGCAAGTGCAATTATTCAAGTCGAGACAGGTGGGGGAACCATACCGATGGCCAGCAGTTACCTAAGGGTGGAAACCAGCTCTCCCGACCACTGCAAGCCTGCCAAACCCAGCCTTTCGAGGCTGGTACCAAAAAAGATGCTAGTAAAAATCTTTCCCATCTAAAACATTTTGCTACCTAACATTATTTAATACACGTATATGTATATTCTGAAAACATATATCATTTACGAAACTAAAAGTTTTTTAAAGAAATCTTTGTATCTAACAAGTTTACTTTACAAATGTATCCAACTGACAATTATAACAAATGTATATATTTGAGCAAAAATACCACATTTTAAAGTTCAATTAATACATTAGGATACCGTATTTTAAACCCCGATAGGATTTTTGGAAGATAACAAATGTATATATTTTACTATGAAACACAAATTGTGTCTGTAATAAATTTATTTTACAATTCCTAACATTCAGGTATATCATTAATGTGAATACTTGAACAAATGTGTCTAAAAATTCAACAATTTCAGGTTGGAATGAGTTTTAAAATGCCAAAATTACAGATATTTCAAAATGTTTCGAAAAGGTTCGAATTCAAGTGATTTTAACACAAAATCATAGCCATTTTGAATTCGTATAGTATATAAGAAGCAGTAAATTAATTTTTCCTTCAGTCTTGAGCCAGCACCTGTCGAAGTCAGATCGTGTTGGCAGTGTATTGCCAATTGGGGTCATTAATCAATAGATTTCTCCAATATGTTCATCAGTCTGCAAGCTTCAACAGCAGGTAATATGCACAATCGTCACTGCTTCGATAATTGCAGTGAAGACTGAATTATAGTGTTTAACACCATTTTAGCATATGGACAAAGCAAGATGCTTTTAAGCTTAGTTGTCGAGAACCTCTTGTTGCTACCTAAAGAATTTCTACTAACATTTGCAGGACACAAAATTCAACACGTGTATCCATTCCTCTCAGAAGATTTAAGAGGCGATGAGGACATAGTCTCATATTTGCCTTGTGATGAAGATTGCCTGTATCGTACACTGGCTTTCTTCAATCAACCAAACACAGTTCATTTGAGGAGAGATTGGGTAATGCAAAGATGGCAACACGTAATGATACTCACTAATCATTCCATTTCACCAAGAGACGATTCCGGTATTAATAAAATTGATACAGAAGCCACAACTGAACTTTTAAACAATAATAAACATGTTAAAACTCTGATGTTAACATGATTGAAAATTGTAATTTACAATCATGATGTGCTTTGCAGAACGTTTCAAAAATTTGCAAGACAATTCATTCATAATTAAAAAACTCCCAATTTCTTATGTAACTGACTATAATGAAACAAAAGTGTTTTCTTTCAAAGATCCATGACCTGGATCTACCTTAAATCAAGAATTGAAAATTAGTTTTTGACATCAAACATATGGAGTACACAGTTTGATATGGGACTCTGGTGACATAGCTTAAAAAGACGATTTCCAGTATGTGAAAGATGTGCTTCTCGAGGAATACCTTGTATATGTGTTGGGAAATACACAGAAGGAAATTTTTAAAAGTCTGACTAATACAGAAATTGTAAATATTAGAAGATATTGTGGCTATTCAAGAAGTGTTTGCCTAGTAAAATGCTACAACAGTAATCATTGTGATAAAAAAAATGTTCTGTTCGCAATGTAAAAGCAAAATTGTAAGATAATATTTGTACCAGACACCTACCTACATGTAAATATAATAATTTTGAAAATTTGCTTGTTGCAGGTTCGGACCTATGTAAAAACTTTCAAATGGAGACATTCAATCCAGAACAAACGAACTTCAAGTTACAAGAGAGTATGATTCCAGTCTCTAAAGAACATATACTCCGAATTTAAAATGTGTAACAGAGATGAACATTGGAACTTCGCACAGAGTTTCACAGGAAATAAATACACAGTGTGAGTATTGTGTTCTGACCAAGATGATTGTCAGGTTCTTACCATAAGACCCAGCAGTGAACAGCCTTGTTCATTGTGGGATCTGTGTTATAAAAACAGAAGTGAAGAAATAATCAAGGAGCCCGGTATTAGACAGATTAAATATATACTCAGTAGAGAGTTTTATGACACTCCCAACATGTGGACTGAAACATGTAATAAAAAGCAACACACCATACAAATGCAAGGAAGTAGCAGTATTAAAATGTCGCCCTGTGCCATGTGAGAATGCGAGGTTTGCAACATCAATGTTTGTGTTTTAAATTTGATTTAACCAATTTGAAACTGAAAATTTCAAGATGATGATGTTTGAACCTACTTGGTGCTACACTCCCAACAAAGTGTGAAGAAAATTTACTCTTTGAAAAAATATATAAGGATCAAGCATATAGCAGCAATGAACCAGTTACAATTGAGAGGTTCGACTCAAAACTTCAATATGTTAGTTCTACTCAAGATTACAAGAATGTATGGTTTCAACATGAAGAAGATGGGCCACTAGAAATTCAAATGTGTAATGGAGAAGAGCATTGCCATGTCTTGTTAATTAGTCCGACAGAAACTTTTAAAGTGGTCGATGTTTGTTATGGGCGAAGATTTTGTCCTTTGGTATATTATTTGTGACCTAACAGTAAGCTGCCTTGCTATGAGTCAACTAGCATTCGAAGCATTTTCTAAATTCATAGCGAAATGCACATCATGCAAGAAAATTGAATACTTAATGCAGAAGGGATATTGCAGTTCTGTACCTATAGTGTGGAGCAAACAATGTGACAACAGGGAACATGTTAAATACATAGGCAACAAGAAAAAAAGTCTCCCTGTGGTATGTGGCAATGCAACTAACATTTGGTTAAGCTAGAACACTTAAATGACAGA
The DNA here is from genome assembly GCA_029891345.1 of Dryococelus australis. Taxonomy (NCBI): domain Eukaryota; kingdom Metazoa; phylum Arthropoda; class Insecta; order Phasmatodea; family Phasmatidae; genus Dryococelus; species Dryococelus australis. The sequence continues at coordinate 98,624,877 of CM056994.1, forward strand.
CTATATAAAGGAGAGTATATAATATTAAAGTGTCAGTGATGGCTAGCATCTTCAACCTTAGTCACATAGAAAGTATTGCAAGTATGTTACATAATTGTATTCTTTAAACCATATGGCAGAATTCTATAAATCAAAGTGTGTAACAATATCGAACATTAACATTGCACTTTCTATTCCAGTCTTGGCATTTTCTTCGGTGAATGCAATTATTGTGCCGTGGGGTATCTCCACCCCCAACAGTGACTTACCAACATTTTAAGAGCTGATGTCGCCATCCTTACTGAAGAATTGGAGGAAGAGAGAGAAGCAATGGGGTAATTGCTTACCAACTCACCAGACCTCATCACAGAATCACAATTAATTGGAAGGAAATGTGTGATAGGGACATGTCCAACTTTATATTCGAGCAAAGTTGTTTAGTATTTCCTTCAGTGTGTAATATCTATGATTGTGAAGTTGCAAATTCAGAAAAATGTTCTCTCCTACTTGAAAGTATGCATTTATTCATAATAGTATATGTGTGCTAACTTATAGAGTAGGATATTCACACATAGTGCTTAAGGAAATATGTGTCAGACATTCACTCCAAATGTTCATATTGGCTTGGTTTTTTAACAACGTACAATGACCCAGGTAGTTTTTATTCCAGTTTAACTGTAACAGTTCGAATTGTATTGTAGATCATGGCAGACTGCACAGGCTACAGAAAAAAAAAACTTTAAAATTAAGGGCGAAGCATAGTAACAAACTTTTATGGGGAAGAACACAATTAGAAACATCTTATCTATATTACAGATAATGTTTTAGCATTTCAGTATTATGAAAAATGTGACAGCAATGTTCATATGTTTGTACACAATAATGTAAAGTTTGAAACTTATTATGTGCTGGGTGTGTTTCTTCAAAGTGTTTTGTACATCGAGCAATAAAATTAGCAAAATCAAAGTTTAGCCCTCAAACTTGTTTCAACTTGCAAATTTAGAGAGAGTTAATGTTATCAATATACATATGTTGTTCCTGGCTAATCGTTCTCAGTTGGGTGTTGGATACCAAGCACATAACATGATGTTCTTCCATTTGGGGAATCCCTACATTAGCAAGAAACCAATCAAGTCTAGTATATCGTATACATTATCATGTTCTGGAAATCTCTGCAAATTTTTGGAGTCCTGTGACAGAATGTTTCATTTTAAGGTTATTTATTTCCTTCTGTGAGATGAAAAAAGCCATGAATTAATTCAGTACAGTGATGCGACCAAATGTCCTGTTTTATATGACTGCAACAATGCCACTGCCATCTAGTATTGAAGATGTGCACTCACATTATGTCGAGACATTCATAGGTATAGTAGAAAGTGCTGTGTCACACTCCCCTGAATGTAAAGAAGTGTCTGTTCAAACAGACAGAAAAAACCAGGACATAAGAAACGTTCTCTCCTCAAAAGTAGTGAAGAAGAGCATTTGGATCCTATTTTACAAAAATGTCTGAAAACTTTGTTTACTAAAGTTGCAACTACCTTATAACTTCTGTAACATCCTATAATTGTGTTAAAATATTTGTGAATCACCTTGTGTTAAAATATTTGTGGATTGCATTGTGTGAAAATATTTGTGGATTGCCTTGCGTCAAAAAATTTGTTGGTCACTTTGTGTAAGTTTTGGTATCTATGTTTGTTCCATAACAAATTTTGTTTTTTTGTTTTTTTAAATACTTGTAAAATGTGTAATGTATTTTTTGAAACAACTTGTGTTCTATACTTGTCTAATAATGAAATCATTGTTTGTTTGTATTAGGAACCTCCTAAATTTACATAATATTGAAATGATTGAGTATTATGAAACCTCCTATACCTGTGTAGTATTAAAATGATTGGTTGTGTGTAATGAAACCTCCTATACCTGTGTAATATTGAAATTATTGGTCATTTGTATTTGAAATAAACTGTTTTAAAGATGATTCAAATTTTTGAACAAATTATTGATTAAATATTTGCATTAAAATAAGTGCATTTGTGTATATTTATATTCCCTTTACAAAAATATATTGAATTACCTAAAGAAACAGAAAAATTTATCTGATTAATAAAGTCTGAAAAATGTTTTGGTTTCCCTAAGAAACAATAAAAATTACTCTGATTAATAAGGTCTTAAAAATTTCTCAAAATGTTTGGTTCATGTGACCATATGGTGAATATTTTATTATCATATGAAAATAAGTGAAGTTTAACCCACTATGAATTTAATATACTATGAGAGTAATCAGTGAGCAGGTAGTTCTTATATAGAAAAAAGGAACCTGTCTCTCAAGAGTAAAAAAAAATATTGATAATCGCAATTTCAAGAAAAAATTCTAAGGTGCATTCATTGCCTAAACAAACTCCAGTTTTAAATATGTTATACTATTCTTAACAAGGAGGCTCAGGCACTGCATATTAATAATACAGGGCAGTGCTAACAGGGCCTCTACAGTAAGCACTAACAAAGCAATTTAAAACAATTTCCAGCACTTTACATTTAAGGTTTCAGAGTTAATACTGTGTGCAATTATTTTATTACAAGACATGTTCGGGAACAGAGCACACTGGTGGTTTTCAAACAACTATACACAGAGATTACCTGCCTCTCTCAACTATGAGATAAGCCCATTAAATAGGAACAATCAAAGTACATACAACAACTATTAAGAAATACTCCCTAAAATGATTAACAAATTTCAATATATTACACAATAAAAAAAACTGTATGCGAGTACTCTAACAGCTTTTGAGAAACTTTTATTAAAATAGTGTATACATAAAATAATATTTTAGTACATTTCAAATAAAATCTATCCTGGGATTTCAGTCCTAGATCAGAGTTAATAGATTTTGTACCCGCTGAAAGCAGTTTCCAGAGTTCCATGTACAGCACTGATCTCCCACTGCTCCGACAAGGTCCCTAACTCTGTTAACAGCTCTTCCACACACATAGTATTTTTTAAATAAATAATTTTCCAACACAAGTACACAAAAATTAGTTGTTTTTCATCGCCAACGCCAATGGCAAAGACAGATTACAATATAGTGTGGTTTAGGGGTTCGAATCCCGGGTAAGGCATGGTTAATATAAGTTGGGTTCGATTACCGGGCAAGGCATGCTTATTATAAGCTGGGTTCGATTCTCGCATTAGACATGGATAATTTAATTCAGAGTCCTTACACAATATTATAAGAATAAACAATACACTAATGCCTGTTTTGCATGCTACATAATTGCAAGTTACATAATATATATTAAATAACCGTATTTCAAAATTGTACGTGCTGTATTACAACGACCATTATTTTCCGGAATTGTATTGCATAGTTAAATATGTACGAAAATTCGAAATTTAATGTAAATGTAATAGCTAACAACAAATAAATATGAATATTTCTTTGTTGTTTACAATACAATATAATTGTAAATGAGAAAATACAAAAAATGTGTTAATTCCTTAAAATCTTTTAATTTCATGTTGAAATCTTTTAATTTGTTATGGAAATCATATTTATTTTACTAAAATTAGGTTTTATTATCAAATTTAGCTGCTTGCCTATTTTGTGTTGGTTCCCCAGGAATGGTGGGGAGGAGGGTGTCTGCCTATATATACATGTGCAGGAGCAGCGGCAACCATTCTTGATCCAGTCGCCATGGAGGACGGACATCCTCTCTCCTTCTGTGCTTCGCCCGAATGACTGCCGCCCCCTGAATCCCTGCTGACCTGCCACTGGACTGCCAGGATGGGGCTAGCCTTTAATCGACTCTCGCCAGCTTCATTCAAATGCTCCAGCTTAGTTGCGAGCAGTGCCTGGCCCTGCTTGGGCTCACAGCTAACCGACTGCCCAGGCCAGCATCAGCTGCCAGCCCTCACCTGCCTGAAGTAGGGTTCAGGTTTCTTTTAGCGAATAGCAGCTTCGCTACTACACATAGGTAAATAAATAGTATTAACATTTAGGATTTCTCAATACTTTTCGATATAGCAGTAATAAGTTTAACAAATTATATTTAATAATCACATAATTATTTTTTAAAAATTGTAAGTCTGTTGAAAGTTTTTTATCTGGCATATTTAAAATTCTTTTTTCATAATTTCTTCAACATTTTAAATTTTCTATTTGGATTTTAAGAAATTAGTTCAACATTTTATTGTAAAATCTTTTGGTAATTTTTGAAAAAAAAATTTAATTAAAAAAATCATTTGATTTCAATCAGTATTTGCTTGACCTTATTTGTGAATTGCTTAAATCTGTTTTACAACATTTGTTCAAAATTCGTTACAGTTTCTTCATGATTACTTAAATTAGAATGAAACAAGCTCAAATTTTTATATGAAATAGTTAAAACTTTAGATTTTACTTAAAATGGATTAACTTCTGGAATTTCTTTGTGAATTGGTTTCAGTTTATTCCGTTTGTATAAATATTTATAATTTTGTTGGTTTTACATATTTATCAGATGTTTAAGGGTGGGTTGTTGCATGTTTAGGTGTGTTCGATAGAGCAGTGTAAAACACAGAGGGAACTATGCCAAGCTATGCGGAGTGTGTTTAGAGGGCCACTAGTCCTGCCTGACTCACTGCTCAGAATGAGTAGAATGGTGATGAATAATTGTGTGATGGATGAATGAGCCTTGAGTAACTCTAATTAATTAAATGTTCTGATGTGTGATCGGGTGGCTTGGGTATATAATTTAATTTTAAGTAGTTTTAAGAGATTAAAGGGTGATAAGTGAATTATGGAGCAAGAGAAAAATATGAAGCTATGGCAGGCTATGTACAGCATGTCTGGAGGGCGCAAAAGCCCTGTCCTATTTTCTGCTCGGAATGTGTAGTTACATAAAGGATGTTGGTGCGATGGAAGAATGACCTTGAGTAACTGTAACAAATGAAACATTTTGATGTGTGATGGGGTGGCTTGGGCATAAAATATAATTTTAAGTGGTTTTAATATTTTTAAAATTAGGTGTATAAGTGCAGGGGAACGGTATTTGAATAAATTTTAGGGGGTTGTTGATGTATATTAGACAGGAATTCAATAGAGTTTAGGAGATACTGAATGACCGCCTTAACATTACACTATGGACAGCAGGCCGAGGCAATATCTCGAATTCAGGCATTCTCTACACTGTTAAATATGTGTAACCTAAAACCATTTAGAATAAAACACCAATCATCTATGAAAAATTAGTGAGTATGTGTATGACTATGAGTGTGAGTTCAGTGGAAAGGTATTGTAGTATTATTAAATTTATTTAGTTAGTTTTAAGATAGTCTGAGTAGAGATGTGCTTGGGAGTGAATTATGGAACATAGAAAAAGATCTGGGAACTAAGCTGGGTGCACCTAGGATATTCGGAGGGCACATAGTCCCACTCATGTCAATATTGAGAATGTATTAAAATGGTGATGAACAGTTGAGTGATGAATGAATGGACCTGAGTATTTATTATGATTGTGGAATGATTGAAAATAGGTTGTGTATTTGTAATTCGATTTTAAGTATGTTATTTAGTTGTAAGAGTATAATTTTTTTTTTAATTTACGAATTTTTAAAAATTCAATCACTTGTTATAATGTGGAAAAAGAGTTTAACTCTCCTTGCTGAAAACATTTTTAAAATTGATATTTCAAGTAATGTGTTAAATAATTTTTGCTAGTCAAAATAAATGTATTAAAATGCATCGTAAACACAGTCCAGAAGCTTGTTTTCAAACACAGAATATTTTTTTGAGAAACCCAATTAAAATAGACATTTAAAAAATTTAAAATTAATTTTCCCTGTGTTTATAATACAAAAAAATATATATTTGTATGCTTAATAAACTATTATTTACAGTACACAACACAACTTCATTTCGAGACATTTTAATAACATTTTTCGTCTCTTTTCAGAACTACACAGCCCTTTATATATTTGTGGGTTGAAATTACTGTATTGGGAAACAATATTTGTATTGTGACACAATGAGTGAGGAATAATGCCAAAGTTTTGTTAGTTTTTTGGAAGATCTTTTTGTTAGCGATACAGAGTCTGAATCTGAGTTGCAATATCTTGTACAAGCTGTCAGGACCTCATTTTGCCTAAACGACATAGTTTCGATTTCTTGTTGGAGAATGTATTCTTGAGTGATTCCAGCACTGATTCATACACTGAAAGACCATCAGCTGCAACGCTATAATTTCCCTCAAACATGGAAAAGTAGATCTTCTGTTAGACTTTGTTTCTATCTAACATGGAAAATTCGAGTGATTCGGATAGTGCTTCATCCATCTCACAACCGACTTTCGAGTCAATTATAGAGACACTGTCTAGGGAAATAGAAAATAATTTGTTTTCTGATTCATCTAACTCAGTGGAAGCTTCATTGCCTAAATTGAGATATCAACCATTCGCAACTGTATTCACATGTAGGCTGACTGATGTGTGAATATGCAATGATCAAGTAGAGTCTGATGCAGATTTTCAATGATTTTTCACAAGATGCAGGGTCCCTGGCCAATAATGCTCAGTGTCAGCATAGTGGTTAAATATTTGAAATCCTATTTGGCTGAGGAAGGTGCTATGCAGACACTTTACTTTCAGAGTAAATCACTTCCTGTCCTGCATTCAACTGATGAGGATGAAATCTATGATGAGACAACTAAGCCATATCTCACACACAGGCTTGAGGAATTTAGTGCCTGTGGTAGTGGGTGGAGTCTGCTTCTAATTCTGCATATGGATGTTTACATATGGTAGTTTAGAGCATTCACCATTGGTGCTGCTCACACTATGCTCCCCAAGTTCATTGTCAATAATAAAATCTGTTTTAATGTGCAGTGTCGTGATGGATTGTGTTTCCATTACACCAATATATCAACTTTGTTTCCTGTTGTACAAAATGGCAGTCGTTCCTCTTCAAATCCAGATCCTTATGATGTTTTGGTTATTGAAGGTATGTGTACTGCTGTAGTATTACAGAATATTCGAGAGTTCAAGGAGAACAGTGGTAAGTTTATCAATGTCTACTCTGCAGTTGACAAAGATAGTAGTATAATTGACGAAACTTTTGCTAAGCAAGTTATTGTACCAATTCATATTTCTCCTGAACGACATGCATGTCATGTAAATGTATTGACTATTCACACTTGTTTTAATGGTGCCCATTTGCATTTTGTTTCCATTAAGAATTTGTCAAGGCTGCTTAACAGCCAGTTAAGTATAAACAGACACAGGGAATTTGTTTGCGATTGTTCTCTCCAATACTTTACTAGTGAGGAGAAAATCAGAAACCATAATGATCTCTGTCAGCAACATAAGACTGTTTGCAGTACTTTTCCCTTCTGGGGACAAGTACTTGCAATTTCAGTGTTACAGCAAACAGATAAGATCGGGTTTCATCGCCTATTACAACACAGACATAGTTGAAACCCTTGTCCACTTGCCTCCCCAATGATATGAGTTTTACAAATAGCATCAACCAACATGTTAATTATGCTTGTAGCATTTTGTTGGTTTGTTCGTACTCTCCAGCATTATCTAACTACTTTGAGTTTGTGGGTGATGATTGTATGAACCAGTTAGTAGACAAATTGGTTATATTGACAAAGTTGGTTGCAGGTATATACAGCGTGACTGTTCCAATGAAGCCAAAAACCCCTGCTGATGAAGGTAGGTTGGCGGCTCAGAAATGTGTCATATTTGTAAGATGAACTCGGTACAGATACTGTGGTCCACCATATCCACCTGACAGGGGAAATAACAGGCCATGCGTATAATATACATGCAATTTGAACTTCAAACTGCCAAAGAAACAACTTATCGCCATCTTTCATAACCTGCAAAACTATGATGCTCATTTTCTCATAAAGCCATTGGCTGAGTATCACATGACAAGACTAGATGGATCATGGTAATCTAATACCTGGGTAGAATCGAGGTGATTGGAATGACCCTAGAGAAATACAAATTCATCACGAAACATATTCCCAATGGGATTGGCTCAAATGGAAATGTGCAACATTTCAAATGACGTATCATTGATTCTTTTCAGTTCATGAACTCCTCTCTGTAAACTTTGGCAGGTAATTTGAAAACTGTGCAATTGAGTATCACCTGCTCGATGTTTCCAGACAATGCCCAATTTGAATTGGCAAAAAGGAAGGGAGTGTTTCCTTATGACTTTGTTAAGTCTGAAGACAGTATGATGTGTACCTCACTCCCACCAAAGGATGCATTTCATAATGTCATGAAAGGCAAAGGCATTGACAATGAGGATTATGCTCATGCCCAAGCTATAAATAACTCGTTTACAAAAAAACTTATGATTTTACTACTACTTTGAATCAACATGTTGATGTCTGCTGTGAAGAGATATTATTCTTCAACTATATGCTGAAATGGATTATTTACACTTATTTTTTAATAATGAAATGATTTTTTTTCAACAACACTTTAAAGAGACCTTATACAATTTGCAAGACTAAGTCTATACTTGGCATTCCTCCTCCTCCCCTCCACATCCAAACCACATACACACTTAAGTCTTAAGACTTAGGACTTGACACCACATAGCACCACACTAGCACCACACACTTGGGGTAAGTTAGTGTAATCAATGATTTTTGTAAGGCTTTAGGTGGAAGATCGTTTGCTTCGTGTTTAGAGAACCGATGAGGGTAAAGTGTGTATTTATATTCGTGTTGGGAGGGGGAGAGGGAGGTGGTGAGATGTAATTTTATAATATTTGGGCATTTGTTTGACTTAATTAATTAACAGTTATGTTATGCGGATATTAATATAAACCACATAATTAAAGTCGGTTTAATGAATACATGATTAAAGTCTTTTGGTTAGTGATTTGTACTTATTTCATTTGCTTCGCCGAAATAGTTAGTTCATTTTATGCTATTCGAGGTGTGATAAAGTAATTCGTTCGGTAACCTACTTGAATGTCTCTTTTCTCCCTTATCTAAATACTCAGTATGCCTTCAGACCTGCTCATTATTCGTATATATCACCAACAAAAAAATATATAATGACACTTATACCACTCTTACACCAAATTTAACATTTATATAACCCACTGCTTTGGTGAGTCGACCCAAGGACATTACAGAGTACACATTGTTCCTACTCCGCCTATTAATAAAATAATTCTTTAATATCAACGAATTCTTTAATATAAATACGATATCAAAACAGTTTATTAATTTATTAAATGAATTATGGATTTTAATAATAGATTAATAGTTATAATTAATTATTCAATTAATAAAACAATTACTTAATCTCATTAGCATATCATAATTTGACACTTAGGCCTCTTTTGCACCAAATGCAAGTGCCCACTCTTGTCTGTTTATCCAGAAGTGACATGCTCCCTCTACTTAATTTAATATTAAACTTGTTTTCCAACACTGAGCCTCAGTGGGCGTATCCACAGCTTATCTGAAACTCTCTAGTATTTTCTACATGGCTCGCAGGGAACTTATAACAATTATAGACGCAGTATGTTTCTGCAATCTTCGTCTCCTTCTCTTGAAGTGTTCTTCTGTGGCTCGGACCAGGTGGTTCTTATAATGTCTATGAAAAAAAAAAGTGAGGACGCAATGAAAACTCATCTAACAACAAAACTTATCGCCAACAAAAATGTATAAAATTAGACTTTCTGCTAAGTACTCGGGCGATACAGAACACAACCGGCCATAATTTCTGTCTGAATTGGTCTCTGTGACACTTTGAATGAACTCTGCATGAAAGGACACTACAGGACAACACTGCTGGCCTAGTGAGGCATAAAATAAAGAACATAGAGAAGTTACACTTCGAAGAAGGGGGCCATACCCGCGGTGAGAATATTCCCACCATGGCCGGGCCAATGCATAATTATAAAATTTTAATATTCGGTTTCAATAGCTCATACTTTTAAGCTACTACAACTGGCTAAATTAAAATTAGAATCTGAAGCTTTCATTGCAATGTCTTTAGTAATATAAACATATTATCGTTGTAATGGTGAACACCTTTCTGTGTGTAGTCCATTGACGGTTACATACAACTTTTCTGAAGCCCTGCTGAAGCCCTGCTGAAGTGTTACTTCCAAGTAATTACTCCACCTCATGCAAGCAAAGATTAATCAAGTCTACGAAAAATACAGCAATGGCACAACGTACCTCATTCGTGCGCACTCGGTTTAATAATATTTTAAGTAAGAACTATTTATTACTAAGCATGACGAACACATTTCTTTTTCTCTGCTTTATTGTTAATATAGATTATAAATCGACTAGTGAATTCATTAATAAAGTACAAGGAAAATTTTAATTTAACCCAAGATGAGATCCCCTGTTTTATCAGAAATAGGTATACAACTTTCGTGATATAGGCTGTTCACAGTAAAATGAGCACCTTGGAAAGCCCTGCTTAAGATATACTTGTATGCACGTCGTGTATTCTTACACCTTACATAAAATTAGCATTGCCATGGGCCTCATCACTTTATTCATGCGACGCTCAAGTGAAACTGTGAAATTATTAGAAGAGTAAACATTTTATAAATATGCTAATTTTTACACACTGAGGCGTTAAAAAAACAGAAAGCGTAAGAAATAATTTAAATTATCACAAATGGTTACCTATAACATTCTATTCGACGTTAACATGTGGAAATACTTTCCATCCATCGTGGGCAACTTTACCGGGCGTATGTTACTCAAAGCGCACTTTAAAATACATGCAGGCAGGAGCAGTGAAAATTTTCTAAGGTTGATTTCAAATTTCTCCCTTTATCGTTAACAGCCTTTACGTAACATAATTTGGAAACAACCAAACACGCTATTCGTGAATTTATTTTGCTACGGTTTGGTTTAAAAATTTCAAAGATACCATGAATAGAATATAACACTAACATTTTCAGTTGAAAATGTATTTGACTCTTGACACTGTTATGAAAGCCCACCAAAAAAAAAAAAAAAAATGTACCGGAGAAATAGGACAGTATTTCAAAACATAAAAAAAAGGCTGGGAAAAATATAATATCGTTAATATATTTTGCAACAATTAAGCCATGCAAACAGAGTATTTTAACTATGGCAATAATTACTTATCTAGCGACTGGAAAATTACAAAATACATACAGAATTAGCGAACGTTTTCGTTGCAATGTGATTTGAAAAGTAAGTCCTAATGACAAATAAAATTATTTCACTGTATGGTGTTTTGAAATAGTCATATTTTGAAGAATTTTTAAAAATGTTAAGCTATTTGTGTATTTTTTTAATATGGCGTGATTGTGTACTGATTGATAAATTTTCGTTGAGAGAGTGACGAAGTAGGAATAATCCCACGATTACCACAGTCCAATTAATACTATGGTGTAAGCTAAACCACCATGTTCCAATACTGAAAGATTTGTTTATACTATTGTTTACCTCTGGTATTTTATAATACTGGTAGACTAGTTTACAAGTTTGCTCACCTCTTACTGTCATTGTACTTGTTAGGAAAGTTTCTAAATAGAATTCCAAATTGTGATCTAAAAATATTCATCACTTAGCACTTAATAGAATTTCAGTATATTGAAAAACTATTTTAATAACTGCAAAGTAAGTAAACACCTAGACTGTAAAATGTTTTGTTTTTTCCTCTCCGCGTAGCCAATCACGTAACGACCCTGTATTGATAGTCACCAGAAACTAGGCGAAAAATTTATTACCTTCTAAATTACACCACGCGATTTCAGCAGTCAGAAAGATACAATGATGGCAAAGTATGCATCATAACTTAATGATGTCTAAAAAAACTCACTGCCATTCTATGGGCTTACATCATGTTCGTATTTATTGATTTTTTTTAGTTGGCTATATTAAATACTATTATCTTCACACTAAAGAAAAATCGTGGTAGCTTTCTGCTAATGTCAGTGGTATTTTTGACGATCCATGAAGTGTCAGCAAAGTGAGGGAAGGAGAAAGCCTCAGATAGTTACTGTCAAAAATGTAGTGAGACATCTGACGTAAATTACGTTGTTTACACTGCCAACAGACCATTCCTAACTGTTTTCATTTTCTCATTGTGGTGCTTCTATGCAATATCTCGATCTCCCCAATCATGCCATGCTGCTGGGAATATCAAGCTGATACTTGAGAAACCTTTACTGGCTACAACTGCCACTTTCTTCTCTGCTGGTATGAAGATTCTTCTAGGACACCCCACTGTTCTGTGATGAACTATCATATCATATTCCGCGCAAAATGCTTTGAAGCACACATTTTCATTAAAAATAATTTTATAAATGTATGCCATATTATATGCACAGTAATTTAAACGACACATTTAGTTTCCCAGTTAGCGACAAGAGGCAAAAGAGCACCAAAATATTAAATTATGTTGCCTTCTACCTCTTTGTGCACAACCTTGCGTTCAGTGCTTATCAGCAACATATTTTATAGAAGTAAATCAAAATAATTTGGCTTCCATATGAGCCTAAATAAAAAAAAATTTATATGCTGGGAACTTAACATAACACCTCCCATCATATTTCAGGGTTTGGGAGAGGGCTGAGGTAAATTGGTTTCAAGTTAGGGAACTCATAGTTTGAAACGCTTTCTCTCTAAAACAACGGGTGATGGTAGAATTTAAAGTACACACGCTGTTTTTCTGCCATGTGTTCTATTCTTGTACATTATTTCAATGTGTTTGCCGTAACATATGGTGTCACTGTTCGTAGTGTGAAGACCAGAGACATCATTGCCGGCTTTGCGGTAACGTATCTTGTTCCGCACTATCATATCATCCCTTTGACATACTCTACAAACATTTACAACCAAAAAAAAATTGTTTCCGCCTGTTACTCGTCATTTTAATCTCATATGATGACTCTTTTGAAAAGGCGTTAGTAACGCCCATTTTGGTTCACAGTAGAAAAACAGAAAACCTTTAATCGTAAAAGTGTATTTAACTTTTCGCACTTCATCCTATCTTGGAACTACGAAATATCATTTTAAATCGCAAATACGTGTTAGCTAAACTATAAATATGAAGCAGAGAGAATTTAACTTTTTAAACCAGTTTACAGCACCTGTTTTATTCAACAACCACTTCAGTGACACTAACTGATGAATTAGTCAAAAAATGCCACTTTTCCTTCACTAAGCATATTGATTCAGTGACATTTCCCACTGATTCATCGAATCATTTCATTCCCTGTTTCTTCAGCGACTTTATTTTTTGACAGAGGTGTGTTAAAATAACGTGTTTCAAATGAAATAACAATGTATAAACTAATAAAACCCATATAATTATTATTTTTAAATTTGAGTTTCGTTTTTTTTTTTTGTCTTTTATTCCATTTTTACGTCTTTCAGTTCATCTAAACGTAATCATCATACTGCTTGGTTTGAAGATTTGAAATACATTAGATGTGGCAAAGAGAGTGCATCCGTACGTACTATTTATTTAGACTATCTTAGTGTTACCCATTAGACTCAAAAGGAAACGAAAAGCACACAATTTACGATACGTAAATTTTGATAAAAAAATATAAAACACATATTTTCCCCTTCGTAATCAATGTTCGCTTGGTCGCTTGATTGATAAGAAAACGGGCTAAAAGTGGTATGATGTGGATTCAAATCCTGGACGTCAATATTTTTCAGTTTTTTTTTTTTTCGTAATTACTAAATTGCACAGTATAAATTGTGACTATCGGAGATTTGTTAATTTCTCGCGGGGTCATGGTGGTCTAGTGGTTAGGCTGCTCGCCTCCCACCATGGCAAACCGGATTCAATACCCGGCCAGTTCACTTCGAATTTTCGCAAATGGGAATCGTACCGGGGTTTTCTCGGGGATTTCCCGTTTCACCAGCCCTTTCATTCCGGCGCTGCACCATCCTCACCTCACTTCACTTTCATCTGCTCTCAAGACCTTGCTGTTAAGAGCCATCCAAGTCTCTTCGCTCACTCACTAATTAATTAATTGTAATGATTTACCTAAGTTCAATAAAAATCATACTTAATTCGCCGCACGCAGATGGCGGCCACTTATTAAATCATTGAAGCAACCAATGGTTTTTCACGGATTATAAGTGCAATTATTTTCATTAATTCGAGTAGTTTAACTTTACTGCGAATCAGTGGTTTTTCAACAAACCGAATAAGAGTGTATGTACATCGGACTGTACAGAAGCACAAATATTTTTAACTTTGTTATTTAGGTAACGCACAAGTTCATTTAAGTTAGTGCGTGTGGAGTGACGTGGTTTTTTAAGTATCATTTAAACTAATTTAGAATAAGCACATTTTTACTCTGCATTTATTAGTCAATTGCATCAGGGGCAAAATCGTTTGTCTTAGAACAGTTTCATGATCGTGTCAAGTCGGTATTGTCCGTGCACAAGAACTGAAGCAGCACAAGATTGTGGAGCTCTGTTAGTTTTATAATCACACCGTCTGTCTATACAGCCAGAAATTCCTTCGTGAAATTCAGATTGCTGTATTGTATGGTATAGGGCTTATTAACAGCCCCCGCTGTTATGCCTGAAAGTTTGTTAGGAGATGACATACAAACTTACTTATGACCTGACCTAAACTAACACCCATGCCTTACCTGGGATTTGAACCCAGAACCTCCCGTACCCCAGACCGACTGTGCACCATGGAAGATCAACTCAGATCTATATAAATACGTAATTCCGCTATTTGTCTTAAAACTACCCACAACGTAGAAAAATAACAAAATATGTCTTACTAATATATCAATATGAAACCTTAATTTAATTATTACAGAACGGCTATAAGAAATTCCTTTTTAATTTTAAAACACATATATTAGAAATAAGTAAAATTATTTTACTGATAATTCCCTTGTATAAATCAGTTATTATTTTATGTTTTGAGAAAAGCGGGTAGTTATCTGATAAGCCAGAGAGGTAACAAAATATAGTCACAAATAAGTGAATTCGCTAACAGGGCGGAAAATCTGATATAGGACTATTCTAAATACGCGCATCATCTCGAATCCTAACAAATTTTTCTTCGTGCAGCGTGGACTTTTTAACAGTGTAGTAAGGAAGTTTTCGAACAATGCGTTATTGGCCTGAAACTTGGGCAACGTCTCCTCTAGTATATATATCCCTGGAAACTACGAAAATTGTTCACACAGTTCATATTTCATTTCTTCCTCAATAACTTCCATACGTCGTACATGAACTGAGTCTTGTGTGTGAATGTGAGCTTATGTGTATCTGATTGTATGTGGAACGTAACACAAGTGCATTTTCATAACGGGAGCACACTCGATTGGATCGTATTTTCACATTTCAATTCTTTTACCAGAAAACAAAGGAAGACTAATAATAGAATACCCAAATACCTTCGATAGCATTTCGTGTGGGGAAAAAAATCCTGCTTACAGGAACAATTGGGGAGAAACCAAACAATCACAGACAATCAGTATTCCTACGTTTAATAAATTTACATTTATTTTAAAACTATCAGCATTTTATTCGAACTGAAGAAAATGCAAACAGGCACCAGAGCGCCTATTTGAAACATTTTCACATCGAATATAGTGTTATTTGTAATAAATAACTAGTATTTAACCTATTTACATTTGAAAAGTACTAGTGTTCAAATTAGAAAATCTGAAAAATAAATAAAAATACTTTTTGGACGTCCGAGAGGGCTCTGCAATTTGTAAATTAACTTCAGGAGACATTACGAAATTACATCAGCTGCGCTCTACTTTGGTTTCAAGTTTCTCATTTTTTGAGTTCATTCAATACTTCATTAGAAGTTCTGCACTTGTTTGCAAGCCAAGAACATTTTCGTTTCTCGTGCGTGGCGATAATTGTCCCTTGTAGTCTTGACGAGTTCCTGTCACTCCAACACGCAAGCATTTACTTCGCTAGCCAGGCAGTGTTACGTGGCAGTTTACTCTCTCGCGGTCCGTTCAGTGTAAACAGAAGAATTTACAAACAAACTTGGAAGGAAACAAGGAGGGAACGTGAATTTAAAAGAGAAACAAACGAAAAGATATTCACGCTTTGCGAATGGGATAATTCAGTTCGGCTATATTGACTCTAATATTTATTCGTTTTTCTTTCAACGAAGCGAATGAAAATACTAATGAAATGGGCTGCACAGTGATTTGTTTCGAAGGGGGAAATAAAAAAACACTCGGGATGCACAACCCCGCTGCATTCCTCTGCGATGGGACGAACAATTTAACTATAGGCTGTTCACGGTAAAATGAGCACTTCTGTAAGCCCTGCTTAAGATCTACTTGCATTCACGTTGTGTATTCTTCCTCCTTGTGTAAAATTAAGAGTGCAATGGCTCTTATCACTTTATTCATGCGTCGGTCAAGTGAAACTCTGAAATTATTAGAAAAGTAAACATTTTATACATTTTATAAACCTGCTATTTTTTACACACCGAGGCGTTAAAAAAAAAACAGAAAGTGTAATAAATAATCCAAACTATCACAAATGGTTACGTAACACTTTTTATTCGACGGTAACATATGGCATGTTCTCAGTGCGCCCGTTAAAATGCAGGCAGGGGCAGTAACCTTTTTCTAAGGTTGCTTTCAAAAGTGTTCACTTTATCGTGAACAGCCTTTAAGTTATTTTAATTTTGAAAGTGACTACTTCGTTTATGCGGGTATACCCACTTCCTGATACTTAAAAAAACCAACATAAAATAATTTTTTTTAGCGATCCAATAAAACTGTAATGAAGGAAACTATTTTCCATAGGGATATAAAAGGAGTAAGAAAGGCGTTTTTAAGCCTAACATTCGTAATTCGAAACCGACTATGCTGATTTAAAAATTTTTTTTGGATGTAGCAGATTTAAGAAAGTGCCAAAGTTATTTTAATTAATAATTCATAATCTTATCGTTTCCCCCATGGTTATATAATTAATTCGCAGTAAACAATTTAGCTGTAACAAACCCATATATCCGTAATGACAGGTTGGCTCGTACGCAGAATTGTTGTTTGTTTGTTTTACGCAGCGCGTACTTTTTTATTTTATGCATTAGTGATTGTTTATGAACTATTAAGTGTCAACATACTATTTATTTTTCCTCTTAATTTCGTTGTAGTCAAATTTCTTTAATTTAGTTTGCACTATTTATTACGTACTATTATCCAGACATTTTAATACCGGTATGATCTGGGTAAGGGTAAGAAACTGTTAGAAAGTCTGTGGAACGATATATATGGTGAATATTTATCTAAACGAAGAAACGAGTTTTGATGGGCTGTCATTATCGTTCTGAATTTCTATCCTCAAATCACAGTTCACACTGCTGTAATAAACAATTTAATTGAGGTGATGCAAAAATATATTGGAAACCCCTTTTCTGGTTGGAAATGAGGGCAACTGACAGAACTCGCGGCCGAGATTTCGATTGCGAATAGAATGGACATGTTTGGGCGGCTCTTAACATCGTGGTCTCGAGAAGCGATAAGGGCGAAGCGAGGTGAGTATGGAGCAGGGCCGGAATGAAGAGGCCGGGGGGAAACGGAAGATCCGCGAGAAAACCCGCCAACCAATTTCATCTTCCGGCACGATTTCCACGTGCAAAAATTCGGAGTGACCCGGCCGGGGATTGAACCCGGAACGCCTTGGTGGGAGGCGAGAAGGCTAACCGCTCAGGCACCGTGGTCTCGTTTCTATTTGTTATAATTCACATAATGTTTCAGTATTATAGGTTACTAAAACATTTATATTAAATTATTTCTAAATGGTAAAAAATAAAGTTTAGGCATTCCCGCCACAAAAAAAAAAAAGAATTCTGGACGTGTCCTTGCTACGGGACGATTCCAAGTACGCCCGAAAATTCTGTCTACCGGGTATGTACAGTTCAATTATATAAGGATATTAAATACGAAATTTTAAAAGTTACCTGCGAAAAGTTACATATTTCAGAAGACTTGAGAACACAGTTTAGCTTACTTACCGTGATTACGAACTCCCTCAACAAGGCCAGAAGAAGCATTTCGGGAACACGCCACGGCTAAATAGTTAAGCACACGCGAAACTTGTGCAGACAATAATTACGCTAGACTTTGCTGCGGCAATTTCGTCCCGATGAAATGTCACTGCCACCGGTTTATGTTTCAATGTTTCCCTGCTGCACGATGGCGAGTCTGTATACCAGTTCCGCAGCCTGCGCAGACAACCGTGGGACGTGCGATGACGTAGTTGTTTCTGTGACTCGCATTGCCACCCACAGTTATATAATTAATTTACATAAAACACAAACATTTTACTTAAACAAAAGAGCTAAACACTTCAATAGAAGAGTTATGATTCTCATTTAGCAAAGCCAAAATAACCGTTTCCGATTCTTAGTTCTTCACATGGGGAAAATTTTATTTTCTATATCTTTTCCTTTTTTTTCTTTCTAAATATATATTTAACATTTTTTTCTTAAATTGAGCATCATTCTGCATGTAGGTATAGGTATTTACGTTGTGCAGTAATATTTATATACATACGTAATCTAAAAAAAAAAAAAAAAACACAATACCTGCTAATCGGAAGTATGATTTAATGCGCATTCCTTTTAACAATTTAATTTGCATTGCACTCTGTAAATGTGTGTATAATAACAGAATCTTTACGGAAGCATTCCGTTATATAAATAAACATTACCTTTAGTAGTGATAGACACACGGAAATAATATCTGTAAATAAGTATAATAAACAGAAACTTCTCTATTTTCCACTAACGTTGCCGGAGCAAAACCGTTAAAATCAAAAGAAGGGTTTTTGTGAAGAATTTTGCATCACATACATAAAAAAGAGCTACGCACCCATGAACACACACACATGTGTGTGTGTATATATATATATATATATATATATATATATATATATATATATATATATATATATACACACACACACACACATGTGTATATATATAATACGTAGTCACAATGTGCCTGTAACAAACAGCAGAACTTCTGAACCAGCAGCAAGATGAAATACGGAAAATTTTATTTTCTCTCTGTATCGTGTATTTAAAATTTTCCTCACTTAGTACCTAAAGTGAATACCATAGCTCGTAAGACACTTCCAGTTTCGTAACTCTTGCTGTTCGTGTTCACTATTTCCTTGAACTGTTCCACTTATTTTTTCAATATAACAACTTCATAATTAAAATAGGAAATATTTTAATCAATGCTTTAAATAAACGAAGATGACGACGATAAAGTGTAATTCGCAGATTACTGGAGAATTACTTACTCTTACGGTAGTTTCCTTTCGGTTACTCTACTACTCTCGTAAATTCACGGAAGTAAAGTTGCGGCACATTTACGAAGTGTCTGAATATCTTTTTTGGCCGTGGGCTTTAAATGCGTGATATACCCAGTCAGCCATCTTGTTGGTGCTGTCAGCTATTTTAGCAGCTATATTATAAGCCAGTGAGCTTGATATTGACCCCATCAGCTTCAATGTCCTTGAAAACAAGAACTCGTGAAAGAATCCCTAAAGGTAAGCAAGCGTATTACATTATTGACCACTACCGCCATATTTGATGCAGGTGACCTTGATCCCTTGACCCTGAATGACATTGATAACCAAATCTCGAGGAAAAATACATAAAATTCGCCAAGCATATGATGTTACAGACTACTACTACTACCAACATATTAAATGCAGATGACTTTGTTTCTGATAACATGAACTTGAATGACCTTGCAACCCAGAACTGTAGAAAATCTATAAGTTAACAAGCATATGACGTTACAGACTATTACCACCATACACTTTAGTGTTGTGTTCACTTCCTGCTTCAACCTCACTTTAACGTTTACTTTTTTTTGTAGCAGCAGTTGTATGCTCGTCATTATTTATAGCCAACAACTGTTTATTTTGAAGTTCGTCGACTTCGCACGAACATCTTGCAAGTGTAAATTCCACACATACAGATTCTACTGTACTCATTCCGTCCAGCATTAATTGCCTCGTCACAATCGTCTGTGTAAAGAGTTCCCATCGATGCAGCAGGAGATATTGACATCACTTGCTGGCTCCCAGTAAACGAACCCTTGCATATTCTCGGTATGTTCCTTCATCGTATCGCCTTTCACAAACTGCGTGGGACAAAAGCCGTAATGTTTCATCCTGTGAAAAGGACTGTTCGTACAGGCCGTTCTCTCATGCCGACGAGCATTTCGACCATAGGTGAAAACTCGATCGCAGAATCGACACGGACGGCAACCAGGTAGCGATGATGAAGGTCGCGGCTCCATGTTATGCAGGTCAAAGGCAGATCTTAGTTTTCACAATCAATCTTCGTGGTATGATGAGAGAGCGCTTCCAAATCGATGTTCACCTCGTGGTGTCAGAACGTCAACTGCCGTTTTTTCTATATAAACGCAGTTATATTTTTTTACGGCAAAGAGCTAAGCTTGTGCTCACAAAAAAAAACTTCCACCATATAATTTAAACTTATAAAAATGGGAGCACTCTGAGAAAAGTCACATACTCGTTCGTTCCAGAAGAGTGGATTGAGGGCAGTGAAAACATTCGCGTGAAGTCGACGAACTTCAAAATAAACACTTGTCGGCTCTAAATAATAATAAGCATACAACTCCGGCTAGAAATAAAAGTAAGCTTGATATTGAGGAAGAAGCAGGACGTGAAGACGACATTGAAAATAACATTGATGATGACTATGACGACAGTGATAGTGTTGAAGACGATGATGATTCCCTCGACGTTCCTACGCATTTCACCAACGAGTTTCCTTCGACAAGAAATGTGAAGAAGGCTGAAGACACCGAGATTACTAGCGACATGTTTACCGATGAAAATACAATTCCACATAACCAAGAATATGCACATCGCCAGTAGTACCAACTAATTTACGATACATCCAAATCTCATCACCAAGTTCCATCTTCATTTTATTACGTGAAAACATGGACGCATTACCAAATACACTAATCACAGCAGTATTATCAACCTTACCGTCATGAACTGGAAAAGTCTTCCAACATATTATATCACGAACATCAATATTACCAATCTTCTCAGGCGCAGGATCCTTGTCAATATGAGACTTTCGGTAGAAACACAGTTTCAACAAACCACTACCAGCTTTAGCAGTTATACCCTGGAGACCAAAGCGATACAAAAAAGACAATAAAATATAACTCTCTTCTGCATCGACTGTCCAAGACCTGTCATCCTTGTTGACATCCTTAGTAAAAGACAAATATTACGATATACCTTCCTAGGATAATACCTTGAAACACGTGACTGACGATGAATCATTATGGTGTGTCTTCTCTGATGATATGGAGAGAAGTGAGCAACTACAGGACGTAACATGGTTATATACCATAGAATTTCATAGATAACATAACGAAGAACACGTCAATGTTTTGGCATAAAAAGATGAAGATGGAACTTGGTGATCAGATCAGGAAGTATCGTAAATTAGTTAGTACTACTGGCGATATGGAAATTCCTGGTTATGTGGAATTTTATTTACATCCGTAATAAATAGTATTAAAAGTAAATAATTTTATTTCGTAGTTTATCTCAAATATTTGATTGAGCTTCAAAAATGCGGGGATCACTCCAATATGGAAGAAATGGTTTCGATCATTAGCGAACTTAAGGTTGGGTTTATATCATCTAATGTGATGAACTGTTTTCTTCTGAAATTGCAATTACAAAACAATATTAAATTATTATTTTTAAATAATAGTTTATTTTGTGTCGTACAGTTTATCACTCGCAAATTTAAAGTGGTGCTGTGAGCACTTGTCTATAAACTTAAAGATCTGCATATAAAAATATCATAAAGACTTTAGAATAAAAATCTATGGATAGTTGATCACATACAAAAACATCAATCCTATCATTGTGTGCAAATTTTGGAGACCGTGGGTAAATCGTTTTTCTTATATGTATCGATAAAGACAGATGACCAGTCCATGGATTGCTGAAGATTTGTGGAAATATTGCGATTGAGAAGGATTGTAATTGAGGAGGAGGACGGCTAAAGTATGAGAAGGATTAGGGAGAGTTTGGGAGAGATGCCCTACATTTCGTAAATAAATTGTAAAATCATTGAAAATTATTTTCATTTAACCTAAATTTAATTTTGATAACTTCAATATGTGTACTTTGATACAAAAAAATTAGCAGTGTTAGTTAACAAATTATATTTTTTAAACAATCATAATCAAATTATGTTTTTGGTCATCTCACCCTATCCTATGGGAGAGATGACTCAGTGTTAAACATACACTGGGGATAGATGCTCACATATTTGTATCACTGTAAAAATCAAACATAACATGTTTGTTAATAATTGGAAGGAGTTACCAAACATAACTGTAAGACTAGTTAGAATGTATATATTCTCAGATCTATTTTTGACTTAATATTACACACAATCCTTGTCTCCGATTTTGTTTTCAATTAAATTTAAAAATTAAAATATACACTTTCTGGATTTTATTGTTGTTTGATCACTTTGCTCTTCGAATATTTTCTTCTTTTTTTTCTTTTTTCTCTCGCATTCGTTGCAGTTAGTGATGTACATCATGCAAGTCTCATGAAGACACTTGTTGCAATTCACACACTTTACCCGATCTATCAGTTGAAGTAGTGTTGTAATAAAGTTCAAGGCATTCTGCACACGTATCTTCGGTGTTGCTGAACTGTTCGTGTTCATCTTCTGAAGAGCTTGTGTCATCAATTAAGAACAATCTTCTGTTTGTGGTTGTTGTTGTTGGTTTGTTTTGTGAGCTTGTTCACTTCCCCCTTCTTTCTTCTTGTTTTGTATTCGTTGAGTTACTTGCACTCTTCCTTTTTGGTGTTTCTTGATTTGAAGAGTGCCAGCTGTTTCCTTTTATCAATGTATTATTTCATGTTAAGATCATAGCCCACTGTTTTCTGGAGAGTGGTTTGAGTTTTGGAATTCTAGGAACAGAGCTAATGTCATGCAAGAGTTTAGATGCTAGAAATCTGGTCAAGTAGCGTTAGTTGTAGCCTCCACGGAATTTTGCTGTTACAGATGCTGCAGGTGAGAGGGGGCTGGCTATAGTTTGAATCTGACTACAGTGCCCTAGTGGCAGACGTGACGCTCCGGCCAGCTCAGAGAAGAGCTGAGGTGACATAAGGATGGATTGGAAGTGGAGTTAGGGTATGGGAGGAAACGGGAGAACCCCGAGAAAATCCCCACGCCACACCACTCTTTGACACACTCCTCACAAGAAAATCTCGGCTGAGGCTGGGATCGAATCGATGACTTAATATATCATATAGTAGTGTCTAGCCACTGAGCAAACAGCGCCTTGCTGGTAAGTAAACACCAGCAAACCTATGGACGCGAGCAAAGCACTACTTCAGCGCTACACTCAGCAGTTCTACATGTTCCGCTGAACAAACTGCTGATAAATAAAGAATAAGCTTTGACTAATAGGTTTGTTTGATTACTTCTTGCTGGATGGTTTTGTGATATTAGAATGGCATATTTAATTTGAATCTTTACAGAAGGGACTTTTAAAAATTATAGTAGGCTATTATATTTAATGCATATTATTAAATCTCTACGCTATTCCCGGGTAAAATAAGCGATTTTAGAAGCTTTCTCATTTTGAATAATAGGCAATAAATACATTTTATTGTAGCCTTAGACGCAAACTTTAGAGTCCGGTGAAATGCATACACTGTGTATTACTTAAATAGCAATATTTATTTAAAGAGGTGGTTAAGGGATTAATTACAGATAAAAAAAGCCCAATAAAACTTTACTTACCCCATATTAGCAGCACGATATTACTTTTTTCTTAGTCGATAAAGGCACTTGAACCAGAGTATGTCGTCTTCTTGTAGGGGAGAGACAGCCAATAGTTTCGCTCTACTGCAACCATTGCACGAACGCTGTCTTTCGTCAGTGCAGCTGAATCACGTGAAGCACTAAGCTCTACAGCAGTGATTTTTCCTGTGAACACGCTCTATGTTATTTTCCAATCCAACAACTGTTATTCCCGCATTGGTTTAAAAAAATAGTTAGAAAGCACTGAGATTACGTTGAATACTCACTGAAATGTATGTGTGTGTGTGTGTGTGTGTGTGTGTGTGTGTGTGTGTGTGTGTGTGTGTGTGTATATATTATATATATATATATATATATATATATATTATATATATATATATATATATATATATATATATATATATATATATGAATACACACGTTGAGTATGCAACTGTTAGAAATCGATTTTCTGCATTATAATAATATATCAAAACGTAGTGTCGGATGGTGGACTCGCTAAAGACTTTTTGGGGTGAGATATCCAGTCATAAATATCGCATTCGTACTAAACAAAAAGAAATGCGAGTACAATGTATTAAATTTATGTGGTTTTGAATTTTTCTGCTAACATTAAAAGACTCATAAAAAACAGCTGTGTAGAATCCAAAGATCCATTATAGAGAAATGTGTAATAGTTGTGTTGCGCTCATCAAATCCAGATCTACATTATGATCATGATCAGCGAAGTGGGCGGGACGGATTTCAGCTCGTCAGAGAGAGCTTGTTATGCTTGTTTATGCCGTCGACTCGGCAGCTTTGCCATGTAGATTTGGGGCGGGCCTTTGATTCCGACCACCACTGCTGTGTTTCGCGTTCCGCCAGTCGAGTGGCAGTAATTGGATCATTCTCTCGTTTGTACGAATTCATGTGTGGGTTCCTACACTCACCCCCAACAACAGTACACGCATAACGCAATGTGGCGGTGCACCAGTTTCTGTAGAACTCGACATGAGCAACATTAAAATTCTTCATGTGGTGCTCATGCAATGCTTCAACATGGCAAGAGGATTAGGTTCCAGAACGTTTCAAATTCCTAATAAACCCTTGCCGTCCATACTTTGAAGAAGCGAATAAGCAAAGAAATTGATTTATTTAATGTATTTTAAGTGAAATTAAACATAACTAACGTTTTTACGAAGACAACAGACTCGACAATCCAGTCAGTTAAATAACGTTCGAACGATTTTTTTTTCCCCAGCTTTTGAATACTGTGAAAGACCAACACATTACAATCTAAAATGGTTATTTTAGTATATGAAACTTTCGTTATGGAATGAAGTGAATCATATAAATAATTTTTCCGCTAATTCCATTGTAAGGATACAGTTTCGCTGCACGCGTGCGCAGACACTCATTGCATTGCACACAGTTCATCTTGTGTGTACAAGCACAGTAGCATTTGATCAGTTTGCTGATGTCTCATTTCTTACTCCCTCGTTTCACTGCCTCAAAATCACATTATAGCACCAGAGAAAGCAACACCAGTGGGTCTTCCTTTCTTCATTATTTTATAGTTTTGTAAAACGCTAGTAAATATGTTTCACAATCAGCGATATTGCTTCCATACCATAAAATATATTTTTTCAGATTCTCTGTATATCGGTAAGAAGGTGTAAACAACATACGGTATGATGATGTGATGTGTTATTCTATCTGATTTACGCCATAACTTTGGCATAATCTACTACAGTTCTGTTTTGGGAATCGTGGGTTTTGGTTTGTTTGTTTTTGGTGGGTCGAGATACATGGTCATGCATGATTGCTGGCCGCGTTTAGAATCTGTTTTCTAAAGCCTTAGTTTTAAATCCCGTCAAAAACGTTAGTGTTATTTTACAATGTGGGTGGTTATGCGATTTAATGAAAAATTTTATAATTTAAAAAAATTAACATTTTTAAAATATTTATTTAAGTCACTGAGATATCATCTAAATTGTTTTAAAATATTTTACTATTGCCCTTTTAGTAAATTTTTCTTGTTGTGTATTTTTAAGGTATGTGGTTTCTACTAATGTCTAGAGTAACGTGCTTTCCATATAATTATTTATTTTTCACCTCGTTATGTTGATGTATATGATGTGCGTGTACCTGAATTACAGTTATCAATTAAAGAAAAAATAGCATTATACCTAAGCTCCATAACTAAAATGGTGAAGTGTTTTACTAATGTAAATTTTTTCGAGATTTAGGTTTGAGAATATAATATTATTATTCCAAAAAGTTTTGATTTAAAAAGAAAATTGTTTTGAGAAAAATTAATTGTTCGTATGTTTCAAGCAACAAATAGGTTATTTTACCAAGTATGACACACTTATTACATGTATTTCCTGCAACATCACTTCGTTAAAATTAGACTCACTCTGAATCCTGCTTCTCGACGAAGTGTTGGCTGCTTGGTTAGCACGCTGACCTCAGTTAAGGCGGCACCAGATACAATCCCCGGCGGATGCAAGTACGGACTTATAGTGTGGCCGGTGTGTATACTAGTTCCTTTGCAGTAAGACCTGTCACTCCTCCAATATGTGTTCACATTTCATGTCACGTCTCAGCTACGATAGCAGTCTGTCAGCCCTGCTCTAGGGTACAAGTTATTGTTGTTATTATTCCGTACAAAGAGAAGCGAGCACGCCTTTAATGCTTGGTGCGTCTCACACCGCATCATGTTCTTTCGTTTCCAGCTGATTCAAGTAATTATGGGGAAAAATTAAAATTAATATAATGCTTTTATAGAAGTTTAGCTATTTGCCTTACTCATGAAATCTGAACTATCAAAGTAACATTTTATCACAAACACCATTACATAAAGATTAAAATACCAATAATGGGTGAGGAGATTTGGGCGGTTCTTAACATCGAGATCTTGAGAGCCGATGAGGGTGACTGACGTAAGTATGGAGCTGCGCCGGAATGAAGGGGCGGGAGAAATGGGAGATCCCCGAGAAAACCCGTCGACCAGTGGCATCGTCCTGCACGAGTTTCGCATGCAAAAATCCGGAGTGACCCGGATTGGAATTGACACCCGGTTTGCCTTGGTAGGAGGCGAGCGGGCTAACTGCTCAGTTTGCCGCAGCCCCAGAATATCAATAGGTTCCTGATTTGTTAAAAGTACGAAATAACATAGTGTAATTAAGTAGAAAAATATTAAACCGTCCGTGAAATTTTCTACGTTTCTGCACTTTTCAATAATTCCTAAACTGACATTTTGACAGAAAACGGAATAATTTTTGCAAAAAATGGCCGAGCCGAAAGCACTCGTCGGGAAACGATCGATCGTTAGCAGGATTGGCAGCAACGGCTTACGAAGCCGACAAACACCACAGTCGATATTGTCTCGTGACGTTGTTGGGTACGTGGTAGGGTTGAGAGGGAGGAGGGAGAGAGAGATGGTAGGGGGTTTAATGTCGCCCGCCAGAGGGAGCGTTCGGGTAATTCCGCAAGCGCTGCGAGATTTCCAGGTGGATGGCACGCGCATCGAGGCGACCTGCTACCAACCAACCCCCTCACACGCTCTACAAACCTCCCTCGGAGCGGGGAATTCCATCGAAATGACCCGCACGGCTAACGTCAGCGATATTTCTTCCTCCTTGCCGCCCTCCCGTCAGCCGCCCCCGAGCCCTCACGCACGCGGTGGTAAACAAGCCCGGCCTGTGGGGGCGGAAAAGAAGGGGAAAAATATGTTCCCGCCTCGCTACGAGAGAGAGAAAGACTACCGGGTAAATGAATCGAAAGGATCCCCGATAGTGTTCAAGAAGCGTGAGCGTGTCGCCGGAAGATGAGAGCAACACGGACTTCCGGGAGCTCGTCAACTGATTCCGGCCCCCCATACTGGTAATCAGGACCAAGTTACATAATAATCTATAATTGATTCATGGTTAGTTCTGAAGCCTTGATAAAGTTCTACGTCCAGAATATTCTTTCGTCTCGTACAAACTAAGCTTTAACTAAGCCTAGAAAATTAGACCAAAGGACAACGCACCGTATTCGTGAGCACTCAGTTGTAATAATATTTAGCATAATAACTGTTTTTTTTTTTTTTTTGCTAAGCGCTACCAACAGACGTGTTTTCTCATTCTCTTCGCTCATATTTAGTATAAATGCTATATTATAATTTGTAAATAAAATATAGTTGTATCTTCAATTTAACGAAAAATAAGTTACGTCTATGGTAACTGAGTAATAAAACGCTTGTGAAACATGGCATATTTAGGAAATAACTATACATGTCATACAAGGGGTGATTTTTCAAAGATTTGTTTTTAAAAAAATGTGAAGAAATCGCGAATAGCGTTTAATTCTGGTTACTTCGCACTTTTTGAACTAAAGTTTGAAAGAAACACGCCACGTAAGACACGTGTGGTTGTTTCCTAAATATACTACGTATCACTAGCGTTTTCTGCTTTATGTTAACATTATAATCTACCTTATTGTTGTTGAACTGAAATTGAATATATGTATTAGATATAAATTGTAATATTTCATTTATAGTTAATGTGAATATTAAAACAGTGAGGAAATGGGTATGTTGGTAATGCGTAGTAAAAAGTAGTTTGTATACAAGATATTATTTTTCTGAGTATGCACAAATGCGGTGCATTGTCCTACTTTGTTTGCATGAGGCGGAGGAATATCCTGGAAGAAGCACTTTAGCAGGGCTTCAGATAAGCTGGTATTAACCATGAATGTCTACAGTTGCCAGTTGCATTTCGACATGCCGTTTATCATCAATTACCGTCAATCTTCTAACTAGCGATCGAATAAAAAAAATTTAAAAAGCAGTTATGTTTACTTGTATTGCATCATGGCGGGTTTCCTAGTTTTAACAACAGTGTAAATAAGCTTCGATATTACTGACGAGATGTGCAACTACATGGCAGATTAAGTTGAATGTGATAACAATAGACGAATTAGAAAAAACACAACTGGCGTGAAGTAATGTGAACTGGAAATTGACATACTTCTGATGAACACAATGCCACGAATGTTAATACTGATGCATTTCTAATTAATTAAATGCTTTAATTAGTGAGTGAAGAGATTTGACGCCTCTTAACATCAATGTCTCGAGGGCCGCTGACGGTGTTAGAGGTGAGCATGGAGCAGCGTCGGAATGAAAGGGCGGGGTAAATGGGAGATCCCCGAGAAAAACCCACCGACCAATGGCATCGTCCGGCACGTTTCCCACATGTAAAAATCTGGAGTGAGCTGGCCAGGGAGTGAACCCGGATGACCTTGGTGGGAGAGGAACATGCTAACCGCTCAGCCACCGTGGCCCCGTGCTTTAATTAGTGTTGCCACAGTAATACTTGTAATATCTGATGTGAGATGCCCACTCGTATCGACATATGTCATTACTGCAATCAAATGAAAGGGTCTCGCAATACCAAACCGAGTAAAAGTACACGAAAAGAACATGCAGTAGACGAACTCTCAGAAAGATGAAAATAAACATAAATACCAGCTAACAATTACGCACAATATTTGTATTGCGACCAAAATCCTTTTAATGATATTCTAAATCCAGTGACTCAAAAAGATAACAAAAATCTTAACTGCTGGAAGATGCACTGGAAAAAAAAACGGAAATAGGTATTTCGTAGCCACTCATTGGCTGTACCTTAAAAAAACATTTCGATGAGTGGAAATGCTTCTTAATTACCAACTCAAAACGCAATTAATAACCATACTTATTAGTAAGGAAAATTTACCTCTTTGTTGGCCTTCTCAAGAAATCGATGATTTGTTATAAATTCGTTTATGGGTTAAATGAAATTCCGTTAAAAACTTATTATGAAAATCGATTTTCAATCGAATGTAATTAATTTTTCTGATAGCATATAGATATTTGGAAACCAAAACATTAGTGTAGTGTGTTTTGAGCTCGACTGCAGAGACCTTTAATAAATAACAGAACTCCAACCAAAACTTAAAGCATTTAACAATAATTTTAATAAATAAAGTTCCCTTTTTAACTGTGATCCCCAAGATTATTACTTTATTCTGACGCGAATAAGAGAAAGCGAACCAGCTCTTGTAAAATCTTCAGACATATAAACATATAGTTCTAACATTTTTCAGTGTCAAAATAACAAATAATTGGAACTGGGGGAAAATTATTGGTCAAAATTTTATTTAGTTGCATTTTCAAGAAGTGCCTTCAAGTTATATGTGGAGCTGTAAGCCCTTAGCAGGAAAACAACTATTTCGATTAAACAATTTAGAAAAATGTAATGGAATATTGTATAAAACATAGACCTAATGAACTCTTTGGCTTTCACGATCCATATTAGTACTGTGAATTTAGGGACGGTTTCACCACGCGAGATAAGGATATTTTATCCAGATTAAGTGCCAAATTATCTAGATTATCTCTCTTTTATGTTTCACCAAGCGCCTTATATTGATTTGTTCTGTATATCGAAATAAATTTTTTTAACCGCCGACTTTGGTGGGTAAAATCACTTTATTGAGATAAAGAAGTAAAATATAACCAAATACATTAGACTATTCGCAAAGAAATGCGGAAAGGGATAGCGAATTATTATTTGTAGATTATTAGCATATAATTAAACCGCAATAAACAATATAATTTGGAAATTGTAGAAAAATTAATGCAAGACTTCTCAGTAAACTGTCGATGCTTTGAAACTATTTTGGGAAACAGTAATTACAGGTTTATCAGTTTTCTATATAAAATATTTTTATTAAATTTTAATACATATTTAATACTGCGAGATTTTTGCAATTTAAGTTTACTCGCTGCATAGAATTCGATAAACAATAACTTACTTAATTTGAGGTTATGAATTCAGCCCTGGGTGTAAAACACGTAAACGTTTAAAAATTCCAAAATAATCCAATATATAAACTAAATATATTTAAAGAAAAGACGAATAACATCTGTAAGTAACTTGCCGTTTGAATTTTAGAGCTTTAGAGGCGAGCTAACAAATAAAATGACATAAGCTAAGTTCGGCAGAGAGTGCGCACTTATGAAATAAACAGGAGTAAGTTGTGTCAGTTCCTGTATAATTTTCTAAAGTTTTTGCCGGCCACTCAAATGAAGCTCGCACGCCTTCAATGGCCCAAGGGTCGCAGTTTCCCGATGGCTGGTGCAGAGTGCAGAAATGTTCATCAGCCAACAGCGACTGTCGTAAATTTCTGATTTTGCCAACAAATGAATCACGGAAACGGAAAGCGGAAAATAACTGC
Source organism: Dryococelus australis (assembly GCA_029891345.1). Lineage (NCBI taxonomy): Eukaryota > Metazoa > Arthropoda > Insecta > Phasmatodea > Phasmatidae > Dryococelus > Dryococelus australis. The sequence continues at coordinate 98,655,946 of CM056994.1, forward strand.
AACGATTTGTCAAATCTCGTTGCGAGTTTCTTATTCCACAACAATAAACATATTTACCACCGAACATGTACACACAAACTCCCGTTTGTTTGTCTATTAAACGTCTTCATAATCTCTGGGTATCACTAAATATACGAGGCCTTACGCAGTAACATTTATTTTTTGTGCAATGAAAAATTAACCGGTAGCAAGTATTAGGACAAACACTACCCACTTTTATCACATCTGCGGCTTTTCTGAAGATATTTCGAGTTCATCTGGCAAAAACAAGATGCAGCGTTATGCGGACTGCGACGTTAACAATCCGATCACACATATTTTTTTTTTGTTTTAATTCTTCCACGTTGTAGCTTCAGAACAAGATGAGGCATTAAAGGGGAGTTTAGGATTTTAAACTAAAAAAGTATCAAGGCTTTACTTGAGGATGGAAGTGTTTAGACGAGGTCGTTAAAAGTGAAGAAGTCAGAATACTTACTAGAAAGAGCGTGCCACTTTTTGAAGAGAAAAAAAAAAACACAGTCCTAAACGCGCAATTCCTACTACGTCTGACCGTGAATGGCTGACCAGCACTCCGTTCAGGATGAAAAGAAATTACTCGGCGCTCAATGCCGCTTTAAGAAAGAAATACATTCCGAGGAGAATCGATAACGGAAGGACTAAGCTTCTTCAAAACCTGTCTCATTTAGTCCAAATTAATTTAACCTTCAGTGAACCATTCGATGGTATTTATACGAGAGGTTATTTGAATTATCAGGAGATATTCAATAATAAACCATAAAACATTTTTGTTGAAAAATATTCAACACACTTTTAACATTTCTGAGATCTACTTTATTACTTAGTTCGTTCTAACACTACTAAATACTGTAGATTTATTTCTCCCTCTCTCTCCCTCTCTCTCTCTCTCTTATATATATATATATATAATATACAGTATATATAGTATATATACAGTATTTAGTAGTGTTAGAACGAACTAAGTAATAAAGTAGATCTCAGAAATGTTAAAAGTGTGTTGAATATTTTTCAACAAAAATGTTTTATGGTTTATTATTGAATATCTCCTGATAATTCAAATAACCTCTCGTATAAATACCATCGAATGGTTCACTGAAGGTTAAATTAATTTTGACTAAATGAGACAGGTTTTGAAGAAGTTTAGTCCTTCCGTTATCGATTCTCCTCGGAATGTATTTCTTTCTTAAAGTGGCATTGAGCGCCGAGTAAAACACACACATATATATTATATATATATGTGTGTGTGTGTGTGTGTGTATTTTACAGATCCTATGTCACAAACCGGGCGACGTGGCGCAGTGGTATTTCACTGGACTCGCATCCGGTAGGACCCGGGTTCGATTCCTGGTGCAGCCATCTTGATGTGGGTTTTCCATTCTTTTCCGAAATTACTCCAGACGAATGCTTGGATGGGTCCCTAACAAAAGCCGTTTCCTTAACATTCCTTCTCCAATCCCTCTTCCCTGTGCAACTTGCATCTTCTCTAATGACCTCGCTGTCGACGAGACGTTGAGCCCAGCTACCTATGCCACAGAATAAAAATAAAAATCTTGAAACGACTTACATAATAATTCAACCGAATGTAATAATCAAGCCTAGAAAGCTTATGTAGGTAATAATTAGTTTCCTGCATCTAATAAATACTTTGAAAGTGCACAGATGTAAAAATTTGTTTTCAAGTGAATGTATGCGTAGTACTAAATGAGAACACTGATACAGATAGTTATGTACTCGTCTCACTGTAGATAGCCCGTGCTAGTAGCTGAAACTTAACCACAGTAATGTTACGTATATGTACATTGTTGGAAAATGAACACCGGGATGCAATGACCCCACATGGGGGAAGGTTTAATTCACTCTTAAAAAATAATGACATATTAAATTATTAACAGCAGGACATTTAACAATTTAACTGCCACCGTACTTTCATAAAATGTTCGTTTAAGTCACGATCTTTTTGATAAGATGGAGATTTTTGGACATCGCCATTGGGATGCAGATGTCTGTCATGGAAAAGCAGGACTGAGTCATTCGCCCCTATTGGATTATTCATTCAAAGATCACAAGGTCTTTTTATTGTATCTATCGCTTTATTATAATGAGATAAAGAATATTTGCATATTTTATAAAACATGTATCGACGATGTTACAGAGTCACGTTGAATAAATGTGATGCATATGACCAGAATCAAAACACAGCTGGGCATCATATTGATGCACATGGCGGTCAAAGTGTCAAACATATATATATATATATATATATATATATATATATATATATATATATATATATATATATATGATGCCCAGCTGTGTTTTGATTTCTTATAAGGTACCATATATATATATATATATATATATATATATATATATATATATATATATATATATATGGTACCTTATAAGAAATCAAAACACAGCTGTGTTTTGATTTCTTATAAGGTACCATATATATATATATATATATATATATAATATATAATATATATATATATATATATATATATATATATATATATATATATGGTACCTTATAAGAAATCAAAACACAGCTGGGCATCACATTGATGCACATGGCGGTCAAAGTGTCAAACATATATAGGGTACCTTATAAGAAAAAAAACATAGCACGATTTATTTCACGATGTCATTATTGATCCTGCTCAATTCTGATAGATTTGTACTGCAACTGTAAAGGAAATGAAATTAGAAACATATTACTGAAAACTCGCGAGGCTATCCGAGAAAGTAATATTTATTTTATATACAAAGAAACTAAATTTAATTCTAAATGTTAATATAAATCTTAATGTCTAAAGCGATTACCAAAGAGGTGTTCATTTACAAATAGCCTTATGAAATGAAAAGTAAATTTGTTAATATTTGGGAACCCATTTAAGACAAACACTGCCTTTATTAATTACTAACAGAACAAAGATCTATAACCGCTATAAATCGTGTTCCGCTTATTTCATTGTGTCATGGAAATAATTGGTGTGGCAACCCTTATTTTGCATTAAGTAATGAGACAGTTTTGCAAAGAAAGACAGTATCCAGCACGTCGAAATTAAAGAGAGAGACTGTAACATAATGCAGGTAGAACAATTGAAGAAACATTCCTCACATCTAAATTATAAAAACATGTTGCAAGAACACATGTCCGGAAACGCTTCATTTACTTGCAAGAGATCCCCTTCAACAACTAGTTGTATGGTGCGCGGGTCCGGTTGTGTTTGTACGGATTGCCATCACAGCAATAATGTGCATAGTCCACTACAGTGCACACTAAAATGCTAAACACAACTATGATGGCATTACACAAGCGATATATTTAGTTGGCGCAGAAAAGGAAAGCTATAAAAAGGAAAATTAAACTTTTTCTCGCATATATCCCATAACATTTTTATTCTGCCATTGTGATCATTATTTTTCTCCGTGTGTTTGATATGTTATTTTCACTACACACTGTAAAATATGAACATGAAGATGCATACATCTGTTTCTAAAACACAATGTCAGTAAAAACATTAAAGTAGGTATTGTGGATAGTTTAATTTTACTTTTGAAACTACGATACCACTTGTTTGTTAATCTTGGTGTTAAGATTGTAGACATAAATTACAACTCGATGCTAAAAGAAAACTTACGGGCAGAAATGATCCTAGTATTTCCTCTTACAAACGTCCTGTAAGATTTTTCTTAAATTGGTTATTCGATCATCCCGGTAACTTCATTGTATAAACTACGAGAATGCATAATGTAATAAACCCACTTCTGAAAGAGTTTGTCGTGATGCATTACAGATTTCGTACGCCCTCGTCGTGAAAAGAAAGGGCATATGGAAATCTGCGTGATGTGTTCCAGCTTTGAACATTCCGCAAGCGTCTCTAGGAAATCGATGGGGTTTCCGGGTAACAAAGCTTTTTAGGAACTCAACGGTGAATCCATAATAATCAACGTGGGGTGTTTCATACGCCTCATATCTGTAACACTCGCCCGAATGCGGTAGCACATAAAAAGCTTCTTGGAAAAAGATAAAGTTAGAATATATACTACTTGCATCTTTTACGTGATGTGGTTTTAACCCAAGCAGTCTTGTGTGTTCTCTATATTCATATTTACATGACGGTTTATAGCGGATGTAGGATTTGGAACCAATTCGAAAACCTTCTCTCAACTAAAACCGAATCTAAAATAAGGGCAGTGAGATATATTCAGTTTAAATTTTGTCACTAACAATTATTCTAAGTATAAAGTATTACGTGATTTTAAAAAATTAATTTTTCCACGGTAAGAGTAAAATTAATAAGCCTATATTACATACAGCCTTCACGTTGGAAATGAATCATGACCTGCGGTTTTTAACCAGTACATCAAGTATATGAGTACATACTCCAGAGATATAATATCTGGATTTATATTAAGTTTAGAAATGCCATTTCTTTTTGTACTACAACTTCTTCACTTTCCAAACTTTCGGTTTTAGGATTTTGATAGTAAACTCGTTAACCTGCATGGCCTCAAAATCAATAAAGACCCTACAAACTAGAAAAATCTCAAATAAATTTTTTTTTAAATTATTAAATTCAGAAATTAAACACAAATGGAATTACTTATTTTAGATAAGTAAAAAATGTACTTTCATTAGCTAGATACGCCAAACAATTACTTTCAATAACTGCACTTTTACACTTATGTACGCCCAAAAATTTCCGGGCTATTTATTACACTTTTATACGTAAATCAATCTCTGATCACATCACTACATCTATTTGTGTCATTATCGAAGCACCGTCTTTGGATTAAAGAAGCCTTTCCTACATATGTTTGGTCATAAAAATTAATAATCCTGAACTAATACGCCGAAAGTATATCTAAATGGGACACATTATGAATTTTAAAAGTAATTTAAATTTTTCTTCTTTTTGTTTTTGCGCTTTTAGTATTAATTGCCGCTAGGACAGCAAATTGTACTAAAAATCTCTAAAACCAATGATCGTACGACAAAAGCGACAAAAATATGTTTCATAAATGTTAGGAAATATGTTTGAAAACTTGAATAAAATTTCTGGAATAATGTTTTAAAGTTCCGGGTTCGATTCATACAAATATTGTATTTATTGTCTATGAAAATAAAGCATAATATTTATAGTTAGTAAAAAATCTTACAATATTTTTACGTAAGTATTTTCAAGTTTTTAAGAGGCTACTTATCACTTCATTTTGCAAGTGTGTTGCCCGCACTTACTTATTTGAAATAGTTTAACACACCTTGCTTGAATTACAGGACCATGACCAAATATGTCATGATAGACGTTGGCTTCTAAAATAAAATTTACTTCACAATTTCAGTATTATAATGACTTCCATTTCTTTGCATAATATGGATTTTTCCTGGAAAATAAATTACAATTTTATTGATACCATTAAAATAATTACAGTTAGTAATACTACCGTATAAAACACGCACTTTATTTTTCACATTATCACACTTTCAAAATGCAATTTTTTTTTTTTACTCTTATGTAAACAATCAAAACTGTTTGCTATTGGCTAAAGTGCGTGTAAAGTAGGTGTACATGTTTTGGTCTCTCCGCCTTAATTTCAGCATGCGTACGAACGTATTTTCGGCTGGTTGCCGTGGATTACAAAGAAACTTCGAAAAAGGGATGACCTTGATTTTGGAAATGTATGATGCTTGCGAAATTTACTAGTGCTTATAACATGATTTTGCTTCAATTGTTGCTGCATTCGTTGATGTTTCAAATGTAGTCGGTGTTTCAAAACACCATTTTAGTACAACAATTGGCAATGAATTTTAATTTGTAGGTAAATACATTATTCAAGACTTTTATTCTGATGAATAACCACTGTTCTCTTTTACTAATGTCGTTATGCTTGGTTTAAATATTTTTCTGCAAACACATCTCATATACGTGAAGCATTTTGTGGGCACGTTTTACGAACATTCTATTTCCATACGCGGACTTGACATAACATCCCTCAGCTGTGAGAGTAAGTTCGTTGTAAGTTGTTTACGCTACATGTACATCGTGGCGTTGGCAGCTCTGACGGGGCAAAATTCGTGTCTGGTTATATTCGCACTGCTACCAAGCAAGGCGGAAGATATTTATCAGGGTCTTTCCTTAACAATTAAGACACGTCTCCTGGTGTTCAACCCTAGCATATTACAGGTGGACTTCGAAGCAGCAATCAAAAAATTGTAAACTTTGCTCTGTACCGAAGGCAATAACACCCAAGTGTAACAGCCAATGCATTCATGTTTTTTTGGTGCAAATGTTATGTTAAACTGTTGGCGCTTTTTGGATAATTTCAACGTGCAGATGTGATCTTACTGGCACATTCACAAAATTTCTGCAGCAGACAAAACCAACAGTGCAGTTACTCGACCACTGTCTAAAACTAGAATAGATTTACGCACCAATGTCACTTTCGTAAAGGAAGAATGTATCTGGTAAAATACAAGGGGCCAACACTATAGCAGAAGCTGGCATTAGAGAGGTAAACTTCAAGGTCACGTACGTTGCAGGTCACATTCGAGACCATTTACCATTTCCAATATGGTGGCCGTCAGACAAGACTAAGACAAGAACTTCAAAACTAATGGTGGGGCTCGTATACAAAATACTTTCAATAGAAATCTTTAGAATCACTTTTGTTTCTAGAATTTTGTCGTTTACAAAATTAAGACCACCGATAGGTGAAGGCCTGTTCTTCAGATCTCTAAGTTAGATCCTACAACACTTAGTTACTTACCATACATAATATCGTGATAATGTGTATAATTAGAATAACAGGGCAGTAACGGGATTGTAATTCACTATGACAGCTGTCAAAAGGGAGTAACAAATCAAACGAAACGAAATTATTTGATTGTTGTTGAATACAGTATAATCATCGTGCAAGTAGACCTGCAGATACTACAATTGGGTTGGAAACCTTCCCGTATTTATCACCTATTTAAAAATACAGTGCTCTTAGTCGCATGTAAAATATATTTCTTCTGATCCTTATCCACGGGACTTGTGCCGCTATTCTTATACGACATCCAAACAACTTCAAACTATAATCGAAAACCTTGAGGTAATTATATGCAGAAATATATCTACTTGAAGCAGTTAGCAAAATCTTACTCATTTTAATGGAACGAGGCTTTTAAAAATATTAATTTTATCAATTTTGTGATATTATCACTTAGTTAAGAGTATAGGAATTTTAGTACTTTTTCCCCCCAAAATTTAAGTATAACGAAAGATTGGTTTCTCATTTTTCAGTGAAATTTAAATGTAAAAACTTTCTCTTGAGAATAAAATAACTTATTTGAAATCTCTCTACCGTCTTCGTTTCTTTGACAAGCAAAAGCTTCATCTTGTTCGTTACAAAGGCAGGCATTTTCCAAGTCTCGGTATTAATTTTATTTGCAGAAAGGGGTGTCTTGCTTTTCCACCCTAATTTTCTCGCAATTTCCTTTTACGCATTAGCTTAAAAGGGAGTACTTTTATGTTAGTAAAATACAAGAAAATAACAGCTTTTTAAAGTATAAATTGTAAGATATTAATTTCTGCTTCTTAGATCAGAGATCAGCTGTGATGAAAATATTTAAAATGTAGGAAAATATGGTTTACGTTGGTTACTTGCTACACTTTGGTAGAAATTTTAAATATGTTTTAGCATAGGATGTTTATTAGTCAATTATTTTAGTGAGGAAATGCATTTTAGTGAATGAGGTATTAACAGAAAAATTTTTTAAAAGTATGTGTGTTTTATATTTTTTCACCCTTATTACTAATGTTTACGATCAAGGGCGTTAAAATTGGTAATAATATTTACTAGATTTTAAATTATTACAATATTAAGAATATATAGTCACTTTAATATTACACATTTTTCGTAAAAATCACAAAATTGTCAAAAAAATTATGAAGAATATTTCTAGTAAATTGGTTTTGTGGCTTGCCTGTAATTCAACTTTAGACTTTGAGATAAAATGTATAGTTAAAATTGATAGAAGTTAAACCTTTACCACAAGTAAGCTGTTGCAACTGAAAGAAATTGAAATATCACACTCCTGTGATTTCAATAAACTCTTTAGGTGAACCCAAACGTTCAGTTGAAATAAATCTTTCAAATATGTAAGAATAAAATTTTTAGTTAAAAATGTTATATTTATTGTTTTAAAAAAAAACTGATGTATAATATTTTTTTAATGATTTGGTATTTTTATCAGGTGATCATAGATTTCGTGTCACAAAACAATATTGTTTCCTAAAATCGAGAATAAAATTATGCCACTATAGTACCATTAGAACAAACATAAATCGCCTTTCAAAAATGCCCTAGGCCATTATACTTAGCAAGCTCTTGAAAATTTGTACAAATAAACAGGTGCGTAAATAAATATTTCAGCAATACCTGCCAGTATAGTTCTACGCCTCCTTCAATTAGTGAAAAAAAAGTAGGTTTTGCATATAAAAACTTAATAATTACTATACTCCCTAGGCTTAAAAATATACACTCTAAAGCCTATATCTGTTACGCTAAAGATGCGTGTAAAACTATTTGTAGAAAATATGCCTACAGCGATACAGTTACTTACAGTCTGCTCGTTAATTAGCTCTTTGTCTTTGCACAATATAGTAATACAGTATATGGCGAGCAGGGACAAAGAGCTGGTGAGAGGAATAAACTTCTGTATATGTTTAAGTGGCTGCGTGATCTTTAAAATCTGAGAGATGCTCTTCTGTGCTATCTGGAAGTTAAAGGTTGCTCACGATAAAGTGAACACTTTAGAAATTAAACTTGAAAAGTCACTGCCACTGCATACATATATTTTAATGGGTGCACTGAGTGACATTCGCACAGTAAAGTTGGTAACAATTGATGGAAAGCAGTTCCATATCTTAACGTCAAATAAAAATTATTAGGTAAGAATTTGTGATAAGTTAAAATTATTTATTTGATTTTCTGTTTCTGTTAATGCATTGAAGTGTAAAAATGATTAGATTTGTAAAGTATTTACGTGCTTAATAATTTCACAGTTTCATTTGACCGATGGAGGGATAGCGGAATAAGGCCCATAGTTATGTTAATTTTACATAAGGTAGAGGAATATCCAACGTGTATACAAGCAAATCTTATGCAGGGCTTTCAAAAGGGCTCATTTTACCATGACCATCCATCCATTAACGAGTTGTGTTTGATTTGTTATACTGGAAAGTTTGTTGCCATGTCTTACAATAGTTTTATTTTAGTAGGACCTAACGATTTCTAGTGTGCTGTCGCATTGTAGTTTTCCGATATAAAAAATATACGTAAACTCATGTACACTGTAGCCAAATACAAAATACTAGCGACTATGTGCCCTAAAAACCACTGCGTTTGGCATATCAAGGTGTACTTAAAATCTTTTCAAAATTGCGTTTTTGACTAATGTCGATCTTGACACTGGTTGCTATGTCTTTCCCATTTGTCTTCGATGTGTTGTGTAAATACCCTGAATAAACTGGCATACGTCTAATTGCTAATACGCAGCGTAAAATAATCATTATTGTGAGTTCTTGGTTTGTTATACTTATTAGTTTTTAAGGCAGGAACAATTCAATTTGTTTACGAAAGAAACTCCCAAACTAAAACGTGTAAATTCTACTTTGCGCAGGGAGAAATGAAATGGAGGCAACAAAACCGTACTGTTTTTTCAGCTGTAGAAGTTATTTCTAACGTCACCAAATATGCTGGGAGAAACTAAGATTGTTTATGAATTACTCGTTGACCATTGAGCACTGGAAAAATATCAGTAGACAAACATGAAAAGCAGGTTATCATTTTTGTAGTGGATGCCTTGGGGATGATAAAATTACTCTTCATCTGACTGAGTTACTGCGAATCTTTACACAAATAAAGAAACTGCATATCTTGGTTACCTTACATACATACACTGTAAAAAAAATCTGGTAAACTGTCTAAACTGTAATGGTGTATAGTAATAGGCTCTAAATCACATCAGGTTGAAAATATAGGGATGTTTAGTATCGCTGCTATACAAAGTAAGTAACTTCCCTACGCATTTGACTCTTTACCGAGCAACGGTAGGACTGTTACCATGCATGTATGGGAAAATATTTTACCATTCGCGCTTTGTCACTGTACGTGTACACCGACATGGTAAATTTACAAATAATTTCTTATAGTGTATAACCTAACGATATTTCAAAAACTTATTAAACAGCCTAGCGCCCTTTACTATAAACAAGAATTTTATCCACGGTAGAGCCTATCCTTACGAGTAATATATTGTCACTAGTTACGAGTAAACTACTATTACTTTTAATCAATCTGCAGGAAGGCTTTACAGTACAACTATAGTAAAAGACTTTGACTTTCCAGATAAAAAGATAAATTGTGTTTATTAGGAAAACGCATGTCGAAAAGTCGGCTGTAATCAGGTCTGCGTAATTAATTTCAAATATTTTATTTTTATTTACAACAAAATTACAATTTTGTGCCCAATGGGACAGTGCTTAATGTCTTTGCCTTGCAATGTGTCTATCATCATGATTGTAAACCGCATGGAACACCTAGAAAACGCTCTAGGCCTAAGTCAACCACTTGCAATATTCCCATGAATACCAAAGGAAACTTTAAACGCGCTAAAATTACATTTATAACATCACATTCATGCTGATAAGCATTACGCAAATTGTTAAATTACACGTATATCTTAAGTAGACGTTTCTCGAAAGTATAATAAATATAATTTCAAAATATATAAAAAAAATTAAATTTGAAGTTGAAAAAAATTGGAGTTGCCGTTTTCACTAAAAAAATTTTAACATTAAATAATTTGAAAGCTTAATTCATAATGTCAAAATAATCCGCTGAATACATATTGTTAAGATACTCAAGTTTTACAGATAAGATCTCATAAGCTCGTAGTACAAAGAGGACCGTCGGGCTGCGAAAGATCTCCGTTCTTAACTCCGTTTGTGAACCGAATTCATAAGCATACTCAAATCACGCCATTTGGAACAATAAGTTACATTTATAATTAACAAATCTGTGGAAAGTTGACATTACTATTTAACACTGTATTTTGTGATATACTAATGTAATGTCTTATATTATCACCTCCGAATCAAACTGACGGATAACTACCTTCTGAATATGCTCCTTTATAACAAGCTTGTGTGATTATCACATCTGGATGGCAATCGAATAGCTATCATGCAGTTATTCAACAATGTCGGTGATATATGGCTATTTTTTTTTTTTTCAAACTTTGGTGATATAATTCTAGTTAGATGTGGTTTATATAGTAAACATTAGGTTCATACAGCTGGCGAAGTGGCCAACACTTCGTACTTTTTACCTAATTACGGCGAAGCAAAGGAACGTTTATGATTTTAACACGATATATGCATGTTAAATTTCGGATGTTCCACTGTAGCATCGCACCTATGACACCGATTTTGATAAATGAGGTACCTATCGATTCCTTTCGATAACCTGAGTGTCATACACTACGGCACAATTAAGAAAATCAATATGGTGGCCGTGAAAACTATATGGCGCTACAGGTAAAGTTAGCTCGCACACGCATTTCATTCGCTGCTTATTTTTTTTGGAAGTATGTGTCATTAACGTTTTACAATAATTACACGATAAGATTAATAATATGTAGGTTAAGCGTAATAATTGTCAATCTATATTTGTGTAGGTAGAAAAAAAATTGCAAATGAAAGATTTAGTTATAAATATTTGAATCCCGATCTCTCAAAAGTAAAAAAAAGTCTTCAGTGTAGGTAGAAAAAAATTGGCAAACAAAATAAAGTTATAAAATACTAACACCAGACTCTACTTAAAAATTAAAATCAAGTCTTAAGTATACGAGTATAATCATAAAGCCGCAGTAACACGTCGTGCCGTCTACAGAGGAAAAAAATTAATTTGCAATTTTATGTCACTTTTAAATTCTAACTAAGTCTGAGTCAAGACCGTGACAAATGGAATGCGTAGGTGGAAGCCTTTGCTCAGCAATGGGATACAATAGCCTAATAATAAAATGACAAGTCCATTCGTTTGTCAAACCTGGGGTGTCACATCGATGTAGTTTCTACAGCGCTGTATGACATTTAGCACATAGATAACTACTTTAGTCAGATTTTTCCCCTTGTGCCTCTCCTATATTTAAAGTGTCTTAAATGGCACCATGAGTGACTAGAGGTTTATGATTATACTCGTACACTCAATTGAAGACTTGTTTTTAACTTTTTAGTTGTCGGGTTATGGTTTTTTTTATTATTTTAATTTTATTTGTGGTGTGGTGATTGTTATTATTTTTCTGTTAATGCGCACAATTTAGTTCTCCATTTTTTATTTTATTTAGTTTATTTAAACTTAATATTCGCATTTGTTATTTAATTGAAGAGTCAAAGATTGAAACTTACCAAAAATAACGGGATCTATAGATTATAATTTACACGACTAGGGGTTTTTATTATATTATTTCTATATGAATAAAGATATCAAACAATACATCATCCGAAACTCTCTTAACAGTTCGCTGTCTCCTTGCCACCATATTTATGCCCGTTTGTCAGGTGAAGGAGTAGTCGGAACGTCAGAGCACATAATAGCCTATTTGGGAGATGAGTTACCGAATAGCCGCTATTCAAACGTCGTAGATAGATCGTAAAGACGAAAAAAAAAATTGCAGCCTACTTTATTATTGGATTCGAGGAATGCCAATTGGTGCATAATTGTAGTTCTTGCGCACACAAAACATTACTGCGTTAATCCGATAATGCCCCTTTATTCAGAAAAAAATGTGTGTACTAAATATCACACACCTGGCAATTTTAAGACATTACGTCACTGTCTGAAACGATATATCACATGAGGACACAAGTGACGTTAAAAGCCACAGACAGAATGGCAAAAAGTACCTTTCCGCATGCATAAACGTCAGTGTACAATTACAGTTCCCATGGTCCCCATGGCATTAGAAAAAGACTGACTCAAGTTCTACTGTTCAAGTACCAAGATGGTAAGTTCGATGTTATCATTCGTTAGTAAAATGCCATCTATAGCGTGTGTTCAGCATAGTGAAAGGCCACGGTAAAAAGTAGAGAGACGGACATATTTTGAAACGTCCGAGAAAGAAGGGAATCGTCGAAGACAACGTGAAAACCACAGCACAATTTGATAGCATTCCCCTTGAATCGGCAAGATGGCAAAAGATTCGCACGTCTCATCGAAATAAAACGAGGAAAAGTTCTGTATTGGGCGGAGAGAAGAGATTTAAAATACTAAGAGACATAGCATTTACAAATCTCTGCCCTTATGGCGGAAGGTGGTACTAAAGACTAACACAAAAATTCAGAGAAATAAGACTAATTAGCTTATCTATGCGCAAAGTCTAAGGAAATATCCAAACTTCCCATTATGTTGTGACCACAGGTTTATTGCCATAGGATATTTTGTAATCAATTTGTACATTTATATATAAATACTTACGAAACACTTCGGGGTTGCAACTATCAGTAAGAATTTTCATGCATTCTATTCAACAAAAAAAAACTATTAAGTGAAATTTGTTTATTTTCATCGTAACAGCGGATACGTTTTCACGTCATTAATTTTCTCTTCCATCAAATATGCGACATTAAGATGGACCATCCTATGCCCTAACTGTCGAATTTGGACTGAAAGAGATGGCCTCTCTTTTAGCTGGAGAAAGTCTCGTATCGTTCAGTGTGACGAAAACCATGAAAAAAATAAACTGTTCGCCACTAAAAGGGGCCACGGTGGCTGAGCGGTTATCCTGCTCGCCTCCCGCCAAGGCGATCCGGGTTCAATCATCGGATTTTCACATGTGAAAATGGTGCAGGACGATGCCGTTGGTCGGCAAGTTTTCTCGGGGATCTCCCGTTTCCCCCGTCCTTTAGTTCCGGAACCGCACCATACTCTCCTCGATCACTCTCATCGGCTCTCAAGACCACACTGTTAAGAGCCGCCCAAATCTCTTCACTCACTGTTCGCCACTAATATTGCAACTCTAATGCCTGGTTGCACCATCGTTTTTTGAAACTCGATCCGAGATCGGATGTAATATCGACACAGAAAACTGTTGCACCATTCGAGTTCAGAGCTGGACTGGAGATCGAGTTGAAGCTCATTTTGAACCGCCGAAACTGGCGGTTTGAAATCTCGATCCGAGATCAGCAGCCATAGTCGACAAATGTAGTTTAAAAATACGCCAGCAGATAGAACTACGTTTTTTTATTGGGAAATTAAAACAACATTACACGCACGTGAGTATTATTCAGTAAGATTCTTACAACAATAATTCACTTAAAACAGATACAACATCGCATATCAAAGTTCTTTCTATAGTGAAAAATACGCCTACTACCAAGACGTCATATATTACGAACCAATAGCAAAATTTGTTTCATACTTAATCTCGATCTCTCACTTTGGAATCAAGATCGACGAACCGGAGATCCAGAGTCTTGAAATTTCGTTGGTGCAAAACTTTTACATTGGAACCAAGAACAAACTGAATCTTGGTTTGGACCTAGGATTATTCGATTTCGGATCGGGGAAGATGTTGGTGCAACCGGGCATAAGACGTGACATGAGTTAATGCAACCCAATTTATTGGACATAACATCAATCACACACAGGTGATGCGTTTACTCTTGCAGCTAGGTACGACATCAAGGACATGGTGGAGTAAGTACTGTGTGTTCCGACTACGGACGGCGATAACCGCTTCTACGCGACTCTGTATCGAAGGGAAGAGACTTTGGGTGCCCGTCTGGAGTATCTTCGCACGTGCTGCTTTGATGCGTGCCAATAGTTCCTCCGTTGTGGCCATGGTTGTCCTCTAACATGCCACTCGTCGCCCTATCATGGACCACACGTTTTAGATGGCCGAGAGATCTGGCGAACGTGCAGGCGAAGTAATCGGTGTGACATCAGGTTCATCTAAGAACCATTGGATTGTGTGTGCTACGTACAGTAACACATTGTCTTGTTGGTACAGGGCTCCAGGCTGGCCATGAAGGTAGGAGGCAACTTAAGTCTCTATAAGCTGTTCACGGTAAAATGAGCACCTTTAAATGCCCTGCTTAAGATCTACCTGTATGCACTTTATTTATTCTTCCACCTTGTGTAAAATTAACATTGTCATTGGCCTCGTCACTTTATTCATGCGTCGGTCAAGTGAAACTGCGAAATTATTAGAATAGTAAATATTGTACAAATTTGCTCATTTTTACACTTAGATCTATTGAAACATACAGAAAGCGAGAGAAATAATTTAAGTAATAACAAATAATTATATAATACCCTTTTTTCTACGTTAATATTAGGAACTACATTCCCCTCCATAATTACCAACTTTACCGGAAACATGTCACTCATTACGACCGTTAAAATATATGCAGGCAGGAGCGGTGATTTTTTTCTAAGGTTGATCTCAAAAGTGCTCACTTTATCGTGAACAGTCTTTAACACATCTATCATGTAACGTTCGCTAGGAAGGTTATTTAAGTTTACTTAGAGTGTAATAGACCATGCGGAATCATGAACAACAAGAGATTTCAAGAAACACCATTCCTAGAGTGGAGTGGAGAGATTTGGGTAGCTCTTAACCTCAAGGTCTTAAGAGCCGATGAGGGTGAAGCGAGTTGAGTATAGTGCAGCGCTGGAATGAAAGGGCGGGGGGAGATTCCCGAGGATACCCGCCCACCAGCGGCATCGTCCGGCACGATTCCCACATGTGAAAATCCAAGGGCCACCCCACCGGGAATCGCACCCGGTTCGCTTGGGTGGGAGGCGTGCAGTCTAACCACTATACCCATTGCGATCTCACCCCACTCCGACATAGTTTGGAGAAAAAAAATGGTGTTCGAACCTACAGAAATGTTTCCCTTAGTTCAATTCTGCCATTTACCAATTTCTCTGGAATATTCTGGTCGGTACTTAAGAAATAGCACAACGAGGCAGTGATGCGGAATAGGCACGAGCGGGACTAAAATCCTACGGCCCGCAATGCCATAGCTGGAGGTGCTGTTCCGGTATGACGGCGCATATGGCAGGACCCGACCAGGCGTGGACCACAATCCCGCCAGACAAGGACGCGACCTCATCGAAGCGCTGCATTCAGATGTGGGATCTGTAGAAGAAGAAGGTGGCATACCATTCCTTTCTCCAGGTCCCGATTTCCCAAGGATCATTGAAGCAGCAGGTGCCTATTGTGAGTAACGAGTAGCAGTTGCAAGTAACGGGAGCCAGGACATGATGCCCTGCCGTACCTTGCGTATGGACACAGGCTGTTGTGCCACATGCTCAATTCCTGAGCGAGGGACTCTGACGTGGCTGTGCAGATCGTCATCTCCATGCGCACCGCGAGTCTGTCCTCAGAGGAGGAGATATGTTGGCACAGGCGTCGTGTTCTTCGACGCGACATATGCTCGTTCTGTATGTGCACACGAACGGTGGGGAAAAACATTGCCACTTCGTCTCGGCGGCTGCCCTAGCTACACTTACCAGTGTCGCCATCAGCGCACGTGCGCCAGTTGGCGAAATTACTAATTATGTCTTTGTGTTACCCTGCTCTACTCGTTCTCCCCACCGTGTGGTCCTTGACGTTGCATTTTTAACCCTTCGAATCATAGTGTTCTCTATCTGGGACGTTTGCATATGAAGTGGTCTGAATGGTCTGCACTGTAAACAGCAGAATACACCGTCCAATGAGAAAGGTTCCCTACATGGGGGAGACATCATTCGTTGCTGAGACCATGTGACGTAGCCTCATAATCCACTGCTGCCAGTAACATAGAGCTCATATATATTTATATTGGTAGCGATGTAAGAAAAAACGTCGTCTGGATATCAGTACAGTTCCGAACAAAAGATTTGTTTCTTGCAAACGCCTAAAATGATATATTTGTTTTTAATTGAAAGGGTTAAAGGCCAGCAGAGCAAAATAAGACAAAAGAAGAGAGCGTGGAGAGTAAGCTAGTAGAAGTACACATTTGTCTGCCACTCTCACTACACGCGAGAAATCTTACTCTAAAACATTCTCCTACTGTGCAATCGATGGTGCTAGGAAGTTTTCCCTATTTAAAAGTAATCAGATATAGCATACCTATGGGTATTGATGCTGACATAATCGTTGGTAATCGAGTTGTACAAATGCACTCCAGTCAAAGAGAGATATGTATGTTCGAAATTACCAAAAACACTAATCCACTATATGGTCTTATTTGGTTTTATTTTTTGCTACGTTGCTATAATCGCAAAAAGTATGTATATTTTTAAGGCGATGGATGTCAATTCGAGATGTCTTTAAAGAAATGCAATACGATTGTGACTCGACAACACTGATCCAATAAAATAATAGTACATTCTATAAACTCAACATTTGTTTTGTATAAAGATAAGCATATATTAATCCCATTCACGAGGTCTTCACTTCTAAGGCAACAGGGCTGCACTACTAAGGGTGGATTCCTAGGGGATTTTAAAACTCGCATTCCGTGCAGATGTTATTGCAGTTACATTTTGGCTCCTAATTTTCTTCTTTATTGATTCAGTTCTTGGCCACTTTAATCTCACGTACCTGAACATAGTTGTATAGGACATTTATCAATAACTAATCTGTTCCATTTTAAAAAGTAAAAATCGTGTACGGTTTGTTACGGAGCAAAGGTGAAGATTAAGAGCACGTTACGCTAATGTACTATTTATATTTATAGTTATTGAGAAAGTTGTTATTTATAATTCACTTGTAATTAGACATGTTCTATATCAATGATGCGAGTGTGTGGTGCCAAACAGCCATTAACACAAATAACGGAGATCTGTTATGATTTCAAACCATCACTCTATTGTCTCCACCCACCATACATTGTAGTTCACGAATGAGAAGCCGTGATATAGTTATGGACATAAATGTAAATATTTTTTTTACGATTTTAACATTACATGAAATTTTATTTACCATTTCAAAATTTCGGTACAGTCACTCTCACCAATCAAGGTTATCAGTTGGGAAGATATACACAATGATTACAAACCATTGGTAGCTCGAACTAAATTCGGCGAATGATGTTTTCCACTCGTCTGAAGAGAGCCTTGACAAAATGCTAATTTCCCAAATCACATAGTAAGTACATTTCATTAAAATTTTTCCCTTGTCGCGAAATTCGCATGTGGCAATTTATACGCTCTGAATATCTTAAAACTCATAAAAATTAGGTCTCAGAAAAAACTTCCTTTGCTATGATTGCGATTTCTCCCTCTTTAGACTACATTATAAACTGAAATGGTCAATGCAGTTTACTTAAATACTGCCGATTCATACGCTCCTTTAGTACTCGGTGTAAGGGGTAAAATGCCACGATTATTTCCACTGAAATAAAGGGACAAGTTTGGTTTTGATGTGTTTATGGGCGTAAAGTTTTTATCCAGATGGTGAAAAAAATATAATATATAAAATATGTACACTATCTGGTAAAGGCAAGTCTTCAGTCCGAATGAGCATAGGACTTCATTTTTCTATCAGACAAGGTATAGGCTGTTCACGGTAAAATGAGCGCTTTTGAAAGCCCTGTCTAAGATCTACTTGTATGCACGCTATGTATTCTTCCGTCTTATGTAAGTTCAACATTACCATGTGCCGCATCACTTTGTTTATGCGTCGTTCAAGTGAAACTGTGAAATTATTAGAAAAGTAAACATTTTACAAATCTGCTAATTTTTACACTTCGTTGCATAAAAACAGGAAAAATAAATAAATAATTTAAATCGTCGCAAATGATAACCTAAAACTTTTAATTCGACGTTAAAACATGTAACTACTTCCTATCGTTCGTTACCAACTTTTCTGGGCGCATGTCACTCAGTGCGCCCGTTAAAGTATATGCAGTTCGGAGCAGTGACTTTTTATAAGGTTGATTTCAAAAGTGCTCACTTTATCGTGAACAGCCTTCGTATCAGAAGAATTGGCATAAATCAGCCTCAGAAGAAAGTGCCAATAGGGATTATTCTGTCGTTCCACCACGTTGCTCGAGCTGCTCGCAGGTTTGCACAAACTTGAACCTTATTGGCGAGACAGGCAAGAACCTCCCCCGTGCGTTGTATTTCACAAACGATTCGCGCCATTTCCTTCTTTTATTTTCACGTCAGCCAGGTTATTTTGGCAACACCTGCTCCTCTTCTTTCTCTCCTCTTTTTTTTTTTATTTCCGCAGTTGCCAATGGCAACGCTTCCTGGGGAACGAACGGACTGCCGGAGAGTAAAAAAGAAAATAAATCCCACAGCAGTAGTCTCAGCTTGCCTGCCTTTCTGCGGCGTTCCATCCAGGCCCGTGCAGACAATGATTTGTCAGTTAGCGCACTTGACTTCCGAGGCGTCACTTCTCCCGACGTCCTCGCACGAGAGGACTGGAAATGTTTTACGTGACGTACTTCCCTAATACACTTCTCTTTTCGGCACTTCTTTGCCGTTGCTTCCCTTAGAAATGATATCGCGTGGGTGTGAGGGGAAATACTTACGGAAAACTAGAAATACGGTACCAACTTTCCGATATATTATAGTAATTTTAATGACTACATTAATAACACGCGAACAACTGTTCGAACACAAATGGTACACAGAGGAATAAACGCGAAAAAATATTAATTAACAATAAACGTAGCACAGAGCCTGTTGTATAACATAATGTCTGTGGAGTTGACAAAATTCGTACGTCAAATAATGAAGGTTTTCAAGATTTCAAGAGGATGAAAAAACTGCATCAAAGGTTATTACTATATATATATATATATATATATATATATATATATATATATATATATATATATATATATATATAGTGTGTGTGTGTATGTGTGTGTGTGTGTGTGTGTGTGTGTGTAGCAAATGCTGATAATCTTCAAATAGTTTAATATATTTTCAAAAAACATGATTTGTTTTAAAAACTATTTATAATTTTAAAGCCTCGGAGGGACACGTGGTTATGAATCACAAGATGTGCTGACATGGGCAAACAAGTTCATATTTTTTAACTTCTTCGCATAAAATAGTTTCTAATCTACTAAATTCATTTGCATTTGAGACATCAGATGAAGACATTTTGTGCTGAATTTTCTGTGTGAATAACACAAAACGGCCCTAAATTATCGTACGAGTTCCTGCATTTTCACTGAAAGTTATTAAATAAATAAAATTTAATTTAAGATGTCTTGGATACTAATGACTTGGTAATTTAGAGTAGTGGGCTATTTTGATTATGGCTGAAAGTTATTTAATAAATAAAATTTAATTATTCACTGAAAGTTATTTAATAAATAAAATTTAATTTAAGATGTCTTGGATACTAATGACTTGGTAATTTAGAGTAGTAGGCTATTTTGATTATGGCGTGATCACAAATGTGCATACTCTTTCGGTTAGTTGTTTAGGAGGAAAGTATAACACAAAATGGCCCTAAATTATCGTACGAGTTCCTGCATTTTCACTGAAAGTTATTTAATAAATAAAATTTAATTTAAGATGTCTTGGATACTAATGACTTGGTAATTTAGAGTAGTAGGCTATTTTGATTATGGCGTGATCACAAATGTGCATACTCTTTCGGTTAGTTGTTTAGGAGGAAAGTATAACACAAAATCTCTCTCAAATCTAATTTGGCTACTTTCAAAATTGGATCCATCTGATTGACATTGGGCGGCAAAGAAACAAAAAGACGTATTCAATTTCCAACTATAAAAATGAAAATTTCTTACAGAAAATTGGCAATGAAGATATATATATATATAATTGGTCAAACTTAAACATCCGGACACAAATAATTATATAAAACAGAAAAATTCACTTCGGAATATTTAAAAAATATACCAGAATCAAAGAGTCTCGGTAGCGGCGACAGCTAAGATTGATATAGTCAGACGATTCCAAACGCGCTGTAGTCATGACTAATAGTTATAGAACACGAGTAATTCAATACTATTCACGATCCCAATGTAAACAGGATATCTCACGTTTTTACCCTTTTTGTGTATAACATGTTTTTTTCCCTTTTCGTGTATAAATGAAGTCTGGAAAACGAAGTACGATACAAAAACGTGCTCACACAGATGGAATAATTTTCTGTTTTGAATCCGTCTTGCGTCACCGTATTTTCTCCACTTTGGTTCCCTTGATAGTTGTCAGTTCTCTCATTGTTTCGGATTCGGTTATAAGAAGTTTTTACTTGTTAAATTACACTAAATATATTCTTGGGACAAAACTTAGAAGCGCACATAAATTACACTAATTATATTCTTGGGACAAAACTTACAAGCTCACAACGCAGGCCTCCCACCATGGCGTCTCGAATTGGTTTTTTTTTTTCTGGAGAATCCCATTTGCTTTGCCACTGCGTTCCACAACTGCAATATAGAATCTTATTTTATGCAACACTTCAAGAATGAAACAAAAAAAACGCGAATACAATATTGAAAGAGCTATACTGCGCTTATTGTATCATATTCATCTCTTTCTGTAATGAATCAATACTGATAACCACGCGAGTTTTATTTAGAACATACCTAACAGAAAATATCATAAACACACGAGAGCAGGGATGAAATTAATCACGGAATAGCGGGTCTGCGGGTCACATTCTACACAGCAATTAATCAACCGTCATTTCTCGTCTGGCAGGAGTGCAAGCTTGTTGTTATGACTGCGGTACAGATGATGAGATTCAATTACACTGTACAAAAAGTTGTGTGTCATTGGACACAAAATGTATATGGCAGCAGAGTTTCCACCAAAGTCAGTGTAATTTTACACCAATCATGTTAACGTGTTTCTACTTTCGTATCACAGTGAACATGTAGATTAAGCAATCCACTTTGCTTGTGTTAGTACAAGTTGTTGTGTTAAATAACACGGACTATAAGAGAGAAAAACGTTTTATATGTTCGTGTAATTTCTCGTCATGGTTTCAGCTTTTTCAAACATTGCTCACACAATTACGTAATACTCGCCGTTTTTACACTTACGAATCAGATAGTGCAGCTTTGAACCATCTTCTCATATAAATGTTTCACAACGTAAAAAATCTTCCAACCTCAACAGGGTTCGAACCCGTGACCATTACACTACCAACCAGGCGTCGCAAATTACAACCACTACACCACCAGCAACTCAAGATTTTGGACGATAGTTATCGGGAATATCAACTATAGAATGACTCGTCGTATAAGAGCCAAGCGATAGCTATAAGGCTTAGATGGTTGTATTTCATATCATCTGGATTTTAATAGAATTTTACACATATTTTGTCATTTAAAAGTATACTTTGTAACGTTTATTATTACAATAATAGCATTATGTAAATACAATGATAGTAGAGTAATAAAATGCAAATTGAAGAGGTTTAGTACTTAGTGTTGATGTATTTTTACAGTTACCTTTAAATGTGTAATTTAACACCAACTTTTTGTAGTTGTAAAAATAAATGTCTAAAAGTACACATACTCGAGCTGTTTTCCAAAAGTACACGTACAAAAGTGCAAAATTATTAAACCTTTGTATGTCTAAATTAATTTGTTTTTTAAGTGTAGAAGCAGGCTACGATAACTTCCCCAACATATCTCTGTCACTTATTATTTTACACTCTATATAAACAATGTTTTGAAGTGTTTTTATCATTATCAATTTTTTGTAAGTTTAAGGATTTCTCGACTGTACGTTTCGATCTTTCTAATTCTTTGTAACAGAAATAAATTATATTAATTCCTAGAGCTTTTTATATTTAAAAATGTTGGAGACATTTTTTGGCTTAGGCATCCACAGCAGTAAATAAAATTCTGACCATGACTAACCTTACAGATTAACCTAACTCCTCCATTTTCCCCTCAAACATAGTGTTCCTTACGAGAGGCTCTATCAATTTAAAATGGCGCAGCGGTGGCTCAGTAGCTAGGGCGCTCGCCTCCCACCACGGCGATCCGGCCACGGTACCCGGCGGGCTCACTCCCGGATTTTCGCATGTGGGTATCGTGCAGGACGATGCCGCTTTCCAGCGGGCTTTCTCGGGGTACTTCCGTTTCCCCGGTCCTTGCATTCCATGGCCGCTCCATCCTAGGGTCTCATTTCATGTCATGTCTGGGAATGACGGGCACCTACAGGTCCCAGCTGGAAAGTCCGTCACTAGGTGAGTGTTGCCTCGCCCTGGGTTCAATCCCCACTCGAGTTTATTTTAGTCAATCAAAAATACTAAAATAAATCGTGTTTAGTAGTCAAAATATTATTTATTCGGTTTAAAACGCTAATAAAATTAAATTTCTGTCAGTTTAGAACTCTCGAAAATTTAATTAAGGTGTGTTTGATACTTGGTTGCTTTAGTTCTTTTGAGATCGACATCTGGAAAGAAATTTTTGTCCTTGACTGTGCATTCTTTAACTAAACCACTGACTAGAGTACTTTCAATATTACTGGTAGCTAATTATGAAAAGTTAGCAGTATTTCCATATTACAGAAAATATATTATTTAAAATTATGAAACAGAAGTCGTTTATCTTCTGGTAAATGCATTTTAAATAAAGTATCGAAATGAGAACAGCACATTAAACTTTATAATGGTTTCCAATAGCACTTGAAAGGCCCATAAATGTTAGTTATGCTTTTCGATCATTGGTAATGTCGGTTCTTACGTGCTGCCGAAGAATAAACAACGATCGAAGGAAGACGCTTAGTACGGATTTAAAAAGTGCCCAATCATACAATCAACCGGCTCTACCCAACCATATATATCAATAAAATAATTAATGTTGTTTTAAGATGTTTGAAAATTTAACATCATTTTTTGGAGTTTGTATTAGATATTTATAGAGTTATGTGTTTAATTTTTTTTTTTGCAAATTTTGGGAATAATATATATATAAAGTTTTATGGAACCTGTTGTCTTAAGATCGCCCCAAGATAAACGTTGAGGTCACACAACACAAAATAGCAGCAGACAGAGGCCAACGATAACTTGAGTCAAGGTAACAGGAGGTTACTGATCTGCACCTGTATAACTAGCCTCTTCCAGAATACTCTTAATTGTACTACTAACGACATTAATTAGCTTCCAATGTAACTATAGCACTCCAGTTAGCATTTGCTTCTAAATTTTTGCAGTAACGGTAAGCGATTATTTCCAAAAGTGTATTTAAAATCTTGTAGTTTTACCAAACATCAGATATAATTTATAATCTTGACACATTTTCCTTATAAATACAACACTACCCCTCTCTCATTTACTTCTGAACTTTATTTAGCTTGTGTTTAGTATACTCCTAGTAACTTTCTTTTTTCGGCTATGGGGAAGTTCTGCTGGTAAGAGAGAAAATGTATAATGATACGGAGTAGGACTGGAGTAACACACACATAAATCAAATATGGTGGATATTGTGGCCCATGTTAAAATTCACCATAGTTATAAAATAGATTTGAACACTATGGTCACCTATCTTTAAGCTGAAAACTTTCTTTGCACTTGTAATTTGAATGCGATTTCTTTTCTTCATAATTGACCTTATGTTTAGGGGTACGCCATTCGTATTTCGAGTTCGTTTTCCTAAGAAACAGAAACATTGCATCGTCTTAACCTCTCCAGGGTGATGATTATATATATATATATATATATATATATATATATATATATATATATATATATATATATATATATAATGTTCACTTATATGATTGTAATATTAATGTTCGCATTTGCTCTTTATAATTAAAGTTATTTAAGAAGTGTTTCCTGCCGTATGCAACTACAGTTGAAACCACAGAACTAGGATATGTTTAAGTCAGGCTGTTATCGTTTTAATAAATCCGTTGGTTTTCCCTACCTAATAATCTGATAATTTAAATACGTGACTTACTATGTCAACGATGGGATACGAAAAATTCCGTTGAAAAGGAAACACACTTTACAGCCAGTATAAGCAAAAAAAAAAAAAAAAAATCAAGTATAGATTTTATGATATATTCATGGACCAAATTGGACATTAAAAACACGCAATGACATTATAATTTGAGTTAACTTTATTTATATATACTTATTTCAGCTACATCAGTGAATGCTAAGTGAAACTATGTTCGGATACAGTGAATATTTCATTATAATTTACAGTTCACACGCATGACGACGTCAAGGTGGCGATAGCGTATCCATTTATAGTTTATCAGTCGTTTTCAGTACATCGCAAAAGCTTTTGTTCGTTAAGTATGTAAAGCACATCCTTGTCTATAAGCTCATAATTTATCCATTTTCATATAAGTAGGCGTACTAACACGTAGTAAATTAAAGTGAGTGAGTGAACAGATTTTGGCGGCTCTTAACATCGAGGTCTCGAGAGCTGATAGTAGATTAAACGCTTGTACGGTTAAATAAAGTATGTTCATGCAAAATGTTAACGGCAATTATTCTGTGTTGTTTACAAAGCTACAGAGATAATTAATTTTACAATTTTCAGATATAAATCTTTTCCTGATATCATTAAAATAGTTAAGTCCATTATCAATAAACAAAAGAGCCTAATCAAGAAAACAAACATCCCAATTTAATTATACTATTGTTGCTGACTCCCAGCACTGCAATAGCGCTTTTCCCGTAGAACGCGCTCAGTCTTTTCGGATAAAGTATCCAGTGGTTTAGCGTCTTAACAGGAGCTGTAGAGATTGTGTCTTCATTGTGTGCTATAAACGGGCGATAATTTTGGGAGCTACAAACAAAGAATATTTCATTGCAAATGAAGTAACACTCAGTTGAGTAATTGATAAACACCAGTTGTTTAATTCTGTTCGTATTTTAATGTATAATTCACCAAAATTAACTTACAAATTTATGAAATAAATACCGATCTGGCATTCTTGTCATTATTTTAGAATTTTAAATGGGCCTACGAAGGTAATATCAGTGACTCCAATTTTTTCTAATGTACACTAGGTTAAAAATGCGTTTACGCTACAATTTGTTCCAGATTGTGAAGAAATGGGCTCAAACGCATTTGTAGGAGACATGCTAAAACTCTGGCGCGAGTGTGACATGGTAAATTCTACTGATGTTCAAGAAATGAAGACAGACATTTCTAAGTGTCTAGTTCAGTGTTTCACAAGCTATCGATAATACTACAAGTAAGGGAATATTTCTTCCCTCCGACTTCTTTTCGGTAAGAAGCTTAGACGGAAGATTTCTGGATGACCAGGGTGAAAAGTTACGTTTAGAATACCTGCTTCTCACGAATGCTACAATTTAGTTTGGATTTTATGTTTAGGATATATAACTTATTGAAATTATTATAACTAAGACTATTACGAAGAAAACCAGCAACAGAAGACGTAAGTTTGCGGGAGCCATAGGAAAATTGTTGCTTTTATTTAGTTAAAAACTACGCTTTCATATCTACGAACAAATGAACAAATAGATTATAAAGAAATAACAAACAAATAATAGCTAGTTAAGGAGAACAAACAAGTTTATAGCATTTTATCGTGTGCCAGACAATCAACAGTATCAAACTGTTACCATCAGTGTAAACATTGAGCAGAGAACTGCGGACATGATATCCTTAAATTCTGTGGGTGCACGTTCTTCGAAAACAATCAAGGGTAGCTTTTGGAAGTAAGCCGATATAGTTTAAATAAAAAGCAAAAAGTCAGGTAAAAAAGAAGAATACTGTACAGAAATGTATAAATTTAGAAATACCCCTTACTTCAATCATTGCACATTTTCATGAAGGCTGCGATGACAATTTTTGTACATTTTTAAAATAATTTTATAAATGTCCTACGGCACTTTCGTGAGCGATAGATCTATGTATACAGGTATCAACTTTTTGCACAGTTTCTCCTCGTGTTTGTAAGGGTGGCTTTTATATTTGAGCTCTCATTTATGTATAAAACTTGACCTAAGTTAACAAGCTGTAAAAACATTAAAATTGGAATGATGATTGCAATAACTTAAAATAGAAAGCATTATGTACTCTCGTATTCATTACTTAAATTATGGTCTGAAATAATATTTGACAACCAGATGTCATCAATAAATATTATTTCTCTTGAAAATATCTTATATAATGTACGGCGTTAAAAATAAAAAAATAAAAAATTATAACATTCTAGTTTGTGATGAAGAAAATTAGCATATCGATTGGAACCGTTCTCAGGCACACTTCCGTTGTTTGATAGTAAAATATCTTAAACTTATGACTACACACGGAGGGCATAAAATGAAAAAAATATAAAACATGAATACGCACAATATTTTCAATTTTATTTTTAAAGGGTTACCTTAGTCTGAATATAAATACTTAAAAACACTACAGCAATATGTCCCTATAGTAACTATATATATATATATATATATATATATATATATATATATATATATATATATATATATATATATATATATATATATATATATATACCTTTGTATATTAAGTACATGAAAACACACGCGTTCGTTATGACAAATCACTATACTTTTTTTTTTCGCAATCTTGTTCCAAAAATAAAGAATACATTATTCACTTCATCGAAGACCAAAGCTTTCGATGCATTTATTGACTTTGTCCTTTTCGTAGGTACCTTTTCATAGCACATAAACCTTCTGAATGCGTGAACATAACATTTTATTGCTGGAGTATTATGCTGGCGGATTCCAGAAGGTACAAACATTGCTCTGCACAAACAAGCTTTTGGGCAAACAAGGTACCAAAATACCTCGGCAAATACAGAGCTACAACGAAACTAGTCTTCTTACTTACACACTTAGAGACAGTGGCAGAGCAGTTAATCTCCAGGTGCTTAAATTTTTATTTCTTACTTTTTGGTGGCCACGAAGATCCCTCGGCAAGGGAATCTGATTATGTGATACCGTAAATGGTACGAATATTAAATTATTTTTCTAAGAAATGCAAGGAAGGCGTTAGGTGAATAGGTGTTATTTCAGTGTATAACTTATTCAGTTCAATTAAACGGAATCCGTAATTAACTCCAAGTAGCATATCTTATGGTAGAGAAGGCTTCGAGCATTTACAGAGGAAACTAGAAGTTAAAAAAATTAGGAAACTAAATTTTTCAAGCAAAACGTAAAAAAAATAGGAATTTTCAAAGATTATATTGACTTATAAAAATACATATAGTAAAATTTGGAAATAAATAACAATTTTACCAGCAGCATGGGCTTGGTCCTAATAAAAAGAGTTTGATTTCATGAATTCGTACAAAAAATTTTTTTTTCTAAACAGCATCGTTATAAAAGAACTTTCTTAATTCCGCTATTACGGTAGATCAGCATGATTATTAAAGGAAATTAATTTCAACAAAAATATATTAGATAATAAATTTACAAATAATACAGTGACAGATAAACTAAACAACAACCTTAAACATCGACTCCAAGCCAGACAGGAGATCGGGATCAGTGACCCATGGGTCAGGAGAGCAGGACCTATGATGACCTTTGACCAAAAAAATCCAAAATCATTTTAAAAATTCCGAAAAAATCACAAAAAATTCCCCCAAAAAATTAAAAACTAGTAAAAATGTATAATTATGATTTATTAAAAAGTATTTTAAAATTACTTAGATTTGCCAGAGGTCACCCCTAGCCCATACTCAATACGCCTTCTTGGTAGGTGAACACCATCTTGTTTTACATCACCCATCTGCCATATTTGAAGCCAATGACCATGACCTTGACCCCATGAACTTGAATGACCTTGAAAACCAAAACTCTAGAAAAATGTATAAAAGTCAGCAATCATAATACATTACAGACTACTACCGCCATGTTAGATGCAGAATCCCTCAACCTCGAACCCATGACCTTCAATGACCTTGAAAATAAAAATCTAGAAAAAATACATAAACGGCAACAAGCATAATAGATTACAGACTACCGCCTCCATATTAGATGTATACTAAATCGACCTTGACTCCATGACCTTTAAAAAAAGAAATTACAAATAAATCTTTAAAAAGCTAGAAATTGATCAAATATTTATTTTTTAAATTATTAAGAATGAATTCTAAAAACTTGCATTTCCAAAGGTCCCCCAGCACCACCATTAGTCACTTTTGTTCCATCCCCAGCAGACGACTGACTCCCTCGACTCCACTCATCCCACCTATAATAATTCCACCATATTGATTTTTGTTCGTCATTTATTTACATGCTACTGGAGGTAGCCATCTTTATTTGTATGTTACTGTCTCACCTTCGTGCGACAGCCATATTAGATTTCATATGTTTACATCACCTATGTATAACCAGGTGACAGCCATATTTGTGTATGTGTATAGAGTATAGGTTGCGCTAATTAGCCGCTTCCTCTCCATCAATTACTCATTATAGTTAGGCTCCCTCCATATTGGATTCTATTCTCAACACATATGTAGTATCGAATATGCCACCTGCTATCAGCCTGTACCGAATGGCAACATTGACCATTCCTGCAAAGCACGTAAACTACAATTTTTAATTGTTTATTGGTTTTATTCTTAAATGCAAATATTATTTTATTTGAAATAATTTTTATATAAAGCGGAAGGATTTTTATAAAAAATAAATTACAACATATTCAATTAATGTCTTTTCATTTACAAAATATTACATACAATCTTTTCTTTGAGATGATTGCTTCAAAGGCAAGAGGAGAGAATCAAATTATTTCGTAACAGGTTGGTATGCACTCGTTCTTAACTCCAGATGATTTACCGAATCGATTGTCTAGCCGGAACCTTTCATCATTTCTTCTTCCTCGCAACATACCTTTTGTATATTATCTTCTAAACTTTTTTCGATGTCGTATACATTATAGACAGTTATGTTAGAAGTCTTGAATGCCCTCTTATTTATACCTTCGTCCATTGGTTCCGGTTTTGTAGAATTGCATTCTAGCCATATATTACATTTTAGAGGCCCATATTTTCAATCGCTTCTGTAAGTTGGTTTATTAAATTTTGGTTTCATACTTGTCAGGAACGAGAAAACATCTTTCAACGAAACTCTCAGATTCGGAGCAATGTAATATTTCAACATGCCCTTGAATGCAGATTGCTTCAGAAGAAACCCATTGGCAGTAGGTTTGCCTAGAACATGAACAGGTTTCCGGACCCAAGTTTTACATTGTTTGGCATGTTTGTTATACGATTGATAATATTGTTTTCTTTGACGGTTAAATATTTCAAGTCGCACATTGCCTGGAACATCTTTTACTACATAACACATGAACTTACGTCCACATTTGTAACAGCTAGTAGTCGAATAAGATCAAATAAAGAACTTGTTCCTCCACCAGCACAACAAAAAGACGTATTATCACCGCTACAAATCTGTGATGGTCTTGCAAGTACTGCTTTGTGCAATGACTATGTAAACATGTCATGGCTTACCTTGTGCAGTAAGTGAGGATGTGCGTGTGGATGGTACGGACAATTCGCTGTCGATATCGGGTCAATCTTGCTGCTGCTGTGGTAAGACGTACAGTAAATGTAGCAATGCGCGTAGGCACGAGAAGAGTGGCAAATGTACGAAGAAGACACGATGGCTCGGAGTCACTGATCTCCCTCGCCGGAGTCACTAATCCCTCTCGCCTGTTCCGGTAGAAATGGGAATTTTTTTTTAGGGTGAAAAGGAAATTTTTAAGGTATTTTGGTCGATTTTGAGAGGAAAAAGGGAAATTTCGAAGGAAAAATTGGGAACAAGATGGTGGTCGGGTAACGTCACAACATGGTGGCTCCCCGGCTCCGATCCCCGATCCCCTTGTCAGTCAGGGAACTTTTCCCTTCTACAGATACAATATTCGAAAGATATGGACTGGCTAACTTATGATTGTTATATTTTTTTAAATAAATATTTATTGTAACAAAATATATAACAACACAGTATATCGTCGTTTATATATGAGTTTGTCGGTTGACTCTTAATTATTATTACCGAAGCAGCTATTCTCATGAAGAATTAATTTATCGCTTTTATTTGAGTTTCGTGAGTTATGTTTAAAAGCTGTTATTGATATTGAATACAAGACGTCGTCTACGAGAGCTTTAAGTTACTCTACATTTAATTTGGTTGCTGATTTCTACAAAGTAAGTTTCTCAAACCTACTGAATTCCTGGAAAATTTGATTAGTTCTAAATTACTTCTAATATTGGCTACTGATTTATTATTCCTACTCTAGTATTGCCATCCAAGAATGTGAACCAAGTCGCCCAATTTAGAAATGTTCATAGTCAAGTGCATTTAGCGGTTTCCATAATAATTTAAAATTCGTTATATTTACGAGGTCTTCATGAGGTTGGGAATATTGTAACGTCACACAACTTACGATAAAACGGAGAATTACTAAGTACTCAACTTTATAATATGCGTAGTTATTTTGAATCAATATTCCAAATGAAATAAAAATTAATGTGTTACTAGAAATAAAATTGTGGTATGACATTGAATATAACATTTCCTGTGTGGTATAATTATTTTAATAAAATTAGAAATCGTATAAATTAATACAATTTAATTTGGAAGAGTTCCTCCCTTGAATATGCAAAGTTCATATTTAGCTATCCTATTTATCAGTTTTGGTACACGCCAGTTGTAGATTCCACCCCCCTCCCCCTCGAAAACGAACTTTACTTTGATAACGGCTTTCGAAAATTATTGCCGCACGCACTGTTGCAGGCAGACGTCTCCTTTAAGCCAGTAGCTATATATTACGAGCTGCGTCACGTTCTGCCGTTTTCAAAAACCAAGTCCTTTTGATTAAAGCTGGATCCGTTTCATCCTAGGCGGGGAAGGAAAGCGGAAAAGCTGGGACAAGAGAAAGGATTATGCTACCCTTTTTCCGCTCGCTTCGAGCTGCAGCGGGAAGGAGTGGAGAGTACAAAAGGCGACACATGGCGCGAAGGTTGTACAAGCGACTCATTTGCATAAACCTGTTCCTTATGTTAACGGAGTAATTTGACGTTGTACGGGCACACATTTCGCCCCTGAAAACATTTGGTGCCAAAAGAGAAAAAAAAAACGCTGGTAACAACTGAATTTCTGTGTAAAATTGACGCGGCTCACACTATTATGTTCCCGACGAAAATGTAAGTGTCTGTAAGAGAATATACTTAAACATTCTCAAAATTGCATGGCCCACAGATAGTTTCATGACGAAATAAAATAACGAAAGAGTGCGTCCACACTGTAAAATATATAAAATATATATATATATATATATATATATATATATTATATATATATATATATATATATATATATATATATATATATATATATATATATATATATATATATATATATATATATATATATATATATATATATCAACGTTACAGCCCGAGATGAGAAAAATCTTCCCTGTCATTTTAAATCAATATTACATACAGAGCGTCTTCGTATAATCTTGATTTTAAGCACAATGAAATACAAATATTTTAACGAAATGTATCACGGTTCCCCTTTTTAAACTATTTACATATGAAATCACTAACCCAAGTTATTCAGATATATTAGTAAGAAATAAAATGCACAATTTCACCCATACATTTTTGACATTCATCCCGCAAAGTTCACACAACTAACATACAGCCATGCGTGCTGAATAAAAATGTTATACACACGCATTCTGTAAAGATTGTATCATTTCAGTAGTTTCCAAGTATTTAGAATAACACTTTGCGTATCGTTGTGTACCCGCGAAAGGGAAGTTTAAACATCGCACAGTCTAAGTGGCGCGAATTAAAGTCGCAGATTAAGATATCGTGCACTGGTGGGCGGGTTAAAAGTGCATGACTTGTGGAAAAAAAAAAAATATATATATATATAAGTTCAATATTTTATGCAGCGATAACGTCAGTGCTATTACACTCGTTCCTGTAGTTAAATTACATTGAATATTACTCACGTTAAATAAAAACAGAAAAGTTTTAATTCAACCGTGTTCATCTCAGCTATCAGATTTATTTACCTGCCCAAAGTTTTACTCCGAGAGAAGGATACACTTTTGTGGGGCGAAACCATTCAAAGAAGTGGATACTATAAGAAAACCGAAAGACTATGTTTGTATATCCGGGATAAGTTGAATTCAAAAACAATATTTGCGAATTCATTGTTCTAAGACCGCCAGCCAACTCTTTTGGGAGAGGATTTCGGTGTCCACCAGGAAAATATTATAAATAATGGGCTACTGAGAATCTGTGAAGGATATTTTCTTAAAAGAGGGGTTTAGTACCCATGAAATATTCCGTATAGATCTAAAATAATGATCACTGTAAATGTCCAAATGATTAAGTTCCAATTCTTTTTCCTGAGAGGTATGGATTGTATTCTGACAAAGAAAAAACAAATAAAAACCAGTTTTTAGCTAAAAAGCTGCAAGTACTGTAGGAAAAGTGCTCTTTTAATTGATAGAATATATTGTAGGCCTCTGTATTTTTTATAAAGAATGTACAATGAGCCCATAATAAGTCAAATAATAATTTTAAATTGTCTGTAATATACTGACGCACTCTGTGCGGTTATCATAATTGGGCGAATCAACGTCTTATGTGGTAACCTTGCAGAGAAGTAATTATTTTTTCCAATTATTACTAATATTTAGATATCGTAAGTTTTAAAATGGCTGAAATAAATTTCAAGTATATTTTTTATATGTAATTATAATGTAATTTGTTTAGGTAAGCATTAAACAATGATTGTAATGTGATTTCAGGATGTTTGATAACGAAACACTGTCATAACATCACTGTGGAATGACATCTTATCATTCAATGAAACGGACTTTGATGTTGATCAGGTCTGGTGAATTCTTCCATTTATAGGCGATCCGGATCAAGATCATAAATCTCTTTACGAAAATAACGTGTTGCTATAATTCTGTGTTTCATTCCAATATTGCTCGCTTTTGCTCGATTCAATTTTGAAGTGTCTTCTACCGCCCCTCTCAAACAGACCCTCGATTATCTTAAACGTTTGCCACCAACCTATCAATGCAGCTCAAGTCTCTGGTTCATTTCCAGGCAGGGCGAGCGGGACGTTTTGGACCGGGATCCTCATACGATGAGTGTGGCGGATACTAAGGCCCTCTCTGGTTTATTAATTCCCTTTACTCCGCCACGCTGCGCTATTTTCATCTTATCTCAAGCCCTACATTATCTTTACTAGTGGGGAATGATAGGGCTCTCGGTTGGTTAAATCCACCTTGACACTGGGGCTGGAAGTTAGGACATTCGCAATATATTACTATTTGTTGAGTATTACTTTTTAATTATTAAATACCGAAAATTTCTCGTAATACAATGAGTTTCATCGGTTTTTTAAAGGCTATCACAAAATGTGCGAATTTCGGAAACAAAATAAAAACGAAATATCATATAGTTCATATTTGTTGGAGTTTTTTTTTTTTTTTTTTGCCATTTCTTTGGTGGAGTTTCTTTTACCTGAATTTACAAAACTACCTCATATAGTAGTAGTTAAAACAATGTAAGACATTCCAATAAAGATTGTTAACTGTTTTTCGAACAACAACATATGGAAACCACGAAATCTCACCAAATGTAAAGTCAAAAATTCAAATAGGATAATTTTTATTGTAACCGGTTTTCATTTTCTTAAAAATTCCTATTTGAAACATTTTTAAAAATTAAAAATTTTATATATTTTACTGTAAGAAGAAATTTCCATAACATAATTAATTTGTAGGCTATTATTTTGTCATATATACTGATTTTGTAAATAATATCTGTGATTTCTCGTAAAAAAGTGAGCATTTTTTAATTTAAAAATTAATTACTGTATCAAACATTACTGTATATGATATACTTAGCATTCAATTAGTTTGTCACTAAATATAACCCCACCAAAATATATTAAGTAGCTTAAATTCTGTTCTTGATCTTATGCCTCGTGAATTCGCACACTACGGGAGTTTTCTATAGAAACAGACAAATTCTATTTACTCAAAATGAATTTCAATTTATGATGAAAACCTTTACTACTACAAAAACACTGCAAGAATTCTTTTTAATAGTAAAGTTTTGTGTTTTGCGCTGCGGGGTTGTGTATCACTGTTCGAACCTCCTAACTAGAATGCACCTAGCAACTTGATATAACCATCTGAGTACTCACAAATTTCTGAGTTACGTCGAGTGTTGGGTTCAAATTGTCGCCGGTCCGGCATGCCCGTCATAGGAGCCTGAAGCCTTAACAACCGCAGCCATCGATGACCAGAAAGTATTTTCTTCTTATTTACTAAAACAATTATTCGTTGCCAATACAAATAACATCCCAACGCAGAATCTCCTCGAAGTCAATACATGTTACGAAGGTTTTTTTAAAATGAATTTTAAGATATTTACCGACCTCCCGTAGAGCAGTCGGTTGGTGCACCATCGACCTGGGGTGCGGGAGGCTCTGGGTTCGAATCCCGGGTAAAGTATAAGTGCTAATTTAAGTTAGGCTATAAGATAGTCTGTAAGCCGCTCCCTGGTAAGTAAACAAGCATAAAACCGGGGGACGTTAAAAGCCCTTTAAAATTACAACAATTACGATATTTCAGTTGGTTTCTTTAAACGCGCATACAAATGTAAATGCAAGGAGGATTTTCGTTGTTATTTTTTGGAAAATTTTGATGAAGACTATTAGGCGCGACTGCCTTCCTCCTCTTCTGTGTACTCATAAGAACGTTAGAATCAATCAATCAATCAATCAATCAATCAATCTGCGCGTGCGCGCGTGTGTGAGCGCGCGCGCGTTTACACAACTTTGCTATCGGTATATTTGCAGACAATCGAAAGATGCGCAAACGGAGGACTCTATTCTACGCGCAGCAGTATTTTCTTTTCCTGTGATTGTTTTCGTCGCAGTGAGTTTCTTTGGGAAATTAAATTCTCGTATCTTGGTGGGCCCCGACGTAGATTCAGGCGAAGGCCCTTTTTTTTTTCGATTTCAGGAATAGATTCCTCCGCTCGGGAGGAAACATTTCTTGCGAGGACACCCTCCCCCTTCCCCCTCCCTACGAAGCAGCTCGTTAATCTCTTTCCGATAACACAGATGCGAGATACCCCCAGGTTTTCTTTGCCGTTAAGATGCGGTGTTAAGGCTGCCAGCGGAGCAGATAGGTTTATGAGCAGGGCCCATTCTCTCCTCCCTTGAGAGAAAACTGCACGCTAATATTTTACACAAGCTGTTCACGGTAAAATGAGCACTTTAGAAAGCCCAGCTTCAGATCTACTTGAATGCACATTATGTATTCTTCAACCATACGTAAAATTAGCATTGCCGTGAGCCTGCTCAATGTATTCATGCTTCGGCAAGTGAAACTAGGTAATTATTGGAACAGTAAATCTTTCACAAATGTAATTATTTTTACACTTACGTGATTTAAAAATAAACAATAAGTGAAACACAGATATTTTTAATATCCATAAATGTTTACCTAACACTTGTAAGCCAAAGCTAACACGTGGAACTACTTAATCTTTGTCGTTGCCAACTTGACTAAAAGCTGTTCACGATAAAGTGAGCACTTTAGAAATGAACCTTACAAAAAAGTGTCTGCCCATACCTGCATATATTTTAATGAGTGTACGTTGTGACATTCGCCCACCAAAGTTGGTAACGATGGATGGAAAGTTGTTCCATATATTAACGTCGAATAAAACGTGTTAGGTAACCATTTGTGATAAATTAAAATAATTTCTTTCGCTTTCTGTTATTTAATGCATCGAAGTGTAAAAATTAGCAGATTTGTAAAGTATTTACTTTCTTAATAATTTCACAGTTTCATTTGACCGACGCATGAATAAAGTGATGAAGCCTATGACAATGTTAATTTTATATAAGGTTGAATAATGTCCAACGTGTATACAATTAGATGGCAAGCAGGGCTTTAAAACGTGCTCATTTTACCATAAACAGGCTATAGACGCTTGCCACTCAAGGTGCCCGTTAAAATATATGCAGGCAGGAGCAGTGACATTTTTCAAAGGTTGATTTCAAAAGTTCTCACTTTACGGTGTACAGACTTTAGTAAGGTATACTACTTATGAAAAATGATATTACACTGAGTGCGCACGAAATCGGTGTGGAGTTACTTTGGCGTAATGTATTGTTCTTTGTTTGCATGAAGCGGAGGAATATCCAGGAAGTAAGGAAGTAGAAATTAAGCAGGGCTTCAGAAAAGTCTGAAGTAACAGTGAATTACCCATACCAAAGTAATGTTTCTTCTACTCAGGTTGGGTTACTCAGTGCTAATAAATTGGCAAATAAAAATTTTCGCCAGCAGGTGGCACTGGTGTTTCATGTCCACCGAGAGGGCCGCGGTGACTGAGCTGTTGGCCTGCTCTCCTACCACCAAGGCGAACCGGGTTCAATCCCCGGCTGGGTCACTCTCAGATATTCGCACATATGAATCATGCCGGACGGTGCCGCTAGTCGGCGGGTTTTCTCGGGGATCTCCCACTTCCCCCCGCCTCCTTCATTCCAGCGCTCCTCCACACTCTCCTCGATCATCCTCATAAGCTCTCAAAACCTCGCTGTTAATAGACGCCCAAATCTCTTTACTCTCGTGTACGCCAAGTTTTCTCTCTATCATGTGTCAAGAACTGGGATTCGTATTTAAAACTTTCATAAAATACATGCAATTTTAAAAAATTCTTGCGATTTGTATATTGTTGAAATTCTCGTAAAGAATAAACTATGTTCTCCACACAAGGGTGAAAGTATAACAAAATAAACACCCCTCAAGTTTATTAACATTCGTTCGAACAGCTGGATTGAATAAAATTATGGTTATTTAAATGTGACAACTGAATAGAAAAATTTATGAAACTATGTTTATTTCTCTCTTAAAATACTTTTTTTTTTTTCATAAAAAAAAAAAACGAAAAATATTTTTAATACCATAATTTAATTTTCTTCTCTGTCAAGTAAAAAGGGCGTGCAAACGATGTGTTGACGAAATATTTCTTTGACGTGTAGAAGCGCAGAGGCTTGTTGCCAGTGCTACCAATATAATTTCCACAAATCAGATATTCCAATCTCACGCTGTCAGATTTTAAAGGTCTTTGTAAATGAGATTTGCTTGATTTTGTTTCCAGACTTGACTTCATTGATTGCCAAAGGAAATGGAAACGTATATAGTTCGCATTTAAATATTTGTAAATTTTTAGGTGCCATAATACAACTCCCGGACATTGTTTCCAGTCTGAAAGTACAAAATGAGTGTATAATTTGGATCGAAATAAGCGTGTTATCATCCGGGATTCAGGGTATTTATTTATGTGCAGTAAATTTCTCCACGAAAATCTATTTGTGACAAATTTTGCTAATGTTAGAATATTTCCTGCGGGTGCTAAAAGCTTTCATGACGAAGCGTCCCAGAAAACCACAATTTCAACGCACATTTGTTCCTAATATTATATAATACAATTGTCACTTGCAGTTGTGATTGAACTATAACAATTGACTTATCATAAAATATTTTTATGTGACACTACAATTACCAACCATCTCACTTGTCTGCAAAATGGTGTCAATTTCATTGTCTTTTGATAAAGAAAATATTTATTACCGTTTGAATATAATTTTGCAAATAGCTAAATATATTGCCAGGCATGAAAATTTTAACAATTAATTAATTATGAACAAAATTTGATATTTTAAGGACGTAAAGAAAATATAAATTAACATTTTAAAGAACTCATTACTGTGACGTGTAATAAAAACCTGTTACTGTTTATGGTTAAAGTTCGTTAAATAAATAAAATGTGTTCCAATAATTATATAAAAATGTAAGTTATTTTCTATACGTTAGGCACTTGCTTATCAAGTATGAATATATTAAATGTATAAAAATTTTTACACGTTGCGTCATTAGTCATAAGTACTGAAAAAATTCCTTTAGTAAAGATTTTTTTTAAATTCTGTTATGTAATCCAGATTTTGACAACACGAAGTCTATACTTTGCTCCTCTTCCTTCCTCCTGTGCATTACAAGAGTTAAGTGTAATGAATTTTTCTGGAAAAAAAAAAATGACGGATAGCAAGTTAATACTTAGCGGGAAAGGTTTTCGTAATCAGTTTCTGCCTCTATTTAATGGGCATTTTCTAATTACAAGGATTTTATTTTTAGTGTGCAAACATAGTCCGGAGAAAGAAAATTTGCCCTCGTGTACTTTAACCTAATATAAAACCCATAAGACATTCACATGATTCTGTGTGATAGAAAATGACCACAGAATCCACTCATGTTCCTTATTTTCCGAGCAGGTCCAATAGTCACCTTTAATTGTATTTACAAACATCAGCGTTCTCGTTCCTGTGTAATCATGCGTGATTATGATTTCACAGTAAAAAATTTTCATGTGTATATCTGAACCATTCCTGTCTTGCAAGCAAGAAGAAAAGGAAGAAGTCGTGGCGTTTACGAAAAACGCTCTTTATTAAAAGATAAAGCCTTACGGAACATTTACTCAGCAGTCTGTAGATTTGGCGTGCTTTCTGTGCGAAGTATTCGGAGCAGAAACGGGAGATGCCAAACAGTTCTCGGAGAAATGCGGGCGCTGCCAAAGTTACGAAGTTTCCCAGCGAAGATTAAAGGAAGGGATACACTGAACACTGCGGGCGTGGGATGGACCGACGAGGGCGTGAGACAGAGATTGAAAGGGAACGCGTAG
The DNA here is from genome assembly GCA_029891345.1 of Dryococelus australis. Classification (NCBI taxonomy): domain Eukaryota; kingdom Metazoa; phylum Arthropoda; class Insecta; order Phasmatodea; family Phasmatidae; genus Dryococelus; species Dryococelus australis. The sequence continues at coordinate 98,695,729 of CM056994.1, forward strand.
CTTTTGCAATTTTAGGCCGTTCGCGGTAAAGTGAGCACTTTTTGAAGCTGTTTCATCAGATATAATTACCAATAAATACATTTTATTGTGGCCTCGGACTTTTGGTTTTGGATATGGTGAATGTATACACCATGTCTATTACTCGCATGGCAGAGTTTGCATTAACAAGTAGTAGAATGATATAAATTGGTTGAAAGAAAAAAGTAACTAGGGCTTCAAAAGTGTTCACTTTATGTGAACGGCCTATACTCGTGGCGTGATTTCCTAACTGACACGTACACGCGAGTTCTCTTGTAGCGGACCAGAGTTCTCGAAATTTATCACAAGTTTTTTTTCCAACTGTATATAACAGGTCGCACGGCAGTTTGTTGTAAACTCGTCTCATTTGCTCTGGGGATAACTAACCAAAATATACTACGCAGTGTAAAACAAAATGAGATACCTTAGTTATACGTATATTGGTGAGATTAACACATGTTGATACGCAAACAGTTTTGCAAATGTATAAGAATTTAAATCTTGCAACACTTTAAATTATGTTTAATTTTATTGAATGTCCTTCATATTGAAGTTATAATGACTTCGGGCAAAACAGAGTACATTTTCATAAGTGATATCTCAGGGAAACCTACAATACCTAAACACTATGACGCAGGCACCATACTTTACCCCCCCCCCCCCCTCCTTTTCCAGGCACACACACAAAAACTGAAACCACCTCCCCTCTGCATCGTTCTGTGTGGACAAAATCGCATACACTAGAAACCGATGGCATTTGTTAACAAAGAGGAAGTGAAATGAGAATGCTTAAAGAAATATCCAAACTAAACATAAAGAATAAACCAAATCTAAGTCTTTAAGTCTTTCTTTATGGGGTAATTTTTTTCTGTTGGTGTGTCTAGAGGTGTGTGTGCCGAATTTCACCAAACTTGGTATACGTATAGTATTTTGTAAGGAAATCTGACTTGTATAATTTCACCAAACTTGGTATACGTATAGTATTTTGTAAGGAAATCTGACTTGTATAATTTCACCAAACTTGGTATACGTATAGTATTTTGTAAGGAAATCTGACTTGTATAATTTCACCAAACTTGGTATACGTATAGTATTTTGTAAGGAAATCTGACTTGTATAATTTCACCAAACTTGGTATACGTATAGTATTTTGTAAGGAAATCTGACTTGTATAATTTCACCAAACTTGGTATACGTACAGTATTTTGTAAGGAAATCTGACTTGTATAATTTCACCAAACTTGGTATACGTATAGTATTTTGTAAGGAAATCTGACTTGTATAATTTTGCCATAGTTTCGGAGTCATTAAACTACTTTCCACCAAAATACGTACACCAGTAGTGCTGCAGACGACAATGCAAATTTCCATAGTTGAATTGTGCTCATCCACCGATTTTTAAAATCGCTGCCATTAGAATAATTTAGATAATGTGGTCATATCTACTCAAATCAACCAAACGGTGTACGCTGACAGCATATATTAGAAACATCGTATGCAGAATCTTTTTAGACAATATTGTAAGATAGCAGCATGTCAGAAAATAAAGCGTTTAATCATCAGACTGATTACATGTAGAGCTGATTTTCCGAATCGTTCTTCCGTAATGTAGTTAATTCCACGCTAGCTTACAGTACGAGATTTTCTGGGTTCCAGTCCCTGGTACGGCACATGCGTATTTGTAACTAGGGGTTAGCACGTGATCTTTTTTTCTGTATTGTTACGGGGCTAGAACAGTTACCATGTTAAAACATTTGGTTATCATACAAAGAATGAAAATAATATTTCATAGATATATGTAGGTAATAATGAAATGATGTGAAATTAACTCAACATTGAAGCGACTGCGGTCCCATTTGATATTTCTCTATCCACTTAGCCACTGCGGCCTCACTTAACATAGCTCTATACAGTGATCCATTAAGACCCCACTTGGAATCTCTCTCTCTTTCTCTATCCACTGAGCTACTAAGGCCCCATTTGATATATATATCTATCCACTTGGCCACTGCGGCCTCACTTAACATTGTTCTATCCACTGAGCCACTAAGGCTCCACTTGGAATCTCTCTATCCACTGAGCCACTGTGGTCTCACTTAATTAACTCAACATTAAAGCGAGATATTTAAAGTTAGCAAAAATGATATTCCATTACCTTCATATCTCTATGCAATATTCTCTATTGATTAATACAAAACTTTAATAGGAAAAAGTTAATTAAAAAATTAGTTTGTAAGGTAAAAGGTAATAATTGCGTAATCTGATCTTCCTGAAATTCGAACTTGTCCTGTATTTTACCCTGACGATTCGCTCTGCAATATATGAAGAACTTCTGTCGAGTTTCAAGGGACTTAGAGGTATTAAAGACGGACAGACAGACAGACAGAGATCGTCTACTTATATAGTAGGATTTCATCTCTTGTTGGGTAATGTTTTTGGTTCCATCTCTAATTATATTATTTTCATCGATATGCCAAGACCTACATACAAGTTAAGCTTTTAATAACTTTATTAAAAATGAATTTCACCCATGTAGAGGGAATTAGGCTTATTAGTGGTATCCGCAAATCTTGGTTTTAAAAATTAAGAAATAAAGAATTATTTTAAAAATAATCTTAAAGCAGTTAATACCGTATAGTAATTTAATACAGTTATGATACAAAAGAGGAAATTGTACCTGTAAAGGTTTGTAGGTGAAAAACAGAAAAAAATACATTTTAAATTTAAAAGAATTGTAAAAGAATTGTTATACATGTGCTTGTGCAAGGTTCACGAAAAAATGCGGTAATAGTATTGCAACTTGGTGCTGACAGACGAAACTATTAAAAAAAGTTACCTCTGCTGTTTTCTATTTCATTTATTACTTTTTAATTATCTTCATTATGATCTGTAGGCCTCAAGCTGCTACCATCACAATAATTAAATTTTAAATTGGATTGGAGAGGGGTTATTGACATCCCCCGGTGTTATGCCTGAAAGCTTATCAGAGGACGGCTTGCAAACTAACTTATGAACAAATTTAAACTAACACCCATGCCTTACGTAGGATTCGAACCCAGAGCCTCCCGCACCTCAGGACCAGCGGCGCACCAACCGACTGCGCCACAGGAGGTCGGCTTTAAATTTCAAAATTTTTTATCTCACATATAAATTATATTTCATTTTTAAAGGCATATATTTTTCAATTCTCTAGCCAACTGTTTTGCGCAAATTCTCCATTGCAATTTAACACCTAAACTTGTAGTTACCATTTCTTAGGCATAGCCCACGATATTTATTACGAAATTTACCTGAAGGAGAAATGTTTTACAATAAGATTTACACTCCCAACTTTTCTGGCATGCACTAGAATAAATTTAGTACGTACCTACGACCAGAAGTTCATACGGCAACAATCATCATTGCTCAGAATACTCAGTAAAAATAATATATTTTGAAACAGATATTCATTTTTTTGGGAGTAAACAATGCTTTTAGAAAGATGACAGGCGTGGCTCATAAAATGTGTTACCCAATTAGCAAAATATAGATATATTTCCTCAGCGAGAAATAAACATGAAAGTGGAGAAACGGTTGTTAAAAAATAATTGCTTTTCCAATCTTACATTTTCGCGTACGAAGCTAAGACATTTTCCTATCGTTCTTCAGTCCACACTTTCCAGTCAGCGATGGGTTACATAGGTGAAAGGATAATTCGGAAGGATGGAAAGAACTTATTCTCTATTTAATAGAACTCCCTAAGAAATATTTTGAAGGCAGGCTATTTCAGCTTCAGCCTATCGACCAAAATTATTTTCCCATTCATTTTGTAGTTCGGGAAAATGATCGATAACAATGATGTTTAGGAGCAGATTGTGAGGAAAAGAAGGGCAGAATTGAAATTAACTTTGCTCAGCAATTTTGTAGAACAGTGAAACCTAATTTCTAGAATACAGTCTATATCATTGCCATTGTAGCGTTGAAGTATCAGCATCGTCAGAAACAAAGTATTTCCTAGCGGAAATCGTGAGGCGGTAAGAATATACGTTCTTCACTTTTTTTATGGCAGTGAGAATTAATTTCTCCCTCGGTTGATTCATCACTCTACTGCAAAAACCACAGGGCCAAATTAGTTATTGACCCGGCTTCCTCTCCTCTAACGGAAGTTTCTCATTAATATTACTGTTTTATAAAATATCAATGAGTTTATAAACGGATGGAAATGAATTGTCGATGCACGCTAGACCTGAAACAACATTCCCAATTCGCGCAAACAAAATACCTGCACCATTTCACATAATTCCATGTGGATGCCTTAACGGTTGCAGGAAGAGAACGTTTACCAGCAGAATATCTGAACGACAGTGTTCAGTGATCTGCAAACATTGTAGTGGATTATTTTGCTTGATTATGAAAAATATCAAGAGCAAGATGGATGTGATAATCCTGACGATAAGTAGCCTAGTTATCCGAATGTTGCTCTTTATTTGGGCAGAAATTCTCCCTCCACTCCCCGCTTGAAAAATAATGAAAGAGTATTAAAACATTTTATCGTCACTCGTTTGTCTGCGAACCATTACAAGATTTTCAGCAAATCGTCCCTTGACAATTATTTTATTGTTCTGCCCAACCTATTCACTCTTCTCTGTTCCCAGTACGAAACGAATTTTGTTTACCCCAACAACTCCCCCATTCCTTTTCTACTACTGAAATTTCTATGACGTAGTCTCCCCGCTCTGTGAGCATTCTTGTGTATTATATACTAAAACTGACATAGTCTTATACTACAAATTTTGTAATATAATAAAATAATTGCTATAGTTATTTAATTAAGATGAATGAAAATTCACTTTTATTTGGAATGCACGTGTAATCGCCGTGGCTTCAAAACTTTATAAACAGCAGTTTCTTTGCGAAGGTAAATGCAACCAATTAACTGCCGGCAATATCAAATCTCATAAAATGAATACTTACATAATAAACAACAGATTTCGGCTATCTGAAATGTAACACTAAAAAGCTGGGACGGCATTATGAAATATTGTTGGTAAACGCTCGCGCAAATGACCTGAGTCTGACACATGTCCCCCGAATTAAAAGTTAGATATGCTATTGCATGACCGAAAAAGCTTGCTAAACAAAACAACAGATTGAATATTTCTTTGTTTTACAATTTATGCAACTTCTCGACAGAAAGTGTTAAAATATAAGGAATATTTGTATTTTTTTTATTTAAACAAAACCGTTGTCCATTCAGTGTAATTATTACTCATTATAAGAACTGAATAAACAATCTGTGAATAGGCCATCAAATGATTGATAACGTATAATATTTATACATATATTTCCACAAAATCTGACCTATGTGATCAAATTCATTCTAAAATTTAATTATGGTGATGGTAGCAGCTCGAGACCTACAGATGGTGTTAACATAAACGAGGTGTTATTGAATGAATTTTTTTTTGCCACATTCTGAAATGCAGGTAAGGGAATGATGGTGATATGCACACATTTATTTGGACCTGTTAGCCTATTTACACAGTTTTGTTCATGGTGATCGCAGTATTGGAGAAGGTACTTGCAAATGGCATTACAATAACAAGTGTCCTTAAATTTGAACAGAAAGTATGTTAAAATCATGATCAAGGTAATCAATAAATCACTTTACAAATAGAGTGATGCTCCTAAGCTGTGCGATAATGTATGGATCTAGAAAGATGGAAATCTCCAATACTAAGGATAGTAGTGTCGATTAAAACTGGCCTATTTCCTTTAATTTTTTAATCAACACAACAAAGGCAAAAGTAAAAACCATCATTATTTTAGCTAAATTATACATCAACAATGTAACCAAATGTGTTCCATGATTGATTTAATGCACATAATGTTTGTATAAAATCTTTGGGCAATACCACGGTAAAAATTATCCAAACATTAGTTTTTAAACCTGAAATACTGACACAGGTGCGGCAGCGCACAAATAGGTAGTGGAAAACGGCTGTTTTACAGCAAAAGTATAGATGTTTTTAAAGAAATCTCCTTCCTTTTGGAAGACATCACTTAACGGCCACTTGCTAATTCGCTATAGAGTCTTCCACATTGTCACACAGGCTGCGCGTTTAAAAAGAAACAGCTCATTAACGAAGTGGCTTGAAGCGACAAATCTGATTAGGGGCTGGAAATCACTTCTTCTCGTTCGCCCCCTTTCCTCTTACAAGCCAGCTTTTTTGTCTGTGAAAATAAAAGAAGACACAGAGGTGGTGCTAGAAGAATGCATGCCAGTGATCTCGCTGTTCTAGGAAATACAAACGAATGTAGTTCATTGACCTCAGATACAAAGAGAAAAATAAAGGTGATTGTGTATGTTTTAAAATTCGACTGCTTAATAGACTGTAATTATAAAACTGTTGAGATGCAAACACTATCAATTTGATTATTTCTAAAATGTTCGTGTTATGGACTAAGTACAATACCATACACTACAAAAAAAATCTGTTCTTAAAGCTACAGAAGAAAATAACTTGTATCGATGTGATGTCACAGGTTCTTTTTTATAGTTAACGCATAAGAAATGTGTCTATTTTCACCCAATTTTTTGGATAGCTTACTAATAAACAGAGTTTATACATAATTATACAGATTTGTGTATAATATTTTCGGAATCGTTCTTGTAACAATACCTTAGACGAAAACTAAGAATTGTTGATAAATACAAACATAGCAATTAATTATAAGCCTGCATGAAATTGCATTTTATGGCACTGGAGTAAAGTTTTTCTTATATCACCCAGCAAAAAATAGACCTTTAAAAATACATGTGAATGGTTCCTCGACATCAAAAACTGTAAATATGTGTAATTGTGATGAATATTTCACATATGCGAAGTGTTTTCAGACGAATTATTGAAGCAATGGGAAAAAATATTCAAGATGTTTAGAACATAATTGAATACCTTATTTAAATCGTGTATAGTCAATAAAGCTACATTTCACAAATATATAATATCACAGATAAACTTGGAACCAGCTTCAGCATCCTAGAACAATGATCGTAACACCATGAATAACATTTTCTACACTGGAACAATTTCTCTACTTTTCTTACATGCTTAAAGAATTTGTGACAATAGTGTCTTCATCATCTGAAGATACATCAGGTATTATTGTCTTCCTTTTCACTGTCACTACTTTTGGATGATAATTTCTCTTTCGTGCAAAAATGTGTGTTACCCCTTGGTTTTATTTCGTGCTGGATAATCCCCCCTCCTCCATAATCTTGGCCACTCTTGCAAATGTCTACTTTATGCTCGTCAGCAGCTCGTCTTTGTGGGGAGATACTGTCAACAAAAATACCTTTTAGGGAACGTTACTAAGTGATTGGCTGCTGGGAGTCAGAAACGATGCTTAGGTGAGATGGTGGCACACACTGAGAAAAATCTTTGGTAAAATTTAATGTAATTTGTTTGAAACAACCAAATGGCATATTTGCTTAGTAGCAATCAAGATCATTGCTTGGCGCAACAAAATTATTTTTTTAGTATTATTTAGTTGTTTCAACAATGTTATGTTGCTGTAATAATAACCGATATACACTGCTGAATCAAGTCAGTTTACAGGTTTGGCAGAACCACAACGGTAGTTTCTTTTAACCAAATAATTCTGTTGAACTTTAACATGTCTGTGTTAAAACAACCAAGCAGCTGTTTGGCTTGACTAATAAGACAATTACTTGTAACGAAATAATTTTGTCGAACGAAATATATGCCTGTGTTAAAACAAACGTGCATTTATTTGGCTTGGCTACTAAGGTTTTTTTTTTTTTTTATCGAATCATTTAGTTAAACCATACATGCATTTATTCGACTTAATTGTTAGTGTTAAATCTTTGAACCACACTGTAAAAAAATAATATGAGCTATATTGTATAACAGAATTATATTTTAAAATGCACGTGAATACTAGTGCTGTTAATTTATTTTTATTGCCTGTATCTTCTAATGAACAATAACCGAAATATTAACTCTAAAACCCGCAATACTTGCCGGAGGGTTGGCGCCAACCACGAAGCTCTATCACAGAAGGCCGATGTGCTATCCATTACACCATGAAGACTATATTATGACAGAGGTGAATATTAGTATGTTAAACGATTGTTTCTTCTGCCAGTAGTCGCACTAAACTGTTACTCCTACTTGTTTCTGGGCGCTGTTATTTCGAAACGCACCTCGGAAACGTTATAAAATTACTTTTATTACTCTAAATCTAGTTTATGTTTATAACAAGGGCAGTATAGCACGGACGTTTTGAAACACTATGAAATACCACTGGAATTTATCCATATTGACAATAGGAAAGCAAAAAATAGAAACAAAACTTCCACATACCTTCAAAAACAGGTCAAAACTGGTGAAAATTTATCCCGAAATGTTCGTAAACTCTCGGTAAAATTACGCACACATTGATTTTCAGAAACGGACTATCCGCAAATTTCACGGAACCTCTCCGTTAATTTCCAAGTTAGTTCCCTGTACGTTCCGTTCAAAATAAAAAGAGATAATGAAAATGTCTAATTTTCGTTATGTGGGTGTTCTACCGTGTATAATAAATGATATTAAAACAGTTAAAATATTTTGTACTTAAGCGAGGTTTGAACTAGAGTCGAAAAATTACTTGTCCACGACTTGTAACAATTCACCTGCAACTCTCACTTATAAATTGAGGTGGACTTTTATATTTGCTACCAAAAAACAAAAGCAAAAGTTCAGTTTCTATTAAATTTAGTGTATTTTTAGTGTTGCCAATGTTACAGACGCCTCATGCTATTTTTTAATGTTTGAAAGAATAGGTCACAGTCGCGTGGATAACCTTAACTGCCGCAGAAACGATAATTTTCTTGTTACAGTGGCGAAGAAAGCTTCGTGTAGAATAAGCATTGTTCGTTCCCGTAACTCAAAGCCACAGAGAATACGGAGACTTTCCGTATGTTGTATTTGCGGACTTAACTCAGTTTTCCGTCATTACTGATTGCCTTTCCGTATATACACTGTAAATTTCCGTAAAACATTCCGTAAATATACGGAATATTTTAACAGTGCGATCATTCTTGTTTCTTGGTCTGCCATCTTGCACTCGCCCACCAACCAAGCTCGTTGTTCAGACGGACGTATCCGAGTGGTTAAATTTACCATGTCAAAATAGTTAGGCAAATATATAGTTGATTAAAATAAATATTTTTGTAAAAGCAAGCATGTGTAGGCATTTTAAAAACAAATATAAGTTTTTTTTGCAAAATGTATGTATATGTATATTATATATATATATATATATATATATATATATATATATATATATATATATATATATATATATATATGCATACCATACGTGAAAAATATGGTATAGTCAGCATAACATTCGTTTGATTAGAAATAATACAACAAAATTATTTGTTCATAATAAAAAATCACTATATTTACTTCAACAATGCTGTTTTTGATTTAACAATAGTTGGTTTGAAACAGCAAAAAAAATGTCAACATTATTTATTTGGTTGTTTAGACAATTCCTTTTTCTCAGTGCAGGAGGTAATGCCAAATATGGTAGATGGGCAATATGGAAAACTGAGGCGTTTTAGCATTGTCAACATGCGAGACACGCTACAACAGCGCTCCTAGCGGCTTGTGCTGACGAATACCCGGGAAATTCAAACTTACATTGCTCGGCATGCGCGATTTAAGTGCAGTTGTCTCGTAGTATTAAAACGTGTTGTTTGGCTGAATGTAATATACTAGTTGCTTATTCATATTAATATGCCATATTTAAAAAAGTACTTAAAGCATAAATATTATCACTTAAAACAAGGACAATCAGTTGTAACAGAATCATGTTACTGGGCACAGACTTAGATGTTGCAAGTTACAAAGGACAAATGTTAATAAAATATAAGTAAGACAACGGAATGGTAAACAGTATTTGATTTGTCAGACACAGAATTGACTGCATTTATTCAATAAATTCTTAAGAATGGAGCTGTCACCAAACTTAAATTTCTGCAAAAAAAAAATCGGGAATGAACATAACCAAACACATTTTTGGACAGCAAATCTCCACAACTTATCTGTGGTTTATTAACGCAAGATTAATTAAAAATAGCCCTACTACAGTTACTTATTTAACATTGTGGCTTTTACTAGCTCTATAAGCAGTAATATCTTATAGATATTAAGATTACCCTCGCAAAATAATAAGTTGCAGAAATATTAACTTTCTGCTTTTTGAAGCTATTATCATTAAATTAACAACAAAATAAATTGTTCACAAATTTATATTCCTAACCGATAGGGTTTTTGTTCTGCTTTATTCTTTCGTAGAAGATATAATTTGGGATGGAAATACATTTTCAAGAGATAAATATTTTGGGGAAATAATTTTTTTACGTGATTAAAATGTATACTGAATTATTGTTTACCTTTCAAATTCCTGAATTTACCACCACGATCAATAAACACATATCTAGAACCTTGAATCTTATTTAAAAGTCCATATTTGTGTCTACAGAATGTCGTCAGTAGAAGGTGGTCCGCCCGTCGAAAGATAAAGTTTGATATATGTTTGACGGATAGGAAAACGTTACCCTGCGATTCGTCGAAGATCACGTGACTACCTGACAAGTACGATGGATCGTTGAGAGTCCACCTTTACACATATAAATCAGTTTCTTTCGTGCAGTTATGCCACAACTACACTGCCTCAACTGAAACACAGGCACCTATGGTTAACCCACTGAATTCAAAAGCAGATGAACTAAAAATAACTTACCTTGGTCATGATTTTAACATACCTTCTGTTCAAATTTAAGGACGTTTGTTATTGTAATGCTATTTGGAAGTACTTTCTCCAATACTACGATCACCGCAAACAAAACTGTGTAAATAGGCTAACAGGTCAAAATAAATGTGCGCATATCACCATCATTCCCTTACCTGCATTGCAGAATGTGGCGAAAAGATTAATTCAAAAACACCTCATTTATGTTAATACCATAGGTATGTGCACAAAGCTAAAATATTGGGTACTTCAGGGAGTAAATAAGAGGAAGTGAAATAGAAAAAAAATTGGTTATTTATTTGTAAAAATTTATAATAAATAGGCTTACCACTGAAATGAAACGATGACTGACTCTCAGGAGTGAAATATTACTGTTTGAAAGTTTCGTACACAGTTGTGTAAACAATTGTGAGTATGGAGTGGAGGGTGGAATGTTGCTAATGCTTTTAATTGGCTTCGACGGTAACCATCACTCGACAGCTGGTTCACACTCTGCAATATGTACACTGACTTACCTACTGTAGACAACCTAATGACATCTCCACTGCTGCAATTAAAGTGTCTGGTGGGTGGTGTCAGTAGATGGTGTTTAGCACACAAAATGAACTTTGATGCACTGGATGGAGAAGAATTATTCTCGCCACCGAAAGCTGTACTCAACAACTCTCCACTCATTCAAATGAAAATTTCTTGCAAACAAGTATGTAGAGAAATTAAAATATTTTCACAGTAAAACAATAATGATCTGCAGACCTTTGGGAGTGTAAATGTTAAGTGACTACCTAGAAAGGAACCTATTGCAGTTCTCATGCAGTTGTTTATTTAATAATTTTTAGAAAATATTCGGTAGTTGGTGCAAACATAACCCAAATAATGTACAAATTAATATTCAAATGTGTAGTTTCCCAAATGTAAACAATAACATTCAAAAGTATGAAAATGCAATATAAATTACCAATGTAAACACTGTGACTTGGCACACCACACATTTTTTGGACAATAAACGTACACAATGGTCAGCAAGGTACAGCACAGCTTAGTACATACACATCATACGTTCCTCGACAGCAAATTTTACAAATTTGGCCCCAGGCTCCAGCCAGTTTAATAAACCAATATGAAAACATTGTGCGAGCAATCACTGACATAGGCCTAGGCCTAAATATGAAAACAACTATTTTGAAGCAATTAATAAATTCTATCCCTACCTCAACTTACTCAACTATACACACACTTAAACAATAGGCTCCAGACAGTTTAATACACTAACACTGAATACTCATGTAAACATTGTTAGCTTTTATTTTTCGAAGGTGTCGCTCCAGTAAAAACAAATCTGCACCTTTCTTATTAAGGGCTGTCAAACTTCGCACGACCATTCTGTGTATAATATTATAAATAGCAGCTGTGACACTCAACTGACTGTTGTTGTCCCGGTGAATGCAAATTTGGGTTGCGAAAATTCTCTTTTCTTAAATAGTTGGAACACCCTGTTTGCGTGTATAAACAGCCAGGCCCTTTTTTCTTTATTACATCCAAGTCTGCTCTCTTGCATTTCTGCACCCATTACTTGCACCTACAAAATGAGAAAACAGTATTTAAGTAAATTAAGGTATTGTGTGATTGGAATCTGCAATAAAAACCCTCCGACAATAATAAGGCAATGGAAAAAGTTATCTGCTACAGCTCGTGTACTTACCGACTTGCATCCTTTGGAAATCTAAAAAAGGACTTGCTGCAGTTTACAACGTTGTAATTATTGCAGCCAAAAACCGCACAAATCTTTCCTGCCATAATAAATAATAACGTAAGCGAGAAAATCTGAATTAAAACGCATCCTAAATACTTAAACTACCCATTCAATGCAAGTTTAACATCGTACGAACAGCACAAACCGCTAGGAGCGCTGGCATCGGCGCCTCGCGTTTTTATTCGGCTACTTTCCCATTTTGTCCTTCTACCATATTTGGTAATGTTTTCGGCCCTGCCGTAACTTCAACAATAAGCTGCAGCAAAATAATCATATATGAATATGCAAGGTTGCAGTAGAAAATTTTCCGTCCTTGTAAATCCACTTAAGCCCTACTGCTATTTCAACTGTAGTGCAGCGCGAGTGTATGATGATTACATCAATGTAGCTAACTTGATGATTAGCCAGGTCTCAACCTTTGTGAGATTTCAATTAAATTTAATTTGTCCGGGAGTAATACGTCTTAAATAAATTTAAGAATTCTTCATAAAGTGGTTGCATTTTATGTGCGGAATAAGGTAGAAAACAGCACCCGATTGCTGCGTGCCATGTCCATGACGCTGAAGTTCCTTGTTTGTGAGAAATGGCAGTCGTGTATCAAAAACACTGCTTGATCTACGGTACGTTTGAAAAGTAAAAATTGAATGAGCCAATCACTATGAGGAACAACACTGACACTTGTCGTTCCTTGCCAGCCTGAAGAATGGATCAGGTGAGGTAAGGCGGAGAGGTGGAGCAGCAGTGAAATGAAGACGATGGAGTAAACGGGAGCACACCGAGATTACTTCCACACTAAACACGTGAGGGTTCCACTGCCCGGCGGGGTTGGGGATCGAACCAGGGACCTCAGGAGTAGGAAAAGTGTTCATACCTCGAATGTGGTGAACATTTCTTACGTGTCGTTATCTTCTTGTGAGACTTTTTTTTTCTGGTCTAATGAATAGTTTTAAATAAACCGAAAAGTATTCATTACGAAGCACTAATAAATGCTACAAATCCAATCCTCAATTATAAAGAAACGCTGTATTGTCTTTATCTCGACTGTGAGTGTGTGTGCCTTATTTTGGGCGAAATAAATCACACACAGACACACGCATGAGAAAAATTAGGAGCATTACATAGTTAAAATATGGCGGTAAGTGTACAAATGAGCATCGTTATATTCATTACTAAACTACCCCACACTGAAACATGCTTGTTAAGCATCGCGTTGTATCATTTCACAAAATTTAAGTACATACATTAATTGGTATTGAACTACAATTTGAAAGACAACTCGGAAACTTGCTGCATTCAGATTATACTTAAAAATTCATTGTCCAAATACATTACAACATGTAATTTCAAAGGTCACACTGACAACTACAGGTACGCGTGGACATATTTTCGTCAAATCCTCGGCAGAGTGCAGCACCTATTTACATGCAATGCAACACCAATGGAGATTTTTAACTTGGACGAAATTTAACAGACTTCCATTACGGCAATTGAATTAAATAATGACATTTATTCTCCTTTAAAAATGTGATATACATAAAGAACAAACAAAAATCACGGCAGTTTTTTTGGTCATGAGGTAACGAGCAGGAAGCGATTGTTTGTAAACGAAACGTAATTACAGCAATTTCTAAGCCGGTTGAATGTTCTCCAGTGTTGTGCTGCACCAGAGCAAATGCCGGTTCAAGTTGGCAGCAGTTGCAGAGGATGCAGTGCGTCACGTCACGTGCAGCTATTCATAACGCACGCAGCTCCAGGCCTCTGTATTTAGCGCACTCCCAATTACCCACTAACCCGTTACTAACTGTCAGCAACTCCTTCTACAACCAAGTGCCATTATAATACGACTAGCGATGTATAAATAAAGTCGTAGCTTCCACCACTTTGGCTTTACCATGGCTCATTATACAACGGAGAGAGAAGGGAAAATTCGAATCAAAGACCACGGTTACACGGGATGCAGAGCTACTTTACAAAAACAAATTCAGCTATTGAAGAGGTTACATTACCATCGAACGAGCTCCAATTGCAGTTGTTTCTCGTTCAAAGTGAACAGTTTTCATAAGTAGTTTCGAACCACTTATCTTCTCTGCTAAGCTCCTATTGGCTGATTCGAAGTAATCAAGCAGTGTAAAAAATATTGCTGTATTTAGCGGGAATTCCTGCACTTATTGAATTAACTTAAGTTTAAGGCTGAATGTACTAATACCCAACCATTATTCCATTACAGTAAACGTGTCGGTTTCATAACATTTAAAAAGATCAATAGCGATAAATGTTGGAGGCTATCACAATTAAATATCATACATTTTAAGTTCCATGTTTGTTGAGGTTGGAATTTCCATACATTTCATTCTGTTTTGGGTGTGTAACCGTGGAAACACGTTTTGTTTTTAAACTAATTAAGACATGGCTACCGAATTTATATAGCTGAATGTGTGTAATAGCACTCGTGTAACCACTGCCTTTGTTCCTTATTTTTACAAACTCCTAAACACGTATGAGCAAAAAACTTCCTTTCCAGAGACATAAATTAGTTAAAAGTAACTGCTACTACACTAACTTAGTAAATAAGTATGGAATAAAAGTTATACGTATATCAATCTTAATGTTCAGTGGAACCAAAACATGAAATCTTATATAATCAGGATTAACAACATTTCCAGGTTTGCTATAAGAGATACGTCTAACAACTTAACACAAGGCATTTAACCATGAAACGATCAAGGGAAACCGTTTACAAGAAAGAACACTTTTAAATATTACATGTAATATGCGAAACACTATATATACGTTTATTTGCCCACTTTTTTTTAAAACATATCCAGGGAAATATTAGTTCCAGCTAAAGAAATAATTCAGTGTGATTTTGATTTCTATTTCGGTCGGTTCCCAAACAGACGGTACCAACACACTGGAAGAAACGATTCTGTACACATCTCGGAAAATGCTACTTCCACGAATGCCACCTGTAAGCGTCATTTGTTACTATTTGTGACTAGTTTCTTAGAGTATCGGAGCAAACGCACGTGTAATACAGAAGGTGGTCAATTACCGACTACTGAGTTGCTTAATAATCAGTTTATTTTCGAAGAAATCTGAGGTACGGAATAATAGACGCCCAATTCTATGCCCATACTGGATAATTATTTCAGTCCCAGGATATGAGAAATCCCGTCCAATACGAAAAAGTTGGCAACCGTAGATATAATACCGGTGCTCCGTTACTTAATTTCATTTGAGCAGAAAATTTCTCTTCTTATCTTCCGCCAATATTTTCCATGTCAAATTTTATTTATCAAGTCCGTATTAAAGATTGATACAACAGCCCGAAATCTCACCTCGCCGTATTATCTTCTATTGTGTGTACAAATAAAGCCATATTTCAAAGGCTATGTTAAACCATTATAATATGTTCGTTTTCCGTAACTAATTATTCTCTTTTACATTTTCTACATCCTCATTCGTTCTTCTTGAGAAATCTACTTATTAAAGAATTAACGCATAGAAGTTGTGTCGTTTTATAATGCGGCACTGTTCTTAGAAAATATTAAAAACTGATTTTCATCTTTTAAGTCAATTACAACTATTGCGAGCAATATTAGTAAATGTCAAATTACATTTATTATAATAATTTTAACAATGAAATATTTAATTAGTAATTGAATTCTATTTGTGAGATATTTATTAATATCACGACTTGTAATGTGGTACTGTTTTATATATTTTGAAATATTGTTTATCTGGCTATATAAATGAAGTTATTTAACTATTCCAGTCTTCTTAACCATTGTTTGTCGTTGTCTTACTGATTGAATATTTTTTCCGTTACCTCGATTTCAATTCAGTTTTGGGTTTGTGCTTTAAACGCTACGTTAGAAGCCTGTAGACCAGTGTTTCATGAGATTGGTTCTCTACCAATCTAATACACAGTGCTCCGTTGCGAATTCTTTCAGTCGCCATCTGAGGATACCTCTTTCACTCACTTCCCGGCAGCTGCAGTTCTTGCGCATTTCCCCCGACGTAGCCCTGCCACTTGGCGCGTGATTTTACCAACAAAAAAAAAGAAGTTTTTTTTTTCACGTGATATTTGGCTCCACCTCTGTGCACTTGGGCGCAATTCGCCTCTTCTGGACAGCCTACGGCATCTATCGTCTACATTTTAATCTTTTCATTGCTCTTTTGTTTGATGATACTACGTGTTTCACAGCTTTGTTTCTGGCCCTTCTGGTTCGGCAGGGGCCGCTGTGTTCCCGTCACTGTGTTCTTTGGGGCTTAGTTCCTGTGTGAACTGGTAATATTACAATGATGCAGTACTTTAGTGCTTATAATGCCATAGTTAGGTTGTGCGTTTGGATTTATTTCGGAATTTTGGGGCTGCTGACTACATGACTTTCTCAGTTTGTCTTTTTCCCTCGTTGATGAGTTAACTTTTCGTATAACTATTTTCTTCCCTTTTCTTTTAATATTACTTAATAATTTAACTGATTGTTTTTGCACTCTCTGCTGTAGATAAGTTCCAAGTAATTCAAGTAATCGAAGTAATCCTGGTTACTGAAAATTCTCCCAAGCTTATTGTTTGCGGCGAAGCCCTGCCTTAACCTCACAACTACTAGTCACGAGTGAACGCCATAGCTGTGGGGTTTTTCGTCTGCTCTCATAACTAATCCTTGACTCCAAAGGCAGTTCTGTTTTCGTTCAAGTGTTCGCTGGATTCAAGCTAAGCGGATAAAATAATTTTTTTATGAACTATCTTCACGCACATGTGACAACGATTTTCGACGGTTTTGCAATGTCTATTAATTTTGTTGTTAATCATTTTTGTTTCAATTTAATATTAATTAGCAGCTTTAGATGTTAGGGGTGCATACCAGGAGCCATAAGCTTTGTTTTACTTGATAAACATGAAGTCACCATAAATTAATGTTTCTGCCCTTTATTTCTTGTGTGTATATATATATATATATATATAAGTTTTGTGAACATCTAAAAGTATATATTTCTAAAGGCTGTTCACGATAAAGTGAGCACTTTTGAAATCAACCTTAGAAAAAAGATACCGCCCACGCCTGCATATACTTCAAAGGGCACACTGAGTGACATGCACCCGGTAAAGTTAATAACGATGGCTGGAAAGTAGTTCCATATCTTAACGTCGAATAAAAAGTATAAGGTAACCATTTGTGATAATTTAAATTATTTATTTCTGTTTCTGTTCTTTTAATGCATCGGATGTGTAGAAATTAGTAGATTTGTAAAATGTTTACTTTCCTAATAATTTCACAGTTTCACTTGACCGTCGCATAAATAAAGTATTGAGGTTCATGGCAATGTTAAGTTTACATAAGGCGGAAGAATTCATAACGTGCGTATAAGTAGATCTTAAGCAGGGCTTTTAAAAGTACTCATTTTACCTTGAACAGCCTATGGTATAAATTAATATGATTTGCATTTCAAGTGCAGTTAATAATGTTGCATTTCTGAGAAGTTTCACTTTAATTTTTGTTTAAAAGAAAGACTTTGCAAATATTTATATCATTGATGCATTCCAGTTTTACTGGATTTGTCTAGTTGTTGATAGATTTTATTTTCGTCCATCATTTGTTGAACTATCATTCAGTTTAATTTTTTTATAAACAAAATCTGTAGTGATGAACAATCACAGGTTTGGCATTATTATTTGATGTTACTCTAATATATTTTGGGCCCTTATGTTTTGATGCTAGAAGTAAAAGCTTGTATAATTTATTTCTATTCTTTCTTACATGCCATTTACTATCACACAGCCTGATTAATCATTTGTATATCTCTTTCATTGCTATTTGTTGTTGTTGCAGAGTCTTTTGGTAAATCTCATTCTTGTTTTGTACCACGTTTTATTATATTGTTTGGGGCTTTCTTTGTTTGTTGTTTGTACCAAGTACTGACTGCATCTTTCATTTGATAAGGTGGAGATATTTTAGTTGTTATGATCGTACATGGGAACAAAGTGTTTCCCCACCCACACACACGCGCACAGAGAGAGAGAGGAAGACAGAGAAACAGAGAGATAGAGAGGGAGGGAAAGGGAGAGAGAGAATTAGATCGGACTCGACAGTGAAAAAATGTATTACGTTTGTGATTCATTTGGTGGGGTTGTATTAGCAGAATTTTCACCAATCAGCGCAACGCATTCTAGAAGGTTTCGAGTCGTAGAAGTGTAGGGAAATACGTATTCCGAGAGCGCGAGGGTTGCAATATTCATCAAGAGATCAGTGAAAACTACAGCTTCTCTACGGCCTGCGAAGAATCCCTAAAGCACACGTCGTGTTCTCTGTGCACAGGAGTACTTCTAACATGCTCCTCAGATCTACAGTTACAATAACTATTTGGAACTAATGCCAAAAACCATATAGAAAAATATATCAAGCGCTGTAGAAATTTGTTTATTCGGGCATTACTCATGCCATATTAAGATCACACCACATATGATCTACCATTTAAGGTAACCAAATATGCTTTAGTTCGTTGATTGAAAAAAGGGATTAAAAAAAAAAGCAAATTTAATCCACATTACCGATATTTTCCTTGAAGAGTCGGTGACGAAGTATAATTTAAACAGCGATAAAGAGTACGTAGTGATATTGTTTACTAATAGAGGCTACTCAAGGTAAATTGAGCACTTTTGAAAGCCCTCACATTTAGAAAAAATTGTCAATAAAAATGTTTTATTTTATCCTTAGCCGTTAACTTCCGAGTGCGGTGGAATATACACACTGTGTTTATTACTTAGATAGCAATACTTATTTGAAAAGGTGGATACACAATAAAAAATGTCTGAAAGGAAAAAGAAACTAGTGCCTCAAAAGTGCTCACTTTACCGTGAACAGCCTATACTATATAACATCCACATTGAACAGCATCGAAAATGCCCAAATGTCCTTAAGTATCCACGCGTCTAAAATTAAAATTTGTCTTCTTACATTTATACTTACTGCCTGCGAGATGCAGCTGAGAACTGGGGGGAAACAAAACTCTTTCCTCTTACTTTTATTTACTGGAGCTCATGGAAGAGCACGACGAGTTCCTCACCAGTAAGAATGAGGAAATGATAGAACATTAGTCACATATTTTGCCTTTTATTTTGGGGGTTATGTCTCGCAGACTTGAATATATTTTTATTAAGTCTTTTAACACTTCACGGTTATAAAAGTTTTTCCGGCTGTTTAAAACAATTGCGCACTTTTGCTGGCTTAGCGTTTCATAAACAAAGACATGCTATTTAAATTTGATTATTTTTAAGCCCAACCCATGCTTTGTAACTACGCCGTGAAAATATACAATTTACGAGACACTGGCAACTTCCAATTGGCAGTCTCACTAATTCTGAACATGATTGCTATTCAGTTCAGTCCAGAAGGCCGAACGAGGATTAAACAACGTGTATCTGACTTTGCATTGTGGTAAGGATTTTAAATCACATTGCTAGAATTTAATATGAGAAATAAGAGCAAATGTGATCAATACACTGTTATTATCTGCTTTTAAGTACCTGCGAAAATGTTCAAAAACCAAGTAAATCTTACTTCCGTAACTTAAAAAAAAAATTACTCTTACGTAACTGCCACACTAAAGAGAAATGCATTAGTACTTGTGACGCTGGAATTTTCCAAGATATTATGGACGTAAATCTGATCATGTACAGCGAAACTTAAAGTATTTGTAAAATCTCTTTTATATTTAACAGTTCTAGACTTGTCTTTACATTATTAGCTAATATTACCACCCGTATATAAAATTACCAATATTATCCCACCACCCAACTCACATTTACTACCGAAACTGTAGTTGTAAATCAATACTACACTTTGAAAAAGACGGGGAAAATAAACATAAGTGAAAGAAACCATTCGACTTACCAAAACAAGCAATTTTGAATACGTTACCGATTTTATCTTATTTTGAACGTGCAACTGTTTTAGTCTTCGTACTCACTGCAGAAAGTTAGTGGGCACCAAAAAAGTGCAACCAATAAAGTATTTTTTTTTTGTGTTGGTACTGCAAAATTATCGTTAACTTCGCCCGGCACAAAGTTTGAAATGGTTGTTTTTGTTTCGGCCGTTTCGCCAAATTAGTTCATGCAGAACTGCAGTAGCTACCCTTTAATTTCCCCCTAACTTTTCTCTGCTACCCATTATCGCAGGTACACAACATTAGAACTTTTTCCCTTCACTCGGTCGGTTCCTGCCTCCGCCAGGGGGAGCGCCCTCGTGCCAACTTACGAGAGCGCTCCGAAACTCGCGTCTGTCTCAGCTGACAGCGCCTGTTGAGATTTGTTTAGGCAAACTGCCACTCACCACAGCTGTGTGAAAATTTACTCGCCTGCCTATAAATTGGGTCTTAAAGCTATTACATAGATATTTATCAAAATGCTGAGTTGGGAACAACAGTATAAAATATCCAATTAATTACAACAGAAATACGTTTTCATCTAGATAAAAAGATTTTCGCGATGATAACACCCAATTAAAAAAGATAACTGCTTGTATATAAAATACAGCGAATTTAATTCTCCAGCTTTCTCATAAACGTGGCGCGTTGAGATCTTCCTGAGAAGTTTAAGAAGCATCTTCTAAAATGTGCGCGACTAACTTACATCGTTTGCTGTTTAAATTTTGCAGGGTATGGCATACCGTCTCTAGGTTGTTAATATTTATTGCGCGCTTTTATAAACCAGGCTCAAAATGTTGAACGAATTTGATAAATTTTGAATGAAACAGTCGATGCAACAACTGTAGACGATTGTAGAAGGGAAAAGCATCTTAGAATACCTGCTGACGTGTTCTTATTCCTAATGAAATGCAAGAGATCTAATCCCGAATATCGACAGTTACGATATGATTTCATGGAACTAACATCGACAGCTGTCCGGTTTCTTCTGTCCGCCGTGTAAACTGTAACTTCTGTAAACTGTAACTTCTGTAAACTGTAACTTTTGGCCGACTAATTCAGCGAAAGCACCACAATACCAGAAGTAACTGTAATTGGAGCTGTTTTAAAAAATTTATTGATGAGACTTTAAACATTTTTTTTTTTCGTTAAAACATTTCCGCTTGAACTGTTGGCCGTAGATATAGATGTACAATGTTATTGCCTTGAAGAGAACATTGTTAGAAAAGAAGGCATGTCTGTTAAGTATCAAGTACGCTAAATATCGGTTATCAATTCACTACATATTAATTACGATACTAAACATTACTTACCAATATATTGCATACAAAAATAAAATATGTACGAGACAACAATATTTTCAAATATTACTATCACTTTCATAATATAAGTTTTCTGTTGTTTTTAAATTGTTGTTGAAAATTTATCTTTACTGTTATATTCCAGCTAATCATATAGTTATATTGCATCCCTCTCATGCTGTTACCAACTTTAAGAGGAAACAAATTACTTACGGAACCGCTTCATTGAAAAATGAAACTAAAATATAGCTTTAAAGTATACACACACATCATTTACACACATACAATGATTTACGAATTTGACTATGAAGATGCTATCTACTGGTTACAATATGCACTCGTTAAGAGAGAGAAGAAAAGAGAGTGACAGAGACTTGAATAAAAAAACAGTGTGAGCTTGTGTGTCTTATATATGCTCAAAATACCATTTTAGGGGTAGAAATATTTTGTATTTTTGAATGCTAGTTTTGGAACATTTATGGAATGTCAAAGTTCGGTTGCAAAAAAAAAAAAAGCAGTAAAGCTATACGTACACATCGAATGTTTATACTGACATTAGAATAAAGACATTAATTTAGAAATTCTAAACGATTTAAGAAGACACCACCACATGTATGCCTATATGGGCATATATTGACATGGGCATATATATGGACATAAATTGCGTGAAATACATTTACCATGAAATTTAAAATGGTTTTTCAAAATTTTGACGAATATTTATATCGAATTAATGCGTGGTTAACAAGTTCTTCTTAAAATGTAATTAATATAAAATGTATAACGTTGGATGTTGGACGTAATCGTGTTGTACAAGAACTGTCACGCGATATAGCAAAGCTTTCGGTCAATGAGGCAGGAAGTGTTTTACACGTTTCAAGTTGTAAGCAGTCAACAATCACTTGAGACTTTCTTGCGGACTTCTTATCAAGTACGCAAATTCATTAAGAATTGTTCGTCGCACATAGGTCACGAAGTTAAATGCAGAAAAATGAGTCACTTATACGAAACGAATGAATTGTATTTTAAAGACAGGGCTTGAGTAATCTTTTAATACAGATAAAAATGTACCGCATGTTTATTTTTAGGAGAAGACAATCGAAAGGAACGCCAAAAATATCTAAAAATTTTTCTACAGAAAATGAGGCAGGCTTGGTTCAGATAAAAAAAAAAAAATTCTCGCGTTCCACTAAAATTCTTACAATGTGCTCCGTTTTCTTAGACAGTTTTTCTGTACGCTGTCAATGTTTTCGGAAGATAACTTTCTTTCTGTATATATTGTGTGATATGAACTTTTAATAATCATAATACGAGCACCAAGAATGTCCGCGGGTGGTCTTCTTCAACACGAGCCTGTCAGTGCCGTTGGCGGTCATTACTCGCATGCGATACCCGAACCGCAAGAATTATTATTTTTTTCTGAAAATTTCTATGTTCGTAATTTTTGTTTTGAAGAGTAACGTCCTCCAAACGATGACCTTCCTGTTTAGTTTTGTACGGAACATCTCAGAGTTGTCATTTCCTTGATTAACGTACAGTTCATTTACGTTGGAGTGGACTTCACGTCAGAAATTCGTACGTGCCGAACTTGTGCTGCAAGACTGAAGATTTACGTCCCGCTGGAAATTTTTTTTCCAAACGAAGAATGAAGCTGAAAACCCGCGTTAGCGAGTGACGTATATTTTTAAGTTTCAGTTGCGGCCGGTGTTATACTTTTGTCCTACCCCATGGAGATTATTTCCGCATGAACGTCATTTTCCAATGTGCTGAAAGTTCTTCATTTTAGTGCAGCAAGAGGACGAACTGTTCTAAGAGCGAGTGCTATCACCGATTCTGGATTGAGGTTCTCAATGGTTGACATTTTCGATTGTTAATATTACAAATAGTATCGAGTGCAGAGGTTTTTCGCTTTTACTGAGCTATAATCTGGCTACCACTACTAGAGAACGTAGGTCTTTAGATATTGCTATGTTAAAATTATTCTTATTTAAGTCACAATCCAAAATGTTATCATTTCTTGGGATTTTGTCGCTGTATACTCAGTCAAATCCATAATGTATCACAGTTCCCATCATTTACTTTCAGCCCATACATATTTCGAACTTTTTATTCAAACACGTGGCTAATTAATTACTTTAAAGTTTGCCATTTTCATATACCATCAGTTACAGAGAAAGAACTTGGTGCTGCAGTGCTTTTCTTTGCCTCTTTAATCCAAATGATAATTATCTGTAAAAAAGATTATTACTGAAATATTACGAAAAATTTACATATTTACGAAGAGTTTGAAAGTGTGAGAGTCCTGCTTGAACTCTTTGGGTGTTGAAACCATTATCAAACACGTTGGATAAAAAAATTTCCATTTTAAAAGGAAAAGGAACGCAAAACAAAAAATCGTATTTTCTCAATCTATATATGCGTCGGATAGTAACTTTGCACCCAGTTAAATCCCTCACATTCTCCCTTCCAGACGTTTATTTACAGTTAAAAAGGCGTAACTAAAAATGTATTTAAAGAACTGACGTGCCTCTTCAAAAATCTGTATTCTGAGATACTTTTTTAAGGAATTATAATTTTGGTATGTTTTAATGATTTGGAGGATATAGGATTTTAAATTTCCTATACTCTGGAAACTGGTCTAACTAAGGTATAGAAACTAACCTCTCCCTTCGATACATACATTTTACTAACAACTTATGTATCTTTGTGAATCTTGGAATAACAAGTCTTCCAAGCCAAAAGTTCGGTGACTATCCCCACGAAAATATCCCAGAAGAAAAAAAAATTAATATTTTCCATTTTTAGGTTGGCGCAAAATGGAATACAGAGAGGTCGCTGGGTAAAATGTTCACTTCCAAGCTTCAAATGGATGCAGTTACGTCGACTTTGATTCTTCAGGTTATTTTAGGTTGCATTCTTAACTTCATATTAAGTTGGTTTGTGCTGTTCTGTGTGCCTGACGCTTACAAATTATTTACAAACAGTCAAGAATTTATAACTATCAGTGTACAGAAAATCATTTTAGGAAGTAAATATACTGAAAATGAAGCCCGTGATAACCATAGATCGGAAAAAGTAATTAAGTATAATATAGTTTAAGCAAAATAGCTGTCCACAACTGGCTGGATAAGTTATTAACAAGTTAATATTCAAATTATACGCTTAGTTGAATTTATTTGTCATTCAGAATCCATTAAGGAACTACTAATCTACACGATAATGTAAAATATAGTTTTTTTACGTAAAGCTTCAAGAAGGTCTTAAAAAACACGGTAGAGATTATTTTAGTCACAAATTATTTTAAGCCTCGGCTCACCTTCTCTATTATAATAAATATTTTTACTTATATAGAATATTCACATAATAATTTAATAACCCTTAAGGCCTAAACGAAACTCTTCCTAAAAATAAAAAAATTTAGTCTTCTGGGAGCTTACTATCTGTTTCAGAATACTGATCCTTAAAGTTACCTCATGTTTAGAGCAATAATTTAGTCTTCTGGGAGCTTACTATCTGTTTCAGAATACTGATCCTTAAAGTTACCTCATGTTTAGAGCAATAATTTAGTCTTCTGGGAGCTTACTATCTGTTTCAGAATACTGATCCTTAAAGTTACCTCATGTTTAGAGCAATAATTTTACATTGGGGAATTTTAAACTACCATTTTGCTCACATATATCGACAGTTATTATTTTTAATAATATTTTTGGTTGAACTTGCAGAATTTGTACCTACCTTATTACTTTACCAACAAGGGTGTTTTAATTAAAGTAATATTTATTTTAATTATGGCACGATCATTGAAAATACCATCGCAAAATATTCCACCAACCAACCATACTCACGTCCTACTGTAAAATATATACAACAGAAATGTATTTAAACTAACGATTTATATAAACTACTATTTACTAGTCTAGACCCCTTGGAAAAAGTGAAGTAATTCAAATATGTGTGTGTGTGTGTATGTATGTATGTATGTATGTATATATATATATATATATATATATATATATATATATATATGTATATGCATGTGTGTGTGTTGTGTGCGTGCGTGTGTAAAAAACAAGACCGAAAAAGTCAAGTAGGTACTTTCTTACGAATATATAAGACGAGTATTTATGTACTACTTTTATCTTATGTAGTTATTAAGGGAGATGCGCACTCGAAATACGAGTATTTAAACGATTTTATTTAAAATACCAGAATGTACTTGCGATTAAATATTAAGTCAGTGGATACTGGTTTGTATAACGGAGATATAACCCGTCTGAAAACTCTATTAGTAACATCAACCCCTTCGTTAAATAAACGGGAATTGACATCATATGATAGTATGAAACTTTGTAGCAATAAAAAGTAAACGACGTGCAAAGAGATATGACGAATGGGCACTTCTAAACTAACAGAAGACATCGGCATACCAAACACTCCCAGGTGAGCCGTTTTCCAGAAATCCATGCAAAAATTTCAACTAGAATACGGGTGTCCTGAGAGGTAGGCAACCTTCAAGCTCACGGCCTTATAGCAGTCACCGTAAATACGGCATACAATCATTCGTGCCAGGCGTGTATCTGAAATGATTAATTAGTGCACTTACTTTCGTAAATGTACGTGTTTGTAATATTTCAATACATTCGTTTACCACAGCATTAATATGCTTTGTGCCACGACGTTACCACTTATTTACTAGTGTGCCCCCTTGGCGGTGCAAGATACACCCACGTGTCATCATTTGTTAATGGAACTCACCCGGACTTACACATAGCGCACGGCTCTTTGCTCGTTTAAAATACAGTGAGCGCACTGCGTTTTTCACTGGCGATACAGCCACACGTCGTGTGTATGTGTGTCGTCTACATGTTAGGCCACTCTCCTTCTGTTTAAAAATTTACGCCTCAATTTCTTGGAAACTGTTCGCGTGAGAGTGTTGTGACAAGGCTACCTTTTCCGTTAATCCTCAAAAGCATTTTTTTCTCTCTCAGGGAAAGATTTTTAGATGTTATATCTTCTTGCGTATGAAGTTTCTTTTCAAGATACTTCAGCCGTAATCCCATCGAATGTTCGTAAGCAGCACTATATTATTTTTAAAGCAACTCAAAGAATGCCTATTTTAAAGAAATAATGTAGTAAGCATATAGAAAATAAATTTTAATATTTAATACGCTGAAAAAAATGCCGTTTTGCGATTGTGTAAAGCATTATTATTAAAATGAGATGAACACCAAAACATGGAGTCACTTGAAAAGATGCATGTAGTTATTTTCCGTTTGTAATCGTTATACTGTAGATGGGTCCTATGTAAGCGGTAGATTAACAAGTGACCGAGGGTTCGTTGGTTCGAGTGCAGGTGCTTGGAACTTAGGTCATTTTATTGCATTCCTCGATGCGGACGTTGGAGCGGGAAACTAGTCATTTTACACGTTAGGTGATGTGTCTCCTGGTAGCGACAGCGGGGTTCCAAGCTCGCCTCTCTGAGGAACCATGAATGCGTATGCCATTTTCACATGTAATTTTGGCTTAATAATATTCTGTAAGCAGTCCCCCGATCGGACCTTGACTTTAAGTGAAAGTTTTAATATGCCAAAATTATAATATATAAATAAATAAATATATATATATACACACACACACGTGCTCTTTTTGAAAGACTTGTTAGTTCATAACAAAGTATCATGTATAACTCTGTCACCATACTAAGATTATGAGCATTTATTTATAGCGTAAATAAACACATAACTGCATAAAAATTGATTTTTGTTGATAAGAAACAGTGTGAAGTACTAAAATAGTTTACGAATTCTAACAGGCCCCATTGCTTGTGTTAAATATCTTTGGTGCCCTTTTTGTACCATTGCCTACAAATTTCGAAGCGGTTTCTCTGATGACATTGGTTGTGCATTTGTAAGTATTTGTGACTTTTCGAAAGTATTCCTTATACTACTGCATCTGCAATCTCTAAGTTCGACGTGTGTCATGATTATAAGAATAGATGAGCGGTGAAGATTATGGATTTCATAAACATACAAAAAATAAATTGCATTAATCAAATAAAATTAGAAATATTTTCAACATGAATACAAAAAAATAAGAAAGAAAGAGGTACCTAATATCACAATTGTATTATCTTTCAAAATTATAAAATGGTAGCTTTTTGCGTATTTTTAGATATATGGTACACCAAAATGTAAACATAGTTTTTATTCAGAAAAGACATGAATACATAATATAAGGCAATATCAAAAATTCGAAACGCATTAAAATAATATTATTTTGGCGAAGAGTATATTATCCCAAACCAAAACCAGAAACTGTAAAATCATTCATGAAAAACAGCGGGAACAAAGGTAAAGTTATTATATGTAACGATACGTGCTTCTATGTTTCAACGGGAAGTAAAAACTAGAGAATTTATATCTGGCGCAACTGGATAAATCTTATCTTTCACAGCCGGAACAGCCGCTGGCAAGTTGTAATCACCAAAAATACCATTGTCCCGTCTGCGAAAATCTTTCCCTCCTCATTAGTTGAAAAAAGGGAGCACACGTAATGACGTCACAGACACAGAGTGAAGGAAAAGAAACGCTATGAAACGTCAGTCGCAGTTGACACACTTACTGAGTCAAGGATTTAATAACGGGACATAAAATGTTGTTAATATAAAATTCTGTTATTTAAGTTACAACATTCCAAATACTTATATAAATAGCAGGACACTCACTTTAACACAAAAATAGCAATATGTTTTAATTGAAAATCTAGATACGACATTACAGAATATGTCTAGCAACATGTTACGAATACTTCTGAAGTAAGGGCTTTAACCAGAACATTTTAAAACTTCTTTCAGTACTTCATTGTAACTTATAAATATACTATGTGTTAATATTAAGCCCACTTCAGACTCCGAAAAGCAAAAATACTACAGTAGCACATGGATAATGAAACGCTTCACCATATAGTGTCATCATGAGTATAGTCTTGGTAAACGTAATCAAAAGGAAAATGGTACCAGTATGACCAAGGCAACCCACCAACTAATATGTACTACTCAAAACATGTATTGGACTACCTGTCATTGTTCACTCATGGAGAATGTTGGCTGGAAAAGTCGATGAATCGCAATAATACATTTGTCAACTCTGGCATGGTATTCTGTAAATACAGTGTACATTTTAGTTAATACTTTGTCTTGAACTGTGATTAACATAGTAACTCAGAAATCCTGGTGGCGTCAAACAATGTTGAGTAGTGTTGTTATTCCTCAACCCATGTTAGAAGAAGTTCTAGCTGCTGTCTTTCTGGAAGTTTTCACAGAGATATTAAACTCATTTCATGAGGTATCTATTCGAAAACATACAAATGATGGCAAACACACACAACTAGAGCAATAAACGTCCACGTGAATAACAATCGGAGAAGGTTAAAAAATACTTACAACTTTTAAGACATAAATAAATATAAAATTGGCAATCTTCCAACTAAACCTCTCATATGAATAAATACCAGGTAATATATCTTGAAGAGGGATACAACCATGAGCTACGACCGGACAAACAGTTCGGTATGATGTGGGAAATATTTCTCACTTCTGTACAATTAATATGCTGAGAATTCAGATACAGCACAGACACGGTGAACTGTCATCGAAGAAAATTTTCGAATTTGTATCGACTTCAGTATAAGCGACAACGACACAATTTCAGAAAATATTTCCTTAGAAACAAAATGTTAAAAGCTTACAATTACAGAATTATTGGAGCATAAACAAGGGAATCGTATTCCAACTACAGACACGTTAAATTATGACACATGTTATTATCATTTTTGTTGTTTTACTAAGTAAAATATTTAATTTAAATTCTTGTAGAGACCAGTATATTTCGGCTACAGTATGATTCCATTTATTTATTTTCTGTATATTTATTCTTAAGCTTTTCGCCAAAATTACCAACTCATTTCTGGTCTACACGCGCTGTTTTTATCGTTGGACTTGAAAACAAATTTGAGTATAATTGTGATCTACTTTCTTATCTTAAAACGTGCTCAACTGTCTTAACAGTATGAGTCAAAACAAAAAGTTGCCAATCTTAGAGAACTGTAGATGAAAGAGTTCTTTAGTAACTGCTAGATACTGTACACTCACACTATAGTGTAAGAAGAATTATAATTTATGCAGACAGTGTATAAATATTTTACTGAAAAAGTTGTAGATACATATTCGTTCCCATTTGAAATGTCTGTTGTGAAAAAGCTCACGTTTTCAAATTTTGATTTTTGAATTTTCGTCATATATTACTTTGTTTGAAAAATTCATGAGATAACGTTTACGCAAACATAAACATAAAATCGAATACACCAAAAGATAGAAGTAAAATCGGAATAAACCCTTCTTAGATATAGGTTGAAGTGACCAAGTTTACACATAAACGACGTATCCTTTGTAAAGGTTTTACGTAGCCCTAAGGAGACAGAGGTACATGCGCACACATTCAAAACAAGAGATTTCTAAAGAGAATGGGGTGAAATGAATTTACATAACAGCCGCACTTTATTATGTGCCGAGACTCGTGGTTCTATTAATCGATTCAGATATCTACAAATAACCGAGGACTGGCTTATCCTCATAACTGTGAGAATTGGGAATCATGGACATTCTTTAGTTTCAACACGAAGCGGTGCCAGCACACTTCGCATTGGCTGTTCGACGAAGTCGGAACGCAGTTTTTTGAAATATTTTTATCGGAATAGGATAGGACAATTGTCTAGTTCCTCTTCCATGACTTCCAAGAAGTCATTTTCTAAAAATAACTGATAACTCTTACTGGGGTTTCTTCAAAGAAAATGTGAGGTAGCACCGTTATTTAACCAACGACCAACTTAGAAATGCTGTGCGTACATCTTTCAAGAAAGCGACCCGAAGAATTTTGATTAACATGAACAACATAACTTAGCCACGCTTTCAGCTGCGCAGAGGCCATGGAGGAACACAAACGCATGTTTTGGGTTTCAGCGAGGTATCGCTCGCCTTTTCTGATGCATTCACATACATACGGACTTATTGTATTAGATGGGCTTATAGAAGTATACGGACATTGTGCGCATCCTATACACAAGTACGCAACGTGTAATGGATTGCAGCTATCTAAAATCTTAAGCATCAGCAAATACATGAACACACTGCTCTGTTGGTAGTACTGAAAAATTCGGTAATCGGGTTTGAGGGTAGCAGCAATACCATATTCTGATAGGTTACCAAAACCCTAGTAGTTGTCGAAACAATCCAAATACAGTTCAGGTTATTGTGCTGGAGGTACTAAAGGATTTTCTTACAGCCGACACCTCCCGTGGCGCAGTCGGTTGGTGTGCCACCGATCTGGGGTGCGGGAGGCTCTGGGTTCGAGTCCCAAATTTAAGTTAGGCTATAAGTTAGTGTGTAAGCCAGCCCCTGCTAAGCTTTCGAGCATAAAACCGGGATACGTTAAGAAGCCCTTTACAATACAATACAATTAGTAGTAACACAGTGCTCTGCTGCAACAACCATATCCACAGCAGCAAATGCAACCAGAGGCAGGAATACAACAAACATTTCCGTTGGTATCTCTATGTTAATAATATTTGGATGGTACCTACAACCCATCAGTTAGTTGTCCCTATTTTAACAGTATATACGATTCCTACAGCCATATTTTTTCCCCAGGCTACTTTTATCCTAATCCGTGAACTCACGGTACACTCTTACCGTATAATCCCCAGTGCACGACTTCGGAGATAGAGTTTGCCAGTTGCACGACTTCGGAGATAGAGTAGCACATACGTCTGGTTCTAACGATATGGTCACAATCAAATGCTCCGAGTTCTTGTTTCTTCCTCATTCTGTGCTCTACTGTTACTCGGGCGGTCAGTGTGCGGTCTGACGACACCCCAGTCATACGTGGCTGGGCACTATTTCATTCAACAGGGTGACCACATCGCCATTTAGCCAACACGGCAAGCGTGTCTAATTCAAATGCGTATGAGTCTATATATTATTAATTAGGAACGAAAATTTGCCGCGTCTAACACTTTACGCCCAAAGTCTGTTGGAGGGGGTGGCTAGGGGAATTATAGTGCCCCCATGGGGAAGGGGACGAGTTATGGTTGCTGCCCCCCCCCCCTTTTTTTACTCCACTTCCGGGAAGGAGCTGGTTTTGTGCCCCAGGATTAAGGTTCGTGTATACCATAAAAGTTTGGTTTGAATGTACCCTAATTATCGTACACAAGTTCATATACCCATTTGTCACGTATCGTTAATTCTTAAGGCTTAAAACTTAAGTCTTATATCATACGTCTTAGGTGTTAATTCTTATGTCTTAGGTGTTACACTATACTTCTTAGATTTTAAGTCTTTCATCTTACGTCTACATTTTTATTTATTAATATTCCCATTGCACCTGCAGGACGGGATGGTGTCAGCGATTGCCGATAGGCGCAAGCGAGCACGTGCCGGAGTTTCACGACGGCATTGCACCATAAATAATCATTCCTACGATTACCTGCTTCACCAATGGTGTCTTAGCCCGCCAATTCCGCGGGTCCGTCCCCTGGTGTCATAATATACCAGGACATGTAGGTTGGGTGACTGTTGAAAAATATGGGGGAGACGCACGTACGCAGTAGTGGAGAGGAGAGATTTAGGAGGCTCTTGAGAGCCGATGAGGGTGAAGCGACGTGAGTATGGAACAGTAAAATAATTCAAGGGTGGCAGAAATGGGAGTTCCCCGAGAAAACCCGCCGCCCAGTGGTATCGTCCGGCATGATTCCAACGTGTGGAAATACGGGAGCGACCCCACCTAGGATTGAACTCGTTTCGTCTTGGCGGGAGGCTAGAGCTCTAACCACTGCGTTACAGCGGCCCCCTCCCTCCTCCCCCCGCACTCGCGCGCAAAACGATTCCCACCCACAAAACGCCAGAGCAGTAACCTCAGCAAGGGTGGCCAACGGACTCCCGATAGCTTTATGCTATTGCCATTTAGTAGAAACTGTTCAAATGAATTTTGCAATGAAATTACACATTTATATTTATTGCTTCCATTGTTTTATATAATATTTGTCGTTTCACTTTTCCGTCACAGCCTGAAACAATTTTAGGCTTCTAATGTAGGCCTATTCGAGGTTATTCCCTCTACTGCGTACTGAAAAACTATCGCCATATATTTTTTCGTATTATTGCACAATTTATGATATCACAAGTTTGCTTTCCTGGAATCAAAGAATATCGGATTTTTAAACGTCTCATAAGGCTTTGTATTATAGAATGCCTCCCAATTTGCTTTATTTAAAAAATGTAGGGTTTCCAATGTCTGGCGTATTGGAGTTGTAAATTAATTTTGCAGCTAGAGTCACTCGCGGATAAATAAATAATTTTATGATACAGTATCAAACATAAAGCAGTTACATGTAGGCCAATTATTGGCAGTGATGGCAAACGTACGCAGAAATTCTTATATGATTGAGAATCAGTTCATATAATTACCTAGTTTATAAATACACGTGGTATGGACCAATTCTCTCACAGTTATTGTTCGAATTCAATAGAAGCCCTACAAACAGACGATAAACAAAATGTTATCTATTACTTACTGCTAGTGACATTTTAGGAGAAAGCTTGTGGGCATCTTACGGCCTGCCAACGGTTACTTACTGCTGCGGACGTATTAGTTGCATGCTAATGGGTCGCTAATGGCATTCCAACTGTTGCTTACTGCCGTGGGCATAATATCAGCAAGCTTAGGGGTCATTTATGTCATACCGACTGTTAATACTGTGACAGTTTCATGAGCCATTTATGGCATGCCAACTATATTTCGTTGTGAAATAGCAAATAGTATATGGGAATACACTTCATTAATTAATTTCATCCATGTGCGAAAAAAAATCATGTGACACTATTAGTAATAGCAAAAATTAGTTTCTAGACTGGAAACCTGCAAAGCACATAATTATGAAAAAGTTACTTATTTTTCATTTTAAATAATGCTTGAAGGTAGCCCTAAACTTAACATATAAATCCCAGCATTGACTTATGATACCATCCAAAATTGTTTTTATGGCAAATTAAAAATTGCAAATT
Source organism: Dryococelus australis (assembly GCA_029891345.1). NCBI lineage: Eukaryota > Metazoa > Arthropoda > Insecta > Phasmatodea > Phasmatidae > Dryococelus > Dryococelus australis. Next base: position 98,729,648 of record CM056994.1, read on the forward strand.
TTAATTCCGTAAAGTATTCACATTTATTTAAATGACTTTACATGAATGATTGGTAGAGAAGTTGGTAGCGTTCGAGTTTGTAAACTGAAGGATTATGGACTAGGTTCCTTGTTCTACCGAAGAAAACTGCTACTTGTAAAATAATATTAAAGATAACTTATATGACGAGGGAAATTAATAACTTCTATATGGGCAAAACAGAATTACTTTAGGTTTTTTGAAAGTACGTGGCAATATGCTTTTAAGTAGGCTACAAATGGCCAACAGCTGCGCCACAAGTGGCTTTCCAACATTTTTTTGACGACAGATGGTTAACTAATGGAAGGCCAGAAGCAGTAAGCCAGCGGACCACTGCTGTACTTCATGGCCCACTGACGGTTCCGTCATGCTTAGGAATACAGTTGGCTACGCAGAATTGAACCACTTATGGGTAAACCGTATTTCGCAACATGGACGATATTTGAAAATCTGGGTGATGTGGCCAACTGCATACAATAGTCACGAGGCATCGTGGGAGCCACGTACATCTTCGGGTGCATCACGGAGTTTGACTGATTACGGGAACCGTTAGTAGGCTGCTCGCGTACAAGCAAACATGGACGAGTAGATCAACTGACGTTCGTTTACTACACGAGATCGTTCATCAAAATCTATCTAATGCATTTGGCGATACCAGGTAATAGAAATCAGTTATGTTTCTCCATATATATATATATATATATATATACACACACACACACACACACACACACATCTACACTTGTCGCAATATAAATTTTTTTTCTGAAACCTCGTTCCTCAAAATCAGTCTATTAGTATTCCCTCTATACAAGAATAAAGAATAATGCATATACACCCACATGAATAAAGGTGAGGAATATCACAAGTGTTTGCGTCCACAGTAACGTATAAAGACACGAACAGAGTAGAAACGCAAAGACGGCATGCGCATGTGGCCAGGAGGGCGGGCCTGTAATGTTTCCAACTCAAATAACGATATATATATATATATATATATATATATATATATATATATATATTTTTAGGCATCGAAATGGAGTATTTTTTTCGGAGCTCACCATAAACACAGGCTACCGTAGTCTTTAAATTGCTACTTGACAACCATGCAGCGTGAAAATTCATGACTGTTTAAAAAAAGCATTCCTGTAAAATAGTTTGATATTTTTTCTTTTGGTAGGGACGTTAAAGTCCTAGATAGCCCAAGTGAGCAACCTTCACTGCTCACCATCTGTTACTTTCGCTACTTGGTTAGTAAATTCAAGAATGCCGACTAAATGCGTAACATGCTACGTCAAGACTTACGGATGTAACCATTGACCACGGTAATCGCATGTAAAAGAAAGAAAAAAAAAAGAAATTGTCAGCTCACAATACAAGTAGAGTGAGCCGTGAGCATCTCGTGTAAGTTTGTTATCTAGCGGTAACGTATGACACATTCCCTGCAAGCGGGAATCCCATGACTGATCAGCCGAGGGTAGAGCGTTGATCTCGGTGATGGAAGGCTGTTGTAAACACGAAACACCGAGGCCCTCACAAAAAAACAGTTGTTGCGTGACTAATTTTCTTCCAGCTAACTCACCAGGATGTCAGGCGCCGGAGAAACTCACGATTTGAAAGCAGACAACAGACACGCCTGGCAATAAAGATCGAAATCTACCCCCTTGGTCTTCATAAACCTACTGCTACTTTATGAAATTATAAACGACTGTGTTTCCAGGTGTCTGACAGTTGTATTTCTGTGTATTTAAGATTGCATATTTGCACTGATTTTGAGAATTGTGTTCACAAAAACGATGAGACAATATTTATTTGAATATTTTTTTAAATTGCTATTTGAAATAAACATCCCTTCTTAATGTGTCTGTAAATCAGTCAAAATAAATAATGATTTCATACACAAACACAACCTAAATTCTGCTTGAATAGTAAGTATGTACCCAAGATAGACTTGAAAATTGAAACCATAACATTCCAAACTTACGTTCTTTGTTCAAAATTCACAGTTCTGGGAAATAAGTAAAAACTTTTTCAAGGAAATAGTGCTGGAATTAGTAAACTACAAATTCACTACAAAAATTTAGGCCCCTAGGAGTGGTGGAAATGAAATTAAACTCCATGTATTTTTTTTAAATTACAATGTAGGATTACGTGAACAAAGAGTTGGCAGTATTGGCATACTGCTGGTCCCACGTCAGTACTATGTAGCACACTATTTGGTCTTGATACATACGCTCATTCGGTTCGGGAGTAGTACAGACGTGGTATTCTCTCCTGAAGCAAGTCGGCCCACAGATGTTGTGACTGACCTTCCTGTGTCCTATAGATCGGCAGTCAGATTCATAATGCAATATAATACGTCATCTGCATCTTCTCGGGTTGTAAATCCGTAAATTTATAGATTTTTCCTATCAGCCTCGATATCTTTTTGTAATATTTAAATGTTTTGCTGCTTCAGCAGACTGATAACCACTGTTACTGCTCGGTATACTTTTGAGAATAACCATCGAAAAATATGTATTTAAGCTAGGCTGAACTAAAGAAAAGATGTGTACTATCACTGAATGAACATGCCTCTATTTCTATTGGGTACTGTAATACGTTAACATCTCAAAATGTGAAGTAGTGAGGTTTATTGTACTACAAAATGAGCAGAATATTTCCTCGCACACACTAGCACAAACGAGGCCGCCGTAAATTGAAGTGTGAATATGTTTTAAGTTTCCGCAATCTTGACGACGTTCGACTTACTCTGCATTACGATTTTGAAATTTTAAATTCCATTACTTTTAACGCTTTCTATTTTAGCGACTATAAATCCGTATCGAAAGCCTTTTACAATCCAGAAATAAGCAGTAATTTTGAAGTTCTGATTTCGAAATAACCCTAACAAATTTGGTTAATTGAATGAGTTTTGTCGTGTTCATCATATCAATTTGGGCATAAATAGAGATATATAACACCTTCGGACACATTAGTATTTCGTGTGAAGTGAATCTCACACATTACTCATATGTCTATTGTTCTCTTTCTGCATTTTTAACTAGTCAGCTTTAACCTCACAGCACACCAAGTAAATTACGCTGCTGCATAATATATACCTTGCATTAATCAGTATATCCCGAAAACGAAAACAGCACAGTAACAGACATATGCTTAATATGTTGTATTTTTTGTTTATTTAATTCTGAAATGCCCACACAGATATTCCTATCTGCTGTTTGCACAACTGTCACTTACAGAACGGGCCAGTCCTCACAGAAATATAAAATAGACCATTCAACAGTTCCTAAATGAATTTAGCCATTCGTTTTCATGCACGAGATTCACGAACTAACTTCTTTATAATTGCTATTGATCTGGTTACCCTCAAAATACTCCTGGACATTACAAAAAATAAATAAAAATTTCAGTAAAGACATTTTCACCTGCAAAACAATATTGAAATTACTACGATTTATCCATTTGATGTAAGTAACTGCAAATTGCTTTGTTATAACAATAAAGTAAATTGTAATAATCAATACTTTTGTTTAATGGAAAAATAACGTAATTATTTTTGAAATCATGAAGGTAATTTGGTGGTGTGTGGCCAGTATGGGTATCTCCGAGCAGAGACGCCGGGGATTGTATTTCAAAGGGCGCGGATCCAAGCTACACACTGAGATGACACCGGAACATGTATCGGTCGGGCCGTTGTGTAATAACGGTTATGAGGGACTCTCCCTCAAGGGCTGTGCCATCCGGGCAGGGCTTAAGGTCGGCCGGAGGGGAAGATAGCAGAACGCGGAGAAGCAATTAATGCAATCATTATTCCAGTGGCGAAGGCCCATTGATTACTGGAGACCGTGGTAGCGTTGGTTGGAGGGGTGGGGAGCAGCGTGGTCTCTGGACTACGCTGCGTAGTTGCCTGGTAACGTATTCTCGCCAGGGGCATGATAGTGGGGATGGTTTTGTTGGTGAGGGTGTAGGGGGAGGAGGGTGGCCAGGAGTTGAAAGGGCGGGTTCGGGTTGCCCATGAAGGGCATTAGGGGGGGGAGGGGACAAGGCGAAAAGGGAGATTGCATGCTGGTGGGAGTGGCCGGTCGCCTGGATTTATAGGAGCTAGGGGAGCGTTCCGAGCCCCCCCCCCCCCAACCCAACCTTGCCAACCCTGGCGCGCAAACCCGATCCACGTTGGAGATTCAGGCGGGCCAGCCACCACAAGGCAGGAACGCAAAACAGTTTGCTCGCGCGATACGGCAAGTTTGGAATGCTTTCGCATATCACCATCTGCCGGGCTCCTTATCCTTCGCTCCCTTACAACCATAACGAAGAGGGATGGTGAAGAGGGAGGCGGTAAGGGGACATGAGACCCACTTCCGCAGGCAAGCGAAAGGGAAAATCTTTCCCCTGTATACCCACTGTGCACAATGCTTGCCTCCTGGCACGAGTGCTTGCAGTAATTTATTGACACGGCAAGTCCCGGAACGCTATCTTTCTCTCCATGTCTGTTTTTTTTTTCTCGAATGTAAAGTTACCTTGTTGGTGTGTGTGTTCACAAGTCTCTCTGCTTTCGCTAATAATGTGTTTCAACAAATGCAGTTTGTTCTGGAATGAGCAGCGCTGGCATAAAGATGTACTCACAGTTTACGTTCCCCGTTGTGAGTCAACATGCCTACACTGCTCAAAAATGGTTTTTGTCGAACTTCATCAAATCAACCACTTCAAGCAACGATCAAAATAAATATCAGAAACTTGCTTAATATGAATGCAACTTCTGTCATTTACCATGAATATTACTGTTTTAAATGTATTGCTACAAAAAACACATCGTTATAACTAGTAAAAAAAATTTCTGAAAAATCTATGACACCATATAATATCCGTCGTGGAGTACGATTTGCCAACTACTTTTAAATTTACTTCCATCGCTGTAGCGAAATGATATCATACCTCAAAATTAATTACAAGTATTGAAGAGGTAGTGGGAGCATTTACAAAACGTTTCATGGTTTCTAAAATATTCTTATTCAAACGATATTCCTCAAACTCACCTCTTTCAGTATACCTGAAGTTTATTGTTTTATCACTAAATGGCAGCCCGTAACGAGTTTAATATGTTTGAGTTTGCCCACTCGTTATAATCTGGCAAGATGTACTCAAGCCACACGTAATGAAGTCTACAAAAGGAATAAGTGAAATTTTTTTCAACGTTAGGAAGATTGATTTCGGTGCTGATAACTAAAATGAATATTCACGCCTTTGTAAAACGTACGATGATGTTATTGACATCAAAAAACAGCTCAGTTACTTCGAAATATTAATGCGCAATGCAGTGAGTGTATCTTATATAATATGTGTATAGTTTGCAATTTCTAAATCCATATAATAAATGTTTAATGTTTTAAATATATTTTCTGGTGTTGATGTACTTAAATAACACAGCGCTTTTGTTATTTCTTTCTTTTCTGTTGATATTTTATTCTGAAGATAGCTTCAACGTTTTGTGTCGTGTGAACTACCATTACAAAAACTACATACTTAAAGAAACATGAACTGCCACAGTGACCAACAGAGAAGGAAGAGAGCAAGCCAGCATGAGTCTAATAAACCAAACAAGAGAGCTAAAACAGTTCATTTGGGAAATAAATGTACTTGTTCCCGCAGATGCTGCACTGAGTTACAGCAGGAAGAAGAATGTAAATATTGTTAACACTTCCTGGAAATGGGATATTTTAATACCAAAGTACATATCAGTTAGCAAAATTGACACAGGAAATATTTAAATTAATGGCATTATACAATTTTCCTCGCGGTATTCAGTTCATTATACAAATAAACACTTATCCCTATCTCTTAAAATCAATTATTACAGGAGCTCATAAGAATTGCCATTAAATGGTCTCCAATTTTAGTAACAAGTTAGAAAAGTTAAATGAATGCCTATTTTCTTTCTCTTGTGAACTAAATACGTCATCTAAATATTTATTTCCTTTTCGTGATACACATTCACAATCCCATGATAATCGCTTCTCAAATTACAATCACTAAAGTATTATGTAATAAATTGAATCTTATGTTTCATATTTAAATATCGTTTCGCACAGATCGCTAGAGTTTGACTTGTCAATTTACATACATTTTAAAAACTTTGTTTATTAATATCTTATCAGTAAGTAAGTGCGACTTATGGCCATATCTTTTCACTCTTTAAATGGCATGTGTGTGTTAGATGCGACATATTCCATCAATGAAGGACCAAATTTCAACGATGTTTATTTTATTCTTGTGGATATTCTGCCCTTCTTTACTAGCGATCAGGAAATGAAGTAAATAACATTCCAAAGTATTTTTATTTTTTTATTAATATATGTTCAAAAATAATTTATTCAATTAACAACATAAGAGAGGAGCGACTGGCATCCCAAAGTAATAGTTAGTTTTTTTTTTGTAGCAAACACAAAGTTACTTTACCTTTGTTCCATTGGGAGGTATTTGTTAGCGAGGAATCAATTTTGTGATTTCTATGTAATTTTGCTTCTATGGGGGAAAAGTAATTTTCCTGCAAGCAATTATAGCACGCTGATGGAACACCGTTCATTATTGTAACATGTTAAATGGGTTATTTTCAAAACGCAACTTACTTGTGGTTCTGGAACTCAACGGGTTGGTGAAAATCGTATTGGCTAAATTTTTACAATACGAGAAATTCACAATATATTCAAGTAACTTAATTCTGGATCCTTTGAGTTCAAATGAAATAATTGTTTTTTAATTGCAATGAAATATGGAATTTTATCGTGTTACAGTTTTAATTTCAATAACCTACACAATGCCCTTGAGTAAGAACGTACTTTCTGATTACATGGCAGACAGTGCCTTGTGCAATGTATTTTGTGATAAAGACCTCATGAAGAACATTATATCTGGTCATTTTCAATACACGACCATCTACTGCCTATCTTGTTTATTGTTTGATACTTAATTCGAATTTAGCTACATCACTACAAAAATGTTGGAAAATTGACTGTCACTTCAAAGTATCATTCACAAACCTCTGACCCAATTCAAAATCACATGAGTTTGAATTAAAGTTTTCACGTTTAAATACAAGACTTGGAAACTCGTATTCATGTGTGTAAAATGTATATGCATGTCCTGTGCGTAATTCAAACAGAGATTTCAAACGAAGTGATGAGTTGCTGTGGAAATACCGAAAGGTTAATATTTCTGAAATGTAACCCTCTAGCAACAAAAAAAAAAATATATCAGGAAATATCACTTCAGAATACAAGTTTTTTGAATTTATATAATATTTTGTACTCGAAATTTCGGTTGCGTAACGAAGGTTACAGATACTTGTTAACCGTATCACACTTACAAATAATGCATTCGATCCCATTTGCTCACTAGCTCAGCTGCAATATATTAAGTTTCAAATCTCAAGAAAGTTTCAATTTTTGGTAAAATCCTTGAAATATCAGTGTATATAAAAAATTATATTAACAATTTTTATTAACTGGTAGATCTTATTGTCGCTCTACAGATCAGTAATAAAAAATAAAAAACAACTGTTTGTAAACCATCACAAAATTACAAAATAAATGCTTGTTTTGCTGTATAACAATATTCTATTATTATTATTATTATTATTATTATGATTATTATTATTATTATTATTATTATTACTACTATTAAACTTTTAAAAACAATATGAAATATAACAAACTTAAGAAATAAAAAATAGCCAACAAAATTCTTAAAACTATATTTACTGTAAGATTCCATTACCATTGAGGATTTAGGTTTTAACCTCAGCATTCACGACTCAGAAGTTTAAACTAACAACGACAAAAATCTTTGGAAAAGCGCTATTCTCATTTTAAAAAATATGCTATGTTATCTGCAAACCATAAAGATGAAATAGCAAATTTTTTCCACAGTACGTCATTGATTTGTGTTTTTATAATTTATGAGTATTTATAAATACACATATATGGAAAATAAATAAACAAACACATTCAATGAGAGCCCTGGGTTGTAATAGTTAACACTCAAGTCCGTGATATCACGGGATAATCTTTCATAGTGCAGAAGTTTCCCTTACTTATTACGGGAATTTTTCTGTAGATGTCAGGCAATTTGTCTTTACTGTCAGTCAACATTACCATAGCTCTCAAGATATCTGCTACATATTTTTAGGGCAATTTTCATTATTTTCAAGATAAGTTAGATTCCGTAACTCACAAGATAATATTCTGTCAGTGTTTCTACAATTCGGTGAACTGGTAGAACTATAACATTTAGATACCTCTATTGTATTGTTATAAAGTGGAAATATATAGTCTGAAACATTTTATAAAATCAGATCTTCTATAGAAGTGTTGCAATTCTCAGCGGTTCTGTAATTTCATTTTAATATGCGCTTTATAAAAAACATTATATTTCATTAAACAAACCAACTATTTAAAAATAACATTGGAAAATGACGGCTTAGGTGCCAGTGTTTCCGTACCTCAGTAGACACACACGTTAACCCGATGGTTGGCATTTGGTTAGAGAGGTAGGTTATTTGGGTGGATGGAGCACACATTAACACAACATTGGTCCATTGTAATATGCCAAAGCATATTAGCTGCCACAAAAATATTATGAAATTATTTAGCAAACAACATAATATTAAGTTAGGCTAACATTGTGTAATTAACATGATGCCAATATTGGAAATTAGTATATTTATAACGAAATAAAAACTAAAATTTACTTTGTTTTCATAAAGGCTATGGCTTTTTAACACGTAAACCATGTCTTGATTAAAAAACGCTATGTTGGAAATGTGTTGGCTATTTGTTGGCAAATATACTGTAGACGTTTGGTGTGTATGGTTATGTTGGACCAACATTTTACAGTCATCATTACATTATAAATAGGAAATAAGTTTAATATGTACAAATATTAATTTTGCAGCATATTAGACATTTCCAAAGGTACCCATTTAATCTATTTGCAAACTAAAAATATTTTCCGAGATATAATATTCTTTTTCATCGAAATAAATTTCGTTGGTTATATGTTATGTCAATGTTGGGAGAAGAAAGCTTGGTAATTGTTAATTACACATTATTTAGGCCAACATGGTTTAACCAACGTAATGCTAACAAGTGGAATTGTTATATTTATAATGAAATAAGACAGTAATTTAGTATATTTTCTTAGAAACAATATTTTTTAATTATATAATGATATTTTATTAGAATTTTTATTGTTGGTTATGTGTTGGTGACTTGGAAAACCTATGGTCGGCATTTGATATGACTATTTTCGTTGGGCAAACACTGTACAGCCATCATAAAGTCATTAAAATAAGACATAGCTTTAAATGTAACAAATAGTTTTTATGTTTGTAGTATCTGAAACATTTCCAAAGTAATTTTCATACAAATTCTGTTTAGTTGTGTCGAGAAAATCTTTTTAACGTTATAGTTGGTGATGTGTACTTCTATATATATTAGGTAAACAGTTCCTTACAATATTATGCCAACATAAACAATAAAGTCGGCATTGCTCTTAATCGTATACATTGCGTGCTTTGACTGAATGAAAGCATAAATAATAACAATGCGCCATACTAGCAAGCATACGAGGAATTGTTATGACTACATTAGTTATTTCAGATGGTATGATAGTTAATATATAGTTTAAAAGCAGCACAACGAGTCGTAATAATACATTAATGAATATAATACAGTTTATTGAGCTAAAATTGTAGGAAATATATAATATTAACTCACTGCTTGTGTAGATTTCAGTGGTGTTTTGTGGCAAATACACGAGACTGGTAGTACAAAGGACGTGAGCTGGCACCCATCGTCCGCCGAGTAGATGTTCAGAATATTCATTGTAACAAAAAGTAGGCAAAGAAAACGTATGAAGTAAAGAAATCTCCATAATATGTGTAGAAATTTTTTAAATTTCCATATATTGGTTGAAATGTATTAAAGATATCACTAACCTATGTTCACAAAAGTAGTTTATTGGTTGTAATTATGTATATAATATCATGTCTGCAAATACTGCAATCACCACAAAATAATTCGTTAATGTACGTTCGCCAGAATGATGGGAAACGTGTTTATTACTTAAGGACTTTCGGAAATTTTCTAGACCATAATTTAATGCTTCAATAAAAACCCTAATTATAATCTTTCTTAAAATATATATCCCTCTGTAGCCAATAATGTCGGTACAATGAAGGCACAATATAACAAGAAGTTACTGATGTAACAAATAGGTGTACAAAAATTTTAATGGATTTATTATCTATTTAGATAGTAGGTAGGCCTTGGCGTCTCGTTTATCATTAGAGATGGAGCCAGAAATACGTGCAATATTAGTGAGACCAAGACCATTACAAATACACACGTGCCTTACCGTGCAATCAAATGCATTACGGAGGTCAGCTTTGGGGTATCAACTCCAGATGTAATAAATCTAATGTTTTGAATGATAGGGTTTCCTATCGTCAATTTTAAAATAAGCGTCTAAACCACTAACGACACATAGATTACATGGCCTACCCTATTTCTACTTGTATGAAGAATTAGGTGGTAATCGGTTGGTTAGTCCCTGAGATATACCGTGAAAACTTAATTTTCTTATGTACCGCTATCTGACTAAATTTCCTTAAAAAAAATTTATGTTTTGTATGCGATGCTTCTAATAGATACTGTCAACAGAGAAAGCTTGGTTGAATTTGGTTAAATTGTTGAATAGATACGACCAATTTATAAAAATACTTATATGGCCACCATAATGAAAATCAATGTCTGACCTCACTTAAATCATGTATCTTTACATGGCCTTCTATAGCGACACTGGTGTGAAAATATGGTCGAAATTAGTTGAATTGTTCTAGATAATGTACAGATTTTCAATAGTTTCACCTGGGACTATTAAAAAAAAAATACTGGGAAAAAAATTCCTCTGTTTACATAAGTGATATAACTGATACTTTAAATTAATATAGTAAGTATACGAATTTGGTTGAATTTGGAAGAATTGTTTAGTAGATATAACATACGAGACTAAATTATTTACACTAACGTCATTATCAAAGGCTTGCCGAAACTAAAACGCGTTAGTCTACATACTCTACAGTAGCACCAGTTGCGTGTAAATTTTGGTGGGTATCGATTAATTGGTCCTCGAGATATGGCACAAATGATATTGTTTCGACTCACTCGCATAGAAAAGAGAATAGCCACTTGTTCACAAGTCGTTACACACCCGAAGCATGTACACGTCTTCTAACAAACTCGTCATTTGGAATTCACAGCACCAATGCGCGAAACTACTAGCGCAAACGTCCAAGGTAGTCGACACTCGGCCGATGTAGCATTTGCAATATCCCGAACACCCTATCTTCCCGACTTTAATTACCGGACACAACCGTTCCCGACCGGAGTAAACAAGGTACTAACATGGCGGACACAAGCACGCTGCCCCTGACGTCACCAACATGGCCACCACCACCACCTTGAGTAAAACTGACGTGTTCCAACAGTTATGTGTTAGCACATCAGATGATTGTTACATACATGCGAGTATAAAAGGTAAGTTAAAATAAGTTGTATATTTTGGTCGAATTAGAATAATAAGAAAAAATGTTTTTATATACGTCATTCTGAAAATAATTGTCGGACATATTTAAAACATAAATTAGCGTGACCTACCACAGTACAATTTTTTCGTCAAATTTGGTAGTAATTTATGTATTGTATATCAAGATATGACAAAAAAAAATTTTATTTTTCATATATGGCTATCAAATAAAATGGCGGAGAAATAAGGCTCTGTATAGACACATTTGATGCTTATGATATATTGTCAGCTAAAAAGTTAGGGCCCAATTTGAATTTTGTTTCGTAGATTCGTAGCTATAACGTACTGAGCTAAAATATTTATATCACCGCCATTTAGAAAGTAAATGTATCACCTACTCCAAAAATACCTGTTTATATTACCTACCATAGTGCTACTTGTTTTTTGCCATATTTGGTAGGAATCTGTAGATTTTTCCGGAGATATATCACAAAAATTTAAATTTATCGAGTTTTTGTCATGTAATGCTCTCTTACAAAATAGCGGACAAAGGAGATTTTGTGTGGAAAGATTTGATAGTTGTAAAATATTCTGCCAGCATACAAAGTTAAGTTGAAATTAATTGCATGTTTTTTACGATATTCCAATACTATGCTAAAATTGCTATAAGGACGCCATTTTCAAAATACGTGTCTGACAAACGAAAACATCGCAGTTTAAATCACCTTCCGCAGTACTACTTGAATCATAATTTTGGTAGGAATCCGTCAGTTATTTCCCGAGATATGACATAAAAATTGTACTTAATGTTGCGGCACTTCTTACAAAATGGCGGATAAATGAAGTCCTCTGTATACATTTCGTAGTGTAATATATATTGCCAACATACACAGTTAAATCGCAACTGATTACATGGTTGCGACGATGTAGTCTACTAAGATAAAATTTCTGCATAGTTTTGACGCTCATTCTTTTTAACAATTAGAGCTTCACTCATATAAATTATTCACTGTTCTTGAGGTGCCGAATATCGGTAATGCTTTTCATACGTATTAAGTTATGAATTTAATTTAATTTCCACAATCTTCAATTACCAACATCCAACATAAATTTAAAACTGTAATTTATAACACAGGTTATGTGTTATTTATAAAATGTTAACTACTCTACTTGTAGTGTTCAAAACACATTGATTTAGTAGGCCTATATATATGAAAAAAACAACTGAAGAAGATCTAACTTTCATTCTGATATAGAAGATTTATTCGGCAATGTGTCCGAAAACAGTTATAACAAACAATTGTTGTGAAGATGCGTTATTCGCAGTACAGTTCCGAACAAGACTACACAATTTTCTCCACTCCAGTTTCTGTTAATACGTAATTCCTACTTAGTTTGTCTCTGCTTGTCTCGGCCCGTCGTTTTTCGACAAGGTAAATAGTAATGAGCAGAAAAAAAAACGGTGCGAGCCAGATTCCGCTCTCTGTTTCTGGCAACCCCATCTGAAAGAAAAATAAACAATGAAAATGTTTTAAGTGAAGCTGGTTTGCGGCTCTGATTTTCCCTACGCCGATTAAAAACTATGCTCCTTCAATGAAAGAAAAATTAATACAATTTCTCTTTTTTCTTCTTTATAAAAATTATACCTGTATATCTGTTGTTTTCTCACTATTTCGCAGTAACTTAATATTGGTATTTATAACAGGTCAGCCCACAGGAAAAATGCTTTTTTCGGCTGTATATAGGAAGCTGCTTATCCACTCTAATGTTCTCAGTTGTTATTATTATTATTATTTATTAAGCTTCCACTTTTACACAACAAATGTGGTGGGGATTGTCATAAAGATAAAAATGAATATATATATATATATACACACAAAATACGATATACAATATACGATACAAAAACTACATAGAAAATTCCAAAAAAACATTACAATATAATAATACACTATAATGATATACATAAGTACAACTTATTGATTACAATGCACAATACTAAAAACATTACACAGTTGCAAAATGTATAGCACATTATTTTCACTAAAAATCAACATATACATTATTGGGGTTTTTGCCGTTCACAGTTACACAATCCAATAACAACCTGTATTTTGAATTGCGCGCATGTGCAAAATGCTGAATCGTCATATCAGTCCGGCAAAATTGCCTACGTCAGTCGCATGTGTCGGCGCTGCCTGCGGTTGGCACAGGAAACAAACTCGCCTCAGTTGTGAATTTGCCTTGGTAGAGAGCCGGGGTGAACCTCCTGAGTGCACGCCGACGGGTCAGCCGAACCCAATTATGCCTCGTTCACATGTACGTGTGAACCAGGCTTTACACCAGCTACAGTCCATTCGCGGTAGCTTCAAACATTTCTCAAGTCGTGCGGAAGTTCTGCTTACAAGGCCTTACTCCTGCTCATGCACAAAAAATCATAAACAAGTCTATAAAACACCCAAGTAAAAAAATGCACCGCGTTCATGCACACCAAGTGCAATAAATTTTACATAGGAACTATTCCTTACTCGGCATTAAAAATGCACCATAAAACCCCATATGATCGAGTGAAGCGGTGCCGGGAACGTAAAATAAACATCAAGGTGTCCAAGCGCGTCAACGTAGACGTATTCACGCAAAACAAACGGCCGTTTCTCCAACTCAACCACACCCCATTTTCCTTCCTGTTTTATTCATATTGATTGTAGATTGAATACTATAATTTAAAGTTAGAATATATGTATAAGTGTAATTAATTTAAAAATAAGGCGCCTTTATAAAGATAGAATTTTAAAACGCTTATAATACGGGACATGTTTAGGAAACGACAGAGTATGTCATTCATGTTGTAGTTTTTACAAGGTTTGATTTGAAAAGTGTGAAGAAACAGCGAATAGACTTTTGACGCCGCTGCTGCTTGGATTGAGGTGCGGCACTGCATGCTGCAGAAACGCTAGTAAGCTTTTATTCCCTGGCGACAGTTCATGTTGCAGTCGGGCGACATTATTATTACATTTTTTCATGGACCGAAAAAAAAAAAGATGGTGCGTGACGTAAAACGAGACGCTTGGCGCCTCACATTTCACAACCCTAAAGTTTCACAACAGTGATTTAAATCACATATATAACTACTCATATTAAGTTTGGTACGTGGCAAAGCAATTCATCCTGCTCATGTATTGTCTTGTGTATAATTGCAAAATAGTTATCCTGAAACGTACAAATTTTATTGGAATAATTTACGTCAAAAAACTGGCTATTTTTATTTTAAAAAACTGTAAACTAAATAAATTGATTAAGAAATATGACCTTTAAATTACAATCCTATAAATGTAATTATTGCATACAAGGGCAATACATTATATTGAATTACATGATTTGTTTTAAATTCTTGGTTGGTTCCATTATTTTAGTAACTTATGTAAGTTGTTCTTGTATTCAGAATTATTTTATGACATTCTAGACAATATTGACTTAAATTAATTTAATTATTTTATTCTTGATACATGTTTGTATTGTGAACAAGTAGTTTCCACCACTCGTCTGTTTCAAATTCTTGCTATTTGAAAGAAATTTGGTTTTATCTTTATAACTCTTAAGTTTTTATCATTTATACATTTTTGTTCTATTTCTATAATACAAATATGTTATCAAATAATTATATGATGATACATCTAAAAACGACGTATATTTTCTTTTTAAAATGAATGAATGATTAAATGAATGAAAGGCGATGACAACAATCTCACTTACTTGTTCGTTAATGTGTGAGGCAGATATCTGATTAGTTCTCAAATTATAGCACGGATAGCTTAAACCACAGTAAAATTAGTCGCAGTTAAGAGAACTATTTAAAAGGAATTATTTTCAGAGCATTTCCGTTGGAGTGGATCAAGTTTTTGGCGTACTTTTTTTTTTAAGACCGTAATTTTCTATCTCTTCTTCGAGCGTAATAATGAACTATTTCAAGTATGATTTATAAGAAAAATTATGTTTGTATTGTATTTATAAAAAAAAATCCCAGTTCTCAAGTATCACGATATTTGAAAGTTTACGGCTATTTACTCTAGAAAATAATGAACGATTTGCTCAAAGTTTGGCTTCGTTGTTTGCTTTTGTTTCTCAGAGATTGAGAAGTTTTCTCATTAACGCATCTCCCTCCCCCCCTCCCCCTCCCCTCGATATTCCAATGAGAATTTCTTAATTAAAGTTAAACTCCCGAGCATCGTAACCACTGTGCAACGTAACTTGAAACATCTCCGCGAAATTGTATCATAGTTGGAAAAGCGTAATATTCACGGAAGTGTTCCCCGCTCAGTATTCTTCTTGCCGAAAATATTTCGCAAGGGCTGCGCTTGAAAACAAACGCATTTTCTTGAGATACTTCGCTGTAGAGGCACATCCATTTGCATCAACATAATTTGCCCTTCCTTGTGTAACAGCCAGAAAACATTCTGAATCAACCAACTGAGCGAACCGCGATAAGCGCTCCTGTAATCTCGGGAACTCCCATTATTAAAAACAATGAAAAAGTTAAGTTTTAACTGGCATTATACAGCAGGAGAAAAAATCTGTCTAAACGCTGTTCGCGATAAAGTGAGCACTTTTGAAATCAATCTTAGAAAAATGTCACTGCCCCTACCCGCATATGACTTAACAGGCGCATTGAGTGACATGCGCTCAGTAAAGTTTATAACGAGGGATGGGACGTAGTTCCGTATCTTAATGTCGAATAAAAAGTGTCAGGTAAGCATTTCTGGTAACTTAAATTATTTCTTTCGCTTTTGTGTTTTTTAATGCATTGAAGTATAAAAATTAACACATTTGTTAAAGATATACTTTTTATATCATTTCACAGTTTCAGTGACCGATGCTTGAATAATGTTATGAGGCCCATGACAATTTCAATCTTACATAAGGCGGATGAATACGCAACTTGCATACTAGTAGATCTTAAGCAGGGCTTTCAAAAGAGCTCATTTTACCGCGAATAGCCTATATAATACTTGTTCTATACTTCTCAGTTTAAAAGGAATAGAGTGTCGTGTGAGAAGGCTGGTGGTGGTGCTGAAATATATTAATAATAGGCCTGACACCTAAAAAGAAACACGCCTGTTTTATACTCATGGACTGGGTCATATCATTAGTTCGCACACTATGAATTTGTGTTTTTAGCTACGATCTATGAAACGCTACCTACTGAATATCAAGGTCATAATCTGCGTTCTACAGGTTAATAAATATATTGTACTTTGAATAATTAAAATGAACATAAAACCAGTGTCTTTAAGCTGGGAAACTACTGTTTCCCAGGAAAAAATCTGTTTAGTTAGTATGATTAAATTACCGATAAAAAGCGTGTGCTTTCACTGTTTGCAGATGAGTCATTTTAATCTTGTTTGAAGGCTCTTTAACTATTACTACCAGAAACAACGAAAAAGGTGCTACTTTATTTTCAGTTTTTATATATCCTTGATAATGTCACTAATGTTCGTAAACTATGCGACTATATCAACTAGAGCATAAACCCGATCCTTGTTTAAAAAAAAAAAAGATTGGCTGTAAGTCTCATTACACTCCCTTTACTCCACGACGACCAATATTACAAATTTCCTTATCTCATATGAATACATAAATATATAGAACATTGCTTGTCTACAGTATCAATACTAGTACCTCCGTAATCGAAACAAAAGTTAGTTAATACGCCATGTTTGGCGAGAAGCTTTCCAGGAAATCCTCTCGTTATACTGTTGAATACTTTTTTCATAGCTACCTGCAGTACTCATATGAATGAATTGATTGATAATGTAACCTCAAAAAGAGTTTGGCGTTGCCATAAAAACCGCGCTGTCGATCGTGTAACTCCGATTGCAACGTTGTGTTTTGAGCTAAAGCAGTGCGCTGTTGACAGTGATACCAAACAAAGAGCTGAAATGCGGGCTACTGTAAGTGAAGTTTTCACAAGCATCGCAGAATACTATCTCCGCAAAAATTATAGCCGAACATGACATTGCACTATGTTGCGATGACGACCGTGTTGTTGCTGACATTTTAGACGGATGTATGCATAGCTATGTTGGGACACATAGCGCGGAACAGTTTCTACTGTACTTACGAACTACAGGAGTTGAAAAGCGATTTGTGGGTTTATGGCACATCCAGTAGCCTACGTAGCAGTAACCAGGTGAATTAAACTCACCGAAATATTCTGCAAGCAGCTCGGCTTACAAATAACGGAATATGGTTGCTATGTAATACAGTATTATAGTCCATTCACTAGTACTTCAAAATTTTTTGAAGCCTTGATAAAGTTCTACTTTCAGGATATTCCTTCGAAACATGTAAACAAAGCCGAATCAAGTCTAGCGAATTACGCCAAAAGGGACAGCGCACCATATTCGTACGCTCTCAATTCAATAACATTTTGTATAAGATCTATATCTTACCAGTCATTACCAGTACACATATTTACTCACTGGTTTTTAACCATATTAACTATAAACAAAATATTACAATTTATCGATAAAATACCAGTGAAAGTTAAATTTGCCCTAAAATAATGCACTTTTATATTAATATAAGTATAAAACGGTTGTGATAAATGTCGTATTTAGGAAACAAGCAAATACGTCATACATAGATAAATTTTCGAAGGTTTGAATAAAAAGTGTGAGGAAACCACAACTATACTATAGTAATAATATGGAATGCTGCTAGGAGAACCCGCCACGTAATTGACTTTCGACCTGCGAGTCAAATCACTAGTCATACGTTCAGTGATATTTTATTGAAATCACAAATGGCATTCTGGAAACATTCAAAGAATATAATATAGCAATTTTTTCGGAAGTGTGTAAGCGGTACGTTCACATCTGCCTCTTGGTGCCACGTTTCATAAAACCATTCTGAACGCTTTCCCGAAAGAACAACACACTACATAAAACAAGCAACTTCCCTGAAGTAAGAACCGTGTCTAACCCGCCAATTTTCCTACACAGCTGCACCATTAAATACAGCCAAACAAACTTTTACTGATAGACGTATGAATCAGCCATCTCTCCATCATAATGTACATGTAAGCCCACGCAATGTTGCGCGGCCCCAATAGCCTGAAGCCATGCTTCGAGTATTAAGAACGAAATATTTACCATTTTCTCAGCACTACACGCTGAATATATAAGCTTGAAAAAACAAGTATAGATTTACTCCATCTTCACCCCTGAATTATTACAACTTTTTCTCAAATTTTTTAGTTCAAGGTTATTGAGATCTAATTCAATGCCACTAGCAACCAGCATGGGTGTCTTGAGTCAGTGGTTTAATATCTTCCTACGCTTTTATCACTGTCTTTCTATTGTTACAATTGTTTTCTCGATTTTTTATTACTGTTGAGAGTGAGTGACTGTGTGAAGACATTTGGGCGGTTCTTAACAGTGAGATCTTGAGAGCCGATGAGGGTGATTGAGGTGAGTATTGAGCAGCACCGGAATGATGGGGTAGGGGGAAACGGGAGAACCCCAAGAACACCCGTCGACCAGCGGCATCGTCCGGCACGGTTCCCACATGAGAAAATCCGGGAGCGAGCCTGCCGGGAATGGAACCCGGTTCGCCTTGGTGGGAGGCGAGCGGGCTAACCGCTCAGCCACCCTGGCCCCTTGGAGAGGGGGGAGGACCACCCTCACCACACCGGTGAGGGTGGGGTTAACGTTTTATTTACACGATTTTAGAACAAATTTTTTTTCGATTTTTTGCGATTTTTCTCGATATTTATTATAATTGGAATGGGTTAGGTGAGAAGAGTGAGTGGATTGAAGATGATGGCATTAGTGTAAGGTTAAAGTTATAAGTTATTCGATTATTTAGAAATTCTTTAGATTTTTGCATTTTTTAAATAATTTGTATGATTGGGAAGGTAGGAGTTGGGGAGGGGGTGAAGTGATGTTTGGTGGGGTGAGCGAGGGTTAGGGTTGATTAACATTAAATGTTGCTGAATTTTTTTTGCGATTTTCTCGATTTTTATGATTGGGTGTTGGTAGGGGATGGGGCAAGGTAAAGTTTGGTGAGGTAAGCGAGAGGTAGGGTAGGAAATCATTCATGTTTCTCGATTTTCGGAATTCTTTGACTTTTTGCATATTTTAAATTTTTGGTTTCAAGGTTAAGGTCAAAGTTATGGGTCAATGTCAAGGTCACGAATATCCAATATGGTGGTCAGGTGCCATCTAAACATGGCCGTCCTAGACTGTATCGACAACCAAGTTGGCTGTTGGCTCCGAGTTCAAACTCATGAACCCTGCGCCAGACATCCCTTTATTATTTATGTATATATAATAATATATTTTTTTTTTGTGACACAATGCTAGCAGCTTAAACTCATATTCTTCTCCCAAACGATTATATAGTTTAAAAAATTTGCCGTTTCGTTGAAACTATAAAATTGTTTGGCAGATTGGGATTTTAAGAAACTCTAGATATATCGGAGATTAAAAATAATCTTTTATTAATACTGTACATAGCAAAATGGAAGGAAACGGCTTTGTATGACAAAAGCACCTTGTTTGTAAAATAACATATTAATGAAAAAGAATACTGAAATCATTACCTCAGAAATCATAAGATATTTCAGTCTTTTATGTTCTTTTCATAATAGAACCTCGAGAATTTCATTTTGCGTTCAAATGAGATTCATAAAAATGAGAACACGTAGGAATTTAGATAACGATGAAGCTGGTCGACTTCTTTACGGTCAGGCCTGAGACCCAAGGTAAGAGTTTCAATGTGAAGAAATTCTTATGCGTGGCAATGGACGAGACTGGGGCTGAAGACTCGGGGATTCGGTCCAATCAGTCGTGCACATTTCACATGGATATTCCATGATCATAATTGTACATAGACATGAACATGTAAAATTTTGCTGAAATGTGTCCAAGCAGGTTTCATTTTCTAGAAAACGGAATGTCGTGTCAGCACCGATAAGAATTATAGTACATACAGTCCATACAAGTACCACGACAAGAATGATTTTTTTTACAATGAATGATCAGCAAATAAAGTGCATATATGTTATTAATGTAACGGCCGAAATAAAACGACATTTTTGTAAACCTTAAAGAATTATTATATTTTTAATAATTTGGTGACACCACTGGTCATTTTCTGAGGAACAGGGATATAAGTACAAAAATTCATGAAACCATACGTGAGCACACCCAAATACTCATTCATTTGAGGTCATATACATAGAAATTCCTTGAGTTATTTAATAGCATTTTTGCGAAAAATATAATGACCTCGTTACAATTCTTTAAAATTTGCCAAAATACTTGAAGTTCATTTTTTTAGTTAGGGGCAGAATTATTTCCAAATATTCTATATATGTCAAAATTCTTTGATATTTAAGATCTATATTTCAAACAGTTCCGTTCCTTATCGAAATAATTCACTGCGTCTTTCGTTATAATGAGATAATACACTTGAGGACACAACGGAATTAAGGTAAAACATAAAATCACTTTTTATTAAGGCTGATTTAAATGTTTATCTCGACGGGTCACCTAATGGTTAAACATTAAATACTTAAATCTCGTAGGACGTATATTGCAGGAGGTTGTGTTTCATACGCTTTACCTAAAATGAAAATGAAATTAATATCAGGTTTTTCTAACGCACACTAATTAGATTTATTCGAAAATTTCCTGTTTCGGGGAAACCGAACAAATCTTTGTCAGTATGGGAGTTTAAGGAAATCTAGTCGCACCCACACTGGAGTTTTAGTAACTCTAGTTTTGCCGGAACTTATAATCTTTAACAAACCTATTAATTGTGAAATTTTAATTTTTTCTTCCGAAGTGTTTGTTTGTGAATCGTCCCATTGAATTCACGACTGACAAACTGCCTCAAGCACCAAGCGACAACCGCCGTCACAAATTCACATTTTAAAACACCGCTGTGAAAGTGTTCATTCAAAAGTTTTAATGACACATCTTTTATATTTCAGCTATTATGTTATGTTTTTAATGTTGTTATTATTTTAATTTTCAATTCATTTAACTTTTTATAAATGTACACCATAAAAAATATTATAGCTTTCCAAACCCACGAAAAATGTTTTTAAACATAAAGTTAAATTATATTAATGAGCTATGATTCATGTCTAAGTTTCAGTTACAGTACAAATACGCCTATATTTAGTCAGGGATGGCGCTGCGTAGAGATATAACCAGAAAGCAAGATGGCCCACGATTGTTAGTTCATGTATAACACAGCTAATCGGAACATTGCTATACCACAACGAGGCCGAATATGGAGATCATCACACACACACACACACACACGTGAAAACTGAATGAACGATGATCCTACAGGTACTTTAGTTATTTTTCATCACAATAAATTCATACAATTTTTTTAAAAATAGAACTAAGGATTCCAGTAGATCTCTTTGGAGCGGATTGTATTATTTTGGGGCAACAAACTCTCGCCGAAATAAACATCCACATTGTTTAAAGTTGCTAGACAAATCAACGGACAACCGCAGCAACGCAACGGAAGAAGTGCTTTCACCCTTCCCTTCCGTTCCGTAGGTCAGGCGCCGCGCGTAGCTTAACCCGTTTACGTAAGCGCAATGGAAAGCCGCTCCAGGCGGCAACCTCGTACATAAACACGGCTAACAGTGAATATAGTGGGGAAGCTGTCGGTCCCAATTCGCAGCGGCTATCCCATTCCCGACTATGGCAGAGTACAGAAGATTGGTGAAGGGAGGGGACATGATTGGCGGCAGGCGAAAGAGGGATGTTTTTGAAGTTGGGGGGGGGGGGTCATGTGGAGGGGTGTCATGGTGTCAGAGGGGAAGAGTTGGGACCCTGGTCGTATCGATCCAGTCCCTGGGGGGATATCGAGCATCGCCGCAATGAAAGTTAACGGCATGTTACACTCATCCGGCGATGGGACAAAAGAAAAGAATAACTGTTTTATAATAAGCTACATGCTGTAATGGCTACAGGCGCTACTCTTATAACCCCCTCGTATTTTAATCGTGTTGCGATCTTAATCTGTTGGTTTTGCTTTATTTTCCTCAGCTACCTAAAATATTGTTTATTTAAACGCGTGTTCAACTAAATTATTTCGATTCCGTTTCATGCGTCATTCGCTCCACAATTACTTCATTTTTTGTGTTCATAGCTCAAAGTTTGTTTTTTCATGTAATATATTTTTTGGAATGTATGTTCTCGATTAGTTTTACAGAAAAACTGGATTCGATACTACAGTAAGCGTTGGCAAATATTATCACCCGTTGCTAGGATAATACTGGGTTATTAAGTAAGCGTGTGAATGAAGAAAAAATTTATTTCGCCACTGAAACTTAAGACTGAAGGTCTTTCCTTCGTGATGGGTTCTTGCAATCCCAGAAACATAAACGCATGTTTACACTTTCCGTCATAGTGATATATACTGGATGTATCTAAATTATATCAAAAAACCTGCTGCAGGTTAATCACGGTAAAGATGGTGGAAACATATACACCAACTATGGTCTAAGGAAGAGAGGTACATATCTTTGAGGTTGGACGTGAAGAACTACCTTATTACAAATACTCGAAAATGGAACACTGAGTGTCAGAACAATGTGTGAAGTTAATTGTCACATGTAGGTTAATAATCCATATTTTAATCCCAAGTATGCCACAGCGTCTTGGAGACTAAGTCGGAATAAGGGTAGCAAACGTGATTATTTCAATTAGACAGTGTGATGACAGCGACAGACAGGTGTCGTGGTGCTTACACATTTTTGTTCCGTTGCACATTATCCAGACATTCACAACGGTTCGGAAATTATGAGTATGACAATAAAAGAACTTAAATGCATAATTAACCTTGTCAGAAAGGTCTTAGGGCTTAAATGACCTTAGCATTTTGATGGATGCTGTGTATTATGCCTACGTTAATATTTTATCACTATATCTTCAACGGTTCGGAAATTATGAGTATGATCATAAAAGGGCTTAAATGCATAATTTACCTTGTCAGAAAGGTATTAGGGCTTAAATGACCTTAGCAACTTGATGGATGGTGGGTATGATGCCTACGTTATGAATTTGATCACTATATATTCAATGGTTCGAAGATTATGACTACATTTGACAAAAGGATTTAAATGCATAATTAACCTTGTCAGAGAGGTCTTAGGACTTAAATGACCTTACCATTATGTTGTATGTCGGGTACGGTGTCTTTGTTATGAATTTGATGAGCATAGCATCAATGGTTCGGAAATTATGACTATATTTATAAAAGGGCTTAAACTCATTATTTATGGTATGCCACAACAAACGACCAATCACAGCAAAGGATTAGCACCACAATTGGCAATGCAATTGACACCGCGTCCTAAGGAAACACCACCAGTTTAGTATATCCTGTTTGAGACCCTTCCCAGGTTAATATTATGGCACTACACTTGCCGATGACCAAGGTGAGGTGAGAATGGAGCAGCGCCGAAATTAAAGGGCGGGGGAAACGGGAAAATCTTGAGAAAACCCGGCGACCAGTGACATCGTCCGGCACGATTCCACATGCGAAAATTTGGGAGTGACCCGGCCGGGGATTGAACCCGTATCGCCTTGGTGGGAGGGCCACCGTGGTCCCCTACAGCCCTTTGGATTCTTTTTAGACCATAGACCGTAATATATGTTTTCACCTTCCTTTTTCGTGGTTAACTTGTAGCCGAAGTTTTTACGTCAAATGTACAGGATGTCCCAGCGTTCACCTACCACTTTGACTCGCCAAGTACTCGTGCCAGGGTGGTGATGGCGTGATACGGCCAGACCTGTCCGGCGGGTGATGCCATTGTCATTAAGCATGGAGCGGTGGTCACCTGCACACAGCGCGTTATGTCGAACATACCGATTCTGTTGTCATCACACAGCTATTGTTTAGGCAACATTTCAATACTGGAAGACAAGGGAGGGTGCCCGAACGTCACACCATCAGGAACTGGGTGGGCAAGTTTCGCGCTACAGCGTCTGTTGCAGACAAGAAACCGGGTGGTAGTATGAAATTTGTGCGGACACAGGAGAACACCGAGCGTGTAAGGGCAGCTGTGTTGTTACAAGTAGCAGACATGTGTCTTTCAGTTTTCTGTAACGTCGATAAATATTGTCTCTGTTTGAACATACTGTACATGTTTCACAATGGTAGGTGGACGCTGGGACACCCTGTGGATCCAACCTGTATATTAGACGTTGCATAAGCAGTACATTTAATGAGGTACTCTGTACACAGCAGAAAATGACATCCAAACAGGGAAGTCGCTCATGGTGGTAGAAGATATTATACATTAATTTAATTAATTTATCCCGGAGTCTCAAAGAGATATGCTGCCAATACCATCACGCACAAGCATATTTTTCTTCGTTCCGACTTACGAAAGAGCGTGATAGTGATATTGGTACAGTTCCAAGGTAGAAATTCCCGTTCTTGGCAAAGCCTGAAATTGTAATTTTATATGTGCCTGAAAACGTAATTAATTCTTCACCAAGAGTAACTCTCATCCCTTCTCACAGAATTATTAAACTGGTATTTTATATCAAAGTTAAAAACAGTTGAACCAGCAGGAACTTCTTTTTCTAAAAGTTGCCAATAATAAAAACTAATAGAGATCGTAGGGTTTTTGTATATTTTTTTCTTTAATTGAAAGGGTTCTGTTAGATTCGTATTCAACAATAGGCTACATAATTTAATAATTTTTGAATAACAATTTACCAGGGTCAGGATAATCACCAAGCGAACCATCATCTTCTTAGGTTGATAAACAAATAAACAGTTGCATCAATTGTATAACGAATAAAAGTAATTTTATAACCACCTTTCCAGTAAATTTAATTGATATCTCGAATAATACCAAACTGATATCTCATATCTCAATGGATAAATTATTACATTTAATTGATCACTATAAACAAATTTTTCCCGTAATTTATTATCAACTCCAGTAACTTCTAAATAATTTTGTTCACTTGGCGATCTTAACAAAATATTCATCACTGTCGATGTTATTCCAGAATCATCAACAGCTTCAATGATACGACCATGTTTTGAGATTTCTACTCTAGAAAACTAAAAAGGAAAAAAAATAGAACAAACATCAATAGTATCCGATTCACCATATTTTGCCTCATTTCCTTCTTTACTCCTTTTTAGTAAACGATATTGTTCATAAACATAAGCGTCATTTGGAAAAGAAAGCAATTGCCTATAGGAATATAGAATTCAATTCTATTATTGTAAACATTTAAATTCCCCCTAGTTATCTGTAGGAGGAAAAGATTGCCTTTAAAAACTCTCAATACATTTATAACTCATTTAATAGTATATATATATATATATATATATATATATATATATATATATATATATATATATATATATATATATATATATGCTAAGGGTGGCGATATTTTAACTTAAAATATTTAAAATAAAATGTCTGAATTTGATGATGGATTGATTACAATAGGAATA
Organism: Dryococelus australis; assembly: GCA_029891345.1. Classification (NCBI taxonomy): domain Eukaryota; kingdom Metazoa; phylum Arthropoda; class Insecta; order Phasmatodea; family Phasmatidae; genus Dryococelus; species Dryococelus australis. The sequence continues at coordinate 98,755,769 of CM056994.1, forward strand.
TTCGTGAAATAAAGATGATATATATATATATCATCTTTAAATAATCTAAATCTTTATGATCTTTATATGTAATATCGTGATATTTACAAGCTTCAACTAGTTTATTTATGCCATTGTCACTTGTGTCTAGTCTTTCATTTAATTTTGTAAATGGACCACAATAATAACCAGGCAGATGCATTTCAGGCAAATTTAAAATGTATAATGCCTAATTTATAATATCTTTACCATGATGTTCATAATTCCAAAATGAATGGGGAATTACACGTAAAACTCTTATAATAATTATAAGGAATTCCTTTTGGATTATTAATAACAAAATCAGAAAATTTATTCTTGAACGTATTCTATACTTACTTTTTCGTTGTTGTTATTATTTCCAGCATTTTCTTCACCATGAATAACCAATAATCTATCAATTCATTTTATAATATGATTCATCCAACTATGTTCTATAGGTAAACTATTGTATTTTTGTACCTCCTCCATATGTAGGAGCATTTAGAGAAATCATTATTACAGGTGTGTTTGGTGCTTATCTTAAATGTGGTCTTATATATTCTTCATAAATCGGGCTTATTATATTAATATACTTCCAACCTCCATTCGAAGCTACCTTTTTATTAGGTTTATATTATTGGAATGTGGCATTGGCTGTTTTAATAATTTCTGCATATTTCATCATCCTCATCGTCAAATTTGTCCTCAATGGCTTTTGGTGAATTTTCTGTTAACAAATTACCAAGTCCTGCTGTTAATTTATATTCTTTATCCTTAAGAAACAGTGTAACGTTATTTATCGATACTTGTGTATTACCAACAGTAAAGATCTTGCCCAACTCCACATAAACAAAATGTTTCATCAATAACAATAATTCTTTTAGAAATTTCTGTTCCGAGATTTATAGTAGAATCAGATGCGTGCTGCATCAAATTTTTCAATGGTACAATTCCTATGTGCTTTTCTCAATTACATGAGTTTGAGAATAATTATCTTTCAAATAATCTTTATTGTGGTATTGGTGGATAATATAATTTTTTATGTTACCAGAACTAGTGTTGCTATTAAATTTTTGATTTCTTCACTTACTTGATCTAATTTTTTACCAATATTTAGTAATTCGTCGATAATGGTAGCTATTCTTCTTATTTTCATATGCTTTTTATATATTTCAATGCATGATTTAACTCGAGAAACTTCCTTTGAGTCTGTCATTTCATATATTTTACTATTAATGGGTAATACCTGGCGTTTGAAATGTAAGAAACTTACTAGAAATAATTATATATAAATGAAACAACTAAAATTGGACAATTAGTTCAAAAAAGTAAATGTTCGATATATAATTCTAATAAATAAACAATCTAAGAAAAAATTGCTCAGTGCAAGAGAGGGAATAATCAACAAAATTTACAAACCAGCACGAAAAATTTTTACCAAGAAAAGAGGTAATTTTGTATAGTATTGATGATTTATGGCAGATCGATCTCTTGAGATGGACACTGGTAATTTAAAAAGAATATCACAATAATAATGGATACAAATACATAATGACAATTATTTAGGTGTTTTCAAAATATGCATTTCCTATTCCTATTAAAGATAAAAATGCTAAAAATGTAGTAATGACCCTAGAATCTATATAGATTAAAAGAAAACCAACTAATTTACAAAGTGATAATGGTACAGAATTCTATAATAAAACATTTAAAGAACATAATTAAAAAACATAACATAAATCATTATTCTTCTTTTAGTGAATTAAAAGCTAGTGTTGTAGAAATAATTAAACGAACTTTGAAAAAATAGAACATGGAAGAAATTTTCTTTGAATTGTAATTATAAATGGGAAAATATATTAGATAATTTAGTAAAAAAAATACAATAATAACAAACATAGCACTATTGGCATGAAACCCATTGAAGTTATTGAAAAAATTAAAAAAATTTAATTCAAGCATATATGTTGGAGTTGTTGTCTGTGTTTGCAAACTAAAACACTTTTAAAAAAAACATATACTGCTAATTGGACAACAGCATTATTTACTATTTTTTAAGGTTTTAAATAATAGTGTACTAACTTACAAATTAAAAGATACTAAAGGAGAAGAAATAAAAGACATTTTCTATGATTACAAAATTATGAAAACTAACTATCCAAATGTATATTTGGTGGAAAATGTTTTAGAAATTAAGGTCATAAAACATGTGTTAAATTGCTAGGTTATGATAATTCTCATAACTCTTGGGTTAATAAAACATATGTTTTGTAAATTTCAAATTTTTTTTTTAGAATTATCTTATTCAAATGCAAAAACATAATATTCATCATTTTAAAATTAATTTTAATGTTAGTTTCACTTTTAACCCAATAAAATCAATTTTAAATTTTATTTATAAACATTTTTCTATATAAATACAACTATAAAAACTATGACTTTCAATATAAGCAAAATGAGAAATCATGAGTTGAGAGTTATTTCTAAACAATTAAATATTATTACAGTGGAAAGCTGATTAATTTCATTTATTGTACTAAGAATATTAAATGAACAAACGAAAAGGAATTTTATAAATTTTCTTGTTCAGCTTACAAACTAACATCTAAAAAAACTAAAAAGAATTTTAAAAAAAATTCCCGTTTATAATCCATTATTTGTAAAACCAAGAGTTAATAGTAAGTGGATAAAAGAATGTCTAAAAAAGAATAATTTTACAAATTTACCCTTATCTGATGTTAATGTCAATTAATTATATAAATAAGATAAAAACAAATGAAAAGAGACATTTCCTTATTCCACTAACATGTTTGCAAACAAAATAAATAAAACTGCCAATTATAATTATATAAATAATAAAACTTTTAAAAGTAGGATATCAACATATAACATTGAAAATTCTTTTAATTTATCTCCACCTAATCTATTTTTAAGATCAGTAAAAAATATGGTATTTGAAATAATACTCAATAATCTTTTAATCCAATACATAATAACTGTAGCCTAAAATTACAAAATCCCCCTTTCATTCAAATTGTTTCCCCATGATTTATCTGGGTATGATACTCGTTTATTTATTAAAGTGCTAGGATATGATAAAAATATAGATTTAATTGCAAGTAATGAAGAAAAGTTTCTTACTTTTGGGAAAGCAACTGAAAATTAAAAAAATGAGATTTATAGACACATTAAAATTTATGGAAAGTAATTTAAATAAATTATCAACTAATTTAACTAAGAATCAAATAATTCATACACAAAATAATTTTTCAGGATATCAAGCAAATTTTGTTATAAGAAAACATGTTAATCGATACAGTTATATGGATAGCTAGAAGAAATTTGAAGAAACTGAACTTCCACCAAAAAACGAATTTTACAATAAATTAAATGATTGTGATATAAGTGACGATCATGAACATGCAAAACTTGTTTGGAATTCATTTAATATTAAAAATCTTGGTGATTATCATGATTTATATTTAAAAAGCAATGTTTTATTATTAGCAGACATATTTGAAAATTCTATAAATATGTGTACCAATGCATATGATTTACATCCAGCATGGTATTTCACTGCTCCAGGTTTATCATGGGATGCAATGTTAAAAGTGACTAAAAGACAATTACAAATATTATGCGATTATGATATAAAATAATTATACGAAAAGGAATTAGAGGAGGCATATCAAAATGTTGTAAACAATATGTAAAAAAATTATAAGTATTTAGAAGTTTTTAACTCTATTCAACAATCAAATTGTTTAGCATGTCTTGATGAAAATAATTAATATGGATGGGCAATATCACAATATTTACCATATGGTGGTTTTGAATGGCTTAATGGAAAAGAATATAAATTAGATACAATTTAGAGGGAAAATATATTAAGTCTTAAGGATGATTCACCACATTGTTGTATATAAGAAGTAGATTTTTAGAATATACTCTAAAATTGCATAAGTTACATAGAGATTTTCCTTTCTGTCCTGAAAATAAGGTAGTTAAAATAATATAAATTATAAACAATATTACATAAAAAAGAAAAGTATGCAATATATTATCATAATTTAAAACAGTATCCAAATAATGGTTTATAACTAACTAAAATGCATAGAATATAAAAGTCTAATCAGTCTGATTGGTTAAAAAGAATATATATATAGATTTAAATACAACATTGAGAAATAACGCAAAAAATGATTTTGAAAATATTTTTAATAATTTATGAATAATTCTGTGCTTGGTAAACCTATGGAAAATATAATAAATAGAGCAGATATATGACTGATCTCACATGAAAAAGTCAGTGATAAATTAGTAGCAAAAGGGAATTTTAAGAAAAGTACCGAATTAATGAGAATCTTGTGGCTACACATATGAATATGACAACTGTTACTTCAAATAAACCCATTTATGTTGGTGTGTCAATTTTAGATCTATAAAAAGAATTAATGTATGATTTTCAGTATAAAGTGATGAAACCAAAATATGGAGATAAAATTGAAATTATTTATCAGGATACCAATAGCTATTTATAACATTAAACAGAAAATTTTTTATGAAGGTAGATAAAATTGATATAAATTATCTTCCCAAAATGAAAGAAGAATATTATGGTAAAATAATGAAAGAATTTTTTGGTTTACAAGCAAAAATGTATGCTTTAAGGTTGACAATAAAGAAAATAAAAAATCGGAAGGCATAAAGGAATATACTGTTAACAAGCTTGTTTGATGAGAAAATACAATAAAGAACAACGGATTTAATAAGAAGCAAAAAGTATAAAATATATACAGTAGAAGTTAATAAAATACCATGAAGTCCTTATGATAATAAAAGGATTAAAGTAGAAAATAAAATAGATACATTACCATATGGATATGGAAACATAGAATCTTAAACATTTTTTATTTTGAAACAATATCGATATTAGCTCCATCAAAACCAAATAGTTTGCCATTTTCTTCTCGAATTTCCCAAACAATATGATTAAACCTCTAACTATTAATTTTATAAAATTAATTGGATATGCAGGCTCATAATAAATATAATCTCTAAAACTGAACATAGTTTTCAGTGGAAAACTTGAAATTATAATTATTAGTTTCCTTGTGAATGGATTAATCATATTTTATCAACATTCTATATGCCAAGTTACAATGCACATTTATTGTTTTAAATCGATTAAAATTATGTAGTTTAGTGACTATAACAGTTTGTCTTTTTCAATAATCATATATCTTTCAAAACCAGGAATATCATATAGTCGATCATCAAATTTATTGTCAAACTTAGATTTAATAGACATTCTATTTTTCACATTGTCTTCTGTTAGTTCAATATTATTAGCCGAAAAGGAATAAATTTAATTTATAGTTTCTATTAATGATTCGATATCATATTGACCTCTATGAAAAGTTATAACTTCATTTCTATCAAGAAGAGTACTCAATTTTTCAACTGTCGTTATAGTATTGTTGTTTAAATTAGGTGTTAAAATTTTTTATGGAAACTAATTAATCCGATCGACTTATCACTATGAATTATGGCATAATGAAGTTTCTTCTTTAGAATTGAATTATTATTTGTTAACATAATTACTCTATTATCTATTTATAATAAAATTCATTTAAAAAAGTCGATTGGTGTGCTGGTGTTTTAATTACCAATCAAAATGCTAAAAATCAAAAGTATGGCGAACTTTTGCATAACAACATAAGAGCCATTACTGTCTGTATAACTAAATGCGGAAAAACTAATTTGATGATAAATTTTATTTATAAGAATGGTTGGTTAAATTTCAATAAACTGTGTGCTTGTTCAAAAAGTTTAAATCAATTAATATATTCAGTTACAAAAATTATTTTGATGTGATATCCAAAATGTTTAATGAAAGAAATGGCATATTTTTTTTATTGGCAAATATGAAATGACCCCCTCAGATCAGTGTGAAAACGATTCTCGATTTATATTTGACAATGTAATTTTTTTAAATCAGGATATCATTCGCGAATATTTTACTAGGGGATGGCAAGAATTTTGATGAATTTTATTTAGCACAAACACAGTCGAGAGTGCCTAAACAACTTGTAAGGGATACTACGAATTTTCTATGTATATTTAGACAAGATAATATTAATTTAAATCGCATTTATAAAGATTTTGTTGGTGGCGATATGTCTTTTGAAAAATTTAAAGAAATTCCGAAAAATGTTTGTCGAAGATTATGGTTTTATTACTTCAGATTTGAACAGAAAAATTAAGGCTGGGAAGTATAAAAAGAAGTTCGAACATTTTATTAAATTTTAAAATATTTTGAAAACATGGTTACAAAAAAAAATCATTAAAACGAATTTTAAAGGACTTAAATAATTGGGAAACTGTATTTAACTTTTCGTTATAGTGAAAATTCTTAATATATTCTCTAAAACAATTTTTACACATTGTTGAATATTTGTCCTTAGTAGCTATATTAAGGGAAAATAAGTTTATAGATTTATTCTCATTATATACTTTACATATTTTATTGCATAAATATTATGTTGAATTTCATTTAGAATATCCACTGTATTGTGTGATTTACATTTTTAAACTATTTGATTAATTGTATTGTAAACATATTTTCCACATTCATACATTACTTTATCTTGTTTTAGCTCATAATGACTACTAGCATATTCGCTTTTGCATTTTTACAGATATTTAAATGCTTTATCTTTTGTGTATTTATGCATTGAAAAAACTTCGTATGTTCAATAACTCATTGCACTTTTTACATTACTTTTCTTGGTCTTCCACTTTTTCTTTAATAATTTATAAAATATTTTTTTCTTTAATTTATATTTTTTATATTATTAATACAAGCAAAAAATTTATCTTATAAGATGAAATCGCTTCTCATAAAGTTGAACAATACATATGAATTCACTAAACTAAAAGATCTCAAAATGAATAAATTATATTGTGCTACAGATTTTCAAACTTATGAAACTAAGTTTGGTAAAAAAAATTAATTGTATTCTAGATGGCGAATATAAAATTTCATTACCAGATCGATATGTAAGGACGTTTGATGAAATACTTTAAAATTAATAAATGAAGTTTTATAGCATATAAGGGTTTAAAAGAAACGAAAAATGGAAAAAACTATGCATGAAATATATTTCTCTTAGAATATATAAATTCTATTAACTTGAATATTCTTAATATTTCATTTGATTGTATCATAAATTTACTTGATTTAGATTGCTCGGTTGCAAAGTTAGCATTTCTAGAAAAAATGAAAAAGTTGCTTGAAAAAAAGAAATTTACTTGATTTGGAGGTAAATTTGCGGTTTTTAACGTAAATCAAATGCTGCACAAGCAATTTTTAAAAATGGTAAAAATTTGCTTGTTTTTAGGTTAAGTTTCCTTGATTTGGGGGTAAATTTGCTTGTTTTGTTCGTTGAAATTTGAGGCTTCTAAAACATGAAAAAGTTGCTTGAAAATGGGAAAAATTGCTTGGTTTTGGCTTAAAGTTGCTTTAATATTATCGTTTTTCATTAAATCTCTAATTTCGTCTTTTTAATTTTTTTCTTGTACTTTTGTTAATTATACCTGGAAAAAGTTTTTAGCTTAAATTTGCTGAATAAGTCGCTTGAAAGCGATGAAATTACTTGCTTTTAGCTTTATTTTGTTTGATTTTGAACGATTTTTCATCGAATTTTTAAACTTTTTAAATTATTCCTTGTAATTTCGTTAAAAATTGCAGGAAATAGTTCTTATTTCATTTTTTCTTGTATTTTTAAAGGAAATTGCCGATTAGTGGTTTAGCGGTCTAGGATCGGGTTTAGATATCTACTCATAAGATAGGCCAGTGGCGAGATGTTTAACAGAGAACGGCGAGTAGAGCAGTGTAGTGTCTAAATTAGTAGAACTGAGGTAGAAAAATTTTTACTTAGGGAAAGATGTGAATACTTAAGGATAGTAAAGTTTGCAGTCTTAACATTTTTACGTAACTGAGTTTGCAATTAAAATTGCGATTAGAAATGCACGTTTGTAGTGCAGTGTATAGTTGCTCATACGTTGTAGTGGTGAGACCTTTTCCGCCACTGCGATATCATAAAACCAATATTCTTTGTCACCTACCTCTTTCTTGTTCAAAAACTAGGAATCATTTCTGTACGCCATCGTCTTGCGCATTTGTCCAGCGCGAAGAAAGAATGTTTAGCCACGGTCTACTGTAATCAAATCATCTTTACATCATCATTTTCTGAAGCGCTGCTATTGCTATACTTTTAGGATATTCCTCCACCACATGGAAACAAAGTTTTACCAAGTTTAGAAAATTTCACCAAATGTACAACGCACCGCATTCATGCGCACTCACTCCAATAATATTTAGCATGAGAACTATTTCTTACAAGGCATTACCAACACACATATTTTCTCCCTGTTTTTATTCATACCAGTTATAAATGCAATTCTACAATTTATTTATGTGGCATAAATAAAAATCAATTTAACAAAAAATAAAATACTTTTATGTTATGAGAACTATAAAACGCTTGTTATACATTACGTATTTAGGAAATAACCAAGCACGTCATATATGGGTGATTTTTCAAGAGTAGATTCAAAAAATTGTGGAAAATAGACTATACGTAGCTCCTCCAACATACCTTTGAAAAACGCCGGTCCATATGGGCGTCTCGTTTAGGAGGGGGAGACACAAAGAGCAGAGAGGAGAGTAAACTCGGCTGCTGGCATCCTGCAGCATACATACACCCCACGGTTTTAACTTTAAAAAATAGATAGTGGTCCCTCCTATTATTTTTTCCACGGAACAACAGTAGTCCCGGCGTCTTATAGCGCTACGCCACTGGGAAAGGCCACCCTCAGTGCGGCTGGCAGGGATAGAACTTGCGACCTGCCTAATGCTACCGCTGGACCAAACACGCTAAGTACAGTAGAAACATGAGGAATATTTATACGAGAAATTCGATATGGCGCATTGGTACTCTGGCTTCTGAGGAATCTCAGCTTATTCGTGTTTGCGACTTATTCATGTTCAGGTACTTAGTGCGACTTAGTAATGGAAAAAACGATTATTTCAACCAACCAGGCAATTAAATATAGAGCTAGCTGATGATTCTATTTTAATTCGCTCAAAAAATGGAATTGTTCTCAATTGTAGTTGTAATATCTAGTTGACTCTTAATTATATATTTTTTAACTCTAAAACGCTACATATCAAAACTATTTTTCGCCCCAAACATATTTTCATGATAACTTATAAAATCAACACTTAAAATCATTTATGATATGTAAAGATTTTTGCTGTCTGAGTATCATTACAAATGGATAATAATAATAAAAACCACGTCAAATCTTAACGTCGCCATACTAAAACTGCGGTACGTTCTGCCATAAGCTATTCACGGTAATCTGAGAACTTTTGAAAAAATGTATTAGCTCTACTTGCATGCATGTTGTGTATTCTTCCGCCTAATGTAAAATTAACACTGACATGGGCTCATCACTTTATTCGTGCGTCGGTCAAGAGAAAATGGGAAATTATTAAACAAGTGAATATTTTACAAATCTGCTAATTATTACATTTAGACAAAACAAACTGAAAGCAAAACAAATAGTTTAAGTTTACGAACATGTTTACCCAACCCTCTTAATTCGACGTTAAGCTATGGAACTACTTTCTCTCCATCGTTACCAACTTTACTCAGTGCGCCCGTTAAATTATATGCAGATAGGAGCAGTGACTTTATTTTAAGGTTTATTGCAAAAGTGCTCATGTTATCGTGAATAGCCTTTATTAAAATGGCTTTCATGACACTTGTGTGATCTGTAGTCTGCAAGTCATACCGTGTCAAAGAAATAAGATGATGGATGTATTATATACGAGATTTGATCTGAACAACAATGTTATCAATATCAGTTCTTCAAATTAATGTATGTGGTACAAGACTGTAACTATGCAGATCAAAATATTGTGAATATTTTTGCAGTGGCCAAATTAACTGTAGATATTTATTTCGGACACACAAGAAACGTAAAGCTGTGCAGGCCATCTCTCCCCTGTAATCTATCCTGAATTATGAAAGGAGGGTATTATTACAGGGATATATTTACAGAATACTTTTCGAAGCATCATACAGAGTTTCGTTAGTACATCATTTGCGAAATGTACAATTGTTTGTCTAGAAACATACGTATACTCTATTTTCTGTGTATACTGCTTGCACATTTTTTGTGAAATGTACAGTTGTTTGTCTAGAAACATACGTATAATCTATTTTCTGTGTATACTGCTTGAAAAACTGTCTATATAGTATAATTATTCACTGTATGCATATAATATATCATCTGTGATGAGGTGACAGTATCAAATCTTAAAATAAGAGCATATAAATCGGTTTCAAATAATGTCACAAACAAATTAAAATAAAGAAATCTAAATACAAGTATAGTATATGCATATCGATACTTCAGTACAATTTGGTTACTACTCAAAATGTGCCATCATTTAAATTGTAAAAATTACACGTGACAGGGATTTATGTATTGCATATAGAAAAGTAATTTATAAAAAAATCGGATTTTTGAGTTGTTACACTCTTGTACTAAGGTACCGATATTTCCACTTGTTATACCTGGAAATTAATTTTTTTAGGTTTTTCCTACATTATCAGTGACCACATAAAAAAACATTTCAATCAAATATTTAGCTTGGAATTATTGTTTGTACTACATGAAAATGTGTTAATTAAAAGTATAATTTACGAATAATAGCCACTCGTAACCTTTTCACTCCAGCAATTTTTAAATACAGTGATACTTCATTTCAGCAGTGATTGGGAAATGTTCATGCGATGAGGTCTGTGCATATGCAGAAACAATGAAAAATAATTATTTAAATGGTATAGAAAATAACTCGACTAAAAAGGACATAGTTGTGTGATATTTTATTTTAAAGTTGTTTGAATTATTTAACACAAGAAAATGCATTTCTCAGCTTGAGTTTCATTTGCACTTCAACTTTTTAATTTTCACAATGTGGCATTAGAAATATTTTAACTTTCGTTTTTAGCCGGAGAAGGCATATTTTCGCTTCTAGGTAAAAAAAATATCACTGCGTGAGAAGCCTTTGACTGTCCAAAATCATGTTGAGCTTCTTATCACGCAGACGCCAGTGCAATTGCATTGCGCATTTATTCCCATGGGAAAAATTGCTAATAAATTCTCACGTCATCAGCATCAGAATTAGATTTACAAATTCTGTCGTACGTGGTAGGTATTGATTATGCTGCTTTTTGTGACACATTCACCTCGCTTCCTCGTACGTAACTCTGGTCTTGTACACATGTTAAAGTAAGTTTCATAGGCCTACGACAATTTATTTAAAATTTCTTTAGTAAAATCTATAATTTATTACTTATTTAAGAAATTGGTAAAATGCCTAAAATTCTTCCACTTTGAAACTGCGCCACTGGGCCATCCATGCACCGTGTAAACAGAAAATATATCTTTGGCAGCGTAATTTTCTTAATTCCAACGGCAGCATTAATAAGTATCATGGAAACCCGCAATAACACATTAAGTTAAAAACATTTTCAAATATGCAGTAGAAACTGATAACATAACAGATTTCGCATTGAGTGCTGATAAAGAAGTAAATGAGATGATTAAGTTCCGTAGAAAATGTGGAGGAAGTTGGACAAGTTAATTCACGGCGGCCTTATAACATGGTAAAGAGTTATAGTATTGCAGCACTCACATTGCTTAGTATTGTACAAGAATTATGAACATAATTTATGTTTATTCTTCGGAGTTGTGGTAACTTTTGTTTGAAGAACGTAATGCTGATTTTTAACTACACAGGAAAGCCATAGCGAGTAAAGTAATTGCTAAAAAAATAAGTTATCTTATAGTAGTTTCCATGCTAAAACTTTAGCAGAATTGTACCTGTCAGTACAATTAATAATTACCTAATTTATTCTCCTGAAATTGACAGTCATAGGCTTATTCCTACTTAATTTTGTAACAAATCCAGTGGTTTATTAAGTGTGCACCGACAAATCAATAAACATAAACAGAAAATTGTCTGGTGTGTTTACGAAATGCATGGCGGAAGGTTGTGAAATGCATATATACAAAAAACAGGTAAACATCGGAATGCTGAATTCGTTGATAAGGGGATGGTAGCGCCAACTACAGCTGACTGAACTCGATTTGGATTGGATAGCGCTTATTAATATCTCCCGATGTTATGCCCGAAGGCTTATCAGGAAATGGCTTATAAACTAACCTATAACTAGAGCCAAGATTATACGGTGAATACCGATAAAACCGAAATAACACCGCAAGTTAATACACCGCGAGACACCAAAATGCAAGTTATACACCGCCTAACACCGGAATTTCAGTTAACACACAAAATAAATGACATTTAGCCCAAATAGGCCCTATACTATTTTATCTGTGAAACCTTGACCAACAATCTTTATCCAAAAATATACAAACCGAGTAATGATATAAATAACATAAGATTTCGGATGATGGGAAGAAAAAAAAGTAATTTTAAGCTGTTGTCATTCAGGCTGAGTGAATAACAGCAGTAAATATTGAATACTATGTGGATGAGAAATGATCATTTAATGAGAATAGCCCAATTGTAAAAGCAAATATAATAATAATTTTATTTCCAGTATTGAATTTTTTTTTTCTCTAAAAATCCGTATCCAAGCCATTCGTGTAAGACTGCAGTGAAAAATCTGCACTGTTTAATAACCTCAACATACAAGTTACGAAGAAACACATCCTTTTAATCGTGAATTTTTAACGTATGGTAATGCTCTGCGTTACCTTTGTTCAAATAAGTAGTTTTCTCTTGTTTAGGCAATTACATAAACATCATAAAATTTTAATGGAAATATGCATATAAGAATTAATCATTAATCACTTTTAATAATAACATATGCATTAAAACAACACAGTAAAATTTGGCTCTAATAATAGACAATTTAGTAATGATGTATCAATTTCTAAGACTTTTATAATAAAACCGATAGCACAGAAATCAGGTATTTTAAAAATGAAATTAGCCTTAGAATAACATCACCAAATCTTGCCCCTACATTTAACCTACATTAAATTAAGACCCATGCCTTAATTGGTATTCGAACCCAGAACCTACGGCACCCCAGACCGGCGGCGCACCAACCGACAGGAGGTCGGCTACTGAACTCGGGAGACACCCACATCGCTCCGGGCAGACCTGAAAAACCAGTGAGATGATACTAGAAAATGATGGAGCAGCGACGATGAGGGAGTTCATGTGAAAGTCTTGAGAAAACCCGTACATCGCTGTGATATTAATTTTACCGGGACCTCTACTCGAACCTCAGACCGTCAGCGGGTTAGGGCTAGTCACTAGGCTATTGCTGCGGCTGCCATCAGTGGGGGTTGCTAGGAGGCACGTCAACGCTGGGTGCAGCACGACCTCAGCAAGCCGCCTGATTGTTGTATCAACACTCCCAGGGGGAAGGGTAACAAGGTCGGGGTCGTCAGTATATAAGGCCAGGACAATGGTGGCTCGGGGCGCCATTTTGTTCCAGTCTGTCGAAGGCACTGCCGGTTCAACGCCCGCCAGGAGGACCACCAGTCCAGTGTTCCTGTGGTCATCGCCATCTTCGCCAGCCGCCGTCAAGAGCCCTCTCGCAGCTGCCTACGTTACCCCAGGGTAATTGTAGTTACTATTAGGGCGATTTAGGTTGCGTGAGGTGACGGGATAGGCGAAGGCACATTCAGGCTCCATAAGAGCAGAGAACTCTCTGTAATTATCCAAATTAAGATGTTAAGCCTCTAGCACATATTAGCGTAATTGTAAAGGTGATTGAATATTGTCTTAAACCCAGTCACATCTTGAGCGGCTTAATTGTAATATAAGCATACTTGAATAAATAGTTTTTTTATATATCGGACTCCTATTATTCCCTCTCTTAAGTGCGTGACCTTTCCCCTCTGGAAGGGCCACAGCACTATGGAACAAACTTAGGTCTCTCTGTAACTCATATAAGCGTTATTAAAAATTATGCATTTCTGAATTATGTTAAGTTACGGTGGTCGCATGGCTCAGCGTCACGGCCTCCCCACTAAAGCGATCCTAGTTCTATTCCAGGAGAAGTCCCACCAGGATTTTCCCACGTGTGGAAACGTGGTGTACGTCGCCGTTTTTTGGTCAGTTTTTTCTAAGTGTTCCGGTCTACCCCACCCTTACGTACTTTCCACTTCGTCTTCATTTTAGGGTCTCGTCCAATTCCACTCTTCAGGAATAATAGCTGCTTACTTATGTAAAATATATAGACAATTTAAACATTCATCTAACAACAAATGTGCGAGACATACAGATGTCACTAACAGTTATTTTATTATATACAAGAAATACAGTTAATATAATCGGAATTTTTCCTTACAGTAAACAATTCCATTTTCCTGGTTTCAAGGGAATCTTGAAAATTTTCGTTGTTCTGAACAAACTAATTTTTTACTCCTGGAGTTAGTTAAAATTAATGAATAGTAATTTGAAATACGCCAAATATTGAAGAAATTTTATTTAATGCTACAGAGAAAAAATACCACCACTTTTTAAACTTCATTCACATATTATTTTTACGACATTTTTATTATAATATACCTATTGAAAAAAATTACTGCTGATTACATAATCGTGGCTTTAAGATAATTTTGTTGTATTTTATTGAATATATGAAACTTAGGTGATTAACTATAATTACACTGCAGAAGTATACCAAACAGACGTATAAATTACTGTCGAATTTTTTTATTTTTAATTAAACAATTTAATTTATATATGTATATTTACATAAGGTAAAAGCTTAAAATATAAATCAAAACTTAAGTTGTGCTAAATACATTCTCTATCTAATATAAGAATTGGTTATAATGACTGACTTCTGTTTAATACACATACTTTTACTACGGTTGTGTTTCAACATAAAGGTATTAATTACAGTGATTTACGCACTAATATAAGTTTATTTCTTATCAATTATTTAAAGTTTTTAATAGTTCACACAGTAATCAAACAAACTGAAACCCAATACTACCGGTAAGTTTTGAGGCTCGATTAATATACTGTCTGACTTAGGTAAATGGTATGATTTGATGTGTAACGTATGAATGTAACCATTTAATAAAGTGTCATTATAAATCTCGTTTTAAACATTTTTTGTCTAAATTTTTCTTTGTATAAGTTCGATCATTCTTACTGAATAACTCCGTATACAATTTTTTCGAAGTGCTCTACGCTGGGATGTAAATATCTTTAATCTCAGTAAAGGAAAGTTTTAATAGTATGGGGAATTACTGCCGCTTTATAGTACGTATATTCACGTTTAATATTTTTTTGGGTATTTGCATTAATTTGTGACTTTTACGCTTAGCATTTTTACATGCGTATAAGGGAACTTAATTAAGTTTACAAGCCCTGCCACACACATACACACAGGCTGATTTGAACATGCGTATAAGGGAACTTAATTAAGTTTACAAGCCCTGCCCCACACACATACATACAGGCTGATTTTGATCCGATTTTCGCTTTGCTTTTGTGGCAGTATTCCTTAAAAAACTACAAATTGATTCTCTCTCAGCGGTATTTTCAGTTTGTGGATGCCCTTTAAGACTATGTATATATTTAGAAAAATATAACAATAATATAATTACAAAGAAATCTTCAACCAACCCATATTACGGAAGCTATAAGCGATTTCATCAGTCTAGTATTACGTATTTGGAAATGACTTAAGATTTTATGTATCACATTAAGTTTTTTTTATTACAGTTGACTTATGCAATGTTTTACTTTATTCTGCTATTTAATTAAATTTTTTTGCTGTTGTATATTTTAGATCAGTACAGGGAATTTCGACAGACAATGTGACAAACCTACACAGTACGCAAACAGTAAATGCACTTATTTGCAAAGTATTCTATCAGCTGATGAGTTGTTGCGGGATGTATGATGTTAGGTTGATAATTTTCATGACTATGAAAAAGATAGTACTCGGAATTAGAAATTGCAGTAGAAAACTTTAATCATATTGCAAGATGTATGGGTCTAATAACGATTTTCAAGTAATATCATATTTTTGGACTATAGCGAGTTGGTTTTGAGAATATGTGAAGCAATTACGTTAAGGATAATACGATTAATGAAACATTTGTAGCCCAGTGAACGCCATTGTGTACGTGCTCCTTATCATCATATCTGAGCTAATACTTTATTGGTACTGTCGAAATATTTTATTGGCAACTAAATTTTATTTTTTTCTATTTTCTTCAACTTGGTTGCAGGGGCCCTTTTATTCCGCACTTCTCTGAGAAAAATTCAGTATTTTCGAAATGTGTCAACCGCTTCGAAAAATGGCTTGGTCCGCCGCAAATAAATTGACATTGCGAAGATTTAATTAGTTGGTTTTGGGAAACAGGAGAAGTATTTATATACTGAATGATTCTGCAAATAAATAATTTCGTGTCAGTGGCAGACAAACTCAAATTTAGTGCAGTAATCGGCCAAGAGTTTTCATACTACGCGCGTTCAGGAATAGCTATTACAAATTACAAACCTCAAGTTTGTGTGTTTTTAAATAATGAATTTAAAAACAATTATTAGAATGTTTGAAATGTATTTGACCTAAAATAATGCCCTTTAAACTCTTTGTTTCATTGTGTAAAAATACAATTTTTTACTATATTAAATATCGGACGAGTGTGAAGTTAATTTCTATAAAAATGTTTACGATCCGAGTGTGTTTATATACCAGAAATCTGCTCGGGTAGCGACATATTTATAGCGTTTAATTTTTTCCGTGAAGTTCAGACTTTACAAATTATAATTATACTTTAAGATAAAACTTGACAAATTATTATTATTATTTGAATGCTATTTCTGTACGAAACATTTTTTTTAACTGCTTCATCAAAACAATACCCGATTTTAAATTATAATTGCCTCGTAAGAAGAACCACAAGTCAATGCTGTCACATGACGCATTTAAACTAAATATATACTCCCCCCTCCCCCCTCAATAAAATAAACAGAGGTCCGACAGTCTAAATTCACCATCACAAAAATAAAACAGTTTTGAATTGCCACCGATCTCCAATATCATACATTAAGTACTGAACAGGCGAAAGCTAACGTCAGTCTTTCAGTTCCTGCTATGAAGCAAAAGAAGAAGTTACCGATATAATTACTGTGTCTACTTTCCTCGACATGGCTGCAATTACTTTTTTAATAAATTATTAAATTATTAGCTGGGAGGTAGGTCTTGACGTCCCGCTGGAAGCATTATAATTACAGATAAAACCAGAAACATATGCAACAGTAGTGAGACAATTAAAAATATACACGTACCTTACCCAGGGGACCTAATCTCGAGATCGTTCGAGTGCAGTTAGTATACGAGACGTCTCGCACAGTCCGCAGTGTATACGATATAATTGTTGTAAGCTCCAACCTCTGGAACTCGCATACGTCTTCAGTGTGCAAGGGGAGTGCCAGGTAAGCGTATACGAATGACATTTAGTCATGATGGTGAACCTGCGGCGAGACGGAAACAAATATTAGCGGAACTCAGCCAATCAGAAGCGTCACTTGTATCGCGCGCGCTTGTTTATTTACATTGTACGCGGTTGAATAAGCAAATGGCTAAAATTACCAAAATAACCAATGAGCAGAAGTTTATTCTTTCGAGTTCGTAGAAGTGTAGCTTACGTAATTGAATAGATGATGTTGTGCCGTTCATCTATGATGTTTACAGAGAATTAATTGTGAAAATAAAATCTCGTGTTGTCCTTACTTAACCTCTACATACGTTGGAAATACCAACGAAATTAGATTATTGTATTTGTTAGTGGCATGACATGATGCAATATTTATATGCCTTACAGCTAATAATATGGATATTAAATGTTACATGGAACAGCAGATTTGTTTTTTGTATTTCATATAGTTTACGTGGCAGGGATTGGTCAGTAAAATTCTTCCCTGTGGAAATTACATACAATTTAATTCAGAGAACACAGTTGCGTATCATACATTGCCATAATGTTTATATTGCGTTATAAATAATGAAATGTGAATGTATATGATAAGATGCCCATCGTTTGGAGAGTATTAGCAGATACATGACACTTTTATAGACGTCGTGTTTGAGTAAGAGCAACTGTAAAGTCCATAGATACTTTTAGTGTAATAATACTGCAGACATAGATTAAAGGTATCAGCTGTTTTGGTTAGTAGGCTGTGGTTTTTGGCTAGTAGTCTGAAGTGCTATTGAATTTAATTAATTTACACTGTTAGAAAAAATTGTAGGAAACAAGAAACTTGCCCAAGACAAACTGACAGCTGACTGGACAGCCAAGTATGCCAGCCGCTTGTGGGAAGAAGTTTCTGTGAAATTGAAAGTTTGTACAATAATAACAATATTTGTTATTTACAGAGTTTTATATGCAAGACTGACTAAATAATAACTTATGACGTCTAACCAACCAACTAAGAGTCACTGAACAATAATGAACGTCAGTAGTAGGACTATGTAAATTATACTTTTACTCATAACCTCATTTGCACTCTCAACACACATATTAATTCTTGTCGATTCAACAAGTTCTTAATTTGCATACAATTATAAATTCAGCACAGCATAAATGATGTGTAAATAGAATTCACACAGCGTCAACAGTCGTCTTATTTCTAATATTTTGTTTGTTTCGATGCGCTACTCGTCTACGACTCCACATCTCGCACGGCGATGATCGAGAGAGTGGCCACTCGCACGGTCGAGACGTATACGATGGCTCTCTCGTATGGTTCGATCTTACCGTTTTCTAAAATCGTGTGAGTTACGACCGCAATTCGAATATTTCGTATGCGAGTGATGTTCGAGCTTAAGCCTCCTGGACTCGAACCCAGAAAAATTCGTACCATAAGCTTGTATGCAATCAGCTGCATAATTGAGGTCGGATTCGGAGCATAAACTTCATATTTAATCAGTCTAGCGTTCCGAATGATAGGGTTTACGAACTTAAAATATTTACAGAGCGATCATTTTGAAATTAAGTAACTGTGCCATTTATTTAGCGTTCTTAGCTTAATTATTGTCCGTCATTTTGAAAATTAAATGTCTGACGTACCTAAAACATACCATTTTATCTGCCGCCGGACTACCTGTTTGCCGAATTTGATAGGAGTGTGTGAATTGCTTCCCGTTATATGACATAAAACTTTTTTATTCGTGTGATGCTATCTTACAAAATGCGGACAAAAGATGCTTAGTGTAGATAAAGTTTACAGTTGTAACATCTAATACCGGAAAACCAAGTTAAGTTGGAATTGATTACATGGTTTTGCTGATATTGAATTTTAAGCTAAAATAGCTATATGGACAACTTTGTGTAAATAAGTGCCTAACGTACTTAAAACATACAATTTTACGTTATCTGTCATAGCAATACCTGTTTTTCAAATTTGGTACGAATCGGACAGTTTTTCCCGAGATATGACAAAAAATTATGTATTCATGTAGTATGTATTCATGCGTTTTGGTTCACCTGGCCTTTCACAGTATTACTTGCGTGCCAAATTGGGTGAGAATTAATTAAACAGTTTTTGTGATATAATGGAAAATCCTAATTTTTTAATTTGGCGCTATATTCCAAAATGACGAACCAACACCCATATTCATCTCAAACTATAATGCTAACATGATGCTCTGCCAGCATACAAAACTTGGTTTCACTCATTTGAATGGTTTCCGAGATATAACAATTAACCTAAATATTAGAATGGTTGTAATTTTGAAAGTAAGTGCCCAATGCGGTCGGAAACTAAGTACTATGTGAGTACCAAGTTTGGTGAAATTCGTTTGACGCGTTCAAGAATTGAGAGGAGGGACACACACGCACAGCATACACACACACACACACACACGTATATATGTAGGAAAGTGATCTCATAAAACTTTCTTTACTTTGGAAATTAGTCTAGTACGAGGAAAATGTTTGCATTGGACTCGTAGAAATTGTATACAAAAACCAGTTTACTCTGTTGACTGAACAGCTTCGGCGGAAGGATACATTGAGGCCGTGCTAATTTTCTAGAACTGTAGGAACATACTTTACGTAAATGAAACGGCCCCTAAAAGAAAACTTGTCAAAATTGCAGATTCGACGATTTTTCGGAGTTATTCAATTTTTCATTCTACTTATTTTTTAATATGTTTTCGTTGTGAAATTCTTTCTAGGTTCGACGACCAACGTATCCTCGTACATTTGTCTGGATTTCAGATGTTTCAAATTATGTATTCAATTTGTGCCCGTAGGCTTATGAAATCACCTGATTGTCTGTCTGGAATGTATGTCTCCTACTAATAACTTTTAAACCCGTACACCAAATTTCACATAACTGAGTCCAAATATGGTATTTAGCAAGTACGCCCTACTTATATCGTCTTCAATCACTCCAGGTACGTATTTTCGACATGGGGGCAATTTTAAATATTCAGGTCTTTATACAATATCTCAGAAGCCATTCACCGGATTTTAACCTAATTTGGTACACCGATAGTGCATGGTAAATGCATTGCATATTGACCATATTGAAAGATAGTGAAACTTAACAAAAATAAACCTCTTTCTTATATCTTGGTAATAACTCACCCGATTCCTACAAAATGTGGCGTATAAGTAATACTATCCTAGGCCATGCTTTTACTTCAAAATTAAATGGATAACGCACTTTTTTTCAAAATGGCAGCTACATAAATATTTTAGGGTTTATTTGCTCTATCACACATTTGACATATTTCAAACGAACTTGGTGTGCTGAAAGTACATATATATTACGATTATCAAATATTTCAATATGTGACCTCTTTTGTCTGCCATTTTGTAAGATAGCCTCAATTAAATAATTAGTTAATATGCCATATATCGGAAAAAACCTAATATTACCAAATTTGGCAATCAAGTAATAGTACAGTAGGCCATGTAAATGAACATGTTTTATTTGGTCAGACATTTATTTTCAAAATGGCGGTTATATAAACATTTCAGATTACTGTGCTATACCATCTACGTCAAGTGCATCTACCCAGACTTTCTTTTGTGTATCACTTTTAAAAGTTGAGGTATGAGAATAAATCAAGTTTTTGTCATATCTCGGGAAACAATCAACCGATTCCTATTGAATTCGCCGGACAAGAAGTACTACTAAAAGCTATGTGAAATTATATTTTAAATGTGGACAGGGCACTTATTTTCAAAATTTCATCTTAACTTTGTATGTTGATGGTATCTTTTACAGCAATCAAATGTATCTACACAGAACCTCTTTAGTCTATCATTTTGTAAGGTAATGCTACATACTATTTTGTCTTATATCGGTAAACAATCAATTGATATCTACCGAATTGGACAAACCATAGTACTATCGTAGCCATGTAAACGAATATGTTTCTAAGTTGAGACCATATTAATATTTTAATTTAGTATATAGGATGTGAGTAGAAGAAAAAGTATGTTTTAGTACAACGTGGGGGCGCGGAGCATCGGAGACGACCGCTGCCAACTTAAATTTCCCTTTTCCCCTCAAAATTCTCCTTTTCCTCCTTAAAATCGACCAAATTGCCCCCAAATTTCACTTTTTCCCTCAAAATGACCCTTTTACTTTAAAAATTCCCTTTTTTTTTTTCTAAAAAAAAGCACAAATAACCCCCCCCCCCTTTTTTTTTCAAGGTTGCAAAAACTATTTTTCGATCCATCGGAAGGATAAGGGGGGATCATTTTCGAGGGAAGAGCAGTGGTGACTATATAGGTTTTATTGGCATAGGGTATGCCAAATCGATATACGGGATCTGGTATCGGTGCTACAACCAACCATCAGCCATCTTGGTTCTTATCCGCCATGTTGGGTGTCGGTGACTTTTACTTTGACATCTGAACTTGACCCTAGCGACATTTGACATTAAACCTAGAATTACCGAGAAAATTAAAAAATAATTTTGAAGAATAAAAAAAAAAAAATGAAAAAAATACCAAATAATTATATATATTATTTCAACATTTATTTTAAAAATTACAATTTTTTTCTGGTTAAGAGGAGACCAGGGAATGTAACCGACCTGCCGCCATGTTATGTTGTCATCCAACTGCCATGTTAGGTCCAAGTGACCTTGACACTATTACCGTGACCTTGGATGACATTGAAAACAGAAATTCGAGAGAAAATTATAAAAGTTGAATATATTCATAAAAGTCAGCGAGCATATTATATTACTGAATACTACAGCTATCTTGGATCCATGTGAGCTGGACCTTTGACCTTGAGCCAAAGTGATATTTGACCTTGAGCCCAAAAATTCATCAAAAATCCCAAAAAGTTCCTAATGTGCTATAAAAAATTAATAAAAATATTACTAGATATAATTTTTAAAAATTATTTTTAGAAACTTACATTTCCGTAAGTCCCACACAGTACCATGTCCAGCAGACGGCTGCCACCCCTCCAATCAATCACATTGTATTAACATTCCCCTCCCCTTTCCTGTATTTATCATTGGTTAATTAGTCGGCAGCATATTCTACATCTAGCAAAATTGTGGTTCTCATAAGTGTTATTATCTCGAAGTTGTGAACTTTATTTATTATAACATAATATTCGTTTAATTAATTAACTCATGCCATCTTTGATGAATACTTAACTTTTTAAACTAGGAAACTCGATAGCATCGCAAATTATCCTAGTGGTTTTTTTAAGCGTTGCAGACAAACTGAATAAAATCACAAATGCGAAAATAGTGAACCATTAACTTGCATAATTTATGGAAGGGTGTCCTCATTTTATTTTATAAAATGTTGAGACTGTTCGAATTATTTCATTGCATAATAATAATGAATCGAAAACTGACCGATAAGGTCTGCCAAACAATATCTATAACAGATGTGGATCAGATCTTCCCTGTTTTAGTCAAGCATCCTGAACGTCATAAGTAATGACGGTGCTCTCGAATCACTGCATTCATGTACGCAACAGCTAAAATTCGCTCATTCAGTTGCTTCTTATACACTTCGTAGTACGGCTATGTGTTCACACTAGGCAGGTTTATGTGTATAGAGCATTAAGTGTATGTGCTTAGATTACTCTTATTTATCAAACTTACTTTCAAACGAATAATCATTACAGAACAATCAAGCTCAAAGACTAAGTTTCCACATCCTGTTCTGGTACTCATAAAAATCGTCTCTCGTCCTAAAAAAGAAAAGAAGCAGATGTGAAATCATGAGTGTATTAAGTTGAGTCATCATGAGAATATTTTCAGTATGAAACAACTCGTCCAGACAACAAGCATGTATCCACAAGACATAAATTCATACGGACTCTTGAATAGTTTTGCTGTTTAGTTTTGTCAATATCAAGGGCGTATCCAGAAATATTTCCGAGGGGAGAGGGGGGTGCTGATGAGTAATACGTCGTTCACAAGTCACAGTAGAAGGATAGAAAAGGAAAGGAGGACAGAAACTATTTATGCAAAAATCGCTCACATTTTTACGAACTATGTACTTGACTATATCTCCCCCCCCCCCAGTTAATTCAGAAAATGAAAGTTTTGATGTATAAGATGTAATCATATGTGTCTTAATAACAAATTAATAAATATAATTATTGCCATTTTAATGTAGTGTGTAATAAATGCCTTCAGTGTGGGTAATAACAAATATATAAATATAATGATTAATATTTTGACAATAGGGTTTTTAAAAATGTGTGTCATTTCGTCGGGGGGGGGGGCGGCGCTGCAACCATCTCAGCGCCCCCCCCCCCCAACAGGATTATATTTAAATTTAAAAAATTTCTTTCTCAAACATTTAGCGGAAGAAAAAATTGTGGATAGAAATAATGTTTTACGTATTGGCATTAAGTACAAAAATATATTCTCAAACAAAAACTGTTTGTTCTTATATATTTCAGGTAATTTATGTGTACAATAACAAGACGCCCGAGAAAACTTAGCTTAATTAATATTACACCTTTGAAAGAATTATAAAATTATAATTTTCGTATATATTAAAGCAGGTTTTCCACCCGGTGGTATCCGAAGGCGATTCAGGTGATACGCGACCCTATAGAAAAAAAATATGGTTTCGTAGAAGGGTTAAAATTACTTTTGTGTCCACAAAGTGTCTCGTTTTTCTACCGGAAATTCCCGTTTCACTCCGAAAAAAAAAAGTTGCTTTTCTCCTCCGAAACACTCGAAATTGTATTAAAATGTTCAAAAAATGCTAACTTATCACACCTCCGGTATTTAGGAGATACGCCTAATGATCATAATAATCCCAAGTGTTACTCAGTGATGCAACGTTTGGGTAATACTGAACTAAATTATGATTTATTTATACTAACGTTGAATTATAGGAATTTACGTATTATGTACTTCATCTGTAAAAAATTACATTTTCCTCACGTCCCAAACAGTGAAGATTTCAAAGAATACATAATTGTTAAAAAACAAAAAATATTACACACACAATTTAAGTTATCTAGCCATGCGTACGTAAATAGAAATTTGTTTTCGCATCTACAGTAAGAAAATATACTCATACGTTGAACGAAAATTGGAAATACGAACCTTTGAGTAAAACAATAAATATTACTTTTATTTAACGGTATAGCCAGGGGTAAGGAATGCAAATAAAAATGTTCATGTATTACACAAATGCAAGTGCAAAAAAAAAAAAAAAAAACGAAAATAAATCCGGTTATATTCCCCGTATCCGACTTCGCCCGATATTTCTCGGCTCATGAATAAAACTTTGAGAATTAATGCACTGATGTCAAACCAACTTCCTTTCCCCTTCTCGTCGGGAGGAAGAAACTTTATAACGTTATCGACGGAGATAGCCTTAACTTCACAGGCGAGCTCATATCAAACACATTTAAATATTTTTTTCCGGCGGAATATTTCCTCTAAGGCGGTACATTTCTCCGAGTTACTACAAAAACTTTGCTCAAAGATAGTTGTGCCATGAAGGAGTAAATAAAAATTTACTGATGCGGAAGCGAGTCGTACGAGTATTACTAGTTACTTTTTCCTTTCAGCCATTCTTCATACATTGACCATATTTTCGAATAAGAATTGCTATGTAAGTAGCAAACACAGTGTGAATATTCCACCTCACTCGGAAGTTAACGTCTAAAGCTAAAGTAAAATATATTTATTGACTACTTTTCCAAATGAGATGGCTTTCAAAAGTGCTCACGTTACCGTGAATAGCCTATACTTAAAGTACATTAACATTCATCGTATTAAAAAATATATATATAAGGTACCTACAAGAGACAGCCAGGAATATGCGGATCTCAAATTCGTCTTTAGTAGCACTCAAACATACAAAACTAAACATCATACCTGCTACTAGTAATAGTTTTCCTCCATCAAAGATGGTTAATGATGAGACATAAAGTCAAACATAAAAATTAATATGTTTTCATTTATTCATGCAGCGAATTTAATCTTGTCCTTAGGAAGCAAATGGTGCAACGCCCATTGTAAACACAGAATTTAATTCTTGAAGAAATAACTGATGAAATTTAAACCAAGTCACAGAATTTCAAACCCTATCCCCGAAAACTTATCCACTTACGGCACAAGGATCTTACGGGATAGTTCATTGGCATTTTTACTCAAGATTGCCATAAACTACTAATGGCATAATGCGAATTCATCAGTTCCTTTCACTGGCTCCGTTCTCGGTTGGTTGACTATGGCATTACGTATCATGCATAGTGGTGTCATTATAGGCGAAACCAGCGACTCAGGTAATAAGAATCGGGGAAGAAAGTAAATAGGACATGGAAAGTTAATAACATTGACCTGCAGTGGTTTTGGAAAATAACGTAAAACCGAAATCAGAATAGCAGTGTCGGTAATCGAACCCGGATCCTCACGAATATGGGTAGAGATTGTGTTACCATTGCGCTATCTGTCTTGGTTTCGCTGTTCAGAAGATATTAGATAATTCCCGTTGCCCTAACTTATAATACGATTGAATCTAAACACTAATTCATGTTATAATTTTGTTCAACGATTAAATCACTTTCCACCTCTTATATTTAGTCTTGTGGCTTTTGGATCGATGTTACGCCACAATGAGTTTTATTTCGACGTGCCAAATTTTAAAACCACCTGCCATGTCCCCATGTGCCAAAAATTCTCCATTTTGGACACTTATCTTTAAGGTAAGAATTCTCGTGTATTTGGTGTTGTAGGTATTCGTGCACGACAGAGAATTTCTCAAATTAACTAGCAAACTATATGGGAATAATTATAACCGTGCATCGCCCAATTATAAACCGGGTTCTTTGTGCTTTCAAGAAGAAGAACACACTCATAATAATAAATTCTGTTTAAAACGCGGAATCTGTATAAGTGATGAACTGTAAGAAATTTTAATTAGTCCAATATATTACAGAATTTAACACAAACACTTGAAATAATTGGTTACAATTTCCCTAAGACACAAGACACACACGGCTCTCAAGTACTCGCTGTTAAGAGCCGCCCAAATCTCTTCACTTACCCTAAGACACAAAAATTAATGTTAAAATATGTAATTACTGTAGGATAAGTTAAAATGTGCTGTTGCAGCGTTGCGCGTGAATAGTAATTTTATACCATGTGAGATAATTTGTGTGGGATTGTCTCCACCATTATTTTGAGCAAACACTAAATTAATGTTAAAATATGTAATTACTGTAGGATATGTTAAAATGTGCTTGGTTGCAGCGTGCGTATAATAATTTTTTGATTACCACTGTGAGATAATTTGTGTGGGATTCTCTCCACCATTATTTTGAGCAAACACTAAATTACTTTGAAGTAACCAGAAGCCTGTAACTTAGTGTTTACAAAATAAAAAAATGCCTTATACAATCAGTATCGAGTTGTTTGAAAGATTCTTGCAATGGAAGTGAATGAGAAAGTGAAATATTTTGGACATACTCTATTGTTACACTATTATGTCTTCTCAGGAAACAATGTTTGAGACATGAAACAAACACGAAAAATGAGCCAAGGGTGGCTGTAGTCAAAATATATAAGTAAAGTATATAATACATTCCACAAGGAATTTTGTCAGATAAATAACAAAATATAAAAACAAAATAAAATAAATTTACAGAACGGTTAAGTAGACAAAAAACTATAATAAACAAAAAAAACTGAAAAAAAACTCAGAAAAAACTTTAAGGACAACATAATGATGACACAGACGCTTAGTTGGTTTCAATCAAACTGAAAAAGTGAGAAAAAATTGAAAAAACCAAGTACAACACAACTGATACAGCACAGACGAACACTGAGACAAAGACAAACCATCGCACAAGAATGACGACACAACAATGACAACACAGAATAACACATCAGGTTCTCTTAGACAAGCTCGTCGCAACGTTTCAGGAGCTGACATCTGCTCCCGTCTTCTGGCAAACTAAGAAACACGAGTTTCCTATATATTGTATACACCCCTTCTCTTTGCACAGCCAATGGCATTCAAGCTGTGTCCTGACTGGCCGTACACCTAAGAGTGGTTCATATAGGCTATTGTCCTTGTGCAATGGCTGTTCCACATTCGTTTTATGATACGATTTTGTTTCTTTATTAATTAGAGGCTTCCGTATGTTTTTTTAATTCAATGCTCTGCTGACTGAATACTAATGTATTGCTCACAATAAATGTTGTTTTATTTTCCTTTTAATTGAGTGTTTTTCTATAGTAAGTGAGGTAGCAGTTTGATTGAAACAAACTATTCGTCTGTGTCGTCATCATTGTTTTGTCCTTGGGTTTTTCTTTTTTCTTTTTTTTTTTTGTTTAATTATTTATTCTGTAATTTTTTGTTTTTCTATGTTGTTATTTATCTGAAGAAATTCATCGTGGAATGTATTATACGTTTTACTTATATATTTTGATCACAGCCAACCTTGGTAATGTTCTGTTTTTTTTTCATGTCTCAAACTTAGTTTTCTGTGAAGACATAGTGTAGCAATGGAGTACATCCAAAATATTTCACTTAAAACCATTATCATTGAGTGCAGTGGTGATTTAATAATAATTTTGTGTTTGTCATAAAAGAAACTGTAACTCCAAATTAAAAACAAACAGTAGATTTATTGATTTTTCATTGAGCTTATGGTATTACAGACATTAAAATCAATGGATTTGACGCGATATCGGTAGCAACGTATCAAAAAGTGTGTTCCTGCGATTATTGCGACATTATAATCAAAAATAATTATAAGGGTTACTTTTGGGAAAGTACTTTCTTAAAAATAAACACATGTTCTTCCTACCTACGTACTTACTCCAAGAACTGGAGATCATATTTTCCCCAGAGTGCTAACTCAATACACAGAGTAGTTAATGAGCTGGATGTGCAGCCATTTCTGAAGATCCAGCTATTATGCGTTCTTCGATTTTGTAAAACGCTAATGCTAATTCATTAAACACAAAACTTAAAGAAAAAACAGTCAAAATTTGTAGCAAAAAATTTTTATTCCACAACAGTTTCAACTGTAATTACACTTGATATTTTTACAGGGCATTTTATATTCCTTAACATTCATACGAATAACTAACACAATTAAATTTCTTACTTAATACATGGATTATACAAAAATCCAAGCACTTTTATGCCCATTGTTCAAAATGTATTTTCATTGAGATATGACATCAGATGGGCTCAATTCTGTACTGTAAGTCTAAACGCGCCTGCTAAAACTATCTCGATAACTGTGCGCTAGTTATTTGTGGCCAGAGTGAACTAGTTCTGTTTCAAAAAAAAAAAAAATGTATTAACCAACGAAAACTGGCACAGCTCCAATCACGATAGTGGTTGCAAATGTCAGTGGTTCTTCCTTGTGGGACGTTACAGACGGGGAGGTACCGATCTGTAAAATATTAACGCGTGGACAGCATCCCTTATGCTTAAAAACAGTTCACTTCGTGGCCGATGGGGAGGGACGCTAACAGTCATTATTTGGGAAATCTACGAAATACTGTTGATCGCCATATGACGTCTTGAGAAGTTAAAAGAAGGACATATGTTGTTAATCTGGTTCTGCATCATCGACCTACAATATGGTTTCTTCTCAGGTAGAGTAGGACTAACCGTAACTAACAAACTCTCAATTTATTGTACTGTTTACTCTGCAGATTTAAGACGCATGAAGGGGAGTGTTACTTATATTCAACTATTATTTCATTAAAATTATGATTTTCTTGCAATAATATCTCAACGCAAATATCAACTTTCGTTCATCATGTTATTATCGTTGTGTATAATTAATCAACATTAAATTACAGCAACTAATGTGTAACAAAACAATTGCAGTATTGTATTGATAAAGGAAGGGGGAATGGGGTTATATGGGGCATATCTTCCCCTTTCCCAAAAATCGTAATATGGACATGATACTATCCTGTGAATGTTTTAAACTGAAATTAAATAATCAGGATTGTTAAAAATACTGATTATTTTACATTTTATTAATGTTATTGTTTCCTATCATTTTGTGATGAGACAGCGACTACCTCACATGCCTCGGATCGAGAAAATTCTAGACGTGCGCCGACACAATGGAAAATTATCCCCCCCCCCCCCCCCCAGCCCATGAAAGACTCGATCCCCTCCTCATTCGGTATTACTGCATATAAACGCGCACAAGTAACGCATTTGTTACGAAATAATCGGCGCTGTTTTTGCATTTATATCGATTACAGACAAAATAAGTGCAAAAGAGTTATTCCGTGTTCCGTGGTGTACGTTTCGCTGAATTCGCAGTGACGAAAATATATCCCGCCATCATCTATTCACCACAGCAAGTATAACGTGCTTTGTTTCTTGCATCGTTGACTGTCGAACACAGAGTTTATGCCTGACTACATCATTTTACCTCGAGAGTTCATATCCAATTAAAAAAAAAAAAAAAGAATCTTTAAAATGGTCGTCTGCTCACGTGATTTCTGTTCTGTCAAAACAAACAAAGCTTGCAGAAAATAAAAACAAAAGATAGAGACGTGTACTGTCGCTCCGGAAACTGAACACAAAATATAGACATGGGATTCCGGTGAAAATGAATTATTCAGGGAGATTATAGTATTTGTGATTTGAAGCAAATAAAAGGCTATACTATTACGTGTACTATTCGTAGCAGTTACCGGGAGTCAGCAACATACAGCTGCCAGGAAGTTGGTGATCTTATGGCAGATGGCAGCAAACGTAAATATGAGCTTACAAAATATTAACTAATCGGTTGCATATGGGATAGCGTTATTACCAATATCAAACAATTTTGCAATGATTTATGCAGAGCAACCTTCAAGCACGTTCAGAAGTGCATTGATCTGGATAAAGAAATTTATGTGAACCAGTTGTAAAACAAATAAAATTTTCTCTGAATCACTTGTACACTAAAACTGCCGGAGAGCATCCTTGTATCTTTCCTTATGCACATTAAGTTTTACGTTATCGTATGAATATGTTGTTAACTTCAAGTCTGAGTTTATAAAATACAGGGTGAGTATAAAAGAATATCCCAACTTTGAAGAACTATAATATCATAACCAAACAACCTTCGTTGACCAACCAAATGAACCGTGATCGCTCTTTGGTGTGATTTTCTATACATTTGTTTGCATGAGGCGGAGGAATATCCTGGAAATAGAACTTCAGTAGAACTTGACAAAAGTTGGCGATACCACGAACAACCTATAGTTTGAAGCAGTGTAAAATATGAGCGTTCTGAAAAAAAAAAAAGGGTGCCGGGGGGGGGGGGAGAAGTAGGGAGTTGTTTGGGGGGAGAATGGAGAACCGGCTGATTCAGAACAATGCAGCGGATATCAGCAATTCATCTGGCCGCGAGTATGTACGGGGCGAGTGGTATCGGCAGGATTATAACAGACTCCGGCGGGGTTGAGGAGCGAAGGGGTTGGCCAGGGACACGGGGGCTGCGGCTTTGTACGTTCGCGTGGCCGACAAACGAGCGAGCTCGCGGGTTTACAATGGCGGCGCGAAACACTGTAGTAAACACTCGTTCACCGCCCCCCAGTCGCGGCCGGCCGGGATACAAATTAACAACGTCAACAGCGCCAAGCATCGCGGGGCAGCGATAACGCATAGCCGCCGCAGTGGGATCGGAGAGGTGGCGGGGGTTAAATGAGTCCCCCTCCCCCCTGCACCAGCCCCGAGAGATCAGAGGTCTCTAGGTCCTCGTCCTGTGAACTCGACTGTGAGAAAGAGTGTGAGCGGTAAAATGAGCATTTTCGAAATCAATGAAAACAATAATTGGCCATAACTAGATATACATGATGAGTCTCAATTAGACCGACAAACTTCGGAAACTAATTTTTCATAAAAAAGTAAAAAGAAAATATACGCGACACTTTATACCTAAACCGAATATTAAGGGAGGCATGAGCCCTCGAAAAAAAACGAGATTTTAAGCCTTATTTGTGGAAAATATCGGCTCTTACGTTGACGGTCCCGATAGCATACAATAATGTTCCGAAAGTTGTCATTGTATTTTACTTCGTTGCCGATATTTTGCACAAATACGGTTTAAAACCTCGTTTTTTAAGGGCCCGAACCTTCTTTAATATTCGGTTTAGGTATAAAGTGTCACATATGTTTTTCTTTTACTTTTTCATGAAGAATCGCCTCCCGAAGTTTATCGGTATAATTGCGAATCAACCTGTATACTACAATGTCACGTAGGCTCCCAGTTATGTTGGCAGCAAATTAACGGAAATATAGCGTTCTCACGTAAAGTGAGCAGTTTTGAAAACCTTCTCACTTATAAAAATAGTCAACAAATATATTTTGTTTTAGCCATAGATGTTAACTTCCGAGTGCGATGGAATATACACACTGTGTTTATTACTTTACATGGTAATATATATTTTAAAAGGCAGTAAAAGGAAAAAAACTGAAAGAAGAATGTAACAAGGGCCTCAAAAGTGCTCACTTTATCGTGAACAGCCTATTGGTTTATTATTCTCAGGTTGGGAACAAAAAGAGATTTATTTTGGAAGAGTTTGCAATAGGGGAAATTTTTGCTGCTAGGTGCACAGTTTTCCAAAAGATAAATTTTAATTAAAATTTTAAGTCCCGTGAATAATGAAAGAGAAAGATTTTACTTAGTTATGAAGTTATTTTTAATTTGATTTATGATTATTGCAATTAATCTATTTTTTATGTAGAAAGAAAGAGAAAATCTGGTACACATACGACACTAGCGCTTACCTAGTGGCGAAAAATTTTGGTTGCCAAACTTTTAACTTCGATCTTCCAAATCTGTAGTAGAAGTAGGAACCTTGGCAATATTTACATTTATAGCTACCGACGTCAGTATTATTTTTTTATGCACGACACAAAAGCACGAATTTACATACTATCAACACATTTACTTTAAAAAAAAATTCACTGTTTTACATGGATGGCGTATGAGTAAAGTGAGACGATCCGTGATAATGTTAATTTTACTGGAGAAAGATACACAAAATAACTATATTTAGGGCAGGAGTATCCCAAGTACTAAATGAAACGTGAACAAACTAAATTTGCTTTTTATATTTGATTGGAATCTTGAAAGGACTACGCAATGAAATATTTTTTCTATGAATTCGTTGTTTGCGCGAAAACGGGTGGATTTAATTAATTTAATATTCTGGTAGACCTTTTGCCAGAAAATGTGAAAACTAATTATCTCGACCGATATTTTCCTTATATTTTTATCATAATAAGCGTCAGTTATACAAAGAGAAAAACAAATTATGAAAGTGGCAAAAATTCGCAATTGCAGAACTTGTCGGCGTTGTCTCTTTGAGCGGTAGGAGAAAATTTCAATGATACGGACGATAAAGTGAGTACTTTTGAAATCAACCTTAGAAAAAACGTCGCTGGCCCTGCTCGCATATATTTTAATGGCCTCTCTGAGTAACATGCGCCCAGTTAAGTTGATAGCGAATTATAGAAAGTAGCTTAATAGCATAACGCCGAATAAAAGATGCTAGGTAACCATTTGTGAAAACTTAGATTATTTCTTTCACTTTCTACTTTTTTAATGCACAGAAATGTAAAAGTGAGGGAATTTTTTTTATATATTTACTTTCGTAATATTTTCACAGTTTCAATTGACCGACGCATGAATCAAGTGCTGAGTCCCGTGGCAATGTTAATTTTACATAAGGCGAAAGAAGACGTAACGTGCATACAAGTAGATCTTAAGCAGGGCCTTTGAAAGTGTTAATTTCACCGCGAACAGGCTATACAAATATAATTTGCAATGAAACGCTGCACGCCTTGCGCTTAGGAGCGATGCGGCGCTAGTCGTGCGTGTTAGTTCCGCCCCTATCGCTATCCACTTCTGGGCTTGTAACGCGCAAAAGAGCACCAGGTACTGTACATAGGACGTCTTCAGGGCTGGTAGGGATTTATTAATGTATTTACTTACACGCGACTTTTTCCACAACTAGGTGGTTTACATCTGAGCGTGTCATATTCTAAATAGTTCACTGCAAGAAACGATGAGACCTATAGATAACTAGATCACAAATTGAACATTTCACTGTATAAATCACAATTATAACATTTCCCGCGTACTTGCCAAATAATAAAAACCAAAGAAATTTTCATTTATACAAAAATGAAGTTAGGTAGGACTTACGAGGAGAATGGACTGAAGCATTTTCTGTTCTCGCGAATACGCCTATCTCGGTAAATAAATGTTCTGCAAATACTACTTTTTGCCAGAAAATATTAAAAAAAAAAATAAAAAATTATCTATGCCCCTATTTTTTTTGCTTCTTTTCATATTAAGTGTATTCTTGGAGAAAAAATTTCGTGGAAATGGTCAATTATCGCACTTCTAAATCTTGCCTATGGAGTTTCCTTTTCGGGCGTAGTGTAATATGTGGGCTTTAATGGCGTGTAATAAAATACCTATGTTAAAGAACTAATTTGCTCCTTACAGTGTCACGACGGAAACACTGCACGCCTTGCTCGTAGGAGCGATGAGGCACTAGGCGTGCGTATTAGTGTCGCCCGTATCGCTCCCTCGATTCTTGACCTTGAACGCCCAACTCCGTCCCACTCTTAACGTCTCGTCGACAGTGAGGTAACTAGAGACGGAGTACACCACTCAAAAAGGAAAGGGGAACAAATCCTCCACGAACTGTACTAAGGATCTACTCCAGCAGTACTTAGGAAAGACATTGGGGAAAAGCGGATAACCGAGACTAGAATGGCCGTAACGGTAATCAAACCTGTATCCTCCCGAATGCACACAGAAAAAGAAAAATTTACTTTTAACTTAAGTCTGTTCACGATAATGTGAGCACTTTTAAAATCAACCTTAGAAAAAAGCCACTGTCACTGCCAATGCCCTGCCTGCATATACTTAACGGGCGCACTGAGTGACATGAGTCCAGTAAAGTTGGTAACCATGGTTGGAAAGTAGTTCCGTATTTTTAAGTCAAATAAGAAGTGTTAGATAGCCATTTGTGATGACTTAAAATTATTTCTTTCGCTTTCTGTTTTTATAATGCATCGAAGTGCAAAAATTAGCAGATCAGTAAAATACATACTTTTCAAAAAATTTCACATTTTCACTTTACCGACGCATGAATAAAGTAATGAGGCTCATGGCAATGTTGATTTTATAAAAGGCGGAAGAATGCACGACGTTCGTACAAGTAGGTCTTAAGCAGGGCTTTCAAAAGTGCTCATTTTACCGTGAACAGTCTATAGGTGGTGCTACTAGCGGTGAGATGTGGGTAAACTTCTAGGTACTTTTTCAAGGGAACCCTCACCCCACCTACCCCTCCCACGCTTGATGTAATACATTTAGCATGAACGTTGACGAAACGTAAACTGGGATGTTTTGAAAGATGCTTATATAAATGTTTACAAATATTCTCTTCGCTTCATACTAGCGAGGTGTTTGTTTTCGATGAGTACTCTAGCATGTCACCAGAAGGGACATTGGAATTGCAAATAGGAAACCTCGTCGTTCATTACAAAAACCAATCGTTATCTACTTTGTATCGAATTCCGCGTTATCTACAACGAATCGTAAAAGTGTATATAATAAAACTTTCATTCGTATTGAAGTAAAACCCTAATCTACAATAAAGGCCGGGGGGTTCTCATTTGAAACGTTAACATTGCACACCTTCTCTCCCGAACAGCATCCCAACAGATGGGATAACGGTGAGCTTCCTTGAACCCTCGAAAATAGTAGGGGTTTACTTGGAAATGTGCAATGCATCTACTGCACGTTATTTCACACTCTCAAGTTAGATGAATCACCTAGCATTGTAACGAAAACACGAATTATACGCGGACGAAAGCTAGTATTGTAAAAAGCGGAGAAAGGGAAGGTAATATCTACTCATGTGAATAGAGTATTAAAAAATACTATATTAAACAAATGGAGGGTAGTAAATTTCAAAGAAATATAAGCAACTACTAAATACAATTAATATAAAATTGGTAGTGTTAATCAAATACATTTTCTGTTTCCTTGAAATTTCGAAAGAATATATTGTTTATCAAGCAGTGCTCTAACTGTCATCTTAAATTTAAGCAAATATATATATTTCGTTTGCCCACGCACATTTTATTTCACTGCCGGTGTCACACTGTCCATCTTCGGTTGAGCAACCAATTATCTAGATATTTCAATTATTGTTAAGATATTACGCTTCGGTATTATTGAAACATTGTTTTATTTGCTCTCAAGGATAAGTCGAACTACAAAAATTGGGGGAACTTAATACATGTCGCTCCTTTTGTGCCAAAACAAATGTTACGTAAAACCAAGCACAATACTGATGACGAACCAATTATCAAGTGTCTACTTTATTCGGATATGTGGAGGACAGCATGACATAAAAAAAGAGATAAGTATTTTTGGAAGAAAATATGAAAAATATATTGGGATAGAAAGTACACCATTCGTAAGAAAATGCTAATAATTAACATCATCAATGTATAAGGTTGCTACACACTTGCAGCTTCTTTGTCTTTCTCCATCTGTGTTGGGAATATTTCGATTCAGACAAGAAGAATTATTACCATTCATGTAAACTTGGGTTACAATACTTATTCAATTTACGCCGGAAGTTATTGTGGGCATCATTCAACTTGGAAAATTTGCTTCATAATAGAACGACGCTTTACTGTTCGTCAATATGTACACTGTTCGCGGCAGACTGATCAGTTTAGAAAGTTCTACTTGAGATTTACTCGTATGGACATTTTGTATTCTTCCACCATAACGGATGCTGAATGCCGCTACGTGGAAAATATCCATCACTAGACAGTGAAATATTGTCGCAACATTATATTTACCTTTACTGAAAGTACTGCATATGAATGGGTGTTGGATAAAGTGAAAGTAATTATTAACATTCCATATTTACATATACAAGTGTTTTAAAAGTACTGAATTGCACTAGTAACGCAGTTTTAATACTACACATTCCCTTGCTGAGACAGTATTTTTAAAACTTGTAAAGAACATGTAATTCGTTTACCAACACTCGTATAACTACACGAAATGTTGAGCTGCGATAGTCTTGCATTCAAAAGGAGCATTGATAAAAATTTAGATCGTCATGGGCGTAATCACTTTATATGCGCGTTGGTTAACTGAAACTATGAAATTCTTAGGAAAATGCATATTCTTTTATTTCATCATTCTCGCATTTATAAGTAATAAAGACAGAAAGCAAAGAAATCATTGCAGCATTCATAAATTTTTCACCTACACTTTTAATTCAACGTACAGACATTGAACCACTTTCCATCAATACCTACAATTTTCAAAGGTTGATTTCTAAAGATCACAATTAGCCGTGAATAGCATATGGTAGCAATTACACACACGTCAGCATTAATCAGCATATCTAAAGGAAGCACCTGTCACCGTCAGCTGAGGACGAAACTGCATATTATATATTCTCTACAACGTCCCACTCAAAACGACACCGAACCGTTTTTC
This sequence comes from Dryococelus australis, assembly GCA_029891345.1. Lineage (NCBI taxonomy): Eukaryota > Metazoa > Arthropoda > Insecta > Phasmatodea > Phasmatidae > Dryococelus > Dryococelus australis. The sequence goes on from CM056994.1 coordinate 98,792,913, forward strand.
ATTGTTTCATATGTTATCAAAGTTTTGTTCTCATGGATTGGGGGCCTATTACAGCTCTGTCAAAACCAATAGTGTAATATTTCAACGTTAAATAATCATGCAGGTTCATCAAAACTCCGGCGTAAATTTAAACTTTAACTGAAAACACAACCATGAATATGCCAGGTCCAAATTAGGACAATTATAAATTCGTATAGTCAGTTATTCCGGCAATACCCACCTCCAATGAATTAGATATACAGACTGGTTTGGTGGAGCGTACAAATATTGCATCGATAATACGCTATATCGTGAATAACGCAGATATTTGAGTAACCTGTAAAATAATTACACCAATCGAAAAATTATAAAAACAGACCTATAGCAAACCTATAAATGGCTGAATGTTATTACATTTATGTTACTCTTTTTAAAACACAGCAGCATTATCAGGGAGTTGTTTAATGATATTTAAAAAATAATAATTTGACAAATGAAACTGTAAGCTACGCGGTAATGTTTTTGTTTATAGGTAGTGGAAGGATACGTTGTCGGTATCTGAATGTAGATATGTAGCAGGACTTCATAAAAGTGCGATGTAACAGCGAATGGAGTACACCTATTGTTAAATTGGCGAGAAACTGCCGTTAAACTCATTTTATTGTATCCAGTAAAATGGTATACTCAATAATGTCAAATAAAAAGTGTATTATTCGCCACTTAAAAAAACGAGCGTTCAATCGCCTCGAAACCTGTTTTAAAATAATTTACTATTTCACAATGCCAAAAGTACAGCCCCCGGTAGAACCAGTGGTTTAGTGCCTGAGCTTCGAATTGCCGCCGTCACCAGGTAGGATCCAAGGTCCCGGGCAGCGAGGGGAGTTCCGCGGATACTGTCGTGGTGCGAGGGTTTAGTCAGGTTACTCCAGTTTCATGACCCGTCTTCGCTCCATTCTCACCCCCTTCATAGCGGCCCCGGAGGGGGGAGGTGCGGAAAGCCGGAGATTTACAGGGAAACATACCTGGGACGAAAGCTCTGTCCTTTGGCTCAAATCATCGCCAGCTTATTCTCTTCCGAGGCGTTCTTCTCTTTCTTGTCGTTAACCCTAATTACGTAGCTAGAAACAGCTTGTATTTTCAGCGCCTAAATTGAGGGTGCTTTGCGCCATAAAATTAACTACGTGTTTTATTTTACATTGGCACGAACCGACCTTCAACTTGCATACATTACATTTAAGTGCTCTTCAAGCTTATAAAAAAATTTAGATCTCATAGTTTCCGCATAATGGAATTTCAAAATAACAAATGTTAGTATGTGTGGACAAACAAATAAAATTAATTGAAATATTCATAAAAAATTTAGCAAAGGTTAATTGAATACTCATGGCTTAGTTCATTTCAACGTATGCTTAGCAAAATCATACACTGCTACAAATAAAAAACATACAATTATTTCGTTCTAATGTGTAATTAAAAAGAAATTGGGAAAACATTTCGTAGTGGGACTTTAAATTATTTTCTAGCTACTTTATTTCAATTTTAACTATACCTCGCTCCAGTGAGTTGGATTAAATTATACGTACGTCCCAAGAACGCTTAATATTTATATATAGAACTGTGTGGTCTAAAGTTGTTTTATGTGAGGACGTAGTGACTGTTAGCAATGACCCCACATAATATGAGCACTTTTGAAAGTCATGCTTAAGATCTATTTGCATGCACGTTGTGTATTCTTCCGCCTTATGTAAGATTAACATTGTCATGGGCCTCGTAACTTTATTCATGCGTTGGTGAAGTGAAACCGTGAAAAATATTAGAAAAGTATTTTTTTTTTACAAATCTACTAATATTTACTCTTCGATTCATTAAAAAATAAAAAAAACAGAAATCGAAAGAAATACTTAAAGTTATCAGAAATGGATACCTAACATTTTTTATTGGACGTTAAGATACAGAACTACTTCCCATTCATCGTTACCAACTTTACTGGGCGCATGTCACTCAATGCGCCAGTTAAAATATAATCAGGTTAGGGGCAGTGACTTTTTTCTAAGGTTGATTTCAAAAGGGCTCACTTTATCGTGAACAGCCTTTGTAAGAGTATGTCGTACAAGTACAGTATTACGAATGTTTTGGTGACAAGCGCGCTTCCCAGCTGAGAGCCGAGCAGACACGACGCACAGCGCAGGGCAGACCGCAAAACCCGAGGAGGGTCGGTTCGTCAATCCACGTAGGTCGCATGAACCTGTCGTGACAGCCTTACGGGAGGCGAGACGAAGGGTTATGGGGGAGGGTGAAGAGGGGAGACGCGGAGAGGCGGGGAGAACTCTTACCTTGATTGAAGACCCGTCCAGTGATTTATAGACGTCGCGTGATGCCGGACCTTTAGCTTCGTCCTGCCCCTGTAGGGCCCTCCCAGACTGGAGACCACGTTACGTTACGTATATCTTCTCTTCAGAATAAAAAAAATTAGAATCACCAAGTTTTGACAGCTAAGTATAGTTTTAGTTGGGCGCCCTTTGTCCACACTCGCAACTCTCTCTGTCTGCTCGAATGTTTCTCATAATTATTTAATTTTTATTTTATTTTTTTAATTGATGATGACCGTACGTTTTGCTGGCGCGATGGGTTATGGCGATAAACGGAATGTTCCCTGGCGTGGATCCAGCAAGCTACACCGATAAGCCCCTGCCGTGCCTTGTCCCAGTAAATCAGGCGCGAAGCTAATCACCCGAGCGTCCGCAAGGCTTCTTCGAGAAATTTCTTAACTCTGCCTGCAAAGTCTGGATGTTCCTGTGAACGTGAAGTGTGTTCCGCTCCAAGTTTCGCCTCAAATCTCTCTAGCCAGCATGTTTTTTTTTTTATTTACACCATATTGCCTTGGTAATGTTTTATTTACTCATATTTTGAAGCTTGAAAAAGATGTTCTTTATTTATTAGGAGTATCGCATGATTTAAAATAATTCGATAATGTGGTTGTGCTTTCGTACATTTCCATTCAACTTTACTCAACATCGCCCTATTTCGTAGTCTAACATCTTAAAAGTTATTTTGACGGTCTTAAATATTTAATCCATTGTTATCTATTACAAAACAGAACACCTTCCGATATTCTGAATATACTTAATTAATTCGAAACCAATTAGTAAATTATAGCGCTTTATCAATACATATAGAATGGATAAAGATAATAAACCACTATATAATAATATATCAACTCGGTTACTAGAGGGGGAAAAAAAAGGGCTACTGTTATTTATTCAGTGTATTTCAAGTACGCCACACTACTATATGAGCCATCGAATATGATAACATAATTACTATTGAAAAATACTCTAGGGCCGTAAAGTCATATCAGCAGTTATTTTATTTCAAAATTCACATTTCGTGTACGTTCTACATTTATATTCCGCTGCACAATTTGGTAGCAGTTTATTAAGTAACAAATCACGATACGAAATATACGTGCTATATCTTTCCGGTGACGCAGTGTACCGAAAACATGAAGAAAGTTATCAATATCTGAACAGGTATGGTTTGAAAACCAAACGTAGCGAGATAGATCTAAGGTTGTATTAGATTTATAACTTGCTACTTTAGATATAAAAATCAGTTATATAAATAACGTAAGTATTCTTTTTAGAAAACAGGAAAACGCCTGAGAAAAAAATTGATTGCGGCTAGTTATATAGTGTCTAAGAGAGACGCTCATTGCTATGCCTGTGTGGACAAGAATTATAGTTTCAAATTTTAACATTCATTACGCTATTAATTTACAAACGTTAAATGAATTATTATTTCAAATTAGGTATTGAAACTAATTTTACATAAAATCTTGAAAATAGGTCGTCATCTATAGCAATACCTTTACACTAAATTTGGTGGCAAGCAGTAGAATATTGATGAAATTTGCCTCACTTTACGAGTTGAGGTGTCTTCCAAAATTGCAAAACGAGTTCTATCAACTTTAGAATGTTATGAATTTATAAGGAATTAAGTGTGAATTAAATGTGTTCCTAATTCTGTTTTAATGAATTCAGAATTATCGTGATACGCCCCAAATTGTTTTAAAGGTGATGTTTTTGATAACATAGAAACTTTTAAGAACTAGGCAAAATTATATTTTCGTTAGGTAAAAATATTAATGCATTTATAGCTAGAATAGTTTACGAACTTGATTGCCAAGGTTTATTTTCTCCAAAAATTGTGAAAGGAGGATCACATCCTTGAAAATCTCGCTACGTTTTCGTTAGTGACTACCATACCGATTGATAACTTTTAAACAACTCTGTTTCCAGTGATTTTCTATGAAACTTCAATACGTCCGAAATTATAAATGTGATTGAAAGCGCAGGTATGAACGCAGTAAAATATTATTATTTAAAACCAAATAAGAAAGGAAAAACAGCAATTGTAAAGTTTAAAACCTTAGTACGTGCTGTAAAATTACACCTACCAAGTTGTATTGTATCCTATCACATTCCGTTCAGATATTCTGCATGAAATGTCAAAGGTCATAAATAGCAAGATTACAAAAACAAAAACTTTATTCAACATCAAAACTGTGATTCAGTATTTTGTGTCACCCTCCTTCCCCGAACGGCCACTCAACATATATATCAGTAAGCAAATAGTATTCACGTCAGCGTGTCCAATATAAGTTTTCCTCTTTAGATGTGATATCGCAATGGATATAGTGGTGTCTGAGAAAGTATTATTGAATTTGAAAGATGCATTGTTACTTTCCGACGGTACGGAATAATCTAATATCAGATACTAGATTTTTCGCTTAAAATGGTTTTTTCAACACGGTATTGCGACCTGAGTTGATTTTACCATCGCTAGTGCATATCATATTTAGTAATTAATCCATTTGATATGATCTGATACTTCAAAACCGTTAGGTAACTTCTGAAACGTTTTGCGAATGCTCTGAGTTTTATTAATAGTTATACATACCCAAATAGTAGATAAGCGACCTTTATTATGACCAATTTCGTACTCTCAAAATGGTATGCATCTGTACAAGGTTCGGCCTACATCTGTATTTTAGTCTTCAGGTTGCAGTACACCATCCTTAAAAATAGAGATTTTCTACAAGACAGTAAACGTGTATTAAATATGCTGTAACACACTGTTAATTGTTCTACAGTTACTAAGGGGAGACATGTATGAGACGTGGCTATTAAATAGCCAGATTGCTAGCAAAAGTTATTTTATTCAACACACTTCTCGCTCTCTCTCTCTCTCTCCTCTCTCTCTCTCTCTCTCTCTCTCTCTCTCTCTCTCTCTCTCTTATAAATAAACAATCTGTTGCATTTAATTTTTAATTTTTGGGAACAATGCTGCAAGGTGTCAAATTTCTCAGCAGCGCCCCTGTGATCTTCCTTTCGTCGTACCCTATCGGAAGATGGGTTCCTTTCAATGTAGATTTTACCTAAGGAGAAAGAGGTAAAAGTCACATGGTGATAAATGTGGCGAGTGGGATGGGTGATCCAGCAGTGGGATCTTCTTATCGGTCAGAAACCGCTTTGCGAACAAAGCAGTGTGACCTGGAGCATTGTCCGGTCGGAGAATCCATGCGTCGTTCTTCCAGCCCACAGAATATCACCTTCACTCTTCCTTATTCGTTCCTACGTCTTCGCATCAACATCGAGTTTAATAATGCTGCGTAAAACTGTTCAAGAGCCAAACTTTTTTTCTACATTCTTAAGATGTGTTTTAAAGTTTTGTGACTTCGTATCGATGATAACTTAATGAAAATACCAAATAATTAGTCAAAAAAAATTATTTCGGTTTTGTAGTGCGAGTATAAATATTTTAAACAAAAACTTTCTTACGTACAAATATCAAAATTTTACCACAGTATCTGGTTTCCACCAAAGTGCACATTTGAAGACACAGAGGCGGCATGTTGTGACATTCGTCATTAACGACTTTTCCGAATTTACTTTCGTTAGCGATTTCCTTCTTTTCTGCAAAGGCCTGCCGACTTTCATATATTTTATAGTAATTAATTTACTTTCGTTAGCGATTTCCTTCTTTTCTGCAAAGGCCTGCCGTCTTCCATATATTTTATAGTAATTAATTTACTTTCGTTAGCGATTTCCTTCTTTTCTGCAAAGGCCTGCCGTCTTCCATATATTTTATAGTAATTAATTTACTTTCGTTAGTGATTTCATTCTTTTCTGCAAAGGCCTGCCGTCTTCCATATATTTTATAGTAATTAATTTACTTTCGTTAGTGATTTCATTCTTTTCTGCAAAGGCCTGCCGTCTTCCATATATTTTATAGTAATTAATTTACTTTCGTTAGCGATTTCCTTCTTTTCTGCAAAGGCCTGCCGACTTTCATATATTTTATAGTAATTAATTTACTTTCGTTAGCGATTTCCTTCTTTTCTGCAAAGGCCTGCCGTCTTCCATATATTTTATAGTAATTAATTTACTTTCGTTAGTGATTTCCTTCTTTTCTGCAAAGGCCTGCCGTCTTTCATATATTTTATAGTAATTAATTTACTTTCGTTAGTGATTTCCTTCTTTTCTGCAAAGGCCTGCCGTCTTCCATATATTTTATAGTAATTAATTTACTTTCGTTAGCGATTTCCTTCTTTTCTGCAAAGGCCTGCCGTCTTTCATATATTTTATAGTAATTAATTTACTTTCGTTAGCGATTTCCTTCTTTTCTGCAAAGGCCTGCCGTCTTTCATATATTTTATAGTAATTAATTTTTTCGATTATTGCCGAGAACATTTTAGGTACAATTAAAATTTTAAAGGTAATATAAATTTAATATTGAACTTGAATATATTAATTTTGAAAGTGCATAATTTTCCAACAAATTGTAATATTGGTGTACTCATTTTGTTCATTGCTCCTGTTTCGGTGTGTCGATTCAAACTTCTGTTTCGCTTCGCAAGCGTTTTTTTTTTTTAAATTTATTTTTGATGTTACAAAAAATTTTTTCGTATCGATTAATGAGTTATAAAAATAAATAATTTGTAACTTAAACATACAGAATACATGCATGGTGTTTTTTTTCATGATAATGGTTTTTGGGGCCACAACATGGTGATTCGAGAGATCGAATTGTCAACTTGTGTTGTCGGAATCACCCAAGTTCTTTGTATATCGTAAAAAGGGATGAATATCTTCTTCCCAGACAACTAACGTCAAATTAAGTCGTTAGAATTTCGGCTAGTTTTCTATCTTCCAACATTATATTAGAGTAATTGTTTTTGGCCGCGTAAGCGGTCACTATTGTAGCTGTCCATGATGTAACATACATCTTCATACATTGTGGCAATAGCACTAGCTGTTTGAAGTGGGCCATGAGTAGGAGTCTGGGAGTAGGAGTTTGGACCTATGCCAGATAATGTCAGCTAAGAACATTTTCCAGTTAATTGCAAGACTGCATGTAATTCGTGGTTCATTGGGCTGCACTAAAACAAAAGAGACCTTCTGATGTATATAAAAACGTCTGATATACATATATACATAGACGTTTTCCTAATTAAAAAAAATATTTGGGTGAAAATGTTATTAAATGATGAAAATTTACTGAATAATTTAAATTTTTTAAATTTTGAAATTTGTTGGCATTTAATAATTTTGGACTGCGGGTATTACATAATTTTAAGCTTTGCGTTTTTGAGGGATTACGTCCTACTCTTAAAGTGAGTTTAAATTGTTGTATGGTTTAGCAATTAATACTCAGGCATGTGGTAGCTCTGTTTTCTTCTCTGTTGTGGATATCCCCGTGCCAACGTGTGGAAAATATATATAGAAAATAATATTTGGATTTTGTATTTGTGTGTGTACCATCCTGGTAAAAACAAAATATATTTTTTTAAATGTATATTTATCTGAACTGTCCGTCTGCAATTATATTGGTAAATTACTGGCAACAGGGCCAGATCCAAATATAAGAATTTATTTTGCTATACAATTCACCCATTCATACTGGGGAATCCGTAATACACTTATTTCATTAATGTATCAGATGCCTGAAGCTTTAATTAATTATACATTTATTTTGCGAATATATTGACATTTAATCGTTTCATTTTTTTTTTTTTCTTGAAAGGGCATATTTTTATTGAGACACTTTCTCGCGTGTCCTCGAGGTATATTTGTATTCAGGTTGTGGACCGCTTTGGTTCTCGAATTGTTGGTCCCTGCCATGCGCTCCAAAGGAGTGGCTGAACAGTTTCAATTTAGCTAGTTCAATTATAAATTTTAACTCAAAATTTAAAATTAAAACACTCTAATTGTATAAAAAATTTTCAAAAAATATTCTCCATTGCGTTTTTATATCGTGGACAATTTATAAGCTACGCCACAACGTATTACCTTTATTTCCTTTGAGATTTGTACGGGAAATATATAATAATGAAATCTCTATAACTCGATTCGTTCCTCTTAGAATTGAAAAGGGGGTACACACACACACACACAGGCACACACATACACACACAGTTTCACAGACAGGAAAGTGGAATTATAAGCCTAGATGTTAAGGAGGGGTATCAAAAATGCTCAGGTAAGCGTGAACAGCGTATAACAAGCAAATGAAAGTAAATTAGGATCTCTAACCGAAATGCGTGTCTCTCTAAATCATGTCACGAGGAATTATAAGCTATCTTCATTAAGGGGGTTTAGCAGTCTGTTTCTACAGAGCCAGGTGAAAGGTAAATATCAGGGATAACATAGTAGTTTCCCGAAGCAAATTGAAAACTTTCTTTTGAAAATGTTTGTCCTCGAGTACTCGGTAGTTTTAAACAATTACTTTTTTTTTTTTCTCAAAGGCAACAGGCTGCAGTAAAGTAAAAGTTTGAGTTCTACAGCATACAGCTATGCTAGATGGGCTGAAGGGGACTGTGTGTCATGTTTCTGGTAGACTTCAAACCTCTGGTTTACTAAACGAAAGTTTGTGCTTGTAACAGAACTGGCTCGGACTCACTTTTCCCTACAGCAAAGACGTTTAAGAGGTGTTACTTTTACTTAAAATACGTATTTTAATGGGACTATAATTCCGATATTTAGACCGTTTTCATGTAACCCCTCCCCGCTAACGATTACTTGGAATTCCTGGTTTTTTCATTTCAAATTTTACAGAAAATTAAATTTGGGATTTCGACCGAAATTATTTGACGTACTAGAACTATATCTTGGCATTAAGAAAAATAGTTGGCAATGACTAGAATAATATTAATATTGAAAAAAAAATGCCTTCTTCAGAATACATGATTGGAAATACAGATTTTGAAGATTAAGAGTATATAATACTTTATATCGCTACCATATATATTATTTATATGTATCTAGCTCTACCAAAAATAAGTTAAAACACAGGGTAGCAACGTCGTTTACAAAACTTTCAAATAGTGTGCTATAATTAACCATTCGGGATAGAAAAATTACAATAGAATTTACTATGGCAAAACGTTTGCTTCAAATAAGTTCATAGTTTTTTTAAAGGATTTCTGCAAAATGTGCTTAATTAACCTACTATATAAAAGTCTGGAACCATTTATTAGAGCCAATCGAGATTTCCTTCCATTCTATCAATTGGTGAAAATCTGGTGGTTATACGTAAAAATAAATTTTAATGATAATTAATTAGCAAGTGCTCTCCGTTTTCTTAATTCTTGTATATAATACAACCCGTGACAGCTCGTAAACACTCACAACATCGAAAGTTTATGAAGCAAACCATTTTGACTAATTCTCTGTAACATTAGACCAAAGATACTATTTCTAATCTGGCAGAGAGCGTTCCTTCAGTGGTAACCAACTAATTGTACCGTTTGTGAAACGATTGTTGAGACCTCAGTCACTCGGCAATGATGAAATTAACGCCATTTGTAGAAACTGTACCACTTAAGTAGTTAGTTTTTGCGTAATTGTAAATCTACAAACGTTGTCCATTATTTATAATTCGTGTTGTGTAGGGAAGATAGCTAGAGTACTGCATGACGAAAGATATTTAGAGAGAAATTTTTGGGCATGTGCCACTTTATTAGTACCTTTTCATGTGGTAACTAACTAACTGAGGAAAATGACAACACAATGAATGGTTATTGTGTGCTAAGGCCGTGTTACATGTAGCAGGTAGAAGCGCTGTTTTCTAGCGTCATTTTGCAGCGCTATTTGCTGCCAAATGGAGAGTATCTAAACACACACACACTTATTTCTGACGATTGGTCATGACGCATTTCATTGCAGAAGGATACGATTTGATCGTCATCACAAGACATCTATTTCTGCAAACTATGTATTCAGGTAGATATTTCGTATAACTTTCCACAAACTGGCATTGTTTGCTGCAGTTAAATGACTTCCGCCAAAAATGGTTGTATGACTGCCATAATGCAGAGCAATATGAGTAATACACAATTAAATATAACATTTGCCTGGAAACAGTATCAAAACAAAAAAAAAAATTGTTAATGCAGACTGTGGAGATAATAATGGTTCAATGGTTCGTTCAGCCTAAGATATGCTCGCGCATGCGTGGTGCAATAATCGTATCAGTTTGTAGCGCAGAAAGTCAATTGCTGGGCAGTGCCCAATTGCTGGGCAGTGCACCACACAGAAAGCCAATTGCATGGCAGCGCACCCCACAGAAAGCCAATTGCTGGGGAGAGCACCACACAAAGCCAATTGCTGGGAAATGCACCACACAGAAAGCCAATTGCAGGGCAGTGCACCACACAGAAAGCCAATTTCTGAGCAGTGCACAACACAGAAAGCCAATTGCAGGGCAGTGCACCACACATAAAGCCAATTGCATGGCAGTGCACCACACAGAAAGCCAATTGCAGGGCAGTGCACCACACAGAAAGCCAATTTCATGGCAGCGTACCACACAGAAAGCCAATTTCTGAGCAGTGCACAACACAGAAAGCCAATTGCAGGGCAGTGCACCACACATAAAGCCAATTGCAGGGCAGTGCACCACACATAAAGCCAATTGCATGGCAGTGCACCATGCAGAAAGCTGATTTCACGGCAGTACACCATGCAGAAAGCATGCGTCCGATCAGTAAATATCAAACTCACTTGATTTTCTCGCTACAAGTTTGCGGGGTAATTTTGATCTGTTACATGATCATTTTGTAGTGTGTAAAACTGAGTCAGACAGCAGAGCTGCAGCATGCGACTTGTAATACTGCTTTACACATATGTTGGTGTTTGAAAAACATTATTTAATTTGACCAAGCCTTTAGTTTCATGTAATAAAACTTAGGGTCTATGATAGAAAATATAGATAATTCCTACCAAGCATTTCCACCTAATAGTTCAGTTAAATTAACTTCCCAGTGATGTTCTTTAACAAAGTGAATAGAAGAAGATACGTAGCTAAATTTCGTCTTAATAATAGCGAATTTCAGACTAACGATCAGTTATCACGGAAATTTCGTTGGGTTACAAAACAAATTTTCAAAAATCGAAAATGTTCAATGTTATATTGCGAGAACGCTTTAATTTCTGCTACAACTAGAGAAATAAGGATCTACAAGCAAAATGAATGTTTATTCATTTATTCATAAAAGTATAGAGCAGACCCATGTAATATTTTAGTGATTGCGCATAACATTTGAAAAGGGCGTAATTTTCTACATTATGATGCAAAACAAAATATATATCATCCCACCCCTGAGCCGAGAATGCAATTACATAGAAGTTTTACAGATACAAAAAAAAATGTATACTGTGAAAATTTCTCATTTGGCAAGATACAATAGTACATTAAATTTACTTGTGAACATAGCACTATTAATCAACCGCTTGTAATAATGTTACATTTATAAGGTAATATTTTAGCGCTGTTTAAGAAGAACCGACACGAAAGATTCGTACCTGTTTACAATAAATATGGCCACCACCCTCCTCACTCGCCATGTTGAAATTTAGCTTGCTGATCTTGAATGCAGCATTTCGGCGACGCATTGGCACTCAAGTACGGTTTTTGAAAAGAACCGAAAAATCGGCTTTAACTTAAAGTAATAAACATCGGAAATATTACGACAATTGTGATTTCACGATCGGGCCTCGCGTTTCAAGATATGTACGTAGGAGAAACCGAGTGCTTGAAACACTTGTCGTTTGGGCTAATAGTTTTATATTTTTCATTTCAATATACCGATTGTCAAAATAGTGAGCTACTTCAGCATTCGCTGAAGGTTTTGAATGTTGTTTTGATTTCGTTGGAGATTTCGTACCACTTTTCCCCTCGCCATCGTTTACGGAAATTAAATTACTACGCTAGCAAGATACAAATTCACATTCACTAAACTTGGAGCATCGCCGTATTTTGTCATCCATTGCGATCATAAATGAAATAATTTGAAAACAATAATATAAAAGAAAGTAAGATTATTAGTTATATAAAACAGTCATTTTGTTTTTTTCTCTACATATTCTTGCATACTCGAAACACAAAAAATAAAGCGTATTTAAATTAATAGGTTCCTATTGACACTCCTGCTTTTATGCCTTTCTGACAATCAGGTGACAATTTACATAGGTTTATTAAATTAATCTAACTCTCATTGACAACCATATTCACCACAGGTTTGTCATTGGCAGGAATCTACGCACTTGAAGATTTAGCTTTCTCGATTAGGGCTTAAATATTATAAAAACTGCAAATATTTTCGTCACCAAATGTACCTACATTGCGCTAAAATACCATCGGAAACGTTCACTTTACATCCACACAGAAATTGGACAAATGAGATGTTTAGCTGTGACGTCCATGTGTCGTGTGAGCCAGTATTTCCCGAGGGGCCATGGTGGCACAACGGCTAGAGCGCTCGCATCTAACCAAGGCGAATCGGGGAATCGTGCCGAACGAAACCGTATGTCGGCGAGTTTTCTCGCCGCCTTCTCATTCCGGCACCGCTTCATATTCACCTCTCATAGGCTCTCAAGACCTCGCTGTTAAGAGCAGCTCGCTCTAAAGATAACGTGTTTAAGAGCAGTGGGGTGTGTTGAACTGTTGCAAGGTAAGCTGGTGCATGCTCACTGCTGTACATTCTCGGTGCACGCAAAAGGAGCCAGTAATCATGTTGAAGCCTAGGAGAACTGAATGCAGCATTCCGACCACTCACAAGCGAGCAGCAAGGAACCCATCACACGCGTCCTGTGGCTTCAGCTGCCTAACTACGTTTTAGTGGTGGAAGTGTAAGCTAGCAAGCAGCAGGGTACAGCACAGTGCCAGCTTACCTTACAACTATTCACCAAACGCCACTGGTTAAGAGCCACCCAATCCACTCCCCTTCGTTGTTTTCGAGCCCCGCCTCGTTCCAAGCCCTGGACGGGGATGTATACAAGGAAAGAGTAGCAACTTATATAACGAGAGAAGCTTATTTCATTGAATTGTTTGCCGAAGTATTTTACAATGTACTACAAATGTTGGAACACAGAGTTAACTACAAATGTTCACTTCGTTATGTTGGCAACAATATGCAATATGTGGCCAGCATATATTTTTTTATTACCACTCACCTAGGTTTCCTGGCCGATATTACCGACTGCATTGTTTATCCGCAGTCAGTTCATTAAATGTTTTCGAGAAAATATCAGTCATTATCTGGGATGAAACACTACTTAATGAAAAGTCACATGCGATTATTCGGGAAAATGCACGTGGTATTATAAGGCGTAACAATCATACACACAAAGAATATTGAAGTACCACCACAAAGAATATTGAAGTACCACCACGAAAATGAAAATATGTAACCAAGAAGTGTATTTTATTGTAAAGTGCTTTTTAACGTCGTCCTGTTTCATGCTTGAAAGCTTAGTAGGGGACGGTTTACAGACCAGCTTATAACCTAACTTAAAATAACACCCATGCCTTACGCGGGAATCGAACCCAGAGCCTCCCGCACCCCAGATCGGTGGCGCACCAATAGACTGGGCCACGGGAGTCCGGCTAATCAAAAATGAGTTACCACATTATATACAGAAGGCAACCCCCTGTTCGTTTATTGTATATTCTCGCGAAGAACATGTAGTAAACATTCTGTTTAAATATGCAACAATTTTTTTAAATGCCGAAGTTGTAAACCTCGACTTCGAGTATCTTCGGTAAGGATTCGTGTTCGCTATCCCAGTCACTGGGGCCTGCGCCAGACGAATCCGAACAAACAGATAACCGGACCACCGGAGTTCAATCTAACCCCCCCTCCCCCCTCCCTCCTCCTCATGCACCACACGTCATCGACGCACGTGCCGCATTACGCGAACCTCTGACCTATTTCCCTGGCCTCTGATTCGCCGGAAATGTCGCCGTACACTCGCCGTGGTCACCTCGTTTCAACTCTTTCTTCGCTCGACAGCCGTGTGGAAATACGGATGGCCACCGGGACGTGCTGGGGCGTGATGAATTTCATTCCTAATACGTCCTGGTTACTTTATCACGTGTCGCACAACTTTCCGGAAGACATTACACTTTACCTTTGCATTGCGGGAAGTTTTTTTTATCCTAAGATTGATTTTAAATTTGCTTACACATGATCCATTTATTATGTAGGAAATATTATTTTTCTTTTCTTTTTTAAGAGCTTATTAATGATCACTTATTCCAACTCTAAAATCGGCAGCATTGCTAACTGCAACAAAAGAATGATAAATTCACACGTTTTTTGTTTAAATTATTTCTTCGACACTTTATGTATCTATGTAACCAACTGGACATACATAAAACACCTGAGAGATAATGAGACAAAACGTTTTGAGAAACTATTTTCATTTTAACCAAATATTTGTATCTGAGTTGTAGTAATGCGATTTCCTCATGTCGTATCTAGAAAATCGTTTACCATATATTTTATATGTAAATAACATATGCATATATAAATAAAGTGTACTATATATACAAACATGTTATTTCAAATAAGCCCATAAAATATTCTAAAAAGAATTATTTTGTATAAAAGATGCCGTGACATGCCATAATACGTGAAGTACATGTTTGATAAATGCTTGTTAATTGAGGTCTATATAAATATTAAAGACCGATTTTAATTGATGTTCGGCCGCTAATTGCTTTGTTATTATGAGCAAAATTAAATATATATATGCATTTGGTTTGCCTATAATTTCTTATAAACTCATATTCGGCTGTCAAGACCCCGACGGTAAGAGTTTTGCAAATATTTCAACTCTACTTATAAACTCATAGGGTCAATTTTCCTTTTAATAGGTTATATTAAGGAGCAATACTGAAAAAATAATAACTTATTCCCCTGTTTGTAAATTTAATTATTTGATGGTTATATAAATTCAGTTTTAAGAAAATTTTATAATTGAAGAACTACATTTATTACAGATATAAATTTTAAGTCGTAGCTTATGGCAGCGAAAATTGTTTAAAGCAGCCGGCCAAATTTATGGATTTTCGCAACAAATTTTCATCGTTAACTGTACACATTCATTGTTTTAAATATTGACGTATTTGGGAATTATTTTACAAGAAGTGTAGTCTTCTCTTAGGATGAGGCAAGCTTTGTTTTAAAAATAAAAAACAGACAGACAAGAAACTAGAGCAAATAACTCTGCTTCGACGTGCTCAGACGCGTAAAACGATCACGTACAGAACATCAGCCTTCCGAGCATCGGGAGTGCATCGCATCTTCTTTATTTCCTGGGACACACACCAAACCAGGGAGAAAAGTGCTGTCCCCGTCTTACAGTCTGAAAGCACTCTACAGGAACTTTACTACTTCCGCATTCTTGGCCTCTACGTATTATTTATATTTGGATTCCACAAGGTTCCAATTCGTGTTTTTATGGTACGCACTAGCAGACACACAGATGTTTTGTTATAAGTTACAGCTTTTTAGTTCTCAAGATAAGACAGTAAACATCAAAGAATCAATTTTTGCAGAGAGTTGATTATCAACCAAATGCAAGTCAATTTACATACGTCAGAGTTTACGAAAATTTCCTTTTTTTAGTTCGCTCTACCTACGCATGTTTATAAAAATGTTTTGGAAATACTCTAATGTAGATATAGGTGTTGGCATAATTTTTCAAACTTACAAGGATACTTAGAAGTGTCCGTTATTAAACTGTAAACTTTTCGTTATGTACACGAAATTTATTTCTAAAATGTACACTAATCTAGACAAAATGCGATTCGAAATGAAGTAAAACAGATGTGAGCTCCTTAAAGAAATAAAATCCTAAACATCTCCGAGTTTCCTGTAGCTTCTGGTCTCGGGCAATTCAGAATGCCGAGCATACACAAATATTTCTTCGCCGCTGTAACCAGACTTCCATTGTTACTGCAATAGTCCCGGTATCCATGCCCCTTAAACCTTTCATACCCACTTTAATTTACGGTTTCACATGTTGCAAACAAAGAAAATTATGGTGCGTGCTGTAATTAAGTCGGCGTGATACTTGTTTCGTTGTCATAACCAATCAGCTGTAGGTTACATGTTCAACTACAGTTATATGAGCCAATTAAAGCCTAGACTAGTAAGGCGGTTGGCGAATCATTTACTCGCAGGTAAGATCGTTGCTCACTGAGTTTCGCAGTGTGCAGTATAGACAAAAAATTACCTTCACGTGTATAATGTACACATGGTGTGAATGTGTTAAACCTATTCCGTCAATCAGAAAGAAACATTTGACATCTACAGCAGTGAGAAATACACGAAAAAAAAAAACTCGCACATTACTAGAAAGTCAAAACAGTTTGGTATGTTAAGTTTATAGATACAACATATTTACACCGTACAGCGTAGTCCTTGACTCTTAAGCTCATAATTCGTATTAAAATTTCGCTCCAAAAAAACTATATTTTATAAACATCGATTTTGTTGGTATCTCTTCTCACAATCAGAACTACAGAAAAAAAAAATTAGCAAATTTACGGAGCGAGCTTCCAAATTCACGGAAGGTTGTTTGAGATTCACGGAAAGCCTTTTGCTAAATAAAGCAATATGTCCGTATTTTTACGGAGCCTCCTGGAAAATTGTTTCCAACACTTTGAAATTGCGAATATTACTCTTATAGGCCATTCACGGTAAAGTGAGCACTTTTGAAAGCCCCCCTTTTTGGAATAATGCTCAATAAATACATTTAATTATAGTCTTAGACGTTAACTTCCGAGTGCGGTGGAATGTATTCACTTTGTTTATTACTTTCAAAGCAATATTTATTTAAAAAGGTGGTTAAAGGACAAACAATTGCTGGAAGGAAAAAGTAGCCAAGGCCTCACAACCGCCCGCATTACCGTGATCAGTGTATAACAGTATTCAATCGGCCCTACATGCGTATACTTCAGCCGAGAAAGTGACTTTAAAACGCTTTTTATTTTGGTAGCTCCCGTAGTTAGGAACCACGCCCTATAGAAACAGCACTATCCTTCAATTCTATCTTTAGGAGTCTCAATAATTAATCATTGTTCGCAACTGCTGGCGGTGATGTTTTTTTTTTATCTGCCTTTCCTTAAAGTTCATCCATCTCTGTCGCAGGCACCCACATACAGACCCTTTGTCGCACTTAAGCCTCTAGATTCACCGGTTTGCGAGTCTATCATTAGTCACCGTTCAAGACGAGGTGAGGGAGGGAAAAACGGTCGGGCGGGATAAACCTTTCATTCACGTGAGGAATCCCACGCCTGCGGATAATTTCTCATTGAAAGGGAAATGCCGAATTTATGTATCAATACGGAGCCTACCAGCGCGGATCGCACTTTATAAAGAGTTGTTACCGAGCTATCTGATACCGTAGCCTGATAAAATGAAGGCCTCGCCCCCAAATATTTCTTCCCTAACTCCTTATTGCTACTGGAATTTCTAAAGTTAGTCTGTGTGTTCAGTAAATTCACTTTAATGTTTGGATGCTAATAATGCACATTTGAAATCACCAAATATTAATATATATGAAGTGTATTTTATGTCTTGGCTTTTACAGATTCCATGGTTATAGGCGGTTCACGGTAAAATGAGCACTTTCGAAAGCCCTGCTTGCTATCTACTTGTATAAACGTGGTGTGTTCTTCCATGTTATATAAAATTAAATTTCAATGGGCCTCATCACTTTATTCATGCGTCGGTCAAGTGAAACTATTAGAAAAGTAAATATTGTAGAAATCTGCTCGATTTTAGACTTTGATGAATAAAAAAAAAAAAAACACAAAGTGAGAGAAATGATTTAATTCATCTCAAATGGTTACCTACCACTTTTTGGAAGATTTTTTATATATGGAGCTACTTACCATCCTATATCACTACCAAACTTACTGGACACATTTCACTCATTGCGCCCGTTAAGATATATGCAAGTAGGGGCAGTGACATTATTCTGAAGTTGATTTCGAAAGTGCTCACTTTATCGTGAACAGCCTTTAGCAAAGGTGATCAGTAATATTGTTTAACAAACAAGTGATAAAAATTCACCACGATTGTTAATCAATGTTCAATATATTTCATTACCACAAGGCAACGAGGACCACGTAAATTCAATGTGATCTATTTATGTTCGATTTAACGAATCATAACTTCGCACATAAATTCTGAGCACGGTTCATATTCTTTGTGAAATGAACTCCTGGCAGATTGTTACTAACTCGGTAATCAAACTCCGAGTCGCAACGAGAATATGGCTCGAGTCGTCCCTGGCTTGGCTTCGCCGTCACATGTGCGTTGCACTTCAGTGATTTAGGCCACCAGTGAGCGTACATTTCTGCGGGGAGAGCTTTGTTTGGTAGCTTGTAAAAGAAATTATGAATATCTCAACAGAGACGACAAAGCAAAAAAAAAATATATAACAAAATTATTTTCGGTGCAAACGTGAGCTGAGAGGATGTCATACTTGAGGCACGAAGGTAGGGAACAAAGTAGGTTTCCTCGCAAGCGTTTTACTATACATACGACCAACTAAGCCTGTAAACCGTACTAAAAATCTGTTTACTTAAGAAATTCTTTACGATAAAATAAGCCTGAACACCATAGTAAAATTTATTTCATTAAGAAATTCTTTACGATAAACTAAGCATGTACACCATAGCAAAAAATCTGTTTACTTAAGGAATTCTTTACGATTAAGTAAGACTGTACACTATTGTAAAAAATATTTTTCCTTAAGAAATTCTTTACACGTTTACAAACATTTTTTAATATATAATAATTCCCTTTGCAAACTTTATTAATTGTAAATTGCTAGAGCCTTATCTGTAAAATATCTAGGAATATTTATGTCGTACCCAGGAAGCCGTGAAGTCAAAACTACATACTATTTCTTCATGAATTCATTATTTCACTCAAAACAAATTAATGTGTGTACGGATGACGTGCTATTGAATATTATTAACTGAACTAGAGGAAAATGTTTATTTTTTATAACTGTCTTTCGACTATCAACTATCTATTGTCTTTAAATTCACTTTAATCGTGAAGATAAGCTGAAGCGATCACGTTGCAACGTGTATTTTCTCTGCCCAGTAATTATTGTTACCAACTGAACAAACTTTGGTGTTAATCTGTATGTTTACAAGGTCAGTAACTGTCAACTGAACGCAAATATTAATAAAACAATTCTTTAATCAAATCACTAACCTTAATCCATCCCAAGAGGAAATGTTATTATTTTTTGGTCCGAGTTAATAAAATAGTAATTTACCACCAACATATAAACAAGGTCTGAAAGAAGAAGTGGCCGTTTGGTAATACGAAGATTACTGGTTCGAGTTTCGGTTCCGGCAGAACATTTTTCCTTATCAATACAATTCTAAAGATATCCCTCCAATATTTTTGTAATTACAATTGTTTTCCGGAGAATAATAAAAAAATATTTTATTTACACTTAGCAACTGGCTAAGATGACATGGAAAACGTTAATTTGTAATATTTTAAAAATGCGTATTGCAAGTTTTACGCAACAATGTTTGTAGCTCTACAAGAATGTTTCTGGCAATTTGTTTCCTGTAGAAGTGCAAAAGATTTACAGTGTTGTGAAACTAACGTGTATTGGTAGTCTTGTATGACTTACATGAATACAAATAGGTTTGTACGAAATCTGATCAAATGAGAGTGAAGCGCAACCTGCCATTTATTCAGTACGTCGTCCATTCCATCTAGTTAAAATGTAATTGGACTGGTGTCACCGAACTGATTTCCTATTTCCTTTCCAAATGAACGTTTGCGTGGTAGATTTATTAATTCGCGCCTCTTTAATAAAATTACTTCCCTATTTTAATGCAGATAATTTGTGCGTCATATTTTGATATGCATGTCGGCATAACGACAGTAGTTCTTCAATCAATGACGGCACCACATACATTTTTATGAAGAAAATGAATGCACTTGTTTAAGAGATTTAGCACGTAACTGCAAAGTAAAATACGAACCGGAATCTATTCCATATATTTAGATTAATAGCGTAAAAAGTAACGAAAATTTTAAAACGACGTTGTGAAACATGTCCTAATATGTTTATACCGGACATATTTAATAACTCATTTCTGCAACCTTCTTTATACCAACAGATATACTAGAAAGCATATAAATTTATGTTGCCGAGGACAAGAAAAACCATCGTTTCATACCTACACGTTACCTAAGTGTTGACAGAAAAAAATAAAAACAGTGAAACAAACAACTGGTGAGCTAATCCACATTTGGTAGGAGTGAAGTTGGAACCCAAAAAATGGCTGCAATTATTCCAGTTTATGAATAATTTATTTCTGTGGCATATTGTACTTAAATAATATATAAACATAGCTTGTACAATGGCTTTAACAATAATGTTGACATTATTTAATATTCCGTCTAATTATCATGTAGCTCTTACATTGGTGTACACGTTTTTACAATTTAAAAGTCAAAAGCCAAAAAGAAAAAAAAATCATTAGAACTAAAAATAACGCTTTCGTGTTTTTATTTAAGTTATTTAAATAATACGTATTGGGAAGGTGAAAAAACAATTAAAATAAAAGTAAGTAATCATAATCAGTAGTCCCAGATGTGAAATAAATACCGCATTTTGTACAGCGGTCACTGGAAACATAGAGTTTCTAGCAAAAAGTGTAAGCTATAGGGAGGCGTTAAATTATTGGAAAAAAAAGAATCTTTAAAAACTACGCATAAATAAAAAACGAAAATCTGCAATGCCAAACGCATATCAATATAATGCTGGGATGTTTTAGTTGTTGCTTGGAGCGTTTGCGTTTATTTTTCACTTGCATAAAATTTGATTTTGTCCACAAATACAGTTTACAAATCTCTTAATTTTGTTATAGACATATCCACCATCTTGTCTGCCTGAGCTCGTTGGTAAAGCGTAATTTAAGAACAACTTATATTATGTTTCAGACAAGCCAGTGACTATGAAAACAGTTATATCCAGGGCTAACCCCTCGGGAAGGTGCTGAGGTCTTGCCTACATGAAAGCAGAAATGTTAATATAAAATGGATGTGAAAATTGCTAAAGAATTGGAAATCATGAGCTCCGGGTTGATTGGCCTCTGTGAAAAAGTAAAGTATCACTATTCATTCCGTATTACCTTAGCTCAAAGGACTACGGAAGTTTTTGCATTAGTAAAATTTTACAAAAAAAAAAAAAAAAACCAAATCTGTCAGGCAAATTAATTAAATAAATAAGTTAACAGAAATAATTATAACAACCCCGTAAACACTTAAACATAACTTCAATGTACATATTCGAGATAAATAAAAACATCCATACTCCAGAAATATCTCTATTTATTAAATTAATTATTGTGCATCATATTATAGGTTATGCCTGCTGCTATTTCCAGCGAACTAGGAAATGTGTTTCTTTTCGTGAACTTCCAGACAAGACTGTAACACATGTACTGTAGGTCACATTATTTCCGTTTAGTTCTTAACAGAATAATAAAGGGCGCAATAGTAAAATATTCAAGCTTCTCGGCATTTTAGCGCCACTCAACCACATCAGTTAGAAATAAATACATATTTTCAAGCGTTGCAATGAACAATTGGTTTTGTTCGGCCCATTAAGAGTAGCGGCATGATACACTGTCTTAACACTATATCGAAACAAACAAAACGTTATTCGTGTTTCATGTTATTGGCAGCAGATGTTTATGACACCAGAGTAGAGAGGTTTGGGTGGCTCTCAACATCTTTAGAATCGATGGTGGCGAAGAGATGCGAGTATAGAGCGCCGCCGGAATGCAAGGGGCAGGGGAAACGGCAGATCTCCGAGAAAACCCGCCGACTGACGGCATCGTCTGGCGACCTCACTGGTGGCCGAACCTGGTTCGCCTTGGTGGCAGGTGAGCGCTATAGCCGCTGTGCCACTGCGGTACCTACTCTACGAGACCACGGAATGTAGTCTCAACACCTAATGATACGTCCCACACGTGAGGGAAGCAGTATTCTTCTCTGTACAGTGCACCAGTGATGCTTCTTCCTGCCCAACGTGCCAGATATGACTGAAATGGTTTACCGACGCTTCAATTATATACTTTCGTGGCAACATGTGTCTACGAAAAGATACGGAATGTGCACCAATGAAGAACTATAATACATTTACGGTTACTTCAGACTTTTCTGAAGCTCTGCAAAAGTTCTACTTACATGATATTCCTCCGCTACATGCACACCTAGCTTAGCTAAGTCTAGAAAATTACACCAAATTAACAACACGCATCATTAGTGCGTAATCAGTGTAACAATATTTTGTATAAGAACAATTTCTTACTATAGGCAGTCTTACAAACACACATGTTTTTCACTGTTTTTTTTTTAAATTATATGTAAATGAAGCATTATAATTTATAGATTAAATATGAATAATATTTCAATTTAACAGAAGAAAAATTAACTTTTATGAACACAAGTACAAAACGCTTGTGATACATTGCATACGTTAGAAATAAATAAACACGTCATACATGGAGAGATTTTTTAAGTATGATGAAAAAAGATCGAAGAATCCGCAAATAGACTATAGGCTGTTCACAGTACAATGAGCACTTTTGAAAGGCCTGCTTAAAATCTACTTGTATACACGTTGTGTATCCAGCCCGCCTTGTGTAAAATTAACATTGACATGGACCTCGTCACTTTATCCATGCGTCAGTCAAATGAAACTCTGAAATTACTAGGAAAGTAATTACTTTACAAATCTGCTAATGTTTACACTTCGATGCGTAAAAAAAAATAGAAAGTGAAAGAAATAATTTAAGTTATCGCAGATGGTTACCTAACACTTTTTATTCGACGATAATATAGGGAACTACTTTCCATCTAACGTTACCAACTTAACTGGGCGAATATCACTCAGTGCCCCCATTTGGATATATGCATGCAGGGGCAGTGACATTTTTTCAAGTTTCGTTTCTAAAGTGCTCACTTTATCGTGAAAAGCCTTTATAAGCAATAAAGTGGGCACGTGTACTGCAGCGTACTGGAGTCTAGGCGAAGGGAGAGGCGGATGTGGCAGCTCGCACGTCCTCTCACAGGTGATGCAGGGCTCTGCATCACCACCAAGCCTATCGACCAGTTGCTCGCGTCGATGTTTAATTAAAGAGAGATTTAGGACTCGCCATCTGGCTCCGTGCTGAAGCCTGCGGACGTCCTGGACGCTGTGGCGCGAGAGAGTGCGGCGGCCCAACTTCAGCCGGGCGCGACGACGGGGAAAGAATGGTAGGCGCCGCTAATTCCCGTCAGCATCGCGCTAAGCCGCGGCCTGCCTCCTTCCCAATGTGACACTTATCCGTGGGAGCTAATCCCTCACACGTACATATATAATTCCTATAATAAAGACAGGGAAGAATTAATTTTCGTCTTCTGCGCGTATACCAATCATTGGCTCGCGAACTGTTCGCAGAATCATCCAACGTCAACTCATTCAAACAGCAACGTGGTGGTTTAATTCAGAATCGTGTACTTATTTAAACACATTTATTAACTAGTTTAAATAAAATTATGTCGGAGGAAATGAATGGCGAGACACGAATTACTGTATACGCACATTTAAGGCACCACAAGTCACGTGATTGTGACACTTTGACATTTATACTGGCAAAATAACAACTCTGCGTTGACAATCGCAGCTGCATAAGCTCTTTAGATCGCACTGACTATGGTAGATATAGCTGTACTTTAATATGCAGCAGTAATATAACACTTGTTGAAGTGTTATTCGGCATTTTGCAAAGAATTTAAGCAATAATACATTTAAATACGTTGCAAATTATGGGGGTGTCTTTGGAAGGGTGGCATGTTCACCCGATCTGGGCTCGACATCCGGTGTAATGATGACATGATTTTTGTATTGGAAAAACGGCGGATGTATTTTTTCTCCCATTCTGTTTATCCAGTCAGGATGTCACTCCACGTCTTCCTTTCGAGATGAAGATTACTTACGAGTGTCACCTCGACAGTTCGTCGTACTAATATTAGTTGCGAGCTGCATTCAATCGTCTGCAAACTAAAACTCAGTAACTGCTCAATTATAACAGTAAGTTAAGTTTTAATCTTTACCAAGGTATCAGTAATCTGTCCCATCTGATCACTGAAGCAAAGCGGCCTTGTATCCGACATCTGTTTCAGAACGATCAGCCTTACGTTAAAGTGTCGCGACACCGAAATCACCAGAATTTCATGCCATACTCAGAGTTATTATAGGCCGAAAAATAAATTCGAGATTATGTACATGATATAACGTAAAACACAAGTTTGACTTAGTCCGTAGAGTTACTGAATCCTTGGCAAAATGCAGATAAGATAAGAGCCGCACAATTTGTTCCGTATTATTTCTGTATATACAGATACAGGAAAGATCGGCAACAGTATACGTAGTATCACTGGTGCAGGAGCTTGGAGAGTTGGTTAAAGTTTACCTATGGCTGTGAGATCAGCTAATTTTTCAATGTTCCCTAATGATTCAGCATTATTGTATCTTAATATAATAAAATGTTTTTAAATCCTGCTTGAGTGTGCTTGTAATTATTTGTGATTCGTCACAATATAATTTACTAGTATTTCAATTTATTGTCTCTTGTCCCCTCATTCCCGCCATCATTGACCTTACAAAATTATGATCTCTCTTCCCAAGCTCTTCACACCACCTCTTCATACACCAGGTTAGATTTCTCGAATTTTCATATTCTTCCTCAGTCACATTTATTTCATATATTTCCCCTCCATTCCTATTTCCATAATTAATTTCCATAAGTCCATATTTAATTTGAGATCATTCTCGATCTGTTTTGCCAACTCAGCTCTGTTCATATCCTGGATATCGGCCATGGCGAAGATAATGGGCCTAACAGACCACTTCTGATAGAACGGATTTCATTTAACCTCACAGAGCATTTCGAACGAACATCCACTTTAACGAAAAATATTCTTATTCATACGAATCGATTATACAGGATAAGTCCTTTAAAAGAGACCCCGTGGGACATGTGAGTAACGGAGCTAGGGAATGAGGAAATACAGACCACGGAGCCTCTTTTAAAGAACTCGCCCTGTGTGATCCACTGTAGTCCAACGCACACTTAGTTTTACTAATAATCATCCCTAACATCCACTATAGCTCAAGCATATATCAGGCATACCAAGTAATCCCACAGTCCATACCAATCATAATATATGCAATCATCGTAACACAAGGAGTTTACAGGAAGCCGTATTATCCGACAACATAAACCTAGTAATTGTTTATTCGACGCTTCGTATTAGGTTTATCCATGTGATAAATCTGACGGGGCATATGAGAATAAAAGAGATTTGAATGCTTGCAGCAGCAACTGTTTTACCATCATAGTAATGAATCAACAAACATAATTCTCTGCAGTCAACATAGTATTAGTACTAGCGATTGAAAAATTGATTCTATAACATACATTTTATAAACACACATTTTTCAAAGTCTGTAAAAATAATGTTCTCCTGTGTAAACGACTCCTGTGTTATTTTATTATTGTAATCAATGCTAACATTGTGCTATTAGGGGTACACAGGATAAGGCTAATATAAAGTATGAATACATTAAAGTAGTTATACAGTTTTAGAGTAAAAGTTAAATTTTCAATGGTTTGTGTGTATGTGTTTGTATATGTATCCCCTCAAAAACCTTTAAAACACTGCAATGAGTCGGTCAAATAAAGTCAATAGACTTTTATAATGTTTGACTAGGCCGGATGCTCATTTTGAAAAAGAAAAAAATGTGTTTTTTGTGTGCTATTTCATGTCTCAGGAATCACTTTATCGACAACAAGAACAAAAATTGTATGTCGACAGTTGACACTGGCCTCATAAAATACATCGGTGTTCCGTTTTCGTAGAAGATGCCCCTAAATAAAATATATATATAATTTTATATCTCAAACTATTCAACCGGATTTCTATAATTAATTTTGATAATAGCAGACATCTAAATATGATAAAGCAACACCAACCGAAACATTTCACTTATTTCAATCTAACATGGTATGCTAACTGTGCCTATTGCAAATATTCAGCTATTGGTGACCTCTTTTATCGTAAATGTTGTAAGATTTGAAGTGCTGGCAACAGCGGTACGAAATTTTTTTTCGTTAACATGGGTTTAAAATTTTAAAGAACAAAGAAATTATGATTTTGGGGTGGTTTAATCTGCCAAGTATTTGTTTAGTTCAGCTGGAAATATATGCTATAATAGGGGACCGATAACAAATTATCCTTAAAATGGGACGTTCACAAGAACGTTACGAAATTAAACCAACAGCAAAATAATAAAACGAATTCATTTATTTGGGAAATTTATTACGTGTATATCGGATCCACGAATATTTACAGGAAGCTTTGTGGGAGATATTGTGTTATGTGCATAATTTATTGCAAAATGGAAATTTTAATCTTACGTATCATTTTGATATTTTCAATTCATAACATTCTGTATTCTTAATTTGAAACTGTTATGTATGACTTATTTGCTTACTCTTCATTAATCCCTCGCTGTGTCTGCTTTTTGACGAAACAAAATATTTATAAAAGGACATGCGTATTGCTGGACGATAATCATACTTTATATAACGAATCGAGGTTTACATCTATTTTAACTAATTATAAGTTGGATTTAGTAATAAATGAGGACTTTGCGCTTGATACATGAAATACTATATTAGTTTCCCTTTTCATATAGATCTAGGCATAAATATCCAAAGTGTTCATTTACTTCAGGAGTTACGTAAGAAACTGGCAGTTGCTTTCCACCATACTCCATTTTACAATGACAATTTAAGGAAACCACGCGAGCAGAGGACTACAAGAATAACTGAGGGTAAATGACAAAATCAGCATACACTCATGGAATGTGCTTTCGTGTTCACATAGTTACACTGCAAACGCCCACAAAACCACATTTCTTCATGATTTTAAGTGACTGACGCATTTTAACTTATCAAATTGTAGTCGGTATACATCTTCATTAATAAATGTGGATTATATAAAACCGGTAAATATTTTAAAGTTTTCATTGTTAAGTTACCCATCTACCTAGAGCCTTTTTTCCGCCTTTGGAGCTGAGAGGCGAGGGAGCGTTAAAGGCGAGACTGCCACGCGCCTGAAGTTCCCCATCGCCTCTAAGCGTAAAGCTCTGAACTGGCTTGCAGTGTTCTCGTTGTGCTGCGTGTACCTATGGGACTTTCAGCGGCGACCCTATTATTTTATTGGTGGAAAGTGTGTATGAAGGTTCAATGCATGCCCCTTGACTAGTTTTGTATGGATCTGGCATGCGCATTTTGAGATACAGCGCTTTGAAAAGGCAGTTTTTAGCAATTTTGGCGTATTCTGAAATGGTATTTATAATTAACGCGAGGTCTTGAAAATACCCAACAGCCCTCGTCTGAAATCTGAGTTATTTTCGTAGGTCAGTACACTGGACGCACGTTTAATAGTTTCGTAGAAAAACGTATCTTTCGAACACATTGCAACACACTCCAAGCGCCAGGTAGACGGGTACCTTAAATAAATCTGTGTTCTTGCGCGACACTCAAAATAGTCTATAGATTACTCATATTGTGGAAAACTCCTTCCTTAATATTTGTGGATTCTGAAATTGAATTAGTTGGACCTAATAAACCACGAAAATAGAGTATGCCTCAGCCACAGTTCATCAAAAGTACGGTAAATAATAGTAAATAATCAGTGTTGCAGGAGAGGTTAGAAAAAAAAACGTCCAAGTAACAAGGAGAAGCTCTTTCTATTCTTCTGGTGTAAAATAAATGGTCACCGTGCGATGACCACCCTATGTCTTTGTCAAGCTCTGCCTGCGACGGAACGATAGTGATTAATTTTTACGTGTTGACGTTACCACTTGTAACCGTGACGTCACTTCGCTTGCAAATTTCTCGCCACAGATACTTCATGACACCCATGTTTAAACTTTTCGTCTCACTTTCTCTCTCAAATGAGCTATTTGCAATACTAGTGCAAGGAAAACGGCGGATGAATTTTACACTAAAGCAATAATAATACTCGCCCCGTGACAACGCTGTAACGCCTAGCACAGGCAGCTTCCTGGTGGGCAACCGAGGAACTATAGATATAAATAGCGATCTCCCGATTTCTCTCAATTATTATTACTGAATTTTTATTTGATGCACTCCTTTATTTAATGCTTAGTGATGCACGATTTTTTTTAAAGTTCTGTATTAAGGTTAGAAACGGAAATGAGAGTTTTCATTTATATATTCTGCTAACAGTTGCTGCTCTGGCATACATTTTTAGTGTGAGAAATCAAGCACTTTTTACATATCGCTTTTACCACAAGGAATCGCAAGCAGTTTTCTATCACCGAAAATGAACTTTAAGTCAGACATTTTATTGACGATAAACAGTATCAAGTTCCATTTCCGCGCATTATTGAAGTGTAGTAGTGGGCTGGAACAAGCTATGGAACTGCTCCAGAATTATCCTGGAAAGCATATGCAAAGTCGCTCTGGCGAAGGTCACGCCCAGAGCTGTCTTCCAGATTGGAGCCAGACATGCAAGCTGGAGAAATAATCTTGCATGGTAAAGGTGCGTATATTTTTCAGCGAATATTCGCTGACAACATGATGCCAGAGTCGGTAACACGAGTGATTTGCGGATTTTTGTCAGGCACAGTTTTGTTGCCTGTTAAATTTCAAGGAAATATAGTCGTAAATAAGGCTGATAACGGAGCATTTGATTGTCAAGTGGGTAATGCGGAAGTCACAAGGCGTGTTACTTCAAACATAAAAGTTAAAAGAATTAAAAATTTAATATCAAAAGCAGTACCACAAAATAACTCAAGAAGTTACCAATATTACTAACTACAGTCTGTTGACGATAAAATGAGCACTTCTGAAAGCCCTGCTTCAGCTCTACTTGTATAAAGTCTATGTATTCTTCTGCCTTACGTAGAATTAACTTTGACATGGACGTCATCACTTTATTCATGCGTCGGCCAAGTGAAACTGTGTGAATTATTAGAAAAGTAAATATGTTACAAATGTGGTCAATATTTACACTTCAAGGCATAAAGAAAAACAGAAAAATAAAGAAATAATTTAAGTTGTTATAAATGGTTACCTGACACTTTTCGTTCGACGTTAATATATGGAACTCCTTTTCCATCTATCCTTACCAACTTTACTGGGCGAATGTCACTCAGTGCGCTCGTTAAAATACATATTTTTTTAAATTAAGAGTGACTTTTTTCTAAGGTTGATTTCAAAAGTGCTCACTTTACTGTGAACAGCCTTTAGCCTGCTTTCCTCTACATAAATAAACGTAAATTTCATTAACTCATATACCTATGGATCATATGTGTTGAAAAAAGTCTAAGAAGCAGGAATTTTCTAAAATGTTTGATAGAGATCAGTAGAATAGTTTGAGATATAATGTAAGACTAATGCAGACCTAAAGAATTGTGGCAACAGTGCTTCTACAACAATGGACTGTTCGAATTATTTTGTATGCATGTGTATAAAATGTACTTCAACACACCAACATTGGGTTATATCGTATCTGATTGAATAAAACAGCCTATAAATATTTTAGGTGGCCTTCTATGGCTCTCATTGCATGCATGTTATATATTACGCATATAGGTGGTTCAGTATTAAATTTTAGGTGACATCTTTTAACACAACATAATAGAAAAGTTACTAATTCGCATACTAAATGCGCACGATTACAGCCAGCAGGCCAAGTTGGGTTCAATATGATTTAAATTTTTCTACGGATATCTCATACAATATCAATTTTAAGGATACAGCCATTACGAAAATAAGTAACTTGGCTGCTTTAAATTATTTACTTCATAATGTTTTAAGTACAATTTTGAAATATTTATCTATGGTTTTTGATTCGGAATTTTCCAAAATATATCAACTTTCTTGAAATTTCGCGTGTAAGTATATTAGAAAAGGGTGGGCAAATGCAGGAATAACCTCATTTCATTGTCATCAGGGTATTGCCAGAATGTTAAGTTTCACTGGCTACAGTGCTGAAGTTCTCGCAGCGGAACTCGTTTTCCAGGCAGCTGGAAGCCTCGCTCGAGGAAGAGTTGTTTATTGTGCAGGTTTTGGCGAGGGCCGGTCAGTCGGTCGGCGGACGTCAGAGGCTAACTGCGCCGGGCTATCCTCGCCAAGTCCCGAGCGCTAACGATGGTTTGTGACCGGCGAAGGGGGAACCCGCGGGCGAAAAGGTCACGCGTGCTCTTGGCTTCCCCCCCCCCCCCCCCCAAATCAAACACCTTCCCACTCAAACACAAAACCCCATCACACTTCCGTTTTCGCACGTGACATTTATTGGTTTCCACGCCCTCTCGAACAAAACCCCATTTCATCCCTTCTTATTTTCCTTTTTCATTTTTTTTTTTTTGGCCTCGTTTCACCCTTTCTCTTCCCTAACTCGACGGGAGGAAAATATTCTCGAGGATTTTTTTTTTGTTCGAGTGGTGCAGTTCGCACTTACGTCTCGGCGCTATTTTTTTTACGTTCCCCTTTGGAGAAGTCCGAAGAGAAAATCACGCGAGTTTGTGTTCGCAGCTCTCGGTTGTCAAACAAATTGCCAAGTTCCAATAGCGGTGTGAGCGATAGTCGGGTTTTGTCGACGACGATTGCCACTTCAATTTGTTGTGACGCGATAACGCTTCTCTCGACGTTGCTTACTCCCCAAAGAAGGCAAAAGGAAAACAATACATTTGACGCGGATTCGGTGAATGAGAGGAGGCATACACGTCTAAACACGAAACTGTATCCGTCCTGTACGCCAGGGAATAAAATATCACTCTTTTAAATTTCAAATCAACGACAGGATTGTAGGCGCAACTAAACGCAGCTATATCTGAGTATACGTCTCTGTGTATGCATGATTGCATGAAATAATTGGGTAATAATTATTCTTAACAAATATTAAATGCTAAAAGTAGGTATGGGCATCAAATATCAAAATACTAGTACATCCAGGTACGCAAGAACGAGAGAAGGTAGTACAAGGGCATATTAAACCCGCTTTCTTATTTTGAGAGACGGGGTACAACACAACTTTTGTAACCATCCCCCTACCAACCAAAATTATTTCGATGTCATGATATTAAATACCTTAATAAATTTTGCAGCAACAACAAACTTTATTACAGCAAAATAATGCAACCTGCTGCTAGTTTCATTCAGTTATATCAATTTAAAATAAAATAAAAATGTTACACCAACTCGGTTTTAAGACTGTCCTCGTGTCTCCATGGCCCGTCATAAAATAGAAAATTATGTATATTCATTTCCATTCCACAAAAGGAACCTGTTAAAAGCCGTCAATAAATTTGTGTGACAACATTCACCGATTGTCATGAAAGTATTGTTGCAATATTCTCTCAACAGTCAATGTGCTAAATAAGATTCATTAAGGGATGGAGATCTTTATTAAATAAGAGAGTTAATAATAATTTCCTAATTGTATTTACAATAGCTACAAACAAAATACTTTTAGGAAGTCAATTTTCGCGATTTTTGAGATTATTGTTAGGATCCCTTAATTTCTGGATGCTCACATTCTTTTGATATCATTCATGAGGTAATTTGAGTGAATTTCGTATCATTTTGTGGATTTGGAATTATATTGGTCTTGTTAGGAGTATTTCTATTTTTTTTGTTCAGATCGATCCAAGGCATGGTTCAGTTTGTTGTAATTTTGACTAGGTGTGTCCTTTTAATGGTTCAGATGCCAGTCCTTATTTTTGGTGTTTTAGGTAATGATTTAAATAATTTTAATTTTTAATTGGGATTTTGGCTATACAGTTTGGAAAGTCATTTTGCGTCTGTTTTGGTGTTAGGGTCATTTTGCCCTTTACTTAGTAGTCGTAGTTTGCTTTAAATTTTAATTGTTACTACCTTCTTGGTAAATTATTCCTTTTATTAGTTTTGGGTAGTCAGGATACTTAATTGGTTTTTACTGGCAGAAGTTTATAATTCGTTTTATTTTTATTTTTTTTAAAGGTTCGGTCTAATAACTTTGTCATGTTTAGAGTGGGATTTAATTATTTTAAAAGGGATGTGAGATGTCAGAATGGTTAGGTCGTTTACTCTGTTATCTCGCGAATCTTCCTTAGCCTAACGACCGACAGTTCCAGAGCTGTTACTGGAACTGTTTGCCTTGAGTGCAGAGCTAAGTCAGCCACTGCACTCTTGGTAATCTGGCAGCTGTGCTCCACTTCGTGTTTATGCCGCTGCGCAGGTAAAGGCGTCGCCATCATTATCCCGAATTGTTTAGTGTCGTCCTGTGGTGGTTAAGAAATGTTTTCGTGCTGCACATGTGCCGAAAAGTTCCTGGAGTGATTATCCAACGTTGACGTTTCGAGTCGACAGCTGTGCGTTTATGGGCCGTAGCAGGGAAGAGGGGAGGAGTAGCGCTGCGGGGCCGCAAACAGAATGTTGACCGTTAAGGGGACATGGGAGTGGCCTCGTGCTAAGCCTTTGTTTGTGAACGACCGCGAGTGTCCGAGGAGGGATGTGATTGGCTGGGAGTGACGGCAGGCACTGTTTTGTGGTTGGAGTCCAGATTTGAAGGGAGGTCGAGATAAAAAAAAAAAACGATGTAAAGTGGAGAGGACAGTTTTAGGAAGAAAGTTAAGAGGGCAGATAACGCGCAGTAGAGCAGTCAAGCGCAGTCGTCGGAGGCAGTCAGGAGGCGAATCGAGGAATCGGGCGGGCGCTTGAAGCCGACAAGTCGTAGCTGGTAGGCCTGGAGGAGACTGGTGGACCAGACAACATGTAGACGATTAAAATATAAGTAATCTTGAACATCTAGTTGTAGCTTTATTGTAGAGACTCCAGTAGGCTGCATCATGTGTAAATTGAGGTTAATAACAGCACGGTCTAGAAGCTAAACAAGTCTAAGGACAATTGAAGTAACTTCGGAGAGGAGGATTAACACGATGATTTAGTTTGAAAATTTGGTTTATTTTGGTATCGACGCTGACGAGTGAGTATTTCAGTTGAGTTGGTAGGTCAGGCCATCGTTAACAGTAATGACAGTAAAACAGTATCCAGAGTTTATTTTAGTTGTGTAAACAGTCGTCGTCCTCCCGCCGTTAAGTTTGTTTCCGAAAGTTATAAATGAGAGAGAAAAATAGTTACAAATTCAGCTCTGAAGGTTAATGGTAAAGAAATTACTATGAGTCGAAGGCCAAACGTTATTTTTCGTAAGAAGATTATCAGAATGATTTTATTGAAAGTTTACTTGATTGGTGTAACGGACCAAAGCTAATGTAACAATTAAACATTTGTTATGTTTGTTATTTTAATTCGTTTCTGAGTTGGCCAAAAGTAATAATGAATTATTAATGAATTTTCTATTTGTCGTTGAGGAATAGATGCCTATTAATTACTGGTATATTATATCTAAGTCGAAATATTAGGAACACATTTATTCTCTTCTCAAATTAAAATCTAATCGAGGAATTGTTATGAAATTATGCATGTAAATAAAATTTTTATTTAAAAGAGTGTTATCAATTTGCTTATAAAAGAAATTAACTTTGATTGGACTATCTTTCTCTTTTTACCAAATTTTGACTAAAGTATACTATTATTTAATTACCTAATCTAAAAGCTATATTATTGTACAATTTTAACTTATTGGTTTTTATATTAAATTGTAACGTTTTTGGAAAAACCTCATCTACTATTTCTAAGCACTTAATAACCACCTCCCTTTTTATGAATCTGGTTAATTTTGAAGAAGCTATTTTATTGATTATTTTATTTTATGCTATTCTTTATTTGAACTATAACTAAATTTCACATTAAATTACTTCTTTATCAAGTCAGTAATTACCTGTCTAAGTTCTCACGCTTCCTCTTGCAGGCAGTAAAGAGTTTCTGAGCTCTACCAAATGATTAAAATAGAAATGATGAATTTTGCTAGAAAGTTAGGCTTCAAGGCCACCCTAGTGTTTCAAGAGCCTTGTGGTGGAAAGCCCCCATTAACTGAAACAAAACCATAAGTTTGAACCAGGAACCATAAACATAAATTTTAAACAGAAACTTATCCAAATGCCGAAGTTTTTGAGACGTTTGGGGAGGAGATGTAGGATAATGACCCTTTGATTTTATGCATTGTTTAGTAGACGATAAGATGCAGCTAAAGATTAGATTTTGTGTATAGGTTTATGTGGCGTTGAGGGAGAGTGCCTCAACTTAAGATGTTTACCACTAAAGAACAGAGTTTAGAGGTTTAGTTATTTGTTTAATTAGTGAGTCCCTACATGTCCTTCCGCCACAAGTCGTCAAAAAGTTATCAGTTATATTAGTTAGTTGAGTTAAACGAGTTGATTAATGGATGAGACTGATAAAGAATGAACCAAATGAATAATCGATTGAGTGATTAAATGAAAATGATAGAAAGATAAATAATTCATGAGTGATCCCCCAAACCCCATCTTCCCTTCTCCCTAATTTAACCTGCTCCCCTTTTTCCTTCGTTGTTCTTCTTTTGGTTCAACCCCCCGCCCCGCCCCCCCTCCCATGGACAATATTTTTTCTCCGTCCATTTTCTCACTTTTTCACAATACTCTCGACACAAATCCTCACAATAAATTGATATCGTATACTGTTTACAATTAATGAATTGAATCACTACAATTTACAATTACCTCAAAGAAATTAACATAAATAAATAATTGAAAATCAGTCCCTATAGACAGTACATCAAACCCTACTCAATTATTTTACCAATTAAATGTCCATCTTTAAAGCTCCAATATCACAATTTTATTCAGTCCAACCTCAGTTTAGTCCAGGTCCCTCCAGCCCGCAATGTTCTATAGAGTTCTCCGAACGCCCTCACACACAGTAGCCTTCACTCGTCGGGTTTCACGTCCCCTCGTCAGTTCACACCACAAACACCTCGTCATCTGTCGCCTCGCAATCTCCCATCGTAGTCCGTCCTCTAAACGTCGCTCGATTACCCCGCTCAGCTAATTGGCTTCCACAAAAAGGCTGCCGAAAGTCCAGCTGGGGCTTGTATTTGTAGGGTCGTGAGCTATCGCCCAGAAATTTCTCTAAATGCTGCATTGCACCCATTTTCCTAGTCCCCAGAATATTCTTGTGCAATTTCTACACTCGTTGACTTTTCCAGCAGAGGGAATGAGTAGGGGCTGTGACGTCAGCCAGGTATCACCGCAGTCAATCATTCCAAAGTCAGCACTGAAAAAAGGGGGGGGGGGGGAGGCAGGTAGCAGTCTGCCTGGGGTAAAGGGGAGGTTCGAGGTCCACCCCACACAGAGCCGGACCGCGCATAACGGGAGCTCGCGGCCAGTGCAAGCTACAGTGCGTTGCGTAACAGTATGTTGCGTAAAGTATTTACTTTACCATTTGCAAATAGTACTACGCTACAATAAATTAAAATTACATGCGCCCTTTATCAAATATTCCAATAACGCACCCTTTTTCTTTCCCCGTTAATTTCCAGGAGCCTTATGGAATTGTGAACGGAGTGAAGTGGTTGGTGGGACGGCTCTTAACAGCGAGTTGTTGAGGAGCTTTTGAAATAGTGGTGTATAGTTTCTTTGGTTCGGGTCTCAGTGTGTATTCGCCCAATACCCATATAATTTAAAACGTTTCCAGCACTTCTGTCAAAAAGCAAGCACTCTTGCCTCGCCAACCTCAAACTTTAGAATCACGTTCTTAAAGTAAAATTCTTGTTAACTAAATAATATATATGTTTACTATATGGTGTGAACATATTTATTCATTTTTATCCATAGTAGTAGGAAATAGAGAAGTTGGGCACAAGGGATTAGGGAGTCGGATTCGGGGGAGCCGCCAACTTGTAACGTCACCCGACCGCTATCTTGGATGTAATTTGCCTTTTACCCCCGACCGGTGTGAACTTTGACCTTGACCCCAAAAACCACTAAAAAACATTTTAAAATTCCAAAATACTTTAAAAATGTCCTAAAAAATCCCAAAAAATTTAATATTAAAAATTATTTTAAAATTTATTAAAATGATCCTCAGAAATGACCCATTTTTTCTTCAGAAATGCTGAGACTGGTCCGTAACCCAGGGTCAGACCCAGGTGACCAGGAAACAGGGATCAATACATTTGACCTTGACCTTTGACCTTGTCCTTTAACTTTGAAAAAAAATACATATATATAAAAAATCACAAAAAATTACAAAGTCTGTTTAAAAATTTATAAGAAATTATTATTAAAAAGTTTGATAAAAATTGTTTGAAAATTTATAAAAAATAGTTTAAAAACTTATTTTTATAAAATTCTCATTAAAAAGTCTTTAATCCCAGCAGCCATTTTTCCCTTTTACCCTCGGAATCTCCCTTTCGCTAAAAAAAAAAAAAAACTCCCTTAAAAAACGTATAAAATTTAATTAAAAAACTTACTTTTCCTCAGGTCTCCACCCCCTCCCCCGCAACTTCCAAATACTCACCTCTGTTCGACTCCATCAGACGACTGACTCCCTCGCCTTCACTCCCCTCACATATACTCTTTCCGCCATCTTAATTTATTCGTTCGTCATTTGTTTACATGCTACTGGTGCCAGCCATCATTGTTTATAAGTTACTGGAGGCCGCCATATTTGTTTTCGTTCGGAATTTGTTTACATGCTACTGGAGGCAGCCATATTTGTTTATATGTTCATGGAGGCCGCCATATTTGTTTTATCTGTCATTTGTTCATACATTACTGGAGGCCGCCATCTTGGTAGGCAACCGCCACCTTGGTAGGTGATGGCCATTGCAATTGTCCATCCTATGTTTAAAAAGTACAATTTTTCGAATAAATGGTATAGCTACAATCATAATGCATGACTGACTACATGCTAAATTTAATAAATATTTTATATACATATTGTTGTTATTAAAAACTTAAATACCAACAGGATGATACGACATACAAAAATTAAGAAAAACTAATAATTTTATAATAAAAATTTATTATTTTGTAAATACATTTTCCGAAGCAAACACTTCATAACATCATCTGATATAACTCCGATCCTTAAGTGCTCTTATGATCGAAACCACCTCTTTCATGTTCGAGTAATCCCCACATTGTTGCCTATCAAGCAAATATTTATGTCTGTCTACAAGTTTGTTGGTATCTACGGTAAACATACCGTCAGTATACTCGATGGCTTCTGCCTTCTTCACATCTCTTGCCGAAGGAAACTCGTTGAGGAATTGTGCAGGGCCGTCGAGGGAATAATCATCGTCTTTAACACTATCACTGTCGTCATAGTCATCATAAATGCTGTCTTTATGATCGGCTTCACTTCCTGCTGCATCCTCAATGTCAAGTTTACTATTCTGTGTATCAGGAGTTGTATGTTCATCAGTATCTAGAGCAAATTACAGTTTATTTGTAAGTTTTTCGACTTCACACAAACATTTTGCAAGTGTACTTTCCGCACAAACCGACTGTGCTCACTCATTCCGTCTTTAGCATTAAATGTTATGTTATAATCGTCTGCAGAAACTGTACCCATCGATGTAGCAGGAGGTATTGATGGCATCACTTGCTGGTTATCAGTAGACGAACCCTCTCGACAGACTGCGATGAACTGATCGAACTCATGCCTGCACCTTCCCTTATGTAACAGACAGTCCTTAACTATCGTCAAAAATCCATACTTCTCTTTCCAGCACAAGGCACACACATCTTTGAAATCTGATAGTGTCATGTCCGTATTAACATGATCATCGTAAACGTGGCGTAAATTCTTATTGTCCATGCGAAACAGCGCCGACATATTTGCGTTGTCGCGAAGCATCTGTGTGGGTATGCGCGAATAAGTCTGATCGAGGTACACACAGTTCACTTTCGCGTATCGACCAATGCTAAATATTCTTGAATACAAGTTTGTTTATCACAGGCAATGTCGTCGAAGACAAATATCGAGTTTCGAAGTGCTTCGTTCGGAGGTACGACTGCTTCGTTATCATTGCATGGGAAATAACCCATGCCTTCCACGGCTTGCAGTACTCGTGCCAATCGCTGATATTTCGGTTGCTGGAGCGATTTCGAATAAACGAACACGTTCTCGAATAGAAGGCCATTCGGTTCTTCCAGCAGGCTCAGTAGGACGGAGGTCTTGCCGCAAAACAATGGCCCCGCGATCATGCACCTCACTATATTCGGAAATAGGCTTCCATGTCGAGATTCGTGGGAGATAGCTTCATCCTCAGTATGAATGCATATGCCAAAAAATAACATATTGCATGATAATACGTATGTTACCACTACTATCGTGCAGTGAGTGCGGTGCTGATTGCGTGCTGATTGTGGTGCAGACAACCAGTGCTACAAATTTTAAAATGCCTCTTAAAAATATAATTCCGTGTTTACTGTCTGTAGCAGAAATCTCACTGAAATGGTGTTCTTGAAGTTTTCATCCTGCAGGTCGTTTTTTCATGTCGATGCACATTGCGCAGAGCTGTAAATGCTTTACCACAGAAGCTACAAAGTAAATGTATCATTGACATTTTTTGCATCCGCACTGTTCCAAGTCTGGAATGATACTGAAACGAAAATGTATAAAAGGATGGTATTTATTACTTTCTCGCCTTCTCATTCCAATGCACATTTTGAACATAGGCGAAAACTCTATCGCAGAATTGTCACTGGCGACAACCAGTTAGCGATGATACATGTCATAGCCCCATGGTCAATATTATATATATATATTACATATTCTGTCTTAAACTTTTTTTTAATTCGAGTAACACCTCTCATCAAGGATAGCCATTTCATATTTACCAATAACAATTAATAACGTGTATTAAAATGACTAGCTTGTATGCAAAAGCTAGACAGAATGTTGATATATGTCTTACGTAAAAAATTTTCATCACGTAATTATACTACTATTGCAAACAAATTGAAAATATCAGTAACAGATTTCTGCGTATGCTTTTATTTACAAAAAGTGAAGGGGTCATGCTACCTTTAAAGCACAAATACTATAGCACATTTCCCTAATTTAAGATATGTTTTACTCTTTAATCACACTCAGTTGCTAATTTATTTTAAATCATAAATAATCTTCTAAAGTTTTATAATTGAACGCTTTTGAAATATGTAATTTGCTTGAAAACTTTTGAAAGTATAAATTTATCTAAATATTTCTAAACTGTCGCGGACTCACCCAGCTCTTCACACACGTCACTAGCAGAGCACTCTTTCTGCATTAATTTTCTTACTCGATATGGAGACTGGAAATTGAAATTTATTATGTCGGTACGTACCTGTGGACAGAAAAAAATTATTAGAAAGAGAAAATAACACTGAATATTTAATTTAAAGCACTAATTCTAAGTTAATTGGCTAGAAACGTTTTAAAGCCCTACTTACTATATAATTCTGTGATATCTATGAATGCTATCACCACATATTGCATCTCAGGTAAATTTACTGTCGTATCTAAAATTTTCAAGTCTTCGGCAAAAATACAAGTGTAGTGTATAAAACTTATAAATAAACATGAGTAATTAAATTGTAATATCGGCTATTTTAATGAAATACATTCTACAGAAAACCACGACATAAACTTCGTTTTTACTCAGTTGTTTGAAGAAAGTTAGAAAGTTATTTCTGTATAGTTACGACAACACTGTACAAGGAGTGCGATATAAAATAAACACTTCTGATAACCTTAATGATTATACTCTCCAAATCGATAATATAACACTTTGAAAACGTCGAAAACGTGAGGACTGTTACGAAGGTTCGTGGACTGAAATCACTATTTGAAGTCCGAGTCATTAGGACGTTTGGTATAGTTTTCCTTCCAGAAATAGCCACCTTCAAGCTCTACACACTATTCCCAGCGATGCTCTAGCTAAGCACATGTTGCTGATCACCTTTTGAAAGTCGGTATAAAGTAGTGTACGTGCCAGCTTTCTCTTCCTGGTCCATCCTAAACTTGCTTCCTTTTAAATCTTACTGAAGAGTTAGAAAAAATCTGACATGGCAGAGTGCGAAGTCTGGACTATATGGAGGATCTCACAAAACTTCCATAACCTACCGTGCTTACGTAGCCTAGCGTTATTCTCAATAAAATTATTTTTTTTGCGAACTGCCCTCCTCAGATGAAATTTAAAAATTATTAACTCAATTGTCTCCAGTTACAGTTCGTTCCTCTGGAACTCAGTGCAGCAGACCTATTCCACGCATGTAAAAATAGTTAACTCTAACTTTTTTGAGGAGCAAAAAGCCAGAAACTACTTGGAAGGTGGTGAGTTACTGCCATAGGCTATCTGCTAAATGTGGCAGGCTATCTTATGTGCGAGTAATACAATAGGCATAGTGCTACCGGTAATTGAACTTTCGGAAGAGACTTCATATTAAGTTGATTTCAAAAACTTTCAATCAACACAAAACAAATACACAAATACACAAACACACACACACACACACACACACACATATATATATATATATATATATATATATATAAAGAACATTCGAATTACTCACCAACGAAGAAACAAATATAAATCATATTAATCAGATTGAGCAGAGTTAAGAGTCACGACTATTACGTCGCTGAAACTCCAAATAGACTCAGATTCTGGCCTGAGATTTATAACATATGTGTGTCAAAGCTATTTTAATATGGACAGCACCTTCGACCGAACTCATCCCCATGCTTCAAATTGAAACATGTACTATTTAAATATTTTCTTATGTAAAGTCTCAGACAAAATTATTTTAAAATCTTCTAAATGCTTTAAAATAAATACGACTCGTGTAAAATTTAGACTACTAAGGGTACAAACATACGGCACCTATACTCATTAAATACTTACGTTATTGTTAAAAGTTTGCTGTATATCAGAAAAGTACACTAAAGTTTTTGCCCATGCCAAAAATAAAGACACAAAAGTTTCATATAAACAACTGTTTTAGTCAAAACATTCCACGAAGGAAACTGCATCTTTTAGGCTAAAACTACTACATGTTTTAAGACCAAACGTTACTCAATCATAAAACAAAAACAAGAAGTTCAATATTGAAGTATTCGCAAGTAACATTGGATTATAACACGAAGAATCCTTACTATACAATATAATTGCGAAAGTGTGTTTGTTTGTTTGTTTTTTTGTTTGTTTGTCTTTCTTTCACGTCAAACTGAAGAAACGGATCGACGTGATATTTTGCACAGATATAGTTGGAGTTCCAGAGAGTGACATAGGCTACTTTTTATCTCAGGAAAATAGCTTAAACTTTTCTTAGAATTACTGTATAATAAGGCAATGTTAAAAATTTTCCTTTCTTTTTTGTCTATGGACTGTCTTACATTCCTTCCCAAGAGCCGCAGTAGCTCAGTGGGTAGAGAACCCGATAGTGGGGCCACAGTAGCTCAGTGGGAAGAGAACCCAATAGTGGGGCCGCAGTATCTCAGTGGGTAGAGAACCCAATAGTGGGGCCGCAGTAGCTCAGTAGGTAGAGAACCCAATAGTGAAGCCGCAGTAGCTCAGTGGGTAGAGAACCTGATATTGGGGCCGCGCGCGAAGCAGCGGGTAAAAGCTAGTAAAGAATATATATCATATACATTTTGATTTTACAGAAATGAGTAAATAATGCATATATGTTACCAAAACTCAAATAACACCATAGTATTACTAGTAATAAAAACACATCCACACTAGGCCCAAATAAAAATTATACATTGACATAAAAGTCATGGGATAGCACAATGTAACTTAGTGATTCGTTGCACCACCGCTGCAGACCGACTTTGCACGGCCTAAACCGGTCTCAGTTGTGAAAAAGTGGTCGTGTCATTCGGATTGACTGTTGTTTACATGCTCATGGCAAAGCGACGTGAGTTATCAGAGTTCGAATGGGACATGATTGCAGGTGCCAGAAGAAGGGGACATTCTATTTCAGAAGTTGTGGAGACCTTCAATATTCCTCCATCCATGGTGTCGCGGATGTACAGGAAATATCAAAATCTAGGCATTACGATACACTGTGGAAAATACAGTGGCCATATCCGAAGTTACTTGATCGTAACCTTCGGAGGTTGGGTAGAATTGTCCCTGCTAACAGACAGGAACTCGTGCTGAGATCACAGTCACATTCATTGCAGGAGGTGTCCGACGTGTATCTAACAGATATGTGCAACCTGCATTAGCTTTCATGGGATATGGA
The DNA here is from genome assembly GCA_029891345.1 of Dryococelus australis. NCBI lineage: Eukaryota > Metazoa > Arthropoda > Insecta > Phasmatodea > Phasmatidae > Dryococelus > Dryococelus australis. The sequence goes on from CM056994.1 coordinate 98,835,545, forward strand.
TGCAGAAGACCCACGAGAGTGCCCCTGTTAACAGAACGACACTGGATACAATACCTCACTTGGGCTTGTGACGTTGCTAATTGAACCCTGGAGGACTGTAAACATGTGGCCTGGTCCGATGAGTCATGATACAAGTTATTTCGGACTGATGGCAGGGTTCGGGTATGACACAAATCCAATGAGGCCATGTATTCCAGTTGTCAACAAGCTACCGTGCAGGCTAGTGGTGGTTCCGCAATGGTGTGGGGTGTGTTCACATAGCATGGTTTGGGTCCAAGTGTCTATGTACCGACAAAATTCAATGGTAAGTGTTACAAAATTCTCCTTAGTGACCATTTGCAGCCATTCTTGGACTTCAGATTTCTTGACAAAGATGGGATGTTTCAACAAGATAATACGCCGTCTCATCGGGCTGCGTATATCCAGGACTCGTTCGAAGAGCATTCTGGAGAGTTCCAGCGAATGGAGTGGCCAGCATGTTCCCCTAACATGAACCCCATAGGGCCTTTATGGGACGTGGTGGAGAAAGTCATTCACACCCAAGATCCTGTACCTCGAATTACCAGGGAAATTTGGGTATCCATTCAGGCAACATGGCTTAACATCTCTGCAGAGGTCTTCCGTCCACTTGTGGAGTCCATGCCACATTGAATGGCATGGACTAGAAGGGGCCCAACACATTATCGCATGACTTTTGTCATATCAGTGTATATGTTAACTATAATGTTAGTCCGAATAACATCGATACGGTTATACATCTGCCGAAAGATTCCCAGAAAAAAAACTTTCATTTATGAAGTAAATGGCTAAAGCATACTTTTTTTCGCTTCCAGCTTTGTACAGGTATTTTCTGAACAGCATGCAGGTACTGTACACATTGTAAATGTGCAACAGTTTTGTGTGAACATGTGGGCTCTCTCATTGTGTCATTACGTTTACCTCCACGTCTTGACGGTGTTGCTTACTGTCGGTACGTTCAGTATACACTAACAGAGCTGTTGGGAAATTTCACACTTGAATTGCACATGCAGTTATGTTTTCAGCCACGGCGTCCCGTCATATACTTGACGATACGTCCAAGTGTATCTGGATACAGCATATGATGACCACGGTATTATCCGATGTGGACACATAACTTGGCCATAACGTTGGCCTTTCATAGTGCTCCATGACTGTTTTTATTGTGGAAGTGGAGGAGAATGTATGCTGTCTGTGCTTTAAAGAATTCATCACATGTCACTGGTGAAGGCCCTACCTTGTAATGATTGTAATATTTCCTTAAATTAGGGTCTCGTGTGTTCATTTTATATTTGATCGCTATAAACTAATTGACCGAACTAGAGAATAAGTTAAAGTCGCTCGATTGAACAAATATTTGAAGCCTTGCAATTACTTGTTCCTTAGATTCGCGCTGGAAATCCAAATTACTGATTGAAAAACCTCATTTTATCAGTTCTCATAAACAGTTGACTAATAAAAACTTTTAGAACAAAATGGTAAAGAATCATAACATAAATCAGCAGGTGGGCAAGGCCAAACAGCCATTCAATGTTTGCTTGGTATTCAAAATTTTAAATGGATTTATGTTATCTGAACCCATCCAAAATCCCCGTGTTTAAGTGCTTATATTTTCCTTCTCTCCAGACCAAATAATTTGGAAATGTTGTGACATCTCTCGTTTCAAAACAGCCACGGTGGCATAATACCTGCATAAATTTTATGAAGTTTTCCGCGAATTGCTCCATTTTTTTCCCCCTCTCTTTCTTCCCGTTTCCTCCTCTTGAAATGGTGTTCACAGCATTCACCAATTAGCAATCAGAATTACATAATTAGCCATAAGGGGGTTTCTTTTAAAAAATTTAATTGCTACATATGTGTTATATATTTTTCTTTCCTTCCTATCGACAAGAAGCTTGGGAAAATCGCTTACAATTCCCCCGGTAGCGAATATTTGCCTAAGTTGAGGCCTGTGAGGCTGCGCCCTACCTCCACGTGGCGTATAACAGCACGCGCCGAGGACTCCTAAAGGACAAGGATTGTGCTATGCTCAATGAGCGCGAAAGAGCATTTATCTAGTGGTACAGTTTACCCATCCGAGCCCCACCCCCCCCCCCCCTTACTGGCACTGCTTCACGCCGTCCGCTCACTTTCCATTCTCTGGAAACTCTTACAATCGGAGGCACCCGTGTTCTATCCGTGGCACAATGCAAACCTGTCCATGCCAGTACCGGAGTCGCTCGCTTCGCCAGTCCTTCTCTGGGTGGGGAACCCTCCACTCCAGGTCTCCTCCAGCATACGGAGTTCCAGCCACCGCCACCACGAGTCCATAAAGGATACCTCGGGTGGGCCTTTCCGATAGTGTGTGGTATTACCTCAATTTCCGTGCTACTAGTGAGTGATCCTCAAAGCCCCTTAACCATAACTTTGAATTTCTTCGCAGTTAAATTCTGGATTGGGACCCTGTGGCCCAATAGCTTGAGCGCTACTCATAACCAAGTCGACGAGCCATGGTACAATATATAGGTAAGTTCAACAAGGAAGATACCCCTTCCCCACCTACAGAGATGGCAGGAGGGAGAGGGAAGTCCTCAAGGATTGCTATTTTTTTTTTATCCAGAGGTGGCTGTTATTTAAGTACTACTTCAGGATTCTTATGTCGCTTTGGTAGAGAGAGGCTATGTAAGATTGAAAGGTCAGTCGCTTCATCCACCCTCAATCCTGTGCGGGTTAACAGGTTCAGATACCAGGGTGTAGTAACATTCTGACACCTTAAGCACTCAGATGCCTTCGTCAACGAGGGAAAATCATGGATAGTCCAGAATACACATCATCTGTTAACCAACTGTTTTCAAACATAATAGAAGCTAACTACTACTCAATAAGTTAACATTACTATCCTCAGCACCGAAAATATATTAATGTTACTGCTTCAAAACTCCACCGTTCCCTATACCAAACACTTTTGTTACGAGATGACGCTTTAAAAAGTAAACTGACGCTATTAAAATAGAACATCAACTCATATTTATGTATTACTAGATGTTCAAAACTGTAAGGTAGTTAAGTTAATCATCTAACTATTCAGAGTGCATGAAACTTGCTGCTGCGTATATTTCTTAGTGCTCCGTACATTTTGACGATTTTTTCAACTAAATGATAGCTGTGGTGTGTATTATATGCAGATATTTTTAACACCGAAGAAAAATTTGCGTGAAATAAACATTATATTCACAGTCCGAAAAATATATTTTTTTATGAAATGGCTGGATGATAATAGGATTCTACATCATCGTTATTTATTCTCAATTTTGTATCACATGCTTCTAAGTATGAAGTGGTGCAACTTATGTCAATTGTTCAGTTTATTTGGATACAACTGATTTACTTAACGAAATAAATTTTTTAAATGTTACAGAAGTGACTAATATTCATTATTCGTGTAAGATGGGTAACACCTTTCTGAAGTGTAAGATTCTCCGAAACTATCCACTCCTTCGAAATGTCTCCTGGGAAACATTGGACGGACTAGCGCCTTAGATTGCCGCCTGTAAAGGAATGGACAGGGAGGGATGACAAGTACGTGATAAGCGTCATCCATCTTTATATTTCTCGTCTACCCTCTTTAATTTCCTCTACGTCCACGCAGATGTGGAGTGACTACACCCACTCCTGAGGATCAGCAATTCTGTTACAATCAAGGGCAACGCCTATCTAGTATAACAGTGACATTTTTTCATAGCATGGTTGATAGGCTGGGAACTTCTTCATGTGTATGCAAATAAAAACAACTAGTCTCATTTCTCGAGAACATGGCAACTCACTGTTAGCAAAAGAGTAAACTGATAACGCCGGCATTACTTGGAACTGAAGAAAAAGTCGTCATGTATGTGTACATCCAGGGGGGTTCACAGTAATCTTTAATCAGGAAGCCGTATGATTCCTCAGTAACAAACACCTCATACAGCGATCTCAGTACCCACTATCGCTATGGTATAACCTTCTAACTGTATGGTATAACCTTCGAACTGCAAGGTTCTGGGCCCCAATCACGACTAAGCCATGAATATACGTAACACTTTAAATAAATCTTTTTAATGCCAACTGGTTAAAATAATCTATGAAAATAAGTATCCCAATAAATGTACTAAATCATCCCCGCATCACCTCCCAATTGAAGATTTTAGAACAACTCCCAGGAAAATCTCTTTCTGCTTGATTTGCATATACGCCAGGACACATCAATATGCGTTAGACATGTGCAAAGTTGACAAGAAGGAACAAAGCTGTTAAATCGGTACAATTCAAACTTTGAATTACAGTATACACAAATTAAATGTACAGTATTGCAATATCCCACACATTTGCCTTTTATGTTTCAAATTTTTATAACTATTTGGCAGGAACACACTCAAATTATGTCCAAGTCTTCTGTCTAAGCAGTAAGAACAATTATGACGTCCGTAAACGTTCTTTGTGGTGCAATGTTATCTATGTCAGAGTTACTATCTGAATCTTCAAATCTTTCAGTACAGTGCAGAGACATCCAGCAAGCAGTACAGGTGCTGTTATGCACTGTTGAATGTGCTGCTTCATCAGGCAGCTTGAAAGCCTTACCTTTACAAAAGCATAAAAGTTTGACGAATCTCATATTATTTCTTCAAGTTCTGAACAGGAGGATAACGATACCTTTGTATTTGCATTACAATCAGGGCTAATGGAGAAAATGAATGCTGTTGATAATGCTGTAGATAAACCTTCGCATCCACCATCAAATACTCTCAGTGAAATTCGGGAGTATGAGAATTGTTATTTTGAAGATGCTTTGCAGCAGGGCCTTTCGAGTGGGATATAAGAGCTTCTAAAAAGGTATAGTAATTTCAATTGTTGAGTTTTATACAAATATTTGGTTTTATTCAGGGCCAAAACATTTGTAAGCAAATCCAGAAGAGAAAATAATTAACAGTTTACACGAGTTACCTATTTATTATTCAAGTGCAATGCTAATGGTATAGTAGAGTTCTTAACATTCCAGAACTTGTTTTTTTCTTGTTGTAATATATTTTGTTTCGCCGGATGACATGCGTATTCCATTTAAACAATTCATTAAACATTTTATTTGCGGAGCGTTTGAGGAAAAATCAACTTTTGTTTATTCATGACCTGCAAATAAGGTGTACTGTAATATGACGTAATATAATGTACGTGATTTTAAATATAATAAGTATATTTGCACTTCACGTACACACAGATGTTGGACGTATACAGCTGAGACCTTGGAAACTTCTAACACTTGATCACTTCAGAGGCTATAAAAGTTGCAAATCGTAGAGGACGTACTATTAGGCATTCCAATTACAAGTATACTTGCGAATTTTTGATTTCGTCTTCAAGCTCTGTTTTATTTGTCCGTGTGAATTGTGTACACTTTCAACATACAGAACAGTTTGTAGAGCATATCAAACTAAAATTTTAGCGCTCTTAAGTCAGAATCAGTTAGAATATTTCACTGTTTCAATCAGGCAAACGTATCTGACTAATTCAACGGTCATTTCAATTAATTTAACTGACGAATCAGTGGAAAAATGAGATATTTCCTTCACTTATTGATTCAGCGAACTTTTCCACTAAGTCATCAGTAATTTTTTTCACTGTCTACTCAGTGGTTTTTTTTTTGACTGGTGGATCAGTTAAACAGCGTGCAAATATTGCCGGCAAGCAACGTTTAAAAATGGCCGCTAATCTACGTGTATTGAGTGAAAAAACAACGAATAAACTAATAAAGCCAATACAAAATACTTTCTAAAATGTTATTCGTCTTTCAAAACGCCATTTTATGAGGTAATATGAACTCAGCCTTTCATTCCTTGTTTATGTCTTTCATTTCGCTTTCATGTAATCGTCACAGCGATCTGATTATTGTGTGATGAAGAGAGTGCTCTCATATATACTATCCGCTTTAACAATCCTAAAGGTACCAATCAAAACAAAAACGAAATGTAAGAGCATACGATTTCAATCTTCACGATTTCGCGGCGAAACTACAAGGAAGATATTTTCCTCTCATTTCAACTTGGCACGACAGTGCAGTCCTGCCTCCATAGGTCAGGGGTAGGGTGGCCGGCCGACTTGTAGAGGAGGGGTCGTGGGTTCGCGCCCCGGTGCCTCCGCGGCGGATATTCAGTTCGCTTGTCGCACTGCAAATTTGTCAGCAACTCGGTCTAACTTGAGCTCGTCAACGTCACTTCAACACAACTACAACAACATCAAAATAAAATAAAGCTAAGAGGTAAAGTAACCGACTAAAGTCGAAGTGTCCGAGTTCAATCCCGGCCACCTCCGCAATTTTTTTTTTTTTTACTTTTTTAATTACGGTAAATTTGCACAATATAAAGAGTAAACTATTGTAAATATGTCTATTTCACGTATTTATTTGGCTACATTCAATAAAAAACAATACTTAATTAGCCACTGTAGTCAGCCGTCACTTATTAAATCACGGCAATAATTTCACGTCACTAATTCAATCAATGAAATTTTTTCACTGAAACAATCAGTTGTTTTCCGCTGATTCTAAGTGGAGCTATTTTCACTGATTTTAGTAGTTGAATTTCACTGCGAATCGGTTGTTTTCCACTGATTAGAATTTAGAGTATATGTAAACATGGGGACAGCTAAATGATAGCTTTCGCCTCACGCTGCTTTTAATGTATGTATTAGTAGGAATTAGCAAATATGTAAAATAATTTCTTTTTCGATAATTCCATAGTTTCGCATGACCGACGCATGAATGAAGTTATGAGAGCGACGGCAATGTTAATTTCACATACATATATATGGAATGTGCATACAAATATATTTTAAGCAGGGCTTTGAAAAGTTCTCGTTTAAACGTGAACAGCCTACAGCATGGGTATGATATCGTGGAAAACTTCGAGGTTGAGTTTCAGAGAAATCGTAATCCACTTCAACGTACCTAATTTTACCCGATTTAATGTAAACATGAAGTGAGCTCCATGATACGAGTACGTCGGTAAAATGAACCAGGACTATAGAATATATGCATCGTACGTTGTACACGCAGATTATAAAGCTTTCCAAACGGGTAAATACGTAATTGTGCTCTTGCAGCCGTCGAAACTGTTCCAGGAAGATAGGGCAAGCCATTCTGATTAGGCTGACATACGATACTTCTAGTGCGGCCTACCTCTTCACTGCGATGCGTTCAGTTGAATCTTAATGCAACTACACGAGTGCTTGTGTAAGTGCCGTATGAGAGGTACAAGTCACGACCGCATTGTTAAAACCATTTTCAGTTAAATATGGGATGTTTGCGGTAAAATGACCACGTTTGAATACCCTGTTTAAAATTTACTTGTATACACGATGCGTATTCCTCCTTCTTATGTAAAATTAACATTGCCAAAGGCCTCATCACTTTATCCATGGGTCGGTTAAATGACTCTGTGCAATATACCTACTTTATAAATCTGCTAGTTTTTACACTTTGATGCATTTTAAAAAAACATAACGCGGAAGAAATGATTTTGAGTCATCACAAATGGTTACATGACACTTTTTATTTGTCGTTAAGATATGGAACTAGTATCCATCGATGCATGCAGGAGCAGTGGCTTTTTTCTAAGGTTAGTTTCAAAAGTGCTCACTTAATCGTAAACTGCCTGTAACAGGAAAGTACTGGTAAGGGGCTAGCTAGTATATCTCACCATGTGATGTATACGTGGCATAATTCGTCTCACTTCAAGAACTTGTCATATTGATGCTGTGTTAGTTTTCCGCAGGTGTTGCAAGTGCGGGCTGATTTATTATTAATGGTTCCGTCTGAAGTCGAGAACTCAATGAAGTTATTCACGGTAATGTGTTAGGCGTCGCTGAAGTCCACAGCGTTTGAAAGAGAATGAACGCCCCACTAAACGCCCCACTTTGATGCAAATATACTAATAAGGCTACTAGAAAGAATCTTCGTCGACGAGCGCTTATATCGTCTAAGTATGGCTTCGATATGAGACACTATTTTACACGACTGACATTTTCAAAGAATTTTCAAATTTACAAACTTGTTAAGGTTCCCAAAGCAGAGGTTATTTGGACTTCACTTCAGTGTTGTGTGGAGTCTGGGATGATGCCAGTTCGAGACGAACCCATGAAGGAGTGGACAAATTCATGAACAACGTAATGGTTCGGAAATTTTTTACCAAGTAGTTATAAGTTTGGTCTCTTATATTTTTAGCCTCCTACCTCTTATCGTTCGAGCTAACAACAGCATACCCACTCATGCAGTTATCATTAAACGTAAGCCAGTTCTACGCGTATATTAGTTGTCTTCGCGTAGAGAAAAATTCCACATATGTTTATATTTATTATTATTTGCTAATTAAACCATAATACATTTTGTATGAAAATATTTTGAAGTGTATTACACTTAATTTAATGTATATTTAGTAAATTAAAGTTAGTTTGCTATAAAGAGCCGTCGTCAGCCGCAATATTTATTATTTTATTTTTCTTCCTAATTAAAATTTAATGTATTTATGCAACAATTATCTAAATACGAAATTTTATACTATATTAATTCATTCTCACATTTTAATGACAACTAGGGAAGATCTATTAACACTCAGGTACAAAACTTTGGACGGAAATATATAATGTAATGCTATTATAATGAAAAATTTTCAGTAATGAACCTGAATCTTTTGTTATTGCACTAAAATGAATAATTTCTATATAAGGGTTTATAAAGCCTATTAAGCACATAGGATAGCGTTCACTGCAGGAAAGAGTGTCGAACAGGAGACTAGAAATTGCACCGTAACTCTGGACTTGGCTGTTAAAAAGCAGTGTATCATATTTACTGAGGGTTGCCTCTAACGAAGGACAATTAAACGTCACGTCTGTAGATAATCTACAACGATCGCGTACAGTAATACGACAAGCGCGATGTATATATATATTTCTCCCACGTTCCGCGTGCACGGATTTGAGATGCCCCACGCTCGCGGATCAAACGCGTGATCGGTTTTTCTCCCGAGCGGTTTTCCTTTTTTTTTTTTTTCTCTCTCTCTGTTTTCCTTCTCCCACGCCGTGTTTTTTTCCTCCCCTCTGAGTGGTTCGCGGCCCCCACGCCGCCCCGCGTGTTTATTTCCGCATATCGCACCCGCGCTGACAAACAACCCTGGGATTGAGTGTCGAGGGGCCGCACTGCCTCGGCCGAGCCCAGGAATCGCTATATAAATCTGGCAGCCCGGATTATAATCCTCCGAGAATTTATGTGGAAATCTGGCTCGGGGGATGGGCGAGGGGATAAATAGGGAAAATGGTGGGAGGAGCCGGGGGTACGGGGGGGGGGGAGGCCGGGGGGGGGGTATGCGTGTGTGCGTGTGCGGAATAGTCGGTATTCCATGGACGAGGGCTGACCAGGTTTTGTTCTGAAATGTAAATTTACTCGCGACCACCCTCCTATACCATTTCACCAGGTTTTGTTTTCTCCCCATGTCCCCTCCCCCTCCACTACCCCTTCAACACAGACCAGTCCGCACACCCCCAGTTCTCGTCCGTCACACCAATAAAATCACCGCACTGCAAGGGGTGGAAGCTACCCCCTGGTCCACTGCGGCGAGAGCGATCATGGATCCCCGACCAGAGTTCTGAGCCGGAGCGAGTTTGAAATTGCGGTTCCTCCACTGCCAGCGAGCTGAAAATTTCCGTGCCGAGTAAATGTTCCATGTGAATAAATTAATTCCACAAATTAACGTATCTTTATATCCCGACACATTTTCAGCCAAAATTCCGGTGGTCTAGTGACTCAAAGTCATTGTCATCAGGAGGTTCCCGTGCTTGTAGCATTTCTCTGCTTAACTACATAACGTAAAACATAACTCGTTAAGGTAATCTCGTTTTGCACCCCCTCTATGGGATAGCTGGGTGGACCAAGTATGAGGATTTTGAAAATGCAAATATATATGTAGTTACAACTCAGGACTACGGTGACGTTTCGCACAGTATGTGGAATTCCAGTTCCTTGTTTTAAATGACAGTACCTTACAAGTGAGAATTGTGTGTTGGAAATTCTCGCATAGATCTTATGTAGTTAGCACCCACTTAGGGTCCAGGTTTCGCCGTTTAATCAGGATATTCCCGTTTACTTACCGGGTTTCGTTCCACCATTTTTCTACTTTCTTATGAAATTTTACAGTGGACAGCAAATCTGTGTTGAACTTGTTAATACGACGAGTAAATATCATATTGCCCCTTCTTTGGTGATGACACTAATGTTTACATCTGTTGCATTCGATCCGCACATAATAAATTAAAGTAACACTTGTGAGTTTAAGAAAACCGAAATTAAGTTTTAAGAAAACCACTTTAAATAAGTTATGTTACCTTATATTTATAAAATGAGGTTTGTGTACCTAATGATTACGTAGAAGGAAGTATTGTAATTTACGTATAGACATCAAAGTCTTAAGAGGGGTGTAAATTTTATTTTATTAAATAACAATACCAGGCACAATTCTTCATTTAACTTTTAAGGATCAAGTTATCACTGTCACGAAAATGATACTACTCAATGAAGAAATAAAGTATATAACTTTATCTCAGACAGCTCTCTATTTACAGATATACTGACGAGCTTATAATTCAGCATATATTTCATTTGAACTGTCCTTTGCGACAGTAGCAGTCAACGACGTCCACCTGAAAGTACCCATAATGGAGCTATATTATACCCACCATATTATTAATGGACGAACCTTGGTTTACAAGAAATGGAGTCATTACTTTCCACGAGATGCATCACTGCTTCGAAGATAATCATAGTTTTATGCGTTGCTTAGAACACAGCACATTTTTGTGAATGCATTAACACTAATACTGGGTTAAACTTTATGATAATCAATTTTCCTTTATGTGGAATTAATATGTCAGTTGTAAATATTTTTAAGTCAATTAATTTATTGGGATACTTATTTTCATAGATTATTTTAACCAGTTGGCATTAAAAAGATTTATTTAAATAAGCTGTCAAAAAATGTTTCAGGCTCGGCATTTTCAAAATATCGTATGTGACATCTTATGACTTGGCGTAGTCTTGCAATCGGACCTTCGAACGAAATTTTGAGGAACCTCAACATAACAACAGCTCTACGTTTCTTCAGCACCACATGCTTAAGAAAATGTTCTAATTATAAATTCTTGATACAAACTAAAAAATAATTGTTGTTGTTGTAACTAATGGTATTTCTCAGCCACTTAAAGCCACATAACTTGGCGTTTCCTTTGCTAAGCAGCCATGCTCGTGTTAGTTGCAGTGTCTGCGTGCCCAAGCTGCTTAGGTTAGAATAGCACCACTGTTTTTTTTTCACGATTAATATTAGCAGCTGTAAGGTAACATAGGCCCATGAATAGATGAATAAGAGATACGAGCCTAGTAACGTGTAGCACCTACTTCCATCCTGATGACGGGGGTGAGGCAACGTGGAAAAGACTCCGCAAAGCACCGGAGGCTGCCGGGAGCCACACTGATCCACGGCCGATCCAAGGTGTGCACATCCCTCTCGAAACTATCCCTGGTGTGTTCGATAGGACCAAGATCGCATGAATTCGAGGACCAGGCAAGCAGTCCGAAGTCCTTAGAGTTTCCATCCAGCCATTCGGTCACTATTCGGGAACTGTGGGCCGGTGCATTGTCTTGCTGTAGGTACAGGTCACCAACAGCGTGCTGTAGGCACAGAAACTAATGCACATGGTCTACCAGCAGATGCCTGTATCGTTTGTCTGTGAGAGGCGATGGCACGTCTGTCAAGAGATCCATTTCACTCCACGTGAACAGTCCCAATACGAGGTTACCACCACCACTGGCAACGCACTCGTACACTACCATCGGCGTTTGTCAACATGTAATGCGACTCATTCATCCAGTGGACCTTTTTCCACACACCAAGGCTCCTACGACGGTGTTTCCACGCCCAAGTTAATCATCGAGTCTTATGACTTGCGAAGAGAATGGGTACCCTTGTGAGGCAACGGCTCCTGTACCTTATAGTGAGATGATGGTTATGGATGTTACTGCTGCTCACAGGTAGTTGTGATCCAGGAACGAAGGCCAGTGATATGTTGCACTGTAACATGTCTATCCACTGTTGCCAACCGAGTTAGCTGACTGCTACCCCTGTGGTTGATACGTTGTTCACCACGGTGATTATCCCTGATGGCGGTGGTTTTACCCAAATCCATGAACTCTCTGTACACTCTTGACACGAGTGCATTGGAGTGGAGAAATTAGGGCGGCTTAACATCGAGATCTTGAGAGCCGATTAAATATGAAAAGAGGTGAGTATGGAGCAGCGCCGAAATGCAAAGCTGGGGAAACGGGAAATCCTCGAGATAACATGCCGACCAGTGGCATCGTCCGGTACGATTCCCACGTGCCAAAATCCGGGAGAAACCCCGCCGGGAATCTACCAGTTCGCCTAGATGGGAGGCAAGTAATCTTACCACTATAATCACCGTGGTCCGTACTATGGATACGAGGAACCATGGAAATACCAGTGCCTAAACGACTTTGGAGATGGAGTACCCCATACATATGGCCAGAAAGATCTGGCCCCTATCAAATGCAGTATGGTCCCGTTTCTTTCCCACCCACTCTGTGCTGGACTATTACTGAGGCGGCTATAACGTCTGACGACATCCATGATATGCGCAGCTGGGCATTATTCCATTCGAGGGGGCGAACCCAGCGCCGTTTCATCAACACGGCAGGAGTCTGTAATTCAACTTCTCATGAGTGTACTCTGCAATAGTTTTTCTGATATGAGACTGGATTGCGGTTAACGCTACAAAAATTTGCAATTATAATTTTTAATTCGTTTTCTGATTCCATTATCTAGTATTTTAATTTATTGCGTATCCTTGTAATTATGTACAAGTTATTGTTAGCCAGCAAACGGAAAGGCAAATGCAAGTTTTTTTACGATGCTAAAAAGTGATAATTATGCACTTTATTAATTAAATTGCAGGTAGACACCAGCAGCCTGGACTTTTTTCTGCGTATAAGCTGTAATTAAAATTAACGTTGAATTAGCTTTATATTACAACACTAATTTTTATTTATTTTTGGTTTTATTAGAAAAATATACATGTTAAACATTTTGTATAAACTTTTTCCTAAAGAATTTTCATTGCCGCACGGAAGGTGGAACCGGATGATGTACCTATTCCTCGTCTGGTGTCGTGTGCAAAGCCTTTTCTGTAACAGTGGCAATTTAGTGCTAATTGTTTCGAAATGGTTGTGTATGTGCAGCAGAATTTTCCCAATTTTGACTCTGCAGTCCCACGAAATGAGATTTTTTTCTATTAACTTTTCCAGTCAATGTCACAAATAAAAGGTGTTCCACGTCTCACAGCTACGTACAGAAAGGCTCAGCACGACTGGTTCTCTTAATTATAGTGAGTTCCGAAATCTTATATATCGGCGTTAATGAATTGAGTCAGACCAGAGGTTTGTTTTTGTTTGAACGCTAACCTACCTAGCCTAGCTTCTTCACTACTTAAGAGCGCCACCTTAGCAATCAAGTCAACAAAAACTAAACACTTTTATTGAAAAAGTAATTTTGTGCACCATGGTCACCAAGACACCTCGCGTTAAAGGTGAGATACGCCGATTTTTATTTACTACGTGGGTCCTCAACTTTAGCTCAAGAATTGCTCAAGTTATTAGCAAATCCATGTATTCAACAACGAGGTAAGGTTAGTTTTCACATTCCTTTAACCTGCATCCTGCGTTTTAAGAAAAAATGATATTTTGAGTAACTTGTTTATATAATATTTGCGCAGCAACTTAATTACAAATAATGAAATAGCCTATCAGAGCCTTTTTAAATATGAACAATATGCTAACCTAAGTCGCATCAACGTAGTTTAGACAGATAAGTAAGAATAATTAGAATTCATATCATATTTACCCTCTAAATTTATGGCAAATCCAGTACTAAACATTTTGTGTATTGTGGCATTCACTGTAGTAATTCCCCACGATACCGCGTATGCGTTATTAAATATCTTGCCAGAACAATGTTTGGATGCTAGATCGACATTCAGTCAATTTTAGTGACGTCGTGAATGTTTTTAAGTTTTTCACCTTTTCGCTAACGCATATGGCTTTGAGTTCATAAGGATTGCTGCAGAATTAACAATTCATTGCACAGAGACAGAGAAATACTTCTCTAACAATTCTAAATAAATATTTTAACCGGAACTATGTATATTGGTTCCATATATTATACAGTCTATCTTCATTGTTATCTGCGATTGAGTTAATTGTTAATATTTTGTTTTAATCATGTTTCACAGTCCATCTAACAGAAAACATATGGAACAATTTAAAATTACTTCTAAGAATAAGTGCGAAAAGACACATCATAGTTCACAAATGCCAAAGTGATATTATTTTTCAATATACTAAATGTGAAATGAACCCTCGTGATACATTTCTAGTGAATTTCCTCAAAAACAAAACATATTTTTATCCAAGCATTTAAGCAATCAAATTATAGGCATATACGTTGTAAATATGTAGTAAAAACCTTTTCTACAGCTCATTCTCAGAATTAGTTTAGGGATATGATATAATCAGGGGATGGGCCCGTGGAATCCGCGGGCTAAGCCACAGTCTATGAAGCAGGTAATCGTACGAAAATGTATTTAAGTTAAAGTATTGGCTGGAAACTCCGACATGTGCTTGCTCACGCCTATTGGCGCTCGTTCGCACATCCCGTCCTGCAGTTGCAATGGCAATATTGTATATACAGTCTTGTTAGAAAGAAATGTAAGTACCAAATTCCAACAAAGTACGATGAAAAATTAACCATATAGCACTTTCAGTAGACGAAAAATGGTCGTGGAAGGGGGGGGGGGGGAGAAATTTTGAGCAGGAGATGTAGGTTCGAAGGGCCTAACCTCATGTGAAGGGTGTAACTTTCTTTAAGGCAGATAGAGGGCTTAAAAAGAAAGGAAAATTACAATAAATAATCAGCCATGCGGCAATTTGCAAAGGTCGAAGGGGAGGGGGGATTTTTGAGGGTATGGTAGGTTCGAAGGGTCTAACCTGCTATGGTGTGAGGATGGGGCAAACAAAAACAGCCTCCCACGGTACCGTGAGTATAATATATGAAAGTGGAAAGTGCAGCCATACAGAAATTTGGGAAAAAGCAAAACTTACCCCTAGTACGGCTATTTCCTTCCAGAAGGGGTGGGGTGGCATTGGGAGGAGGGGAGGATTGCAAATAGGAAGGATGGGAGACAGGTGTAGAGGGGGTCGGCTTACGCCGCTCCTTTTGGTTTGACCACACAGCAGCTCTCTCCAAAAACAGGATTTTTGATAAACACGAACCTTAATTGTGGGGCACAAAAACCTCTCCCCTCCCGGAAGTGGGAGAAAGGGGGTCGGCAACCATAACTGTTCCCTTTCCCCATGGGGCACTGTCGTTCCCCCTGCCCCCTCCTCTTTGTTTGGACTTGAAGGTTTTAACGGGCCAAACTTTCGTTCGTCTTAACTATGGGGCACAAACCCCCCCCCCCCCGGGTCCACGGAAGAGTGGGAAGGGGAGACGGCAACCATAACTTGCACCTCTCCCCCCGGGGCACTATCGATCCCGGGACTCCTGCAAGTGCTCGCTCGCACATATCGACCTGCAGTTGCAATGAGAATATTCTAAATAAAAGTCGTTCACAATAAAGTGAGCACTTTTGAAATCAACCTTAGAAAATAGTCGCTGCTCCTATACGCATATCTTTTAACGGGCACACTGAGTGACGTGTGCCCAGAAATGTTGGTAACTATTGAGGGAACGTAGTTACATATCTAAACGTCGAATAAAAAATGTTAAGTATCCATTTGTGGTAACTTAAATTTTTCTTTCGCTTTCTTCTTTATTTTTTTAATACATTGAAGCGTAAAAATTAGGAGATATGTAAAATATTTACTTCTCTAAATGTTTCCCAAATACACTTGACCGACGCATGAATAAAGTGAAGAGGCCCACGACAATGTTAATTTTACATAAGGCAGAAGAATTCACGACGTGCATACAAGTAGATCTTAAACAGGCCTTTCAAAAGTGCTCACTTTACCGTGAACAGCCTAAACAGTTTTGTTTGGGAACACCCGCAAATTCCTTGCTCGCGCCTACCGGCACTTACTTGCACATCCCATCCTGCAATTTCAATGGGAATATTGTATTTAGGTACAGTGTTGTATGGAAATGCCGATACGTGCTCGCTCGCACCTAACGGCGCTTGCTCGCACCTTCCGATTCGACTTAAGACTTAAGAATTACGATTTAAGATTTAACGCGTATCACCTAAGAGGAGTGTGAACCTGCGCGTCCATGGTCAGAAACGAGGGAGCGATACGGGCGACAATAACACGCACGCCTAGTGCCTTATCGCTCCTACGCCCAAGGCTTACAGTGTTTCCGTCGGCGTCCTGTACTGTGCAAATCAGATATGTAACTGTGGGGTTTTATCACATGCAATGAAAGCCCACACATTTAACTACGCCCTGTATGTTTGTACTTTTCTTTTGTCGCTTAAGGAAACTGTATAGGCAAGCATAAAAAATTCGATATTTGACCATTTTCACGATTTTTTTCCGTGAATGTATTAAATATGTTAGAAGAAAAACATAGAGTCATAGATAATAGTTTTTTACTTTTTCTAGCAAAAGGTCGTGTTTACAGAACATACATTTACCGAGATACGCGAATACGATGTCACAAAAAATGTTTTCCTTCACACTCCTCTTAAGAATAAATACTCAAGACTTGAGGGTACGCGACAAATGGGTGTATCAACTTGCGTACGATAATTATGGTTCATCCGAACCCAACTTTTATGGTATCACTTACCTTAAGCCTAGGGCACAAACACCTCCGCCGGAAGTTGAGGGGGTGGGGTTGGCAACCATAACTCGCCCCACTTCCAGATGGGGCACAATCGATTACCCCAAGCCCCCCCCCTCTCTTCTTTTCCGTTTGGGCGTAAAGCGTTAGACGCGGCAAACTTTCGTTCTTGAATATTAGTATAGAGATCCCAAATTATTCTGTAATGCTTTGATAATACGAGCACACTTGCACAAAACAAGCGAATGCGGTTAAAAAGAAAAAACATAAATTTCTTCACAAAAGTTTGGGTAATATTTTTATTTTTTAATAAATATAGGAAAATCATACTACTTCATGAATTTTATACAAGTTATCACAATGTACCATAATGTTTAATATAGTTATTTAGGTTTTTAGAAGCATAAACTTGAAGCATTTATTGCCATTCTTATGTTCTGCGCCTCATTATCTCGTATTTTACTAGTTAAACTATGTAGCTGCCAATTATTTAAGCTCTTAATTTTTCAGTTCACGAACAAAAATTCCACAATACCTGGGAGTGTTTAAAATATCCAGAAAACTATAAAAGCGGAAAAATAAAAATAAAATTTTAATTTTGTTTTACTCAACTTGTCTAATTTCGTTCATATACAATTATTGCGAACTATATTGTGCGTACTTTAAACACTCTAAAGACTTGCTCTTTATAGACATCCAATTTAAGTGAATGTAAAGTTTAAAAAAACTTTCAATTCGGACTGGTTGTGCAGTAGCTGGAATTATGTTTTCATTTTTATAGCGTGTTGTCGGATAACACATAATAAGAATGTTACATAATTTGCTCTTCTTCGCAAAATGTTATGGCCAAAGCTGGAATTTGGCGACAGAACGTTGACAAAACCATAAATTCCATCATACATACTTTGCGAGGCTGGCTTTATTTGTGGGCACATATACAAAGCACAGCAGTGAAAACGGATATTTTTACTGTGTTGAAGTTTCAGTCAGCCGCTAAAGTGTGGCACGCATTTTGTTTATGATGTAGCAAACGATTTCCATTGCGGAGTTCGGTTAAAATAATAAAATAAAAAAATGTTTGTATGTACTTTGATGCGGCAAAACAGATAATCAAGATAAAAAGTAATGAAGCGAGCGGCACAAAACCTCTTAGGACGAAGTGATGGTTACTTTTATTCCGCACAATGGCACCACGAGTGTGTGGAACAGAGCATAATGCTACCTTTTGTCGAGTGTAAACTTCCATTGTTTTAATGTATTGTGTAGTATTCTTTAGTATTCTTTATATTCAAATATCGTTTTCGAGAATAAACGTATGTTCAGTAAACAGTTTCGTTAAAACCTTGATAATTGAAGGAAAAAAATTATAGAAGTGTATAAGTGTATAGTGTATACTACTCAGTAATATTAAATACACTTGGCGTAATCATGCAAGAAGCACTGTTTAATATATACGTACTAGTTGAAAGCCCGTGACTGTGTTTTCAGTATTGTCACGTGCCTAGAATAGTTACAATGTTACAAATTTTTGTTATCATACAAAGACTGCATATATATATATATATATATATATATATATATATATATATATATATATATATATATATCATAGAGATATAGAGGTAATAATTAAATTACGTTAAATTAACTCAACAGTGAAGAGACTGCGGCCCCATTTGATATTCCTTTATCCACTGAGCCACTGCGGCCCCACTTAACATAGTTATATCCACTGAGCCACTAAGACCCCACTTGGAATCGCTCTAACTACATGGTCACTGTGGCCCCATTTGATATATATCTATCCACTGGGCCACTGCGGCCCCACTTGGAATAGCTCTATCCACTGAGCAACTGCGTCCCCAGTGGGAACCGCTCTATCCACTGGGCAACTAAGGCCCCACTTGATATAGTTCTATGAAATGATGTCAAATTAAGTCAACATTGAAGCGAAATTTCCCATTACCTTCATATCTCTATGCAATAATCTCTATGCATTGATACAAAACTTTCATAGGAAAACGTAATTAAAAAATGAGTTTTTAGGGTCAAAGGTCATAAGTGCGTAATCTGATGTAGCTGAAATTTGAACTTGACCTGTATTTGACCCTGAGGATTCGCTCCGCAAACTTTGGCGAATTTTGTTGAGTTTCAATGGACTTAGAAGTATAAAAGAGGGACGGACAGACAGACAGAGTTCGTTCTATTATATAATAGGATATTTACTTTTCATGACTTTGAGGAGTTCCACTTCATGTTCAAATCTGCAGTGTTAATAGTTATTTCAGTAAGTGACTCCTTGAAGCCACAGATTACAAAAATTGCAGTTAATTACTTTGTACAATTCCTACACGATGACGAAAATCTATAATTCAAACAATGTGATAAATACTGCGCTATATTTAGATACACCACACCAATGAAGATAGTCTAACGTTCCTCTCTGTATAAACTCAAAGAAAAGTGTTATGTATTCAATTCTTAAAACACTGCATTTGTTAAATACTTCCAGAGAGCGAATCAAGAAAACTTGAAATTAAAACTTTTAAAATTACTGAAAATTCTGTAGGTGTAGGTGATATGTAGGCTATTACAAAGGCCCCACATAAGGGCGCCAGTCTGTGTAAATTTGTTCTGTATTCTTATGTGAAGATTTTTATTCATTTGAATATTATACGATACTAGGGGTAATATGCAAAACAATAATGCTTGGGTGTAGGTACAAAGCCAATGACTGTGAATAATTAAAATAATTGTACCGTGGTAGTGGGTGAGAGAAAAGGGTATAATGCCCTTTATAAGATTCTTCCCTCAGCTTACTTGTACAGTTAATACCATTCCTTAGCTTTCACTTATGAAAAACAAAACAGTAGGTAGCGAACCAACGAACCAATATAAATATGTTGTTGTAATTTATGCTCATCTAATCATGTTTTACAGATACCAGAGTCTTTATTTGCCCAGTCTGTGAAATGTCTGGCAGGAACACAACTTACCAGATGAATGCCATACGTCAGGCTGGAACTTTGCTACGTGCATACTTTGTGCACGCTAACACCTCAAGAACTCTCAATACACAGTTATCTTTAACCAGAAAATACTTTATGAACATGGAGAGACACACGAATAAACAAAAGAAAATAAGGTAAACTACCACCAGTATTAAAGTATTTTTAACGTCCAGATTTATTGAAAAACCAATTCTTTAAATTCCCTTATTTTTATTATTTACTTGTTTTATTTGTACTACTGATAAATAAAACCCTTGTGGCAATTATCAACGAACTAACAAGAACACATATAATTCATATCTGATGCGGGAATGGCCGTACCTAAATTAATGAAAGTCCCTATGTTATGCCAAAGCGTAGGATTAAGTTCACTTCTAAAAAATCCCTTCAAGTTAATATTACTCTCAGAAAATGAAAAATAAAAAAATATACATGTTTATTCAATAAAATAACCCTCAGTCCTTCAGTGTGCCTGGCTCAGGGGAGTAGATCCTCTCTCAATTTAATAGCGGGTAAAGTTTTTAAAGCTGGTTTCTCAGTACACTTAAAGCCAACATGGCGTCACCGATAGGTGAGACTTTCTAGAAGGATTATGGCGGACGTTGCATATGACACACACACGCGGTACAAAGCAGACTTATCTCATTGACGTTATACAGTTCTCGGTGCTCTTTCGGAGGTAGGACGACTTTGATGTTGTAAACAAAACTATGCCATCAGGACTCGCAGGTGCAGGTTTACATATTAGGGGCCTCGCCATCGTGGAAAAGATACGTCTCTAACACTGATGCGGCCTAGCTTCAAACTCCTATATACAATCCTAGCAAATGGAGCTGGCAAACACACTCTCAATTCGCAGGAAACATTAACACACAAAACTAATCCATGGAAATTAAGATACCCTAAAATCTATTAAAACCCTACTCGACACCAACCTTCAGGAGCAAGTTATATCCTACACGTCTGGTTGGTCCAGAAGTCAGTTGGAGAGAGAGCTAAGCTCTCTTGGCTGAAGCTATCTTAAGTGGGTCCTATGATTCCAGCCAATGGGAAGCCAGGATTAGAACCTGGGGCCAATGGGAAGCTAGAAAATACTTAACATTCTCTACATATCACTTCCATTGTCGTAACTGTTAAAAAAAACATAGAACAATGGGTCTCGAAACGTATACATAAAAATACGTACTGGGAAATATTAAAAAAATATGAGACCACAAAAATGAATTAAATTACTAACACAAAACGTGAAAACTAACTAATACCCTATCCTTAAAAATAATTAAATTACCACGATACATCTAGAATAAATACCCTAATAGAAAAATTAGCAAAAATGAGAAAAGTATTCATTTAGTTCCAGATGCAAATTACATGGAAATATCATAGGTGACATGTGTAGAAAGGAATGTTTTAGTAAACAATCGTAACACGTTGCATGAAAATAACAAATATTAACATAAAGTATGTAAATTAGTTATCTAAACAACAAAAATTTTGCGGTGTGGTACTTACTTTATTATACAAAGTTTATCAATACGCCATATATTGCAAAGATAAAATAAATATATAAAAAAAAATATTATTGTGATGAAAAATTTAAATTTTGATCACCAAATACACGTTTGCATTAGCCATAGATAAATTAAGTTATCTTAAGTACAATTGTGTAAGATTGCGTTACTGATTTGACGTATTTTGTCATTACTCTATATACAATGTGTTCGGAAACTACCTGTCGAAATACAAACCACAATATCTATGGGCGAATAGAAACAAGAAACTCTAGTCACAAAATGTTCGGAATGGCAATTTAGTATGTTTAAGTTCAAGTTGAATTTCTGCAAACGACGCCGGGTGCCCGCAGCAGTATGTACCTGCGTGTAAAACAAGTAGCATAACACGAAAGCGAACGACGTTGACGTGAAATACGACCAGAGCCTGTATATAGGCAACAATGACATCAGTAAATTCGCCCACCGCTGCGGTGACGCCTGTGGGTGCGGTGACGCAGAGTGCCGCGTACAGCACTGCCGTGGATCAGTTCGCCTTCGTGTAAAGCAACTTGTTGTGCATGCAGGTACATACGGCTACAGGCACGCGGCGTCGTTTGCCGAAATTCAACTTCAATTTAAACACACTAAATTGCCTTTCCGAACATTTTGAGATTAGAGTTTCTTGTTTCTGTTCGCCCACAGATGGTGTGGTTTGATTTTAGACAGGTTGTTTCGGAAAAAACGTTGTATATCATTATATAATGTAAGTTTTGAAAGTTGCAAGTGTAGTAACATTTGTTCACGATACATGTTCATCTGTTTACGTCTTTGTAAATTTTCTCGTGGGGTACATTATTTGCTTACTTTTCTAGTGTTCTAGCGTGCCTAGCGCATTTATATAATTCAACATTTTTACAATCCATGCAAACCTCTGATAACCCTATTTTATGCTGAAGTATTTGTGTACCCATTTTTTTAAATTTAGAAACGAAAGTTCAAAATGTTTTGCACACTAAGTGAGATTATCTAATTATCATATATATTTTGAAGTTATGTAATAATATATATTTTAAAATCAAGAAGCATATTAATATAAGAAATACAGCACACACACACACACACAATATATATATATATATATATATATATATATATATATATATTATATATATCGTAACACAAGGTAACATTTTAATGTTAAACAGACGAATAGTTTAACACGCAACCTAATTGTCAAAGTTGGGAGTGCAAGTAAAATGTGTTAACTTCTTAAATAATAGGTTCTTGTACTCAATATTACAGAAATTAGTCAACTGGCTATTTATAATAAAATGCAATAAAGAAATTTCTACGTATCTGAAAACAATATTGTTTTATTCATCACTTATATATAATAATAAATCAAAAATGGCAACTAGTTAAGCTACAATTGCAGTATATTTAAAAGTTACTGAAACTAATAAACAAAAAAAAACTTCTAACTTTCTAATATACGTACTACCTTAGGCAAATATGTTATTTTTGTTTGGATAATGAATGGAAAGCTTAATCAAAAGACAGTTATTCTAAAATGATTTAAGCAAATGATTTAAATCGTTTTAATATGGTTTTACACATTTCATAAACATATATACTTTTATTAATAATATATACGTAATGCCGAATTCCCCAAATGCATTTAAAATTTTTAAAATATTTTATTTCGTCAAATTAAATTTTAGTTTATTTTCCTTAATTTTTCAGTTGTTTAAAACAACATATATCACTTCTATTGGGTGTTCTTTGCGTTCAGATATCAGGTAAGGACTAATTTTATAACTGAAATCCTTACGTTAAAAATTCTTTCCAAAAAGATGTTTAAAATAATTGCTTATTTTAGAAAAGGCGTTGTTCCGCTTAATGGAATAAAATTTAAAGAATATTCTTTGGAACCGCGTTGGTCTAGTGGTTAGACTGAACGCCTCTTAATTAGGCGAATTGTGTACGACTCTTAGCGGGGCCATTTCCGGAATCTGGGAATTGTGCCGACCAGCGGGTTTTCTCGGGGATCTGTCGTTTTCCTAGCCCTTGCATTTCGGTGCTACTCCATACTTACCTCGCTTCACCCTCATCGGCTCTCAAGACCTCGATTTTAAGAACCCCCAAATTTCTCCATTACACTCCATACAAAAAATATGCCTCCGTTTTCAAGAACTAAACATTGCTTTCATAGCATGCAATAGTTTGACGAGCATTTCTTTGAAAAAATTCAGTTGTGGCGTCTTGAGCAAGCAATTAAATATGAGCAATAAATGTGAATATTTCCGTCTGAACTTTTTAAAAATTTAAGCTCCTTTAATAGTTCCCTTTTTACACTGCTTTTGCTCCTTCAAAATTGAAAACCATATTCTTCCGGCTTTGGGTATCGAATGTTGCTGATAATTGACTGTAAGTAAGGGCAAGAATTTTTCGTTTGCCTACTTTTTGGAAAAAAAAAAAAAATATATATATATATATATATATATATATATATATATATATATATATATATATATATATATATATATATATAAATAGTTTCAAGTTTCCCTTTATGCTCCTACTAGTATAATTTTAAGAACGAAGCAAGCGTTTAAAGGAGGAGTAAGATAACTGTACCTAAATCAATAGAAGACAGTACTACGTAGACTCGAAATTATGGTACAAGGAATTGGGTAAATCATCAAGACCACAGTCAAATCTGCTCAACTTGAATCACGTTCCATCGAATCATAAATTCAAATGCTAGAATTTTCTGCCGTATTATAAATGTAATAATTTTCCCCATTCGACTGGTAAATTTTAATTACTGAATTCCAAGGTGAGCATGTTTCTCCCACAGTGTAAGTTATAAAGAGAGCCATACTTTTGAAGTTGAAATACACTGCGTGTATTTTAACAGTGTTAAATTATGTATTAAAATAATAACGCTTGATTCTAGAAACTTTATTTAGAAAAGCTATTATATACCAAGTAGTTGTTTTAATTCAAATTCTTAGGTGGGCTAGTCGACAGTAATTTCGAAAATGTGGCATGGCAGCACGTTCTGTTTAAACATTACGAAAATATAAAACGTCCAATGTTTATATTTAAAATACTGGTGTCCACAACTTAAATTAAATTAAAAGCCCCTATCTTAAAGCTAGTAATAGTCTACGTTTTCTCTGAGAGGCAACATTTTTTTATGCCAGCTGTAAAAGGGTCAACTTCCTTGAAACGGTACATTTTATTTCCGCTTGTTGCGGAGAACGGTAAACGGATAACGCGATTAAGAAGACCGTGTAAATTCCCCCCCCCCCCCCCCCCCCCGGGATCAAAGTGTGTGTGTGTCGTGACAGGGACGGCTACTCTAGTGCGTTGGTGGCAGCGTAGCTTCCGCGGGGGCTCGTCCCGTCATGACCTTCTGTCGCCCACGCGAGCGAAATCGCGATGACGTCCTCTGGGAGGCAGCTAGAGGTTGTGTCTACGGGGTGAGTCTCGCCAGGGGGGGGGGGAGGGTGGGCAAGGGATGAAAGAGGTAGAGGAAAAGACGCAGCCCCCCGGAACAAGCTAATTAAAGCGAAACGTTCTCGCACATGTCCGAGCGAGTCTGCGCGATCGTAACCGTGCAGTCAGCGCTACATTACAGCCCCTTTCTCCCGCCTACCTTTCCTCACTTTTATTCTCTCCCTTATCCACACTCTCCAGCGCTCGACCCGCCAACACACCCTCACTGTTTTTCCTGTTCGTCTCACAACTCCCCCGCGACAACTGTGCCGGCCTCTTGCTGTTGGGAGATGCGTATTTTATTTCCAAAATAAAAATGAAAAAAGTAAAATCTGTGAGCTAGCGGCGAATCGTGTCGCCTTGAGAGCGGCTAAACAGAGCTACAGATGAGGCACATGAAGATCTCCGACGTCCTTTGAACATGATCCGATAAGTGCCAGTATATATGACGTGATAAGTGAGTTGCTTTTAGCACCAACGCATCAGAGGTGAAAGAGGAATGTATATACGAGTGTCTTCTATGTAGAAAATTCCGTTACAATTTTCGCTGTGTATAAAATGTTATGCATATAATATTCCAATTTTTTTTTCCCCGAGTTTAAATTTTTTGACACGCCAAATTTTTCCGGTTACCAATTACAATTAATAGCCTACTTCATCATTAATAAAATTATCTCGATCGGTCACACCAGTTCTCTGATAATAACCATTATCTTGATAACTGCTATTAGTATTAGTCGAGATTTATCTTCCTACACATTCTTTAGCATTTTTTTGTATTCAAATACAATGTTTGGAAGAGTTATACCCTTTTGCGGTTTGCGAAACATGTCAGTAAAAATAACGTTTTATCATAAAGATGCATTCTCATAGCCTATATGTATCTTGCACAAGTGGCTGCGATGTTTGCTTCTAAATCATCACTGAATATCTCCATGATGTGCTTCCAGATATTCGGCAGGAGTAGTAAAAAATGCTGAGAGAGTTAATGCAACCATGAAGGGAGAGGTTAAACACTTAAAGGACCCAATGAAGCCTGCACAAAAAATATGTATTCCATAAAAACACGTCATATAACAGACGGGAAACAGTCAATAAGTTTTAACGATAGTGTTATGTACATTGGTGGCAACGGAATGTTAAAATAAACGCAATTTTCACAATCGAAGAAACTATATAACTGATTATCGAAAAGATAACTGCAAAGACCACTTCTACCTTGTCGAATTTACTGCTCAGATTTATTTTTTATTGAATCATTAGGTGTATTTCTTATTTTCATCCACATATTTGATGCAAAGGAATAGCTTCTCACATTAGCGATATAGCAAAGTAATTCACGTGAGAATAATTTTAAGTTTGTTATTCCCGTATTCTGAGGCAGGGTTGTCCTGGATGAGGTGGGCTGAAACATTGCCATGCGGAGCCGACTGTCTGAACCGAGAGAAAGATCTGTCATTTCCCGCCATAGACACACTATTAAATTCGCCTTTAAATATATTATGCAACGAAATATAAATAGTCGCCCCGGCTTCTGGGCTGAGAACACGTTTGTTTTACAGCTTTACGTCACGTTTCGTCAATTTTGGTCGCTGCTATCTTCAAGGGAATACTCAGGCCCTGTCATTCTGATACATACAAACATATAATGTAAGTACAAATATATGTGCAGTATCTGTCGGCCAATTCCAGGTCCACTTTATTGGTTGAAATTTATGGCAAATCAGGGAACATTCTGTATATTACTGGTCCACTATTGTATTTTTATGGTTCAGAAATAAATGTCGAAAATAATTTTTATTTAAGTTATAATAAGAGGGTTTTAAATCCAACTAAGATTGCATTCATCGTCTCTATCAAAATAATCAGGATTTTCTTATTTCAATAGCTTTTCTGAATACTCGATGCGTATAGAAGGAAACGTTGGAAACTTGCTCGGTCATGTCAAAAAGATTAGGGTGTCCGGTTTTAGTGTAGTGCTAGGCAGGGTTTTTTTTTTCAGATGGGTACCATTCACGAAGTAAGGCCCTACAATTTTATTGCTAACCATCCCGCACCAGACGTTTTTTCTCCATTGACGTTGATGGTCCACCTGTTGAATCCATAGTGAGTTCTCGTCAGCCCAATAATACATATTCCTCGTATTCAATTGGCCGGAGGCTGAGAACGATGATTCATCGGCAAAAAGAACATCCGAAACGAAGCTCGGGTTGGCGATAATTTGATGTTGTGCACATAGACAGAATTCTACGCGATTCTGGAAATCATTCCCGAGCGATTCTTGGTTTAAGTGTACATGATAGGGTTGGGACGTATGACGCATGAGAATGCGATGTGCTCTCGTCTTCGGAATTCCAGTTTCGGTTTCACGTTGGGGTGTGCTGGCGTGTGGATTAACTGCTGCAGCTGCGATAACAGCAACCTCGGCAGCTTCATCTGTGCGAGTTCTACGACGAACTGCGTTGCTGTGGGTTCAAATTGCCCGTTTCACAAAGCTTCACAACGAGGTGCGAAAACATCGGTTTGGACGGCGGGGTCTTGTCAGGGTATCGCTCTCTGTGGAGTTGCTCCGCCTGACTAGCATTACGCCGACCTTCAACGGAATGAACGACAAGTGAGCGAACCAAGCTATTGGAGATGGTAACATACACTGTATATACAAAAACACGAACACATTCATCTCCTAACTTACATTCTTCACGTATGGGCAGCATTTATACCTTCTCGTTGTTGGAGTACATTTCCGTTACGACAACTCTCACCTTTCAGTGTACTGTATTCGACTGTACACTTATGACTGAATGAGTAGTCGTCACTCACGTGTCTTACTTCGTTTCCTCTAAGCGCCACCTCTGTGGAATGGGGTACGCAACTGTGGATACCTGCACTGTTTTCCATCACCTCTACATCAAATACAGAGCGTCTACGTCACACTGTACTGTACCATGCAGCGCAATCGTGCCGCAAGGCATTACATAACGGGTCTTCATGAATCCTAATGAGTCCCAATGTCTGTGGCAGTTTTTAACGATCTGTTTATTAGACTGGTACAGTGTGATATATTTCTGAATAGGTCTTGAGCTTCAGTGCACTTTTGACAGATAGATACAGGTTGCCATTTAAAAAACTGATTTTAGTACTTCTATCTCACAAATAAATAATGATATATGGTTGACTCCCCAGCAGTGTGATTTCCCCCTTCCTGCTATACAAATTTGTATAATACTTTAATTCCGAGTCCGGTACGGAGTTATTGTGGGTGGTTAAGATAAATGGAACATCATGTGTGGGTCTGTGTGTTGTTTATATATATAATATATATATATATATATAATATATATATATATATAAACATTAAAGTGGCCAATGCTGCTGGCAGATTTGTTGGTTTAGACATTTGTAGGGTCGTATTTTAGTGATAAACATGGCGTCTGCGTAATAATACACCACGGTGTTTTTAACTGGTGTGTTACTCGGGGTCTTGGAAATTACTCTGATTGGCTGAAAAGTGCATATGATTTAGTTTCCTTACAATAATGACAGAGTAAATGTTTGGGGAAAGCTAATTCGCGAGAGAAACTTTGTGCCCACAAAGTTCTCAGGTGTAGTTAGACGTTTGTCTATCAGCTTTATAGACTTTCAGTAGAAACAAAACATTCAAGTAACATATCATCGTTATTGCAGTGCGTGTTTGAGTGTAAGTAGAAGCAAATTATATCTTTTTTGGCCTACACCGAAGCGTAATTGTTTCATGCTTTCTACATAAAGGCAATTTTTATAGTATTTTAAGTTGAAACAAAACCAATTTCAGTGATTTTGAAAAAATCTATTGGAAGTTTTTGAACCTCATTTGTTAGTATCTACAAATTATTTCAAACAACACTTTTTTTTTTAAGAAATACAAAACTCAGCGAGATTCTTTCGAAATAGGTTATATTTACACCTTCCTCGTTGGTGTAACATTAATTTTTTATTAAATATAAAGTTTACTTACATCTTATCTTAAACAATATAATTTTATTTATATTTATTATGAATAAAAACAGAAAATAAATAAGTGTGTTGTAATGCCTCAATAAACATTATATATATATATATATATATATATATATATATATATATATATATAATGCAGATTATTGTCACACTGGGCGCGCACGATTGCGGGGCGCTGTCCCTTCAGAGCAATTTTCTAGACTACTCGGTTAAGTTTCGTTTGCATGAGGCGGGGAAATATCCTGAAAGAACAACTTCAACAGTGCGTCAAAAAAAAAGTTCGAAGTAACAGCGAATGGACCATATCTCGTACTGTTCGAGATCACCGATTTTTTTGATCATTCGTGTTAGGGGGTCACGTGATGGAGGGGTGGACGGCCGCTGTGACACTTGGCACGTCCCTAGATCCAAGTACTAGGGCTTCCTGCTCCTGCTAAGGGTGTTATCCGCCCCGAACGTTGCAAATCTCCGCGCAGCGCCACCGAATATTTGATTTTTCCCTTCCCAACCTGTCGGGGCAAATTGGAAATTTCCATGCGCGCCGCTCTGCCAGTTCCGAGCGCCTGCCGACGGGCGAATTTTCCCCATCCCCCCCCCCCCCCCCCGGGGTAAACCAAATCGCTTGCGTCACAATTCTTCCATGGAACGGGAAAAGAGAAAATATCGCATAAATCATCCTCGTGAAGTCATTTTTATGAGGTGTCACGATACAGGGATTGTTGAATGTGAACTAAAGTGCGGTAGAATTCGATTTAGGGGAACTTATCGGCTTTGTAGGATTCCGCAGTGGTCTTTCTACTTTCTCAAAGTTCGCGGTGTTTTCGCACTTGCCGTCCACAGGCGTGGAAAGTTTGATGGACATCCATGCATTATAAATACGAAACTACTCTACGAAAACTAGAAACGAATTGAAGGCTTCTTGTCCGGTTCATTCGGTTGTAGTTTTTTTTAGGAGTCTGTGTTTTGTCAGGTTGCAGATGGTATCATTAACATTCAGCTATTCCTCCCGCAACACTGCTGCCTGTTGGATAAAGCAACTTTGCAGACGGCTGATAAATACGACACCTTAATTATAAATAAAATATCCAGTTGTTATAAGGATGATTTTTTTTATAAGTGTATTAAATTATTCACAGAAATCACCCAATTTATTTTTAAAAAATGCTAAGGCACAAAATTATTATGAAATAATCTGATGTAAGGAAAAACTCTTATTTAATCAGCTTTTCTGTTATTAATTTTTGTAATAGTTACTACTCTGTTGAGTAATGTTTCTTACTGATTTAACTCTAATGTACGGATATTAATAATCCTTTCTCCGAAAATTTTTATATTGTAATATCTAGACGCTTCGCCCGCTTCAAATCCTTAAAAACGCAAAAAGCTACATACAGAAATCTGGTACTATTTTGCGAGGCAAAATCTGGTCACATGGTCATTTTGTAACAACACGTGTCGATCGGGAAAATGGCCTTTGGCGTTTTTGCTTCCACATGAAAATTGATTACACTGACGAGATTTTCGCTCCCAGTGACCAGGGCCTATATTGAAAATTAAACAAACAGAGCGATGGAAACTGGCAGCACAAGTATACACCATACAACACTTAACTGAAAGTAGCAGCACTACGTTGTGGTGCCGATGTTGCTGTTAGCGGTTCATAAATAAAATAATATACGGCAACTAGTAATGTAAATATAAACTTCTTTCAACAATGCATGAAATTTTGAAACCAACAATGGATTATGCTGTATAGAACTATTATTGTGGTTGGTTTACACTATGATGGCAAAGCTTGTGTAGACCCTTTGAGGTTAGTAGCGACCTACATATTTTTATGAATATTTTATATCTTTCCGCCATATGCAAGATTAAAATTACCACGGACCGGCGACTTATCATCCGACGATAAAGTAAAAATTTTAAATTGCAGTAATGTAAAAATATTACTAATGGGCTAGTACCTCAAAAATAATTTAGATTATATAATTTCGGTATTCACAAATTTAAATCTGACACTCTTAATACGAAGTTAAAAAGTGGAAATACTTTTCTTAGATCAGTTCCAACTTTACCGGGAGGATTTCAGTCATTACGCCCGTTAAAATGTTTATGCAATAAGAAGCAGGGATTTTATTATTAGAAATACTTATTCCGGAAGGTTTTAGTTACCCGAGAACCAGATGTGTATGCTGAGGAAAGTGTACCGGGCATTGCCCTCCATCACATGACATAAGTTATAACCATCAACTGAAGAAGAGTTATACTGGTTTTGGTATTTGCGTATTTACCTAATATTACCTCTCTATTTTGCCTTCAGAAAAGACAGAAAAACACGTTAAAACTGTGATACAGACGTTTGTAGGCATTAATTTTTCAATAAAAGCATGTTTTACAGGCAGAAGTATATAGATGAAGTAAACTTATCACGTTATATTTGGATTAAATCTCAATCAGAGGATGTGTATTGACGTTCGAAACTTTTAATCTAAGTAGCGTCTACGCTGTTTTCGTACCGCTAATGAAAAATTAAAACGCATTTCAGAGGTGGAACCCAGAGCTTCGTTAGTGCGCAGTTGCAATTCGCACTCTAATCCATGCTGTATTAACTGTATGTTGTAAGCACCGAATAGTTAACTAACCCTATGGTTTGGAGCACAGTATTACCAGGAGTTACCGTATTCCTGAGGTATCCAGACCATAATGGTGAGACATATAACCTTAACTATAATGCTGAGTGGTTGAAATCACTATTCAATACATATTTCACTAGGTTTAATGTGTTACGTTCCTGCAAATATCTCTAGAAAACGCTCCTGAGGAGTTTGATATGTCTCTAAAAGCTTTGGAGTAGACTTCCTATACTTTTCTCAGATTGCACCAGAGCATTTTTTTCAAGGTGCTGTAACCAAATGTTTGAAATTTCTGTATTCACGGTGCATTAAACTTAGCGCCTTTTAACGTGCGGCAGTGTTTATATACTACTTCGTTAATAGTTCACTGAGAAGAACAGTAATTCTAGCGTATTTGTTATGTAGTAATTAGGAGTGTACTGTGTTTATTTTCTACTAGCTTTCCTGTGCTACTTCGTATGCATGACATTTAGGATTTGAAATCGCTATTGTGAAGGAAAGGACAGCCCAAAGACAAAAAAGAAAGGGGAAATGATGGAACTTTTTTCAACAATGCTTTTTTTAAATGCAGTAATCCTAACAAAAGCTTAATCCAGTACCTATGTACATCTCTGATCATCATCTTTTCGGAACCGTTTGAGATATCTCGATGAAGCAAACACTAAGTTGGTCCTGGGGTTATCATATTATATATATATATATATATATATATATATATATATATATATATATATATATACACTGTGTAAATTTGATGTCAATACGTTCAGTGGTTTTTTAGTTAAACCCGGTGGGACAGACAGGCACGAAAAAAAATTAATATTAGATATGGCAAAGTAATCAATTGTACTACACGAAAAAATAATTAAAAGTGGAAAATTCGAAAATCACAGACAGACCCTTCATTTTTATTTAGTTGTACTGATTTGTACGGGCATCATTGTATTGGTGCAATCAGTGTTTACAAGAATATATACTACAACGTTGCCTGAGTATTTTATAAGTTAAAATTGTTCTCTTTTCAAAGTTGCTCCCAGTGGTTATATTCAACGGCACTCACTGGCGACTCCCGAAGGAAAAAAAAATACATGGTCACTAATGGTAATACCTACATACTTACCTCAATGGGCGATACTTATTTGATCATAAAATGTGTTTTATAAATTATCCCAGGAGAGGACCAGCGAACTCCTTTCCCTACAAGGAGGTATTCCATACCTCTCACACACTCCTGTAGGATAGGCCCATCATTCCCGTAAGTCACTACCTAGTCACACCACTGACCGTGTCTCCTTAATGATCCCACACACTGGCCGCGATGGCGGTCTGAACGCAGCAGGTCGCATTTGCCCGCAGGCCGCTTCACGTCTACTGTTCAAGTGCATAGGTTTTATATAGTCTTGTGATATCAAGACTTCTGAAAAACTGATCGAAACAGTGGAAACACACCATGTTTTATATGATATGTCACATCCGGGTTACAAGAACATCAGAGGAAATTATGTGATTTGGGATGGCATTGCGAAAACACTATTAATGCTGCAAGAAGTAAAGTTTCCTCTACAACATCCGACTGGTCCATTTTTTTGTGAAACTAGTAGCTGTTACTAGTGTACAAATATCGCTACCGCCAACGGTAATGCGCCCGATCCAGTGTGTGACACGTTGATCGCCGCCACTACCACTACCGCCACCGCGGCCCCCGCAGCTCCAGTGTTTTCTAACTTCGTGTTTGGCAGTAATACAGCCTAGGGTCGGTGTCGCACTGTGCGTTCGTGCCGCTGCGGCTAAACGGAATGCGGTTTGACGGGATGTACACAGCACATTGTTTCTAAATGCGAGGTGTCACACTAGTGCTGCGTTCACTTGTCTCACACCTCGCATTTACAACAATGTGTTGTGCCCATCCCGTCAAACCGCATCCCGTTAGCCGCAGCGGCACAAACGCACAGTGTGACACCGGCCTAAGTTTGGGCCATTTGGCCAGCTATATCTTCATTGCAAACGCTCGCTTCCGGGTATAATTTCGGTATCCTGCTTATCTTGTAAAATTCTGTACGTCGGTTAACAGCTTAAAAATGAAGGTTGGGCGGTCCTATAATTTTCAAATTTTATATTAAATGGATGAATAATTTATCCTAGTGTTTTAAATGTTTGATAGTATACAAACTTTGTAATATTGAACTATGTACCTTAAGACCAAGAGCTTACGCATTTCATTCTTTTACTTGATTAATTGTTTTTGCAGGCGTATCATATTTCCATTGATATAAGGAGTTCATGTCTTCATAAAGTTTTTAATTTTGTTTTTGTGTTAAAAATGGTAACTGACATAGTATGTTAAGTTCGTAATCTACGTAAATTTGCTAAAAGTTTTAAAATTAAATGTTTTAAATTTTTTGCATAAGGTGTGTTTACCTTTAATAATGTTAATTTGACCTAATCTGCTGAATGTGTGTGTACTTCGAACAAGCGTTAAACAAACATTTCCGAATTTCCAAATGTTTGCTGTATGTACTGATAGCATTACATAATTGTTATAATAAATTTCATGAAAATTCCATTGCAAAAAATTGGCATTTCTCATTAAAATATGTACTCAAAGTTTCAAAAATGGACTTTACACATGAATGATGTGGAGTAATGCCAAGTCAATTCTTATATATATATATACATATATATATATATATATATATATATATATATATATATATATATATATATATATATATATTCTAGTATCGTCTAGTGACCACACAAGTTTAATACTAGTGAACGAAATCTGTACATTTCCGTCTTGTGATTTGTACACTTATTTTTTTGGTGGATCCTTGTCATCTTGTGTGTGCACAACATTGCGCCAGGAAATATTTACTCTAAACACACATAGTGCTGAGATAGTGCACTGGTGATTTTCCGTCACAAAACATGCATCTGAGCCTTTCCGTTGCTTTCATCGCTGCATTGCCGAAGCCACATGTTACAGCGTGCTTTATAATTTATAATTTATAATTATAATATATAATTTATAAAGCCACGGCTAATCTCGCTGCGTTGTTACTTAAAGACTGTTCACGATAAAGTGAGCACTTTTGAAATGAACCTTAAAAAAAAGTCGCTCCTCATGAAAAATATTTTTAACGTGCGCACTGAGTGACATTCGCCCAGTAAAGTTGGTAAGGATGGATGGGAAATAGTTCCATAATTTAACGTTGAATAAAAAATGTTAGGTAACCATTTGTGGAAACTTAAATTATTTCTTTCGCTTTCCGTTTTTTTTTAATGCCTCGAAGTGTGAAAATGAAAATATTTATATAATATTAACTCTCATAAAATTTTCACAATTTTACTTAACTAACGCATGAATAAAGTGATGTGGCGCATGGCAATGTTGATTTTACATAAGGCGGAAGAATACGTAAGGTGCACACAAATAGATCTTAAGCAGGGCTTTCAAAACTGTTCATTTAGCCGTGAACAGTCTATATCAAGTTAACTGGCGCCACGGCAAGCTCACGTGATTCTTCATGTACTCACACGAAACTTCAATGTGTCGGCCACAACTCTTGTCGGCGCAGATAAGTCTTCACAGGACTTCATCCAGGGCGACATACGTGTTTTGTTGAATGATTTACACATTACGTTGACTGTAGTTCCGCTCGCTCCTCGGTAGCCTTGCCAGATTGGTGTCCTCCGAAATAACGCGAGTTTTGTCAAGCGTGTTCAGAGGGTCGGGATATGAGCAGGAGGAGAGGAGCAATAAAAATAAAAAAAGGAGATCCACATGTGAAGGGCGGGGAAGAGATGGCAGGGGATGAACCCCTTGTGAAGCTATTTGTAAATGTGGATGGCTTGGAAGGACTCCAGGCCGCAGCAGCCGTAGGAAGCTGGTCGCGACGGCTCAGCGGGAACAGAGCGAGAGGCGTGGCGGACAGAGAGATTGGGCCCCCACGGCACCCACCGCAGGGCAAATAAAAAAAACTTCCAACCTGGCACCCGAAACCCTCCACCCACGCCACCACACACACACCAGTCCAATGAACCACAATTAGGACGATTCCGAGGGAGGGGAAAACATACCTCCGTGGCCGCTGGAAGCACGGCTTTGTCTGGTGAGGGAACTAAGACTCACACTCGCTTGTCCACGCCACAGACTAAAGATTACGTAGACCGATTATTCGTCTTCTGCGCATTTACCCAACACTCACCTACCTCAAAGGAACACAACTGTCAAAGTCACATGGTCAACAGCGACGAACGTGTTTGTTTATATAATATTTTTTTAAATGACGATCACTATTATATTATTAAAATAATTTTACCAGTTTGAATTTAATCTAAAATCATTACAAATTGGTTAGAGGAAGTATAAAATCATCTCAAAAGCACTTGTTTGTTAAACAGCGTTCTAACCTCAAACCCAATCCACACCATTTTTGCTAGCTGTATTGGTAGAAAAGCAGTTCATTGTTGGGACATGGAGACTGGTTGTGCGCAGCCAGTGATATCGGTCTACCTCATCTTTAGTCCACGGTCCACACTGTTGATGAAACTGTTTAAAGGCAGATCACGGCGAATTACAACTTTCACCAAGCGCTATTAAAGTTCTTCTGCCAAGCTGTTCCCCCGCCTCACGCGAACAAAACTTTACCAAGTCTATGAAAATACACCAAACGGACAGCACACTCAATGGATTCGTGCGCATTCAGTAAAATCTTATTTTTCACATGGACTATTTTTATAGGCTATTCACGGTAATGTGAGCACTTTTGAAAGCCCTCTCACCATAGTAATGTTATAAATTCGAAACTTTGTATGTTTGTTTGTTATTCAATCACGTCATAACCGCTTGACAAATTTCTATGAAATTTAGTACAGGGTAGATTATATTCTGAATTAGCACATAAGGTACTTTTCATCCCCGAAAAACGAACAGTTCATTAGGGAATATATAAAAATATGCCTCCAACCATTTGAGTAGGAGCTGGTTGGTGTCTGTTTTTACACATATATTGCACATGGGTGGAGCCATGGGTAACAGCTAGTTTTGATTAATTGTAAACAAAAATATTTTATTTTAGTTTAATATGTCAACTTTAAAGTGCCGTGGCATATACACAATGTGTTCATTACTTACATGGCTGTATTTATTTAAAAAGGTGGCTAAACGATAAAACATGGCTAAAAGAAAAAAGTAACTAGGGCTTCAAAAGTGCTCACTTTACCGTGAACAGCCAATACCAGAAGTTACCAACAAACGTGTTTTCTCAATGCTTCTCTTCATATTAATTGCAAGTTAAACATAGCAACTTGTACATTGAATATAAGCAAAGGTTAATTTTAACTATATATAAGGTACTTTTAAGTTAATACGAGTGTAGAACGCTTGTAATATGTGACATATTTAGGAAACCACCAAACAAGTCATTGATAGCGAGATTTTTCATTTCAAGTTTTGATTTAAAAAGTGAGACGAAACCTTGAATAGATTATAGTAGAAGAACAATAATGATCGGTGTGTCATGATCGCCTGGATATTATAATTTTTTCCTTTAAGCCATGATTTCATTTATGTAGTTTTGAATTTTCCTTTCTGAATCTAACACGTATCCTAATCAACCGATGAAACGTACATCAACTCCAAAAATTCGGAAAAAGTTATTTTAGCTGATAGCGTTCTGGCGGAGTATACTTTTATAGATAGGTCCATATGTTCTTTCCACTAAGTCTATGGCTGTCGGCGTTTGAAGAGTTGAGCGTAAATTCCTTCAATACGCATAGGCCTATCTGTGTGGTGCACGCCGCGATAGTGTGGTTGCGGTCAAGTCACAATGTGAACAAGAGTTGACTTCCAATAGTTTACCAAACATTAACATTGTTTCTTGGAATGAAACGCCTACTGATCATCCTGAAAATGTATTTTTGGTAAACTTTCAGGAACAACATGTTACTGTAGCAGCTTATAATTTTCAGCTCCCCCGCCAATTTAAACAATTTGTATTTGTCACATTATCAAAACACATTTTCGTTTAACATTAGTTAAGTGAGTTAAAGAATATAGACCTATGCCTACACAAATTCCGGCAACCTAAGTGGTTGAGGTCACATTGGCATTACCTACACCAACAGCCCTGGGTTAGAATATAGAAGCAAAATACTGATCTTGAGTGTTTTTGAGTGTAAGATTACAATATTTTTTAATTAATAGTGCAATGGGGGTGAATGACTGGTTGGAGATTTTTAGGACATTCCCCATTGCGATGCAGATGTCGTGTTCAGTCTTGTTTTCCCATGACAGACATCTGCATCGCAATGGCGAATGTCCAAAAAATGCCATCCAGTCAAAATTACGTTGGTTTAAAATGTAAGTGGCCACGCCATTCCCAAATTAGCCTACTGGCGTAAATCTGGGTGGTTATATTGTCAAAAAAAAATCCAAAGCTACACATTTTTAATGAAAGATTAACACGTACCAGTGACACAAATACAAAATTTCTTCAATGTAAAATCTGTCCCTGCGAATTGCAGTTTTATGTAGGCTATTATCTACTGCCGTAACATGACAACTTTGTTATTGATATGATGGTTCTTCACGATTTATGCTTGAATGAGTGACTATCAAGCACACACACATTCACACACAGATACTGTCATTCCAGCAAGGTCATAGACTCTACACAGCCGTTTCTAAAAAATGCAACACCAAGAAGGATACATGTGATTGAAATGGACTTTGTGCAACAGATTAGGTACATGACAATACACAATTTATTAGAGTTACAGAACTGTCCATGATCTCTATCACTGAGAATTCAGTATGGGGTGAAGTGCAATTAGAGACCCTAAACGTCCCTCCATGCTGTTTGTATGCGAGTACACCAAGCGTTAACAGTGGTTACTGGAGGAATGTGACGAAGATGTCACCAACCAACCATATCCCAAAAATATTTGATGGGCCACATGTCAGGCGAACGTGCAGGCCAAGGAGG
Organism: Dryococelus australis; assembly: GCA_029891345.1. Classification (NCBI taxonomy): domain Eukaryota; kingdom Metazoa; phylum Arthropoda; class Insecta; order Phasmatodea; family Phasmatidae; genus Dryococelus; species Dryococelus australis. The sequence goes on from CM056994.1 coordinate 98,874,093, forward strand.
CAGTGGTACCAAGCGTTCAATTGGAGAAGCATTGCATATCTCTAGCCACATGAGGCTGGGCATTGTCCTGCTGAACTATGGCATGCAGAGTTGTCTGAAGGAGAGGCAGTACATCGGGCTCTAAAACCTCCCTGATGTAGAGGTTGCTGTTCAGATTGATCTCAATACGTAAGAGTTGAGATCGCATGTTGTATCCAATGGCGCACCAAACCCTCACGGTCGGTGTTTGCCCGCTATGTCGCTTCACAATGCAGGCTGCCAGATTGCAGTTGCCACGATAGCACATAACACGTATGCGGCCATCACTGCAGGTCAGGTTGAAGCGGAACTCGTCCGAAAACACTACATTTCGCCACTCAGCACTCCAGCAGCGGCGTTCACGTGCCCATTGCAATGTGAGGCGTTTGCAGTTTCTGGAAAATGGAAGCCAACGTAATGGCATGCGTGACACCAGATCAGCCCGCAGCAGACGGCGTCGAACCGTCAACGCAGGCAGGTCCACACCCGTTGCAGTTCTCCAGTGTCGAGCCAACACTGTGGACGTGGCTGTACAGTACGTTACGGCCATCCCGTTCTGTGGCCACATTGCGTGGGTCCAGTACCTGCTCGTCGCTACGTACGACCCTCTTCTATCCTCTTGTGCCACACGCATCACTGTCATAGCAGCATGCCCTGTACGAGCCGAAATGTCAGTGTATGACAAACGCGTTTCCCGGAGACCGATCATTCTGACCCCTTTCGAACACACTCGCATGCTGATATGGGGCCCTTTGACCTTGACGAGGCATCCTGACCCTTGCTTTCACTTCGTTTGACTGCTCTTCGCTGACTGAGCTTGGCGTAACACTGACCTTTCTGGTCACAAGCGAGAGGGCGATGCTGGGCCTACGTGTACGCCATCTCTCTGCAATACGAATCACTTCTGGGTGTTGCAATTCTCACAAATAATATAGTTTGGATATTTGCGTGCAAATTACCCACAGCAATGCTTGAGGGTAGGGAATATATAGCGATTACAGTGGGATAGAAATCATCCGAATACTAACTCAACAATTGTTGATTCATGCTAGGTGAGCCAATACACGTCCACTGCCTCTTCACATCATCAGAGTGCCATCACTGCTACCGAGGACCGAGATAAATTCATATAAATATATTATATTTTTATGGATATACCTGTGAATATATAATCAATAATTCTGCCGAAGACATTTTTCAGCCAAGGAATATAACGAATCTTGAATTCCATCACACTTTTTCCTACAGCTGTCAGAGAACAATGTATAATAAATGTAAAATGCATGAACATAAATTGTATTTCATACAGTAGCCATGTCTCTTACATTAATACGGAACCAGTCATGTTCGAACCGACTGGCAGGGTTTTGTTACCATGGCAAGAGCAAACATAAAAATTTGTACTGCAAAACATGTTACATGGGGGGTGGCATGGTTGTTAATTATATGTTTGCTTCCATAATTAAATAATATAATTTTAAATCACGATAATCAATCGTGCTCAATGTGACGAAAATTACCCCAATGTGGTAAATAAACAACACAGTGTGTATAAATTTTATTATAAAATCATTAATCAGTGCAACAACAAAAATATTATACTGCGGAAATTTAAGTAAAATTATAATATTTCTCTGCTACCAAACTGCCAGACACTATTAAGCCACTATTACTACTTAATTGGTTGGAAGATTAAGGTGCTAGGCAAACGGGACACCATGTACATTTTACCTCTAAACTGATTGTAATAATACTTTACTAATTATTTTTCAAACAGATTTTAAAATAAATCTTTTAACTAAACAAATGGAATTAATAGACAACAAATATTCAAATTACGAGATAAACACTCAATGAATAATTGCGGATAAACAGAAATTATCTCGAGAAAATATTATGGCCTTGAAAGCCTCGAAAACATCGGAATCTTTGAACAACTTTGGATACTTAAAAAAAACCTTGGAGAACATCCCTTACAATCTACCTAACTTTAATTTGAAATACAAATGCGCATTTTCTTATACTTGGTCAATTATTCGCATTAAAACAAAATTCATAAATGACAGATAAATATTCCAATCATATGTAAAGTCAGAAACGTTCCTCAGTCAGTGACATATTAACCGTGTTGTCCAGAATATAACAAGATTAATTTAAAAAATGTTCAATGAAGCTAGCACTTAGCTAAAACTTCTCCACGCGAAGTCATGAAGCTGGAGATAGAATCCTGCTCCGGATGGTAAATAAAGAGAAGTCGGACAAGTAGTTCTCAACGAAATAAATATTTGATACGGAAAAAATGGTTCTGAAACATGATATAATCTTCGTTTGAACTTTGAATGAAACTTGGAATACAAAACTTACTATAAATCTTCTTCCCTCTGGAAAACACGAAGAAAAATAATCACCAAAATGAATTGATTTTTATAAAGCACGTTCTACAGGAGAAAAACTGATGCTGCACTCACCTATCTCGGAGGGAAAAGATGAAACTGCGTAGGATTATGAAGATAAATCACAAATTGGATTTCCTGCATATTCACTAAACTATTATCTCTGCGCTACCCTACGTGACAATTCTACAACTAAATAAAATCATACAGGAAAATCATCCGCCTGCAGCAACCTCCCCGACCACGAGAGCATACGGCGAACACATATCGCGACTACATCTGTGCAGAGAGTGAGACAGAAAACAGTTAGCAACGGTGGGATGGTACAAATTGGCGCGTTGTGCGTGGGGAGAAAGGGCATAACATTTAGTTTGGAAGCCGTTCCTCGAGAGTGCTGGGGGTACTAAAACGATTTGCAACTACGCACAACTGTTCTATGCTAAGAAATTACATGCGGTGCATCTCTGGCAAGCATAGACTAAAGATGAGGTAGACCGATCTCGCTGGCTGCGAACAGCCAATCTCCTTGTCCCAACACTGAACTGCTTTTCTGCCATTACGGCTAGCGAAAATGACATTAATTGGGTTTGAGGTTAGAACACAGTTTAGTAAACAAGAGCTTTTGAGGTGTTTTCATACTTCATCTAATAAATTTGCAATGCTTCTTGATTAGACTCAAACTGGTAAAAGTATTTTATTAATATAACAGTACTGTCATTAAAAATTAAGATATAAACAACCAAGTTCATCTCTGTTGACCATGTGACTTTGACAGTTGTGTAGGATTGGGGTAGGTCAATGTTGGGTACATGCGCAGAAGACGAATAATCGGTCTACCTCATCTTTGGTCTATGCTAGCAAGTAGCGCGAACAAGGTACAGCGCGAAGCGTCCCGCGCCACAGAAATGCAAGCGCGTCAATTAACATCCGACGCAAGCTGAGCTTTCTGCAGCAAGCGACCGACTTCCTGCCAGGCTCGGCAGCGAAGTTGACTCTGTTACCGACGCTCTGTCGCTCTTTGCGGGCAGGCGCCTGTTTCCTTCCAACCCTGGAAGACATTAGCGAACGTCGTATTGGGCGGAGCAACGCGGGCAGGGAATTGCCGCAAATACTCAGCTGCTTCACCACACTCATTTCCGTCACAGTATCCGTAAACAAACATCATGTCTGCGTACTCTTCACGTGTAAAAATTCCTGGCATTGTCGCACAACCACTCGCCTCGACACACTAACAGTACTGGCTCACGGTCAGTTTTGGTTCATTTTGAACAGATTGTGTGGGACTTACAACATGAATGTAATCAATTGTATTAACGATATTTAGTAATTCCAATTTCTGAGTGAGTGAAGGTATTTGGGCTGCTCTTAACAGCGAGGTCTTAAGAGACGATGAGGGTGATTGAAGTGAGTATGGAGCGGCGCCGGAATGAAGGGGCGGGGAAACGGGAGATCCCCGAGAAGACCCGCCAACCAGCGACATCGTCCGGCACGATTGCCACTTGCGAAAATCCGGTGACCCGACCGGGGATTGAGCCTGGTTCGTCTTGGTGGAAGGCAAGCGTGCTAATCGATCAGCCACCGTGGCCCCTTTTCCAATTTGCGTTTATATTTCATTTACGGCCCTGTAACTCTATAATGGGGCTGCATAGCCTACTTATGTATATGACTTTTTTGTTGCAATTATTTGTATAACACGATGTTGAAGTATGACGGTTGAGTCGCGGAACATCTTGTAGAATGTGCCAATACATAACCGTTTTGGTCTCAATTTTCTCAATACCGTGCAACGTCACTTATTAAGATGAGTTTATCATAACTATTAAATAATATGACAAATTCCAACTAAACGTTTTTTTGCTGATATTATATATCGGAAACATCTTTGCAGATCTTGTTTATACGTATTTTTGTACTATACACTCAAATGAGAAAATTAAGTTTTATGTCATATCTCGGGAATTAAACAACCTATCATAACCAAGTTCTGTTCACATATTCACAAGTAGTTGTAAGGTAGATCACATAAACCTACATGATTTAAGTGACTCACGCACGTGTTTTCAAAATTGTGTCGCTGTAAATATTAGAGGTTGGTAAACGCGTCTACGTAACTTTGGATTGATCACTACCGACATCGGTGCTTCGAATCCTACCTCCGTAATGTAATTTGTTGCATGCCAGCTAGTGGTACGAGGCGTTCTGTTTGTGGGTCTAAGTTAAGGTAGGTGTGTATTTATAATTGTCTCATTAGTACCGTATTTGTGTATAGTTGCATCTCTAATAATGTCGCAATCAACTAAAGGCCAAAACGCTCATGCCATCTAATCCTTTAAGAATTTCATAAAAATTAATAGCATCCATGTAGAGGAAAGTAAGCTCATTATTTAGGGCGATAACTTTTTGTGTTACGATGTAATTCAAATTGTTTACTCCCGTCGCGACTCAAATTCCAAGCACGCAACTATAAACGAAAGTACAAATTTAAGTTTTGGTGTTTTTGGGACCTTTACAAATTATATTTCTCCTTGTAAAAATATATTCCTTTCGGAGTTGAACAGTAAAGCGTTTCGGGGTTTCGTTTGATAACCGCATCTGTTGTAGGAGTTCCCATCTGGTTAATGCACTCCATTTTTAGTTGGCATAACTTTTTATTCACAGCTAGGAAGCGTCGTAAAAACTGCAGGAAGAATATAACAAAAAGGGCGGTGTTTGCAGTGCAGGCCGCCATCAGGTATGAGCCGGCATTGCACGCCGAGCTCTCCACGGCTATCGGCTAAGCCGGAAGCATTAAGCGAGCCGCCGCGAGCGGTAATTTGGAACAGTATTAAATAGCTTTGGAGTTCGTTATCAGTTCAGTGCTTTGTTCTCTGCTAATGGGATTACCACCAGCGCAGCCGAATATTACGTCACGCAAATGCTAAAGGTCCCCGTGGATTGCGACGTACTGGGGTCTCTGTGCCGGTGTGTGAACAAGGCAGTCCTGGAAATGACGATCGGCTTTAGTTGGCAATGACAGTGCCATTTGTCTATTGAAACACGCAAGCAATTAAACAAATATCATTTCGTAAATTATATTTTTAATACTCAGAGTGACTGTGTTATCTAAACTGGAACTAAATTCGCATCGGGCTTTGACTTGTTTAATTGCTATGACGACATTTCAAAGCTAAAGCTGGGAAAATCTACACGAAAGAAATCTGAATGTCAGTCGAAGAAAGCTTGTCTACTATCATTATTATTTACAGACTGAACTGAATTTCCCACATCTTATAATTTACTGTTTCTGATATCCAATACAGCGACGCGTCGACATCCAGGCCAGAGGAAGAATCCTAAACGTCATAATTTGACGGAAAAAAAAAAACCAGCGAAGTGCTAGTGGATCTCCCCTGATAGTGGCACAGTGTTCGGTACATTTACACCACCAAGAAACTATATGACACTAGGCAACACTTTCATCAAGGTCTCTCTGTCTGTGGACCCACGCCGAGAACAACCCTCAAGATGTAGCTTGGTGCGCAGCTCTTCGCTTCCCGTCATAATATTGAGCCTATGGCATATATACACTCAGGTTCGTCAAATACTGTAATTGATTAGGACCTCGCTCGCTAATAGATTATATTTATCGTAACATAGAATAATTATATTGAAGCCCAGTTCTGCCATCATAAATAACTTCAGTTTAGTTAACATAACCCTTGCCTCGTCTAAAAAAATATATACGCATAACCCCAGTACTCGAGAGGGGCCACGGTGGCTTAGTGGTTAGACTTATATTTATTTATTTATTTCATTAACCCTACTTAGCAGTACAGCCACCCAGGGTGTTCAATTCTATCATGACTACTATAAATTAACAAACATTATATTAGTTATATAATTCACTTTTTTTTGTGGGAGGGCGGCTGTTCGTCTGGGCGCCCGTAATTTAAGCTACAAATTCTAGGGGGCTGGGAGCCTTCGGATTCGTGGGTGGGGCAATTCGACCGTTGAGTGCCATGACGGACCGGCTAAAAGGCTAGTTAGCTGTGTGCGGGCCCGACGGCGCCCGGTCGCGCGGGCGGATTCGTGGGAATCCCGGTCCCTGGTCTGTTACGGCGGGGGCGGCGAAACGGGAGGGCAGCCGAAAGGATACCCGTCGGGGAGCTGTCTCGGTCGGGGGCAGAATAGCTCACCACCTTCCTAGGAAGTGTGAATGATGCTTTTTAAAAAAATAAAAATTTGGTTAGACTACTTGCCTCCCACCTGGGTGAACCGGGTTCAATTCCCGGCAGGGTCACTCTTGGATCTCCGCATGTGGTAATCGTGCCGGATGATGCCGCTGGTCGGCGGGTTTTCCCGGGCAGCTGCCGTTTCCCCCGCCTTTACATTACAGCGCTGCTCCATTCTCACCTCCACTTCACCTTCATCAGCTTTCAAGATCTGGCATGTTAAGACACATCCAAATATCTCCATTCCACCCAGTAATAATACCACAACAACGTGCACGGACAATTAAATAAAAGTAATCCCACATTCTTCAAATAGTAGGGAGAAACATTTCCGAACTTCTCTTTTACTACGTGTGGTTTTCGAACAGGCGCTTGCTAACGTGTGGCACTCCTGACTATAGAGGATTCCGAATCCTCTTATGAAAGAATTGGTCGTCAGAAATGTTTGAGCAACGTGAGGTATTGGTTTCATTTTCTTCGTAAAATGAATGCGACCACCCACAACCCAATATATACGGAGGGCAACGCCACATGCACTAGTGTTAAGCTCCAAAAACACATAGTTGACGGAAGTTCGTGGGAACTGTGTTCCGAGTATTCCGCCAGCTAGATTCGCATTCGTGAATGGGAGACGTGGGGAGACAGATAAGTATAAGGGATTAAGAGTAGGATGGAGCTGCACGTCCAAGGTCAAGAACCGAGGGAGCGATACGGGCGACACTAACACACACGCCCAGTGCCTCATCACTCTTATGCGCAAGGCTTTCAGTGTTTCCGTCGTAACGCTGTACTGTGCTTATTAGATGTGTAACAGTGGGTTTTACCACACGCAATGAAAGCCCACAGATTAAACTACGCCCGTGTCTATGTACTTTTCTGTTGCCGCTTAAGGAAACTGCATAAGTAAGCTTTAAAAATGCGATATTCGACCCTTTTCACGGATTTTTTTCTCCAGGATGGCTCTTAACAGCGAGGTCTTGAGATCCGATGAGAGTGATTGAAGTGAATATGGAGCATCGCCGAAAAGAAAGGGGCGGGGGAAATGGGAGATCTTTGAGAAAACCCACCGACCAACAGCATCGTCCGACACGATTCCCGCTTGTGAAAATTCGGTGACCCGGCCGGGGTTTGAGCCCGGTTCACCATGGTGGGAGGCGAGCGTGCTAACTGCTCAGCCACCGTGGCGCCTTTTCACATTTAATGGTAAAGGTAATACAATATATAGTGTTCACTTCAGTTATTTGTAAAATTATATTTATTTTCATGCTCAATAACTGGCGTGGAACTATTCTTTAGTTCGTTTAAGATCCTGAGAAGCATTGATGGAAAAAGGATTTACATTTACACGAATTTTGTCTTAAATTGCAGAGACATTTTTCATTTTATTGTATTATGAGTCGCACTCATGACTGTGTTCTAAGAATTTAAACATATTAAACTTTCAATATAATATAAGTATCTATACTGCCGCAACGAAGAAAGCTTCATCAAACAATTGAGGATTTTAGCATGTGGGAATCGTGCCGGACGATGACGCTGGTCGGTGAGTTTCCTCGGGGGTCTCCTCTTTACCCCGCCATTTCATTTCGGCGCTGCTCTATATTCACCTCGGTGCACCCTCATCGGCTCTCAAGACCTCTTCGCTCATTGACGGAGCACGTAGTAGTTATGGATGTTTGGAAAAGTAAATCGGCTTCAGTGGCCGTCTGCGCGGTCTTGCACACGTTGCATTAGAGCTATATTTATGACTAGCGCTGTACACAGCATGACATTGGTGGTCAATGATTTGATAGTCTTCCACGGGGCTATTCTGATTTGTAAAAAATTTTCCACACCCTTTTGAGATGAATGCAAATATCATCGAGCCGTAAGAAAAACCCTACATACAAGAACAGCGTAAACAAAAAAAATACTATTTCTAGTCTATTTGCGGTTCCTTCGCACTTTTTAAAGCAAACCTCTAAAAAATCACACCATAAACGAGGTGTTTGGTTGTTTCATAAATATGCCATGCGCCACAAGTGTTTTATATGTCTGTTAACATAAAGTAGCATATTTGTGGTTAAACTAATATTTTACTTGTGTTTTATGTGTAAATTACACTTCTTTTATAATTGACGTGAATGGAAAAATGGAGAGAAAATAGATGCATTCGTAATGCTTAGTAATAAATAGTTCTTATGCGCACAAATGCTTTGCGCTGTCCCTTTGGAGTAATTTCCTAGACTTAGTTAAGCTTTGCGGAGGAATATCCTGGAAGAGGAACTAAAGTAGGTCTTCAGAAAAGTTCAAAGTAACGGTGATCGGGCTGTAGCAACACTGTAACACAAATATTGATATTTAAACGAACAGGTTAATTTTCCGCATGGCGTGACACTACCGCGATAAATTACCAGCGAAGTGAGCTCGCTGTATTAATCGACGAAACTAATTCCCCAGCCGTGCGGTCGGCGCGGTTTTCGCGAGAGTCGCTCGCGAATTTCGAAGCCGGTCGGTCGGTCGGGCGAGCATCTTTGCTTGTGCTCTCGGGCGGCGACGGTTATACGTTCCGGAAACTTGAGGGGGGTTGAACCACGCTGGCGTAAACCAAACACGCGGAGGCGAGAGCAACTCGCGCGTATTGGTGGAGCGCAGGACCCGCTAACCCCCCCCCCCCCCTCTAATAAACCTTACTACTTGACCGTCCTATGGCTGCGCCCTGTCTCTCTCTCTCTCTCTCTATCGTCTGCAGCGAACATCCAGACATTGGTCCGTTGGCGCGGAACAGCGCACAGCATAGCTTGTTTGTGCACCAAGTTTCTGCCGGCAACAGTGCTCGCGACAAAGGGAGGGACGTCCGCCCAAGCCGCCAATTAAGGCCATGGATACGGTTTATTAATTATACTCAGGTTAGGAACCAAACTTGATTAGGGCTACTTATTGGAGAGTTTGGCATAAGGGAATTTCCCGCCGCTAGGGGTGCAGTCTACAAAACATTACTTTAAATTAACATTTTAAGCTACGTGAATAATACAAGAAACATATTTCGCTTATACTCTATAAAGATCTTTTTTTGTACTTTAACAAGAAAAATCTTTGGAAACCAAGTTGTCAAGAAAATCCTTTGGAAAACTACAATGAGTTTTCCTGTAAAACCTGCAAAATATTTATTTGTAATATTACATATGATAGCTTCGTATTACAACTGATATTATTGAGAAGTGTATATAAAATTATTTTTTTTCTTTTAGAAAAACAAATTTGATAAATGCATAACAGCTAATAACTTTAAAAAAATATTTCAAGGTATAATTTACGATAAAAAAATTACACTTTGCCAGCGCACAGGGACTTGAACCCATACCCGTGGAAAAATTACCCGGCACACTTAACTACAAGACCAACTTGACTTACGAATTCTATACTTATTTTCAAAGTAAATATTGCTAGAAGCCCCTACAAAATATTAATTAAGTTATTTGGTTTAGAAGAATACATATATTTATTTCATTTTAAGAGTTCTGTTGTTGGGTTAAGAAACTTGTACGGCTCTTAATAACGAGGTATTGAGAGCCAATTTAAGACTTCTGTGTAGATGAGAAACATTAACGGTTAATAAATAATACTGTCACGTTTTATTGAAAATGTCGTTTTATTATAATTATTTGAGCTGTTTTAAGTGTTTTGCGCGATTCAAACTTGCAATACACTTCTTTTTGCACGCAACTACACTTTACATCACACACAGAATTTGGGCAAACAGCAATATAAGGTTTCACGTTGTTGAGTATCTGCGATTTTGCTGAAGCTCGTGGAAACGGGTCTGTACAGTACAAACATTTCATGAGGTCTATTACAAACATGGCCCTTGTAGTTTAACAAACAAGTAGTTTTACAAGAGTAACCTTTGTTCAGTTACAAGCATTTGTTAAATTACAAAGGATTCGTAAGTGAAAATTACAATTTTTTTTTTGCATTTTAATTACGTAGTTATTTTGCATTTAATTTACGGTTATATCAACTATTTTGTTAATTTTTAAATGTAGAAAATAGAGAAAATCCGGTACATTGCCGACACAAGCGCTTACCCAGTGGAGTAAATTTTTTGGATGCCGAACTATTAACATTGAATTTCCTAACCTGTAGTAGAAATAGTGTTAGCCATGGGTAACGTTAATTTTAGTCATTGTGGCAACAAAACGCGATTTCTTAGCCGTTGTAATATAGACGGTCCAATCAAAGTGGATTATAGTTATTCTACATTCTAAATGCGAAACAGAGAAATGTCACTGATTCACAGGATGTAGCAGTGGAAAGTAAGAGATTGTTTCTCTGAAACAGTTTCATTGATTGTGTGTCACAGTAGTGCCAAATTATTGAGAAAAATAAACATATTTCTTGTAGTCACTGTCGAGGTTGTGCAATTATATGTAATTTAAAAATATAACAAGTACTTAACAATATACGCTTTAACCGAGATATGATCACGTAGTATTTTAATGCGAGGCTGTGATCCCACTAGCTGAGCTACCACGCTCACGTTGATTGCAGAACGCGAATTATGTGTATTAAATATTGAGCAATAAATATGTAGCTTACATTATATGCCCGTCATTTTCGTTTTATGTTCAATTTGTGACATTGGAATGCACAAAAGTTAAAGACAAATTTGGAGATTTTCTAAATTTAACCCTGAAGAGGGCGCAAACGAGGTAAGATTTTATTTCCGAAGACTCCTTAATAGCCCATTAATCGAATGGGATATCGCTATGCTTTCTACTTTAAAATACTGTTTATATATTTGTCTAAAAAAACAATTTATAATATTCATAAATTCTCCCCTTGAAAAGTGAAATGGGGTGAAATGTGTTTTCGAAGACTCATCAATAGCTCACTAACCCGGTGATTGTATCCTTTACTTAAAATCACTACTCCCATAACTGCCGTAAAATAATTTTAGGATTTTTTGAAATTACTGTATCTAAGGGTGTGTAAAGGGGTAAAATGCTTTTGTAAGGAGGCTTCAATAGCTTACTAGCCAGATAGGATATCATTATGCTCCTTGCTTTGAAATAGTACTTATATAGGCGTATAACTATTAGTTGGTGGATTTTCTAAATTGAAACTATAACACACACGGAAACCAGGATTAAGTGAAACAAGTAGATAAAAGCTGAAAAAAGCACTGAATATAGAGAATTTACCTGAGAATGTAAAACTTTAAATTCAGAAAATAATCTGAATGTATACTAACCAGATTAACCTTGAAATACTAAGCATAAAAACATGCTTTTTACACTCCTGTGTTTCATTTTTGTGCATTTTGCTACCACCACACTCTTGTACTGCTCTCTTTAATACCGAGAGTCTATTTATTCTCTTCTTCTGTATTTAAAATCATTCAGCTGGTGTTAATAACTTTGTTGTTTTGCAGTAAAACACTTTCATTCCTTAAGCAGACTTCGGCTATAAATGAGCTACTAAGCGTAGGAATGCTGTTTAACAACCACACTGTTTGTTGGATACCTTTCAGTCTTCGTTAGTGACATAAAAAGAAACTAATTTTTTCATAGAATTTCTCGGGTGTCCTGAAAAAAACCCGATATACATAATCATACTAATTAAAAATCACAAATACTGCAAAAATCAAGAAGTTCCATAATTATATACACATTCGTAATAAGGCGTATTTGTTTCCGACATGTTGCACACTGACTCGTCTTTACCCACATATATTCTTATGTGTGGTAATTTACTTATGGAGTCCGTATAATTTTCAGTGCTCTTATTTAGCGTAGTCAATAATAGCACTGTAATACGATAATACAAAATTATGAATTATGCTGCACAAGTTACTTCTTACTAATTGAAAATAATCTCGGTGTGATGGTGTATTTATACATACTTCCTGCATCATTACGGTATTTCTATCGTATTTCTTACTTTGATATCTCTTCGATTCATTTGGGTTTCAATAGGCTATCGTAAAGGCTTTGGAGTTGGATAATTCGTCAAGAAAGTAGGCGTATTTATAATAGTGGATATTATTTAAAGACCTTCCCCATTTCTTATTTTCTAATTGTAAAGCAGTGACCGTTAAAGAAACTCCGATAGCAAATATAAGGAAAACGTGAAATATAATTACCACAGTAAATAAGAAAAACATTTTACAAAAAAACTGTGACAAGAAGTAAATATTTTAACGTCACTAAAGGAGAACGCGTAATATTAATATTATAAGTGATTTGTTACTATAATAAAGTACAATAATGGTTTTGGCCTATGACCCCCGCTTTACGGATGGCACCTTTAAGAGCCTCAGTAAATATCCCTGTGAGCCATGACCCTTGAAAGAAATAAACAAATGAGCAGGACTACAATGCTAAGGTAGGCGAAGACGGAAAATTATTCACGTAAATCTTCAATCCAGCTCTGGCGTACCGAGGCAGAGCAGCAACTACTAGTATACAGAAAACGCCTGCTCACAGAGAAAAACGGTTAAGATAGCGCGTCGACAAACTGAAGTCACATGTGTTAGCACAGTATAGAAGGACCTTGCAATCGAAATATTATCTACAACATGCGTAGTATCCAGAAGTGGGTCGGCTCACAGACATGTCAATTGGCAAAAACGCGGAAGTAAGTAATGTTGCGAGACGTGGCATCGGAGTATCGCTACAGTATGTGTTATATCTTATAGAGAGTAGACTGTAGTTAAGAGCGAGGAACGAGTTTTGTATTTATAAATATTCTCATAAAGAACAACTCTTTGTACAGTGTAGAACACACATTTTCACGTTTCTGTGAATGTTTAATTTATTTGTGAAATATTTTTCACATTTTACTTAACATTTTCATATTTAATGATTTAAATTATTTTATTTTATTTATCATTATTATTTTTTTGAATTCTAGGATTTATAACTTTTGATGTATCGCTGACAATATGTAATATTTAAATGGGCGAGTTAGCTAGATTTTTATTTTTGTATTTATATTACATAACATTTATTTTATTTTTGGTCTCATTATTGTTAATGTTTCAGGGTTTATTTATATATGTACTTCCGTTTAAAGACCGTATACTCTATGTTTTTTATAAGTTAGGCCGTTGGGGTGGATCGTTCTAAGTAGTTTTAAGGTGTACGCCCTTCGATTGGCTGGCAGGTTTAAACCCTGCGCTATGATTGGTTGAAGAAGTAGGACAGGTTTAGCCTGCTCCGGTCAGTTAGGAAGCTTGCTCCCTCCACCATCACTTGACGAGATAGGACGTACAGCAGGACGCTCGTCCGGATTGGACAAAGCATAGGTTTTTAAACTAATTTGTTAGGGTGTCCGATACTCCCTCTGCCTGCTTAAAAGAATTTAATTGGATCCGCGATTAAGATGTGTGCCTTGAATCCCCTTTCACGTAGCATAATTAGGAGGTAGATAATATTGGATTCGGCGCTTGTGGGTGGACGGTTGGTCCACATAAAGCGGGAAAATGCTCCATCTTTCCCGTTTCTTGCTCAATAAAATTGAATTCCTGCGAGAGCATCGTCCTACTGATGAGAAGTGTTGGTATTTCATATTTCTATTATGGCAAACCCCATAACGTCCATTTGTTCTAAAAGGCTGGAACGACACCGTTTTGGAAAAGCGTCACGAACACAATTCCCAGCAGTTTTAACTACGCAAACACTAAAAATGAGTTGATTCTCCTACTGAGCTTAACTAAGTACGTAATTGAAACATTTTGAAGTATTAGTCCAGAAACAGCATTATTTTGAGTATTTTAATATTAAGCTGAGCTACGAGCTAGAAACATTTTACACGTTTTTAACCCTTTGTATATGGGTACAGTGCATATTTTTAAACGGCCACTATCCAACGGCAGTTGAGTTTATTTTCTTTGATCTCTAGTCCATACTGCCATCCATGGTTTTCGATATTTATTTATTTCAGCATCTAGCAAGTGAAATACTGATAAAAGAAAATTGCAATAAAAATCTTAATGCTGAAATCAAAAGTAGTGAGTTACGTTTTTGTACACGTAAATGCTTCACCCTCTTGCCTTCTTTCCAATGGCAATGATGTTCTGTTTTCTTTAAAGTGACTAGAATAGAGTGGTTATTTCAGCTCACACATACAAAAAGTATGTGCACCAGCAGAGACTAAATAAGGTTGGTATTGTTCCTGATTGCCTGCAACATCCAGCCTGTGGAGGACGGGGCCATAGTCACCTCGCAGGTTAATTATATGATCGTTAACAAGTGTCCGTCTGTTCCAGAAATTATCTGCATTTTGAAATACGTCTCAAACAATTGAATGAAATGTAAAGTTGATAGAAGTAACCGTGCTATATTTTCGTAGGCTTAGTAGTGGGAAGTGTGCTAATTGATTTATTCCTGGTTGTTTTTAATTTACACCAAATATTCGCACAAGTTTTACTGAGGTACACACAAACATGTTTATTGTTCTTACCCGGTAGGTACACATACATACAAATACGTCCTACTTTACCTAAGTTAACTACTCATATATCTTAACATACCATCACATCTGCATACGACCAGTGTATATGCTTCATAATATTGACTATTCCAACGTGTTGGCTTATTACACTAGTTTCGCATACATACGGTACGTTATTGTGATTACGTTACGTTTTATACGTTACAACAGTCATGTATAAACAATTAAAAATAGTACTCTATAAATGTAACTACTTGCGTGCACGTGGTTGTATGTAGGTAAATTTTAATATTAGTAGCACAAATAAATGAAAAAAAGAATATATTACGATATTTTATTTATTCTAAGATGGAGTCGGGGGGCTCAAAATGTGATTTACAGTTTATTTCGATCGTTTATATTTACATCTGTAAATCAGTTTATTGTAGTTTATTTTTACTCTATTTCGTTAAGTTTTATAATTATTTCGTTAAATTTGGCTTGCTATAGTTGTTTTGGAGTCAATTTATTTCGTTTCAAACAAACGTTTTTATTTAGCATTATTTTGTTGTTCGTTATATTCTGTTCGTGTTCATTTAGTTTCGTTGAATTTGCAGTACTTATAAATGTTTTCTACTCAGTTTCATTTGATTCACTCAATTTATTTTCCATTTTGCTTGTATTCGTTGTTTATCATATTATTTTGTCGACATTTACTGACATTTTACTAGAACTGGCATGGTTTTGCTGTTCTTCGTTGTTTTATATTCTGGGTAAACTAGCTCATTTTCGTTATTTTCACTAATTGATGAAGTTTTCCTTTCTAATTCATTGGTTTTTATTCATATTCATGAGTTTTTACTCATTTAAGTTAGTATTTCTATAGGGCTGGCTGGTATTGTTATCAATCTTGAATATTCAATACCTTTGACAAGGTGGGCAATTATTGACATAACCGGAGTGAAAGCGCTTAAAATGTAATGCACATCTGTTGGAAGCCCTCGAACTCCTGCTTAGTATTAATAAAAAAATAACTATTTGTAATACTGATACTCAAAAATACTTATAACATTGTTAATGGCTAGACATTAAATTCGACTACTTACATGGCTTATGCCTTACGTTATTTGGAGCAAATTATTCATATAATGTAGGTGTATTTTATTCACTATAATATGTATTTAGTTTGTAATCAAGTTTTTTTTTTTTGGATAATGAAACCTTCAAGATTCCTTTCTTTTAGTTTACGGGCCTGTAACCAATTAAAAAAAAAAAAAAAACTTGTGGAATTACACATTTGTCCGCCTACGGGTGTAAGTAAGTCGGCTATAGCTCCAGCGCTCTATCTCTCAATGGGTCATGGGTTCAATAGGTCAGTCTTGTGAGGCGGTCGTTCCGACAACAGGAGTCAGTTGTCTACTTTAAGTGTGACCATGATTTATAGGTGAGCTAAGAACGTGTCTGGGAGAAACAGTTGAAGTTATAACTGTATGGTAATGTGATCAAGGAACTAGCATCTAAAGCCTGCCTGCCTGCCTTTATGTGATGTCTGATTGCTCGCATGTAACTGGTTAGCTGTAATCATGTGGTAACTTGGTGACTGACTGGTCAGTGTCTGCACAATGTATTAATGGTGCAGTATGATTGTATATTATAAGCAGTAGGGAGGTAAGCTGAGAGGTTTAGTGTGACAGCAGCTGTGTGGAAAGTGGATCGTCTCGGCTAGCTTCTGCCGCTTCACATAGATTTTTCTCGAGTTTTTATTTTTTGGTCATTTAAGGTCATGGGGTCAATGTTAAGGTAGTGTGCATCTAATAGAGTGGTGGTAATCTGTAATGTATTATACTTGTTGACTTTTATGTATTTTTCTCAAGTTTTTTTATTTTCAAGGTCATTCCAGGTCATGGGGTCAAGGTTGAGATGGTATGCATCTAATATAGCGGTGGTAGTCTAATGTATTGTGCTCGCTGACTTATGTATTATTTCTAGAGTTTTTGTTTTCAAGGTCATAGGGTCAAGGTCGAGGTAGTCTGAATCTAATATGGCGGTGGTAGTCTGTAATGTATTGTTCTTGCTGAATTTTATGTATTTTTCTCGAATTTTAGTTTTCGAGGTCACATCTCAAAGACCAATTGCTATTGGGCATTGTCTTCCAAGATGGTGGATGGGTGATGTATACCAAGATGGTCACCTACCAAGATGGCGGCCTCCAGTAATGTATTAAAAAATGACGAACGAAAAAACTAATATGGCAGTCGAACGAATGTTTGAGAGAGTCACATATAAACAAAAATGGCTGCCTCCAGTAATGTATAAACAAATGACGAACTAAAAACATATATGGCTGCCTCCAGTAACATATACACAAAGCTGGTGGCCTCCACTAACATATAAATAAATATGGCTGCATCCAGTAACATATAAACGAAAACGGCTGCCCCCAGTAGCATGTAAACAAATAACGGATGAAAAATTAAGATGGCGGAATGAGTATATGTGATGGGAGCGGAGGCCAGGGAGTCAGTCGCCTGCTGGATTAGAACAGAGGTGAGTAATTGGAGGTGCGAGGAGACCTCAGGAAATGTAAGTTTTTAAATAAATTTTGAAATAAATTTTTTAAGGGAAATTTCTTAAGGAAAAAGGGAAATTTCAAGGGAAAAAAGGTATAATGGCCACCGGGGTTAAATACTTTTTAATTAAGAAATATTTTAATTATAATTTTATACAAATAATTTTTGTTAGCAATTTTAAAACATTTTAAAACTGTTTTTAATTAATTTTTTATTATATATTCTTTACTAATTTTTTAATCGATTTTTTAATTTCTTGTGATTTTTATTGCATTTTTATATTTTCAAAATCAAAGGTAAAAGGTCAAGGTAAGAGGTCTATGGTCCTGATCCCGGTCACCTAGCTCGGAGTCACTGATCCCAGTCACCGAAGTCGTTGATGCCTGCCAGTATTTCTGGGAAAAATAGGTCATTTCTGAGGAGCATTAAAATTATTTTTATAATCACTTTTGGATTTCTAATCATTTTAATAATAAGTGTTTTCGGATTTTTTTTGGAATTGTTTAGAATATTTTGAGGATTTTTTGGAATTTTTAAATGCTTTTATTGTTTTTGAGGTCAAAAGTCCTCGGGTTTAATGTCAAAGGTCACATGGATCAAGGGTAAAAGGTCAATGACATACAAGATGGCGTTGGGGTGACAAAAAGATAGCGGCTCCCGAATCCGGATCCGATTCCCCAATCCCTAAAGCGTGGTTTAAACACTTCCAGTAGCTGACCTGAAACGGGACAGTAGAGGGAGTCAGTAACGTATGTGCCAGCTGCTGGTATCGTGTGAACAGTGCGGGCTAGTAGCTGACCCAAATAAATGGGCCAGCTACTTGGAAGAAATTGGTTTTTGCTGGCCCACTGGCCTTCCCCCACCATGTGGCCTCTTCCCCCATCACTCTCACTGACTCAACGCGGATAGTTACTAGATACTTGTGAACACAAAGGGCCAGTTACTGAACCGTGCGTGCTGGGCCCCAGACATTTATTGTGTTCCACGTATCGTTTGTGTGAACGTGTCCTTATATTGTTGCCGTAAATAAGTGTGATCATCTTCACGAGATGGCTAATCGCCGGAGTGACTACCAGATAGTGAGATTTGTTGAACTGCATCGCGAAAATAGAGTACTGTGCGATTGTTTCAATGCAAGATACAAAAATAGAGACAGCCGCCAATTTGCGTACCAGACTATAATAGATTGTATGAAGGACAATGACATACATCTAACAGTTGTGGAAGTAAAGAAAAAAATTAAAATTTTGCGTTCTACCTTCAGCCAGGAGATGGCGAAAGTAACAAAAATTAAATTTAGCAGTGCGGGTACTAGTGACATATACACACCATCGTTAAAGTGGTTTTTAATAATAGAAGAGTTAATGAAGATTTCCAATACCAGAGATAAAGCAACCATAAGTGATTTGGTAAGTCTATGAGTAACTGAGTAACATAAAATAATAAGATATGGTTCACATAGTAAGAGTTCTGTATTAATAACATAAATATGGACACTTGTAGT
Organism: Dryococelus australis; assembly: GCA_029891345.1. Taxonomy (NCBI): domain Eukaryota; kingdom Metazoa; phylum Arthropoda; class Insecta; order Phasmatodea; family Phasmatidae; genus Dryococelus; species Dryococelus australis. The sequence goes on from CM056994.1 coordinate 98,893,204, forward strand.
ACGTACTTCCAGTCAATTCCTGCCATGTTTTGTAATGATAAAATGCTGAGTTATTTATGTGAAACTCCTAGAATTCTCATTAGAATATTTTGCAATAGTTTTAAAAAGTACTTAAGTGATAAATTTTCCCAGAATTGTAATACAAATAATAATATATGACAAATTCATATAGCTATCTGTTACTATGGGATGGAGAGATTTAGGCAACTCTTAACTGCTATGGCCTTGAGAGCCGATGGAAGGTGAATGATGTATGTATGGAGCAGTGCAGAAATTCATGGTCGGGGGGAACTGGAAACCCGAGAAAACCCGCCGACCAGCGACATCGTCCAGCGCCATTCCCACATGCGAAAGTACGTGGTGACTCCGCCGGGGATCGAACCCGGATCACCTTGGTAGGAGGCAAGCGATCTGACCACTTCAATGCCGCAGTCCCCGTATGTTACTGTGAGTTGCAAAGTAGTGAATAATTATTTGTAATAATATTAGTATTTGTAATGAAAGTAATTGATACATTTTAGACAATTAACCATCGATAAATAAACACATGGGAAACCATGTGGAGACAAGTTATTAAAATATTTTGTTAGAAGGACCATTTTAAGAGCTAACCCTGTACATGATCAGTTTGTAAGTGTTAATTAATTCACTTCAATATTACTTTACACCTTATTCGTTATGATTCCCTAAACTAATTACCATAATATGGTCAGCTACCCTAAACGTTATACAAATTCAAATAATGACGACATGTTTCGCACCTTCACTTGCATTCACCAAGGACCTTGTAAGTTACCATTTTTTCTGCTAGGGTACTGCAGAAAGAGCTAAATTTCATCACTTTTAACAGTCCTGTTCAAAAGACATGTTCTAAATTATCATATTCTTCTTCCAGGGCACTGCACCATCATTAAAAAAGTAATGGGCGTAGCGGTCCCGCAGCATTTCTATTTTCTTCGCTCTGTTATTTCTTCGTGAACGAAGAAGACTAGGTAATTCTGAAATATCAGCTCACCATGTCCTGGCTTTACACATCCCCTGACGATATCTTCATAGTCTAGGGTCCCAGGCTGTGTGTATGTGTTTGGAGACATAATGCGCAGCCAGTTATTTAGAATGAAAGCTGCTGTAAGAATCATCTCTGTTGTTGCAACTTTAACTTGGATTGGGCTTCCGAATACGCGAAATCGGGATGCTAATATACCAAACGCATTCTCAACGAACCGGTGGGCTCTACATAACCTGTAGTTGAAAATTGTCTGTTTGTAAGACAGATTATTACAAGAGTATGGCTTTAAAAGGCATAGTTTTAATGGGATGGCATTGTCGCCCATTAAAAATCCTTCATACGGAAGCAAAGAATCACCTTCTAACACTGGAGATAGAAAACATTGCTGGAATACACCACCATTCGCATTACGCCCGTAGGAACTCACATCAATATACCTAAAACAATAATCGTGGTCTACTACTGCCATTAACACTATGCTGTTTGCATGCTGATAATTTATATATTCACTCCCACAATTAGCAGGGACTTGAATGAGGATATGTTTCCCGTCAATGGCTACATAGCACCCAGAAATGTTCCATGTTTGAGCGAAGCCTTCTCCGATTTCCTTCCACTCGTCTGCATCAGGCACCTGCAATCATATATGCTATACAAAAGCCACTGTATTTTCAGCATTAGTACCGGATAAAACAGTTTCATGGTACATAACACATGACATTTACACATGACAAATATCCACACGAACACATCAAGCTGATCCAGCCATGTCTGCATGGATTAATTAATGGGGCTGGGGCAAGCAAATAGCCATTCATTTCATCCAGCATACAACACTGTTGCCCAAACCAGACAGTTAGTTGGTGGTGAGGATGATCATGAACATGAAGAACAAAAAACATTAAGTGTGTGAGGGATCTGGAATATCCCAAGATAACTTATAGTGTGTTCTGTTATGTGAAATAGTAAAGTGTAAAAGTGAAAAAGTAAACCACATCAGTGTAAAGCGTGCACACAGACCACTACACCAACCGGCCATCCAGTTAATGAATAAAACGAATTGAAAAGGCAAACCTATTTTTAAAAAAACTCCTGAACAATGTCCTTTTGCTGAGAACTGAGATGTGGAAGAAGACGAAACCATACTCCTCATAGTGGTGAAAATGGAAACGACCTTGAAAGTGTCTCCAATGCAACATTGGTTACGAAGGTCCCTCAAACAACGACTGTTACGACGACAACCACTGGAAAGAGAAGTAACGCAGGGCAGGTTCTGTTAACAAAACGGCAACGTGTTCAAGACGTAACTTCGGCAGTAAAGGAGCTTCGAGAACTGAACAATGCTTTCCAAAATCCTGTAGAGGAGGACAAATGTACTCTAATGGGAAGGACTGTAGCAGCAAAATTATGCAAACTTCCTACAATACAAATACTCCAAGCAAACATGGAAATACAATCAATTTTGATGAAATACAGGATGTCTAGGACGTCAATACACACTACACCTCCATCGAACCCGGTATCACCACCATCATTCATTCAGCTATGTTCAGGCTCCTACTCGCACCCTTCATCGCATTTGTCGTTGGCCCATGAATCGCCAGCAATCTCACCTGTGTTCCTATCCCAGCCATCACACTCAAATTCGCCCGTACCTTTCAACCAGCCGTCGGCCCAGTAACTACATACCGAACATACGCTTCATCATACTCGTGATGTTATTTCGGATGCTTTCGCAAATGAACTTGGGGAGTATCCTAGTTTCGAATAACATATGTGTGTTCCTGTGATGTAATCATACATATATTTTATAATCGTGATATTGAGTACATCCAGAAATACTTGCGCATGTAATCAATTTGCGTAAATTGTCAACTGTCTAGCTGGTAACATTTGCTTTCTGCTGCAAACAACTCACCATAACACCAATTAAATGTCTCATGTCTACAAAATAGTTCATAATGTTATATACCCTATATTTTCTGATTTTGTAATGTGTAAGCATCACTATAATAAAATAATTTAATTTGAAGGTTCCTTATGTATGTATTCAGGTTCTCCCTAACATGTATTCTTTTATTCCAATATTTACTAGTGAATCCTAGTTGTCACGTAAGGGCTTCGATACACCTACTTTTGCATAGGAAATTCTGGTTTCCAATTAATTTCGAATATGTTTGGTAATATATAAATACATATTACTGATAAGTAGTTACTTACTTTCATATAATCCTTGAGACACTGCCTGATTGCTTCACAAACTTCAGGGATCGATGCCAATATTGCTGCTTTTGAAACACGGAACAAAAGTAATAGCATTCTAAAGTTTGCTCCCGAGGCAAGGGATGCCAACATAATCTCGACTTTCACTTTAGTAGGCAAGGTTTCGCGCATTACTGTGTCTGACCGTTGGATAAGAGGTGTTACCATTTTCAAGAGTTCATCGAATTGTCCTGGTGTTATTCTCATGACGCACTGGAATTCCGGTGGATCGTCCTCATGCAGCTCACTCATAATTGATGAAGACACGCCGCTATTAGAACGTCTCATAATCCATTTCGTACCCACATTCGTCGTCTATGCAACTCTTCGTCTAAAATATCTAGACATTCTTCGTATAGTACCTTAGACACGATCCTAGTAGCTTTTAGACAGAGCATTCGCTGTTCTTCTGGCATTGTTTGTAATCACTCGCACAGTTCATTAATAACGCAGCATGGCTCGCGAATTGACCTGTTTCTGGACGGGTGAGGACACAACAAGACAGTTACTTCACTTGCTGGCTAGTGCGCTGTCTCACTGGTCCACTGGATAGGTCAGCTACTACACCTGTGTAACGCTCGGGGCCAGTACATGTCTCAGGTCAGCAGCTGGGACCCAGTAATGGCCCAGCAGCTGGTCCACTGTCCATACCAGCTTCTGGAAGCGTGTAAACCACACTTTATTCGTGAACATACATTTCCCTACTACACTACCGTGCGTGTAGTCGATATCGTTTAAGTGTATGTTGTTCTAGTTTCAGACGTCGTGTTGCAAACACGTTTAACTAGGCCTGTGCGAATATTGGAATTTTCGAATAATGGAAGAAAATAGTACTCCAGTGCCAGTGAACTGTGATCATTTTCATCGTGTTTATTCGAGTACCTTGTTGGTGTTGTCAGAAATGTTATCGGTACTTAGTTAATTATTTTGTATATGCATTCATTAACTATGACTGGTTACAGGTACCGTTTTTCATACTCGAAAGTATTTACGTTTTGAAGGTTTTAAGGTTGTTGGGTTCAGGAAATGGGCAAAGCGTTGATTCGACTGAATAATTGTGCAAATATATTATTTCATATCAGTGATGGACAAACATTGTAGTGAAGTGTTCGTGCAAGGAATTCTATATATAAACACGTGTTCAAGAGGTTGCGAATTACAAACAGTAAGTAAGTTGTGTGTAAATAATATTCATTTATTTGCCTATATCGTGAATTCAATGAGTGTATGGTTAACTTAGGCCAAAGTGCGTGTGTGTATTACTGCTTCTGTACAAATACGAACAGCGACGTAAATATCGCGTTTGGTTTTTTTTTCATTGAAGTTACAATTTTTAAGTCACAACAATAATTTGAATGCTATTTCCATACGAGCAAAATTCTTCACTGCTCCATCAAAACAATATGCAACTCGAAATGCAACACATACTAGTAGGAACTGCAAAACAATGCCGTCTCACGAAAGATGTTAAACTAGAGGTCGCCCACCCCCCTTTTTTTCTCCCGAAATATAAAATGAAGAGGGTCCCAACAACAAAAATAAAACATATGGCAATGTCAACCTAGCTTTAATACCCTCCATTGATTACTTGATGGAGGTTAGCTAACGTGCCATAGCTTCCTCGAGACCTGCTACCTGAGCCTGCATACAAGCAGTTACACTCGAAATACCGCGATTTTCTGTTCTGACTTCACCTGATAATTTGTTTTGCACCAAGGGGTCACACAGTAATTAAGGATTTTAACTATGAAATTAAAATATTTACTATATTTTGGCATTAAATTGAGAAGAAATGAATTAAGTTTCTCATAACAAGGAAGCTTAATTTTTCACTACATGGCACATAGCGCTCGGCAGACGGCAGAACTATGCGGCGACATTAAGTGAGTCATTTTTGTACGATGGCTGCGATAGGGAGTGTCCATACCTCCCTCCCTTCTTATACAGTGGCTGGCACCTTGGTGTCAGGCTGCTACCGCGACCTCGTGCTTCGCTAAACTACACATTACAGCACGTAAACGTTTTTCGTTTGTCAATAGCACACTTCATTTCCAGTAAAGGTAAGGGAATTTCAATTCTTCATAGCACGTAAAAGTCTTTCAGTGTAGGTTATTTGCTGGAATTTTATCTTCGATTGCTATTACGTCGTAATAGAAGGCGCGCAGGCAGGAACAGCAGCAGGCATGGCGTAGGCTGAGGCGCGGCGAAGCAGTAAAATTTGAGAGTGAGGCAGGTAATTTTCCTCTGTTAATGAGACGAACGGTGTCAACTATCTGGTTTTTATTTGTGACTGCCATAAATAGTGGAACAGACTTTATAAAACTGTAGTTATTTAAAACTATGACAACTTTTTTGTTGGTAGTGACATCACCAGTAGGGCGTACCATTTAAAGTGCGTCTGACACAAACATAAAATAGTGTTTTTTTTTAATCCACCACCAATTATATAAATAAAGTCATGGGTTTGACAAAATAACGTTTAAATGCAGAAACTCTTCACCAAAAATATTGCAAAATTAATTCATATTTTCATAATTATCCCTTCAACTGACGTAACTACTGGATATTTCAGGTTTAAATTAAAAGATAGAAAAGATAAAATTTATTTAAATACCTGGTGTTGGCAAAAATCATTAAGATGATTTCACGAATTAGTAACACATTATTCTAAAAAAGTGTATTTTTCCTCCTTACCTGGCTGTCATGGAGATTTTACACTGTTGTTTTTATGATGTATATCATTTTCCTGCTTTGTGAACCAATTTCCAATATTACGACTGCCTTTAATATCTCGGAACGAATGAAGACTTGATAAAATGAAACTGTCGTTCCCAAAACATCACTATTTTCCCAGTTCCGAAACACAATACAATATTGATTCTCCAGAAGTAACTGTTATTTAAAAAAAAAAACACCTTTTTATATTACTTAAATGAGACTAAACTAACAAGTGGTTCGAAACAATATAAAAAATATTTATATTAAAATTTTAACACGACGTTTTATTTTTATTTTTTTTTTTTTTTTGCATTTTACGTTATTTTCGAATAATTCTGTTTTGAATTTGTACTCCTGAAAAATGCGTTATAGCACATATAAATTGCATTTAATTTAATCACAAACAACCATGTATTTTCTTTATATCTGAACAACCTGCTACACTATTTTTCTGTTGAGTGATTACTTCTAATTATTCGAAGATTAATCTCATATAGAGGAAACCACATTTTCTTAAGTATATCAAGGATATTGAAAAATTCAAGTTAGGAAATATTTGTGGTGAGAGAAATCATTGAGATTTCAAGCACTGTACGAAGATACGCGATTATGTAACAACAGTAGTAAATGTGCTTTTTTAATGATCGGGTTTAATTTATAAAAAAGCATGAGAAGGTGCTAAATTAGTTACGATGCTTGAATTTTCAAAAACTTAAAATTTAATGTTCCTCCCCTTGTACAGCAATGGGTGCGTTTAACAAGGTGGAAAATGCAACCAAATGGAATATTCTGTTTTCAAGTTAACTATTCAAAACAGTGTATTTATATTTAAAGGCGTGTCCTCTGCTACAGTCCTCTGCAACATTTTTTGCCGCAAAACTGAGCACTTAATAATTTTTAACAGGAAAGCTAAGAATTCTGTTTCAAGATTGCAAGGTGACAGGGAAACTAGAACAATGAGCAACGGCGAAAATTTAAACCCGTCAAATAAATTATATATAATATAATAATATAATATAATAATATTTTTTCGTGGGGTCACTACAAAACGCAAGTGTTATACTCTGTGTGAGTTTCCTCTTACCGTGACGCTCGTTTTAGGTGTTTCGCGTGTTACTTATTGTTAAGAACATGAAATGATACATTTGAAAAATGAAGAAAACGAAGTTAGATTTGGTTCTTTATATACACGAAAATATAATTCTGAACTGTTGAAAACAACGCACATGTCAATGTTCCTTTTTACCATCGTATTATAGTCCATTCCCTTAAAAATTCGTACCCGTAATGTGTAACATTCACACATAAATAACTTATCACGTAGGAAAGTCTGTGAATGAGACAACGGGGGTGACCATGTTATCAATGTGTTTCTTATTAACCACAGTCCCGTCATTTGTGCGTGGTTTTTTAATTTACTATACAAATGCGATAGGTTTAACTGAGAAATATGCCATGTAAATCGACGAGTTGCAAGAAAAGCTATATGTTGAGAACTGTGATCAGGCCTTAGAGAACAGCTTGCCTGATCACACGTTCGGACATCAATGTTCCAACAAGGATGTTAATTACCGAAACGTGCTGCGGGAAGCAACAGCAGAAATGTCGTCCAGTGACTAGCAAGCGGGGCTGGTACTGGCACAAAACGCCCGATATTAGGCAACGTTAACGCTATGAGCGTCGTCGGGGCATCGGAATAAGAAGAAGTCTGTAAATGTGTGTAACTGGCCGCGCTAGCCAACGCCCGAGCTCAGCCTACGGCTACATCAACAAGGCGGGGTCGTTCCAATTATACGCTTTTAGTAAGAAATTGGTGTAGTAATATACCTTTAGTAAAACAATCTAATATTCTGATAATTTACTTAGACACATCTCCACCCCTCCCCGAATTGATTCAGTATTTTATGTAGTTAAAATAGTTCTATAATCTTAAACGTTTAATAAAACTCCAACATAATACTGTTATGCTCAATCTAACAACTTGTTATAAACTGCTACTCCTCCCTACAACCACTTTTTAGTACGACTGGAGTGATTATATAGCACAACATAACGCTTACATACAAATTCCGCCATACTCAACGGCGGATAAAATAATAGCCCTATATAAATACGTTTCCTACGTAAAAATATAATTATATAACACAGGGATGGGATACCGCGATACGTCGATACTTTATAGTATCGAGTATCGCATGGAAATATCCAAAAATATCGGATTTTAACACCCATTTTCTCGTGCAATAATTATGGCACGAGTGTACCATAATTTTTGGAATATGTGCGATACTTTTGAAAAAGTGTACCATACATTTAGGAATGTGTACTATAATTCGGAAAGAGTAGCATAATTTAAGTACAAGTGTGCCATAATATATCATTTTATTCATCGCATAATATTCACATAGCTGCGAGCACCTTGAGGTGTTTTTAGGTAACCCATACATAATACAATTATGATTTTGGACATTTACTTTTATGGTACCGGTACATAATTACGGTACAACAAAAACAGGTTGAAAGTTGCGAGCAAGCGCCGATAGGCGCGAGTGAGCAACTTTAGTATTTACTGTAATCCAATACATACTACAATTATATGCTGCGCCAAAATTTTGCTTTTAATTCATTTTTATCCCATTAATCACTTTTGTGGTATGTATTTCAAGTACAATAAAAGAAGGTAGAGAGTAGCGTGTGGACGCCGATAGGCACGGGCGAGAACATTGAGTGGTTATTGTACATCCTACATATACCATAATTATCTGATGGAATTGCGTTATTAAATATTCACAAAAATAAATACCATAGTTGTCTGATATGCCTGTCGTGGTCTAGACGGCGTATTCCACGGGCTAAGCCACGGCGGGTGTATCAGATAATTACAATATTTATTGAACGTTATAGTAATTTCCTTGGAGTCCCAAAATTAAAATTAAAAAACTGTGAAATCGCAAAATAAGTGTATACTGAGCTATAATTTTCCTCAAAGTTTGATTACAACTTTTACCGTGGAAACGTGATTCTATAGAATCGAAGTAGACTGTGTTGGTTTATCATTGGTTAAGGACGTTTGTGTTACAAGCCGTTCGCCATTTTTTTCCAGTGTAATGTAAGTTTTTATATAGTTTTAGTCTATGTCAACGACACTAGTAAAATGAGCAATTTTTTTTGGCCAAGTTGTTTTGTGTTAATGACAATTTAAATTTTGTATCGAATAAGTATTGGTGTCGAGTATCGTGACAATTTTTTTGTATCGAAACTGGTATCGAGTATCGAGAAAATGTAGTATCGATCGATCCCTAACATGTTTTCAGGTCACAACCTAAATCGTTTTACACTCAATATTCCAGTTCGACCTTTCTAGAAATTTCCTATTTCAGCATCAACACAAGAGATGGGTAATCTTCAGTGCCCTTAACGTGTGCAGTAATGTTACGACGCCACGGTTCCGAGGTACCAATGTTGAAGGCGAATTTCAATGAGCATTTGTCAGATTTGGATCTTGATTCGCGCTAATTGGCAGTTTCCGTCATTCAACGTAGGCCTCGGCAGATTACCGAGCACGAGCTCTTGATTATGCAAGCTACGTTGCTTCTCTGATACGTAGGAGAAAAAGCGGTTCCAATAATAGATCAGTTGCGGTGAACCTAAATATACGCTAATATACTCTCGCACAACTATAATATTGTCTTTGCATCATTTTGACGTTAGTTGAATATTTAATTTAATAAATACCTAACATACTTACGGAACCCTTCACAATATTTTCTCAAACCTACTGCTTCCTGTCTTATCATTGTTGTTATTAAGATTCGTAAGCAAATAGTCAAGTCTTCTAAAGACAGGAAATAAGCAAGCAGATATTCAATTTATAAATATGAGTTATAAAAGTAAATTGATTTGTGTGTGTATATGTGTGTGTGTGTGTAACACACTAAACTCAGCGACGTCCATGTAATATCACCATACGATACTAGTATGGGTTTTATGTACAGCGGACTTAATTTCCAAAATATTTAACTCCTTTTGGTAGCTATCAGATTCCTCGTGTAGGTAATAGATGCGATTCTTCATTGTACAACGAGCACAATTTTGTCATCTATGTTGCTCTCTGTAAAATTTGTAATTGTATTTCCATCAAAAATTTAGATACGATGATACTACAATTTCAGTACGTGTGCACTCTAAAAAAATTTCTGCTGAATTTCCTAAACTGAATTGGAAGTTTTTAATCCATATATCGTATGGAAATAATACCACATATCTGGCTAAAAATATGGAATGTATAGGATCGGTACTATACAAAGTTGGGGAATTTCCTACGCATTTGACTGTTTCCTGGGCGAATGTAGGAATGCTAGCATGGATGTGTTGTAAATAACTTTACCATTGGCGCTTTGTTACTCAATATATGCACTCGTACAGTAAATTTGCGAATCATTTCTTAGAGTGTGGACGATCTAGCTGTTCACCAGTTTCTCGCCAGAATTCTCGTTTATATCTTTGTAACCATACAGGAGCCGTGAAGGATGAAAATAATCGGTTGTGACGCGTCTTACAACTAGTTCACAATCGCTGTGCCTGTAATCGGTGTTCCAATACGGTCGATACAAGTCCAGATTTCCCGTATGAGCGAGTCGTATGATGAGTGGTCTATTGGGCAGGTGTATGGTAATGACTGAAACCTAATTCCTCACGTTTGTTTTCATTCGGAGAGTTAGTCGTCAATTCACATACCGTCGGATTACGTGGTTAGCCGATTGGCTTTTCTCGCAAGATTCATCGCCCATGGCAAACGTCATATGATTATGGAAGCTTCTTGCCCATTTGCTCGCACATTTGTGTGGTCGTAGTTCCTAGTTAACTACGCGTCAATTAGTACGGATCGAAAAAAAATGTGGCGGTCAGATCTCCATAAAATATTCTTTTGCAGTATCCATCTAATGGTGTGTCTAAAAGCATAAAGCAAATTTAATTGTATATCTTGCATATTTTACTACACAAATATATTTTCCTTGTATTTGTTTGTTTTTCTAGATGACCTTTTTAGTGGAATAAACTCACTAAGCAGTTTCTAATATGCAAGTCCATTTTCAGAATATTGCAAGTAAATATTAATTAAAATTCTCCATTATTATTTATACTGACATACTAAAACTCATAGAATAACGGTGTGTAATGATAATAGCCGGTGGCGCTATGGTAAAGTTACGTCTTAGAAGTATCTTAAACTGTACCATTTGTGCTGACATCCTGAAAGTGAGTGTACGCTGGTCATGGCATTGCATTGCCGCACTTCATGGATTTCACATACCCCTACAATGATGGAGTATTACTGCAAAATAATGCAACCTGTCATCGGCTCAAAGTTGTCCATAACTGGTTCGAGGGGCATAATGAAGAGTTTCAACGACTGCTGTGCTACCTCGTTCACCCGATATGAACTCCATTTATAGGAAGTAGTGGGGAGGTCCATTCGCACCCACGGTCATGCACCGACAAATAGCAAGGAGTCGGTGTACCTAACCAGACAACATGGCCATCATAATACGCCAGACTTCAGCATCTGTAAAGAATGTCAAACTTTTCATTTCGCTCCATATACTTAAATTTGCATACTTCATTCATACATACCTTCAGAGGTAGTTAGTTTATATAACTTATTATTTAAGTAACGTATTAAATACAGTAAAGTCGAAGTTAAAATTAAAAAAAATCACCAATAAACGTACCAATTGTCTGCTCCCTCCAGCAGTGTTGGCACAGTTTTTCCCACTGTGTGGACAGCACTAGTAAGTTCCAGGTTAAAATCGTCTCGGACTATTAGTTTTTGTCAGTATTTTCCACTTGGCAGGAATATTTACCAGACATCACTAAATGTTGAAGCAGTTTATAACGTATAATTCAATTTAACATAACAAAAACCTTTTCAAGAACCGCAGTGTCTAATATTTTAAAATCATGTCTCAAATATGGCCTAATTTTTGCTATAGCGACTCAATTTTATTTAAGCGTATTATTATGTTTTAGAATAAGTGTTTGTAAGCAAAGTTATTTTTATTCTATTGTACTCCATTATATAGTGTGGCCACTCATATCATAAACATTACATTTCCCAACTAAACACGGGAATTATCAGGCTTCCTTTTATGAGTACCTACTGGAATAATTCTCCTGGAATTACATTCTCAAAATGTTGCTTTACCATTAATTACAAACATAAATCTGTATACATTTAACCAATATAAGAATAAACATTGGCACATTGTTTTATTTAATTGTTATTAATAAGCAAAAGCAAATTTTCGTTAAAAACCAAAAACTTTAACAAATATCCAGATTTTGTTATACACATAGGTATATAATTATTTTATATTTACCAGTACAAAGCATTATTTTCTGGTTAAAAAAAAAAACTAGTTTTTACCAGTGGCATGGAATTTACTGAAAATTGGTGGCATTTTTACAACCCGGCCCGTCAGTGAGTAAAATTTAAATTATCTCCGAGGAACATCGAGATATAAAATAAACTTCACGGCATAATTCGATCACTGGCGAAAAGTTGTCTACAGAAGTAGCATTTTGCGAAAGTAGACAACACCAAGAAACGTACAATACTACCGTGTTAAGCTGATTGAAAAAATTCTCAAACGCTGAAACATCGGGCGTGTTAACATACATAACATTTATGTACGCAGGTAGTTGTGTGCGAATATTCCCATTATCTTTTCTGCTCATGTTGACGAATAACTAAACGTTAATGAGAGCCAGCCTGAATTTATTATTTCTGAGAAGTCTGTGCTTTAACACAGTTACCCATTAAAATTATGTTTCCGCAAACCTAACTGCCACTAACAGTCTGTCAGTCAAGAGGCATTTTGGAATCGTTAGAAACATATATAGCCTGAGTTTCTCTTGCGCCAGTTTTTACTACAATATTCAAACAATAACAGCAAATAAATTTTATATGTTATCAGAGTTGGAAACTTCATAAAAAGATGTTAAAACATTTAACAAGTATTTTGTATTCTCTACCAAAGCTAATTAAGCTATGGGTGCGTACTTTTTTTTTCCACGTTTGGTTTCAAAAACATGTTAACGGCTTGCTAAATATACACTGTCAAAACAATTCTATAAACGACAAAATTTCCTTACGAAAAATGTATTTTGTACAAATATTTACGGATGATTCTTTTATAATAGTAATGTAAATTACCTAAATGTACGCACATAGTTGCATAACTTTGCTTGAACTAATTTGAGGTCCGTAACACAACCTCCGAAACATAAATTTGCGTATTTGTCATAATTGTCATTTTTTTAAACGTTGATTTGAATGTATATGCTCAATACTCTCCTTATCAGTTTATTACAAAGAGGATAACAATCGTTACAAACATGAAAGTTATAAGCCGGGTACGATTTGAAAATGGATACTGATTTTGATAAACAAGCGTATTACCTATTTTTATATGGTATTTTACTTTAATTGAAGATGAAGGGCCATATTTGCATGTCGCTGAAGATAACGTAACTTCAGGCACTTGTTTGTTACTGGCTTAGTTGAGTTATATATTGCGGGACCTTTGATACAGCTTTTTATATTTCAGTTCATGTGAAAAACTGTTTCTTATAGTAATTGTTCCGAGCGCTCCCGATGGATATCTGTCGTAATTACGGACTCATTTCCGTAGATCAACGAGACATTTCCGTATAAGACTCCGCGAACTGACGGAAACGTTTAACAGTGTACCACCTCCCTCCCGCCAGTTTTTCGCAGCGCCCACGGGCGAACACTAAGCTCGAGGCGAGGCGAACGAGAACGATCGCTAACGATCGCGCGTTCCAAATTGCGTCGTAATTGTGTGTATCAATTCCGGCTATCAAGCACGTTTTTCCTTTCCTTAATTGCAGCACAAGGGGGTAGATAGGAGGGGGGGAAAAACGGCAACGGAAAATGATCGGAGTTCCACTCGCGGGGGGTTCTCCGTTCTCCGTTCTCGCTGGCTCCGTTGTCCGTGACAACGCGAGTAACTGTTGGAACCCAGCAGCATACAGACGACATTACTCTCGAGGGCATTAGCCTCGGAAACTGTGGTACAACTGTATATGGGCCATTCACGGTAAAGTGGGCTCTATTTAAAGCCTCCTCATTTGGAATATAGTCAATAAATATACAGGTTGTAGGGTCTATCTAATTTCGACCGGCAAACCTCGAATGTCAATTAATTACAAAAAAAAGAAGTTTAAATCACACACACGACAATGGTCTCAAATTAATTCCAGGGAAGGTACACATTTTTAAAGTTGTAGTATAAGAAAAAGTTTATTACAGTCCCACTGTAATGTACCTCTATTTGGAATTTTCCCTCCCTTTAATATTAGCAAAAGTGTGTTACTGGGTACTGTGCGTGCCCCATCTGCCAGGTATTGGTATGTATTATTTTGAAAGTAAAACATTAATTACTAGATAACGGCGAGGTTTTGGGTTTTTACACAAGGTGACATTTTTGTTAATTGGACGCAAGGATTAATAATAATCCCTTATTTTAATTCCCGAACATGCTACCAAGACATGGATGTTTGTTAGAAGGGGCAGTAACAGTGATTATTTAGATGAAATAATTTTATGACAGCGACAAGTGTTGTGGTGTTTGAGGATCTTTGTTCAATGAACCATTATCCAAACAATCGGGTGTTCCCTCTTAAATATTATCTCCAATATTTGCAATAAACAAGTGTTCCAGATTCAACTTCAAATATGTGTACAATCCTTAGTATTCACATTAGACCAAAGGTTGTATATATGTTTTCAACTTATTTTTTTGTGATTAACCTACATCCGAAGTTTGTCGGTCGAATTTAGATACATATTGTATTTTATTTTAATCTTAGACGGTAGCTTCCGACTGCAGCAGAATATACAGAATGTGTTTATTACCGACATGACAATAAATATTTGACAAAGTTACGGCAGGATGAGAAATGGCTAAAAGGAAATGTAACGACGGCCTCTAAAGTGCTCACATTTCCGTGAACAGCTTGTAGTTAGTGGCACCTGCTTTCGCGAAAAGATATCAGGACAAGTTGTGTTCCAAATGCGCTTTACTTCGGAACTACTTTCGTTATTAGATAATTTTAATTGTTACGCGCCTTACCTGTCTGCCCGCGAATCGCGGACGGTCAATATCGGAGAAACTTATATAATGCTGGTTGGTTCACTCATGTAACAGACTTTCTTCACACAAATAAGTGGCCAATGGTTTAAGAATACAGCAAGTCTGCACATAGGATACTGAAGACTAGCCGTTGCGTAAATATTTTAGCGAAAAACAGGCGGTCCCAAGTACAGCCTATTGGCTGTTTCTTCAAACTTTTTGAATCTAACTTTTGAATAATAACCCTATGTATGACGAGTTTCGTTATTTCCCTAATATTTAATTTATCACAAATGCTTAATGGATCTGATAACGTTAAAAAGCCTTATTTTTTGTGTAATGAATTTGTTACTTATATTTTACCTTTAAATATGATATTTTATTGTTATTCATATGAATAACAAGAAGTTAGTTATAACTAATCAGGCTACTTTCCTCTACAAGTATGGGAATAAATTTTAGTGAAACTTCTTCGCCAAATTTGAAAGATATCGGTTGATTGTATCCCGATATACGGCATAAAAGCTTTATCATCTAATATGGGGCTATCTTACAAAATGGTGGAGAAATAAGGATTTGCATAGTCAATGTTGATGGACATAATTGATACTGTCAGTATACAAAGTTAAGTTAAATTTTTTTTTTTTTAAGTCTCATAGGAGTCGGTAGAAATCGGTTGTTTGTCCGGAGATATCTCGTAATTTAATTTTTCATGTGATACTGCTTTACAAAATGGCGACGAAAGAGATTCTGTGTGGACTTTTTTGATGGTCGTAATATATATATATACAGCCAGCGTACAAAGTTTCACTATGATTAATTACATGGTTTCGAGGCTATAACATAACATTAAAATAGCTGTATGGACGCCATTTTGAAAATAAGTGCACTGACACACCTAAAACATATCAGTTAACATCACCAATTGCAGCAAACAAGCGAGGTGTGAAGACTCCAGTACCAGGCGACGGTCCTGTGGGCGGAGCTTGTGAAAGGGGAGGGGGTCTGTTGAGCGGATTCCTGCAGGCAGAGCCACCATTACAGGCTCGGCACCTCGTGATCCGTGTTACACTATTTGACCGGGCCGATGGCGTCAACCTCATAAGAACTCAATTCAACAATAAGTTTGGGACTGCCTTTACTTGAGCAGGCACCAGAGATTGTGTACAATGTTGTGATACATTTCAAAGACCAGAAGAAATTGCACGGGCTGAAGTACAATCTTGCCAATACGGCAAGTGATGAGACGGGAGTATTAGAAATAACAGTGAAGAAGATTATGGCCGAGGGAGAAGTGAACATTAAAAATTGTTTCAGTTTATCAACTCCAACGAGCAAAACAGAAAAGAAAAAAAAATGACGTGGTTGGTTTTACGTGTGGCGCTGTGAGAAGAAAAGTACATGAGTTTTGTACCGTTAAGAAAACTGTCCCAATATTAAAAATATTAAATAAAGCTTTGCGGGAGGGTGGGCTTTTAGATTGTAGCTGAGAATACTTGCGGCAGTTGCTAAAACGGCTAGGATTACGTTGGAAGAAGTTCCAGTCGAAGAGAATAATCCTAGTGGAGAAACCTGACATTACTGCGTCGAGAGGTCGATATCTACAAGAAACACTGCAGTTTCGAGAAGCAGGTAGGACGATGTTTATGTCGACGAAACATACGTGCATGCCTCACATTGTGTTAGTTCTTGTTGGCAGTCGGACAAGGAACTCGGTGTCACCGAACCTATTGGAAAAGTTCCACGGTTGATTATCGTACATGCTGGAGGAGCACAAGGTTTTATGGAGAATGCAGATCGAAGCAGAAATTGGGGGATTGTCATGAGAATATGAATTATGACAATTTTTCCACTCGGGTCAAACAGCGACTACTTCCAAATGTATCTGAAAAATTTGTAATTGTTCTTGATAATGCAAGCTACCAAAATGTTCAGCTAAATAAGAAACACGCATCGGCAAATACTAAGCAAGGAATTCAAGAGTGGATAACAAATAAAATTTCATTTTCATCTGGCTTGACGGAAGCCAATTTGCTGCTGTTAGTAAAACAAGTTTCACTTGTAAAAACATAGAAAAATCGCATGATCATGATGTTATTAGGTTGCCCCATATCACGCAGATTTGAACCCAATCGAACTCGTTGGGAGAAATATAAAAGTGAAGATACGCGAAGAAATATCTTCATCTCTTGACGAAAATACGAAAATGTGTGAACTTTTGTTTGACAGCTATTCTATCGAACAATGGAAACAATGTTATAAAGGTGTTAAAAATGTTAAAAATATTTAAATGGCATATTTAAAGAGTTGTGGAGTGTTGGACATTGAAATTGACAGGCTAATCGTTAAAAACGGAACATCATGTGCCAGAGACTCAACGAGTAACTCAGAAGTAGAGGAGAATCTCAGCTCAGAATCGGAATAGGTAGGAAGGTAATATTTATTTTGATTCCAATGGATTAATTTTATGATGTTAGGGATTTGAAATGTGTGTTTATTGCTGAAATTTTATTTAAATATCAAATACTTCATTTAAATATTAAATAACAAACGGTATCACTATAAAATTTTGTAACATATGACATCTATTAATTATATACACTATTTTACAATCTCTTTAGGAGACGATGTTTAAGCAGCAGAAATTTCCAGCGCAGTGTTCAAATGCAATAAATAATTAATTAATTAAAAAATTGTAAATTAACACACTCAGCTTGCAAAATATGGCTGTTGCCATGCACATAACATTCTTAACTAAATGCGTAAATAATAACAAGGCCTATCCATAACTCGGCAAATATATGTTCTGGGAATACGACTATGTGATAGAAACGGAGATAAAAATGAATTATGTGAAGCCTTCCAGTCGTATTGGTTTTTTAATAAGGGTTTTAAAAGAGATAAATGTTAAAATATGTCAGGTATAATTAGCATAGTATAGCTCAAGGACGGAAATACTGCACGCCAAATCACGTAGAAACTGAAGAAATTTAGGTGCAAGATTGTTATTCGCCCGTATTACTATCTTGATTCTGTGTCTTCAACGAGAAAAACAGCTCCCGATCGTGTAAGTCAGGCTTGTTCTTCCTCCCTGAGAAATGTAGGGGTGTGGCGAGGCTCCTAGCAGCCTTATAACTACCCTGCTGTGGATGGACTTGTCGAGAGAGGAGGAAAGAACACCAGTGCAGAACGAAACTGTACAGGGTAGTTTTGTTTGTTGTCGCATTATACCTTATTTGGTAGGAATCGGTTAATGTTTTTCTGAGATATGGTATTATAATTTTATTTAGTCGTGTGGCACTCTCTTACAAAATGGAGGGCAAAAGACGCTCTGTGTAGCCACATTCGACGTTTGTTATATTTACTCCCAGCATACAAAGTAAAGTTGGAATTGATTATACGGTTTTCGAAGATATAGCATACTATGCTAAAATAGCTAGAGTAACGCCATTTAGAATATGTGTCTGGCATTCTTGAAACACACACGTGCTGCAGTACTACTTGTTTTCCAAAGTTGGTAGCATTCTGTCAATATTTTCCCGCGATATTACACAATTAATTAATTAGTTAATTTAGAACTATCTCACAAAATGGTGGACTAAATATATTGCTTTCCGGTTTGTATGATGATTGTAATAGATACTTTAAGCATACAAAATTTGTTTTAAATTGATAGAACGCGATGTAGTAGTTATACCAAATAAACATAAAAATTTATATGGCCGTCATTTTGAAAATAAGTTTGTAATAAATTTCAATTGTAGTACTTTCATACCAAATTTGGCGAAAATTGGTTTAGTAGTTTTCGAGATATAACACAAATGCTTATTATTTTTATTTCACGCTATCTTCCAAAATTGCTGACCAGCAGCAATATTCACCTCTGAATTCAATGCCTACGTCTTGCGCTATCAGCATACAACATGTGGTTTCAATCGGTTGAATTGTATCCGAGATAAGACATAATACCCTAAATGTTAAAATGGTCGCCATTTTGAAATAAGCGCCCGGCGTGGTCGTAGCATATAAATGTTAGGTGTGCTTACTTATTACTATATGTGTACCGAGTTTGGTGAAATTTGGTTTAAGCGCGTTCAAAAATTGAACAGGGCGGGGACACACACATTCATACACACACGTGTATACACACATATACAAATACATATACACAAACATACGGGAAGTGATCTCATAAGCCTTTCTTCCCTTCAGAAAATAGGCTATAAAACAGCGAGTAAACAGGTGTGTTGGTAATGCCTAGTAAGAAATAGTTCTTATGTAAAATGTTACTGCAGTTAAGTGCGCACGAATGCTTGTGTAGTCCCTTTGGTGTGATTTTCTAGACTTGGTTAAGCTGTTTTTGCATGAGGTGGAGGAATATCCTGGGAGTTGAACTTTATCAGGTATTCAGAAAAGTTTCAAACCACGATTGGGTTGTAGATATAAGTTCCCACTATTTTCCCGCGAGCTGAGTCAACTCGGGTGAGAGTAGATGGGCTAACTTAAGCCGGCTGCCTTACCCTTGCGCAACACCTTTCGTTTCGGCCAGCCCGGAGAATAGATGACGGGGATGGGCCAGCGGTGGAATTACGAGGGAGAAGGAAAGGCAGCACCCCGAGTAAATCAAGCATTATAGCAGTATCCGCCACATTCCTTTAGTGAAAATCACCACTAGGAATTTCCCAACCCGCGGAAACCTAAAATCGAGCCGAGATATTCATCAGTGGCAATAGAATAATACTGTACCCTATTTCTTTAGTTTGTTAGTGCACAGGCAAAACAGAAATTTGTTAAAGAAACTTATTTTGAAACGATTAAATCTTATGGGATTGAATAGAACGTTTCCTATTTTAAGTTATGACACAAAATACGTGCGATGAAAAATAAACCTACAAAGAAAAGTTTGGTACAAATGTACTTTTGCATATCAGCTTTTGCGTGCTTTTGGATCCACTCATTGAGACTCATGGTTTGATCCCATTTTTATTTATACATGATCCCATTTTCATTTATTCATTGCAACTTATTTGTCTGAGAAGCAGTCTACATTTACTATAAACCGAAATGAACATTTTTCACATTGTTTTCGTCTTGATTTTGTCAATTAAAGTGTTACTAGTCAGTGCCATCTTATATAATTCATTTTCAGACCCATCGCAAAGGACTTACCAGTTTTACGCATATAGTTTTAACACATACGAGAAACACATACATATAGGAAAAAAAAAAAATTTTACTTTTAAAGATGATCGAACGGCTAGTATTTACCAACAGAATTCGCAATGCTCTGAATCGAGCGAGTTGGTGCTGCGGTGAACCTTTGGACTCTTAATAGGGAGACCCGTGGTTCGAATCCAGGTCCAGCCATCCTGATTCCGGTTTTCCATTGTTTCCCGAAACCACTCTAGGAGAATTATTCGATGGTTTCTTATTGCATGCCATGGCCGATTCTTTGACCCTTCCCTGGCTTCTCTGACCATCTTACCCCATCTCTTGGGACTTGCTGTCGACGATCCGTTAAGCCCGATCTACCATACCTCAGTTAGTATTCAAAATATGTCCCATTACACTTTGACACACGGAAATATCGGGTTTGTAAATAAGTGTGCAACTGTTAGGTTGAGTCGTTTCAAAATATCTCAACTTTAAATTCAAAATAACTTTTTTTTTATGATTTTGTACACAAAAAAAGAATATAAATGATAATGTAATTTGTTGAAAAATGAATAAATGGTTCAAAAGTATTTTACCGAATGTAGTAAATGGCCCAAGATGCAAAACACCACTCAGACTGCAAAATGTCTACTTTCTGTAATTATCAGGCATTATTGGTGGCTCTAATGATATAAAACATATTTCATAAAAGGTATGTGATGGACAGACTGTATATTTAGTTATGCATGGTCGTATGCGTGAATTATTCTTATTCCACCCACTCCCAAATCACTCAACAAGTATTAAACTTTTAATTAAGACATAATTACGCCAAAGTTCATATGCTTCTAATACCTAGTACTGACACGACATTTAATTGTTTTAACCAAATTGCTGGAGTATTTACATTGGGCGTATATCCCATGGGGGGATGACGGGAGAAAAATATTATCCCTACCATCCCTAGAGTGCACTTGACTCCTGATATCATTTCCTACCAATTCTTTGTATAAATAGAAGTCCCTAGTGTACGTGTGTTTGTCTGTATGACTGTGATATACTCGAGAACCGCTGAATGGATTTAGATGCGGTTATTATAGTACGATCTGCATTTATTGAAAAATATTTATGAGGATTAAAAATTGGCCTAGCACTTATAGGAGCTGAGAATTAACGGTATTAGTGAATCAAGTCGGGAAAAATAGTTTACCGCCAGCGCGCTCTCATGGAATACGTTGTCTAATCCTTTAGAGATATAACAAAAACATGTGCGAAATAAATGTGTAAAATTACATGGTATACAAAAAGTCAGTGGTAGCATATATATACCTCGAATAGATAAGTAGTAATAAGCGTATTTACAATTTATTTACGCAATAAAAACAAACGTAAAATTCACTGTCTTTTTAAACATAAATAATTTGTTTTTTTTTTATCAAAACGTTGATAAGAAATGTCATTTACATAATACAATAATTTAAAAGTTGTGAAATGTTTTGTAAAAATTAATTTCTAAACTCAAGACACGCTCTCACGAACCTGTACGTGGGCAGTGGTGGTAGCGCAGGTTGTGGCAATGTTGGAGCAGGAGAGGTGCAAGGGGGAAAATTGTACTATGTGAGCACGCAGCAGGCAGACAGAACTCAATAGTACCCGGGCGAAGCCGGGCCGGATCGCTAGTTTGGAATATATGGACATTTTTATACTGGATGTTTGCCAAACAATCAGTGGATCACTTCAGGTTGCCACTGCTGTTACACAATATCACGAAGATAAAAGCAAGTACAACCGGATGCTTTGCATTTCGATTTGGGTCAGAAGAAGCTGGCATGGAAATATGAACTGAGGGGAGTTGTGAAACTCACCAAAACACAACATGAAAGAAAAGAGTTTCCAATATAGCACGTTTCCATTTATGGAGCAACAGCGATGTGACGTAGGACAGAAACGCAACATATTGTTTCCGAGAATTTTTAAAGTAACTGGAAAATGTCAAAATTAAATGCTGTGCTTTTGATTTTCTCAAAGAATTTAAACACTCAAGAATGAGAAGTTACCCCATAGCTGCAAAAGCTGCTGATATAGTAATTTTAAACGGGACATGATGTAAAATACTGTACTTGTAAGACAAGAAGTTAATTTATTAATCAGAATCATTTTTAAAATCGTTACCAGTACTTCAAGGTTCCGTCTACGAAGAACAATGCAGCTGCAGCGCTCCGAGACGTCTGAAAACATGGTCGAGGTGAAATTTTTCTCAGAATCGTTTCAGCTTAGTGGTTAAAGGTAAGGTTTCTGTATTTTTCTTGTACAGAACATTATAATATCACTTTATAGTGAAGTCAAAACTGTAATAAAGTAGTTTTACCTTCTCAATTAGTATAAACGTTTAAGAGAAGACATTTAAGGTATTAAAATAAAATCTTTTTACAATCAGTTTCAAGAATAAACAGTTTCAAACACAATTTATGTTCTTAATTTTTGTAGAAAATGTCCGTACAAGATAGAGATTGGAAGCGTTATAATCTGAGGTCGTGCGCAGATTCAAATATGGCAGATTATTCAATACAATCTCAACACACACTGTATGACACGACCACTCATTTAGTTATATCTGACTGTAGGAAATCACATATTCAACGTGACATATTTCAGAAACCATAACAAAGGTTTGTGTTCGGATTAAAGGTCACTTTGTTATGCAGTGAAAGGCTAAGTGAAGAGATTTGGGCGGCTCTCAAAATTAAGGTCTTTAGAGCCGATGAAGGTGAGGTGAGGTGAATATGGAGCAGCGCCGGAATGAAGAGACTAGGGAAACGGGAGATCCCAGAGAAAACCTGCCAACCAGCGGCATCGTACGGTACGATTCCCAATTGCGAAAATACGGAGTGAACCGGCCGGGGATTGAACCTGGTTTCACCTAGGTGGGAGGCGATCAGGCTAACCACTCAGCCGCCGCGGCCCCCCTGAAAGGATAAGTCGGCAAGGCATGGACGGCTCAGTAGGCTCCAAACCACAGGATTATCGATTCGATGAGCATTGAGTCATGCCGGAGGCTTGTGAGTAATATTTCTCTGGTCTGGTATCTCACCGCCATGTGCATGTAGCCTGGGTGTTGTGGATTCCACAAAACTGAATAATATTATAAAGGTTGTCCACGATAAACTGAGCACTTTATAAATGTACGTTAGAAAAAAGTCACTGCTCCTTAATGCATATAGCTTATTTTAGTGGCGGACTGAGTGACATTCGCACAGTAAAGTTGGTAACGATGGATGGAAAGTTGTTCCATAACTTAACGTCGAATAAGAAGCGTTAGGTAACCATTTCTGATAACTTTAAATTATTTCTTTCGCTTTTTGCTGTTTAATGTATTGAATTGTAAAAATAAGCCGATATTTACAGTATTTCCTTTCTTAATAATTTCACAATTTAATTTGACCGACGCATGAATCAAGTGATGTGGCCATGGCAATGTTAATTTTACATAAGGCGGAGGAGTACACAGCGTGTATACAGATAGATCTTGAGCAGGGCTTTCAAAAGTGCTCATCTTACTGTGAACAGCCTATACTTATGATATCGTTAACTTTTACGAGAATGTACAGTCGGTATTCGGAAACGCATTCCGTGATAATGAAAAAACGGAACTGACCTCTAAACATATAGATAAGGGACATCTCGTTATTTCTTTTAAAGGCTGTTCACGATAAAGTGAGAATATTAGAAAGCAACCTTACGAAGAAGTCATTGCCCTACCTGTATGCATTTTAACGGGCGCACTGAGTGACATGTGTCCAGTAAAATTGGTAACAATGGAAGGGAAAGTAGTTCCATATATTAACGTCGAACAAAAAGTGTTAGGAAACCATTTGTGACAACTTAAATTATTTCTCTCGCTTTACATATTTTTTAATGTATTGAAGTGTAAAAAAAATGAGCAGATATTTACAATATTTACTTTTACAATAATTTTACCGTTTCACTTGACCGACGCATGAATAAAGTGATGAGGCCCATGGTAATGTTAATTTTACATAAGACGGAAGAACACACAACGTGTATACAAATAAATCTTATCAGGGCTTTCAAATGTGCTCATTTTACCGTGAACCACCTATACCTTCGCATTTCGGTGTTAAACAATGCGGAAGCTACACGAAGCGTTATACGTAACAGTAATCATAAAATGATCGTTTCTGCATGAGTCAGGATATTCACAACACGTATACCTACTTCTTGAAGCATCGAAAAGTAGCTCAGACCACGTCTAACAGACGGCAACGTGACTTGATATGTCAGGTGATAAGGTAACTGGCTAGAAGAAAATTGGGGATCATGTATGTGTTCAATACCAACAACTGCGGATTTTTTTTCTTTTTTAATTGCTTTAAATTGCGCAATATAAATACTAGAGTATCGTAAATATGTTTATTTCTCGTAATAAATTGGCTACATTCAGTAAAAACAATATATAATTTACCGCTGCAGTTGGCCGTTACTTATTCAATCAGTGAAATTGTTTCACATCGCTTAATCAGTGAAATGATTTCACTGAAACAACCAGTTGTTTTCCACTGATCCTATGCGGATTCCTTTTTCCGAATGAGAGTAGTTTACTTTCACCGCAAATCAGTGGTTTTCCACTTTGAATTTAGAGTTTACAGTTAAGTAATCAGTCTAAACTTTGTAAGCAAACTTTAAGTTCATTTGCAACCCCATGTTCAAACTACACTTTAGATAAGCATTTCCTTTAATTTAAGCATGGAAAATATGCGGCTTCTTGTTTCTATTCAGTACAGATTTTAACAATGAATACTGCTGCCAATATTATGTTTAGCAAATCATTTACCAACCCACTCCTAATGTAAATCTTTCCCTAAAAAGGAGAGCCATAACAGTGTGTAAAAATTCCCGACTGATAATAAAATTCCATGTATACTGTAAAAACAAATGTCCTTGTGATTATGTACAGTGGATATCTAAAGGCTAAAACATTAAATTTGCCGCTTAAGATTCTCATTCCTTGAATACTAGTAATAAAACTTCGCATTGCGGCATATCGCGATATAGGTATAGAATAAACACATACTATGAGAATAAAATAAGGACAAACTGGCACAGATTCGTTATTATACATGACGGAGAATGCTTTGCCATTCATTTCCAAAGAAAAAGTTCATATGTACACAACTTAAGCACACAAAATGCTTGTTCATGTATTGACGCTTGGTTTAATAAATTCCTGAATGTCAAAGTAATTTTAAATCTGTTTGTTTTTAAATGATGTTCCTTCTATTTGTACAAACATAAGAATTTAATTTCGACAAAATCTAACTGAGAAAAATACACCAGTGCAATACTACTACCTGAAAAGCACAAGTAAACAGTGTTGACAAGTGTTGAGTATGCAAGTCGCGAAAGCTGCAATTTTCTCAGTGAGCTTCATATTTAATTATATAATTAAAAATCTGTCGTTTGTAAGCTGTCAAACACAACAATATTTCATTCGACGTTTTTGTTCGATCAATTATTGAGAAAATACTCCTTTGCAAATATTAATTTACTCACCTCCAGTTGACTAAACGTTTGTCAACATAAATTATTAATCACTTGAGTAGCAGCGAGTTAAACGAAACTATTGCCTGTTGTGGTTATCAGTTAATTTAATTATTTATTTCGCTCATGTAACAGTGAACTAAGTTCTTTTTATTATTATGATAAATTTGTGTTTGACTATTAATGAATTCTATATAACGTGAATATCATATGTAAAAATAACATGTTGTTATAATTCGGACTTTGCTGCATGATTCAGTAATAGTTTCAAAACATAAACTATAGTTACTGAAAAAAATAAACGGCAATTAAATTTATGTACCACAGTTTACCTATTTATATCAATTATATTAAATTTAAATGTTTTAAAATTAAAATAAATGCAAACCTATGGCTTAAAAAAGTTACCGGCTAAATGTATGAAATTTAAACGTATCACTGTTTAGTAAAATAAAAGTTTTTTTTAAATGCCAACTTTTTTTTTTAAAACTCCTTAAACCTTTATTGTGCATAACTCCAGTTTTTTTTTAATTTTAAAGCTATTTCCATCTAATTCTTCTTAATTTTAAGTAACACATAACTTATAACTTGGCAGTAAAATATTTCTGATAATATCTAATTAAAAATTTTTGTAATGAAATCAAAAGCGGAGATATTATAAGTTACTGTTTCCTTAATAGCTACAGGTACGACTGAAATAATTACTTCAGGTTTGTAACTGTTTGTAATTAGTTTAGATCTATGCTGTATAGGTGATTGGCTGTACGTATTGTATTAACCAACATACAGGCAGAAAAGTTTCCGCTGCCATATTTTTCATACAACATATTAAAAACCGATGGTCCCTAATGAATCAGATAATTATAAAACTTGAAAAATACACTCACACCCACACACACATTATACATATATATATATTTATATATATATAATATATAATATAATATATATATAATAGAGTATATATATAATTTTACTTGTAACAACACTTCCCATTAAGTGTTTTTATCGGAACGAAGGTGTAATAAACTGTTGCGGTACAGATGCCAGCTCATTTGAGTCCCCCACAGGACATGCATGTTTAACAACGGTTAATTTAGATTATCAGGCCCTCGGAGAGCCTTTGTGGGAGATTAAAAGCACGGGGCTGCGGAAAAACGATAAAAATCGAGAGTCCGGCGTACAAGAGCATCGTTGGCCGCGCAGCGCTCGTCACGCGGGGTGGACATTATGCGGCAGGAATCACGAAGCGTTTCCGACACAAGGCCGCAATGTTTCCCCAGTCGATGCTCCGTTGTTCCCGCGCCGCGCCGCTCGTGCGTGCAAGAGCCCCGCTGGCGATTAACAATGACGACAAGAGGCATGATACCGCCCCGCAGCGCACAGCTGTGTGGCGGGTGGCCTGGCTGGCAGCGCCGGGCGGTTTGGAACACGCCCGAATGTGTCACCCACAACAAAGCATGCTGTTGTCGTTCGAGCCGGCTTCCTCTGCGGCTCTGGTATTTAATAGTCGTAAACATTGCGGTTTGACATTCGGCGTGTACAACAATTGAAAACCATAAGTCTGCTGGTTTGTGATATACTCGTACAAGGGATGGCATCCTTCATGTTCAAAAGTGTTTCGGTAACTGACTTTTGTTTCATGATCTCGAAAACATGCTTTTGATATACTGACTAAAATCACTGAACTTCTAGTGCACGTTTCTAAAACGCACAAGCGTAAAAGCACAGAAATATAAATTACAGTTACATAAGAACGTGGTAATTTCACTGGACACTTAACATTACCTAAACAAGTGTAGGGGACATCAAATGAATGTCTGGAGGAAAAATTACCATTCACACGTTTGTATTACGCCTATTAAATTGGGCGGTGAAAAAAATTGCGTAAGATTCCTTACTGTGCAGGTAATCGGTATGGCGTGCACCTTTACAGAGACATGTGTAATTATTTTACACGAAATAATTGTTTACTGATTTTGAAAAGTCCCGTATGTTTACCCTCAAATTTTATTTCTTTAATTGTTTAGAATCACTCGTGTCACACATAAAGCGACTGAATAATCGAAGGATTAAAGGTTAAAAGTTTCACATTATAGGATTTTCAAATGCCTTTTGAAAACCTGACGTATGGCTACTTGACAGCATTTTAAAATAACTAAAATTAATTTACGCGATTTATACTTGAAATTAGTATTTGAATTTACGTGAACTCGCTGTTTTGCTGTTTTCTTTTAGGTTGATTGATATTTACCACAGTTACTGACAAAACCGCACTAGAACAGGTAAGTTAAGAAACCTTTCTCATTATGGTGTTTTGGTGCATTCCGTTGAATAATTTTTAACTTAACTGTGATGTTGAACCCTAGCTATTAATGAGCTTATAATGTCAGCACCTAGTAACAAGATGCCATATTTTCAAGTGACATAACTTTGCTTTCAAATTACTCTTGAAATAGTTTTGCAAACTTATATTTTCGTTATTCCGACTATTTGACCAAAGACCCATATTTGCTAAGTTTAGGATTTTTTTAAACATGCATTAAAAAGATGAAAACTTACTTCATTAAAAAATGCCGCAGACATCCCATTAGTAGAAGGACTCTTTAATGACCGTCAATTACAGGAAACGATTTAAGGTCTAAAAAACTCCACTGAAATAAAAAATAACCACCCAGCATTCTCATCAACTTTTGCTAGCAGTTAAAATCTTTAGTAAAAAAATTAATTTTCATATTACATATTAGTAACTTTTGGGGAAAAAGGTAAACTGCCAATTACATGTAACTTAATTCATAAAAATTACGCTGCAGTCTTATAAAAATACGTCATTTGTCGTAAATAGTAGAATAAGTGACAAAAAATTATTTATCTAAAATTATTAAGTTACAATTATGGAGTATTTCTACTCATTGCATGTTAATATTCTTAAATTGATTTCGAATAATAAATCTCTAGTTAATCTGAAATTCCCACTAATGAAAGAACTTATTCTTTTTAAAAACTGCGCTTGTTTATTCTAAATATCTTCAAATGGCAATAATAAATGACGTCATTATAATACACGATACTTAAAAGAACCAAAATGGTTTTAATGTTCCGCAGAGTACAAAGTTTAAAGATTACTCATTTTATTTAGGTTAAAATCGTAGGTCTACGATTAAATGACCTAGTTACCAGCTTCATTGAATTACAAGTCATTCAAATTTCGAAACTGAACAATTTTTTAATAATGTCAACGACACTAATTTTAATAATTTAATGATTTAAATATATTATTCTTAATGTACTTAGAGAATAAACTAAACATAGTTTACCAGTGTGAATGTAGGACACAAAACAAAAATATAAATATCAACGGAAATTAAATAATGTACATTTGTTAATTGATAACTTTGTAATTTGAAGCTAGATTAATTTTTTGTAATTAAGTCCAGTTA
Source organism: Dryococelus australis (assembly GCA_029891345.1). Taxonomy (NCBI): domain Eukaryota; kingdom Metazoa; phylum Arthropoda; class Insecta; order Phasmatodea; family Phasmatidae; genus Dryococelus; species Dryococelus australis. The sequence goes on from CM056994.1 coordinate 98,922,504, forward strand.
CGTTTTCCAAACTGTTTTAACTCAGCCACTTGGCATATCTTTAGTTATATGGCGAATCAAGCTTTTTAATATGCTAAACCGATTAAACGTGCGCAAAAAAAAAAGTTTTCGCCTTTATTATATTTTAAGGTGCCATTTATTCGAATGAACGGGAAAATTTACCAAAAGATACATTTAGAGCGTCTAGATATATTACTAATTCGACATATTAATAAATATAACATAATCGACCCAAAATATATTATACAGCCATACATTCAATAATAGTACTGTTTATCCGAATATTAAAAATGTATTTTATCCATATATCTCAGAACATAACTCAAAATATACCAGAAACGTGACAATAAGTATTCTGAGATTTTTTTTCAATGCTATGTGAGACGCGTCGTTATTAATTTCTAATACGGATGAATTCAACACCGTACAGGTTTTTTTTTAGGGTTGCGGAAGTATTATCTAAAGTATCTGCATTAATTATTGAGATATTTATCTCACTTAGTGTTAGTGTTCTACGATATTGAAACTTGAAAATCTGGAAGGAGGAAGAAGTTTATTAGCAATAATTTCTACCAACAGCTTTCAAAAATATTAAACGGGTTTAAAATGAAAAAAAGATCGTTTTTGACTTGCTTTCCAAAAATGTTAATAAGATCATTTTACAAATTTCAAAACAGCTATTTTTGCATATACGCTGATTTTATCGTACTTTATTATTCAAACCATGGTAAGTTAGTATTTTATTTTAAAACTATACTTTGTGTCAACTATTGTAGTATATGATGGCTTTTTTAATTAAAATATATAGTCAATGAAAGAAACCTCATATAAATATGCCAAATATTTAAAACTAAGTTCTTAATTTTATATTTCGGAAATTCATGTACTACCTTATATTTAAGTAGCTCTTCAATTATCTGCGTGCTGGTGAATTTTATCTCACCTATAAAATACATTTTTTCACGTGTCAAAGACATCTATTTAAGTAGTTATAATAATCTTTAACCAGAGATCTTACAAAATGTTGTAATGAAAAATATAACCGGGAAGGCCTAATTATTTGCTTTGAAGGAAATCCTAATGTTTTCCCTGGTGTTTTGGGTGTTAATATTGTTTTCACGACGTATTAATAAGAACATGAAACCTTTCTAATTGTAAAGGTGATAGTGATATGTAAGCGAATTACTCTATATGAGATACCGCAATTAAACTGTCTGCCAGGACGTTAATAATCTGTTTAAGCAACAACGAATAACTTAAAATAAACTCTCGTGACGTCCGGCACGTCCGCGATGTTTCGTTCGTCGTCGTTTCCCACAAATGAGAACCGTGCTTTCTTACGCAAGTCGCGCACAACTCACTTTGCCTTACCATAATCCTCCCGACTTGTTCACGACTTCTGCCCGCCATTTCTTACTTTCCTTCCGCAATATTCTTCCCTCTCTTTCTCTCTTGCTCTTCTGTGATCCTCTCTTTTCCGTCTCGTTGTTCTTATGTTTCTCGAGGAAGGCGTGAAGTGCTCCGCGCGCTCGTAACTTTCCTCCGCGGAATGTACAGCAACAGTAATAAGTTTAAGTGCTACGCGAACAATGTGAAACACCAATGCGCAGACTGTGTTTGGCTTTCTCTCAGCAAGGGCCTGTCCTCCGTCACGCTGTTTCCAGCAGTTATAGCATCCCGGGGGGCACTGCTGTTTCTGTTCTGCGGAAAACCAACAACGATTTTCATTCACACTTAACTTAGCTCGATATTTTCGAATACTCAGAGTCGCAAACATTAATAAAAAAAAGTGGTCAAATCCATGGACTATAACTGAATCTTTTTTTTTTTGTAGTATTTTGCGTGAATTAGGGAAAGCCAAGTGCAATAGCCAAGGGTATTGTATGGCATTCTTATATTCGTCAGAAAGGCAGTTAATCACTATACGTAAACACATTACGCGGCACTGCAATCAAAATAAAGTATAGGCTGTTCGCGATAAAGTGAACACTTTTGAGATAGTTACTTTTGTCCTATCAGTCTTTTTTTTTATTGTCACAACACTTTTAAAATAAATTTTGCCATACAAATAGTAAAGAAAATGTATATCTTTCACCAGACTCGCAAGTTAATGTCCGAGGCTACAGTAAAGTATATTTATCGACTGTTATTCCAATTGAGAAGGCTTCAAAAGTGCTCACTTTACAGTGGATTGCCTGTATGTTCAAATTTATGCTTACCTTCTGCCTGCAATGCACTGAGAAACAGAAATATTAAAAAGAAAGCAAATTTTTTCAGGCCAAAAATATTATAAGTTTGTATATGGCGAAACAAATAAATGGAACGAAATAAAATGTTTCACCATGTGTTCGCTAACCAAGCCGCACGCATTTGAGTGAAACAATATTATGTATTTAAAGAGAAGTATTATGTTGTTAAAGCATATTAAATTATTTTGACTTGGGATTAACGTAGTTTTATTTTGGTTTAACTATAAAAATATTCATAAATTTTATTACCAAAGTGTTATATTGAGTTATAATCGGCATTTGGTAAACATTAAAATCCATCTATGATTCACCCGTGATTCTAACCCAAAACACTATCATGAAAGACTGATACTTTTCCACTGCTATAACAATTACATGTAGGAGCTAAATAACTGAATATGACGTATATTTGTAACTAGTATACACGTTAGATTTTTAATATTTACATTTTTGCTTTCATTTGAAATGTTTAGCAGAAACACGACCTGATTCTAAGCATTTTCTCTTTTCACCTTGTTGAATTCCTTGAAAACTTTTAAGTTGATGTTCTGCGAGATGCGATTGTTTTTTGTTTTTTTTTGTTTGTTTTTGTAATCTATGGATTTTTACATATCAAGTGAATCATATGTACTTATCTTAACTTATTTGACGTGTATGTTATTAGTCTATGGAACGCTATTATGTTATAACTTAAATAACACTCGCAAAATTGTGAACACACTATTTTTCCTAAGGCACAACACCTCGCTTGATCTGAAACTGATGGAAATAATGTCTTTAGGGAACACTTCTTCATAAACAATTATATAAAATGATAATTATCATTGTGATGGCGTTATAATAGGTTTGTACAACTTGAACAAAGTTGACAATTTTACCGAGATTTGAATAAAAAATCTTGACTCAGAAATCTTACTAAAAGCAATATGTGACATACATTTTTTCCAGTATTAATCTGCTACACACGCTCGTTTAGTTTCATGTATGCTATTTTTGCCTTCACGTAAAATTATATTAATGATAATGTTTACACGAAAATAATGTATCAACAATACCGAAAAGGACTACCGGTATCCAAATTGCCATATACGTTGTATACGAACGCTAAAGATGCATTTTAGAACAAAGACTTAAAAATCGTACAATCAGCCAAATGAAAATCGGCACTCTAACAATTTGAATGTGTCGTTAGAGATTGTTCAAGGCACCAAAATTGTTTTGTGTGCACTAAATATATGCTGATAATGCTGAGACAACAAAAAAGGTTTTTGGCCCAAAACATTGTTTTCAACCATATTATTCGGTTCAAGGGAACGTATGCGGATGTTTTGGGCAAGAGCGACAACTATTTCTGTTTCTGGGCGTGTACGATTGTTAATTGCAGTAATGTTAGTAACGCAACTCCGGCAAAATAAAGAACATCCCGAGCTTGCCATCATTTTAACAATATCATACATTCCATAAGAGCAAAACCGGCTCGTTTTTGTTCCGAAGAACGTCACTTATTTCGAGAACGCCTTTTGGTTACTTGATATACTTGATATGGCTGTACTTTTTTCATGCATCCAAAATACCATTATTATAGCCTAATCTTATAAAATTAGCGTAAATGAAAAATTCGTGGAACATGACGCCAAAATGTGTATTGAACTTTCTCGCTGTCGAAAACACAATATATTTTAACAGAATTTCCATGTATTAATAGTTTATAACAGAATACAAGACATGCACAATAACTTGCAAGTAGTGAAGAACTTCACGTAGCAGGAAATTTAATTCTTATTTAAAGTAACAGTAATAGCAAACTACAATACTTAACATTGTCTGTAAATTGCAATGAATCATTTTCAGGATTAGTTTAAAATACAGGAGGTCCAAATGTCAAACAAACGCATTAATTGTGACTACACATAAAAAGTGCAATAATAGCGACTGCAAAATCTTCACCAGCTAATCACTTAAAAATAATTCCGGTGAAAGATGAAGAAATACAAAACGCAAACATATCAAACATATTGATGAGCCACAGTAGTAATCGCATAAACTACAACATAAGGCATGCGAAAAAAAATTATATATTTTTTTAAATTTTATGACATCAAAAATCTTTCGTTACACCTTAGACTTACAGACAGAATACTGAACGCAATATACATGGCTTGACAAGCACTTGATTATAAGGGAGGATAAAATTTAAATCAAGAACTTTTTTACTTTTTAATTTTAATGTTTGTTTCATACTAAGTTGGCTCGAAATATATTAGCTGTATTAAAATATCCAGTGCATGTATCGAAAAGTAAACGTACATATTTTTCAGTCTATATATTTAATACTGATAAATATATTTTATTATTTTAGAAGAGAACAAGAAATAATATCGAGATAACACATTATAAAAAATAATGTTTTTTATGTATTTTGTTAGGAAACTAGAAAAGCGCTCCAAAGCTACCAAAAATGCATAAAATGTTTTATGCCAGCTGTCTGCACATTTTGTTTGATTAATTTAAACCAAAATATATAAGCAATACATTCCATAAGGAAATTAGAAAATGAAATTAAAATAAGTGATTTTTGCGAATAAAGACAATGAGACTTTCATTAAGGAACAACAGTTGGGTCGTAAGCAAGTACTTTATCATAAATACGATTGTCCTTACACAATAGAAGTATACTTGGAACAGTAGTTTGGAATAATAGAGGCCTGCAGAAGTGACATATATAAAGGAACTGTTTACCACGAAGATTCACTATCTAGACCTTCCTGAAACTCTCAATTTTTTCTGAGACGATTTATACAGTTACAAGCAATCTGCATATAATCTTTTTTGCTATCAAAATTAAACGTTATATTTGTTCGTGGTGGATAATTGGGTTTTCATCAGTCATGGCATTTTGATTCTGGCCAAGCAGGAAGGCAGAAGTAAGAAAATATGAAGATATTATAAATAAATAAAAAACAATGTATCGCTCACACGAGAACTTCGGAGAAATCCTTCAGCTAAGTTTTGTTGTGATGCTGTGTTATGCCTGCGCATTAAACTGACCTGGAAATGACATACTTACGCGTACCAGAATAGACACCATAAGAAATAAGTGTCTTTCGTATTGAATACTCGCGTCACCAATCTCTCGATATTCGTCGTACACTATTAGAAAGAAATGTACGCGAAATTATTAAAAGTAGTAATAAAAATTTCTTAGAGATCCTCGTATAATTATGGATACTTCGTTACTTCAATAACACATTTTCCGTAACTTTCAGAGAACTATCGTGGATTTACTGAAACTCTCCGTAGATTTACTAGTTAGTTTATCTATATAAAAAATTTTTATTTCTACTATGTCGATGTTTTACTGCACATAAAAAATCTTAAAAATGGAAAATATTTTGTCCTGGAGCAGAATATAGTAGGTATCAAAAAACCACATACGGCTCACCTACGATGTGCCTATAACGAAATTACGAATAAATATATTATTTTCGCGATCAACGTAACATTGTTTTAAGTAAAGTTCGATCATTCAAAGTGCTGCTGTTTCAGGTTACTTGTGCTAATTTCTCGTATTTGAAGGAACGAGTTTTAAAGGCACGAACATCCTGACTTACACAGAAATGCTGATCTTCTAGTTACAGCGGCGAAGTGGAGTGGAGAAGTTTAAGCGGCTCTTAACACTTGGCGTAAACTCGCTATTTTTCGTTACTGAAAACCGAAGATCTAGGTAATTCCTACTCAATTTCGTTCCTCGTCATTACACTGGGGAAATTATATAGTGGCAAGTACTTAATAAATTCACTTGATTATTTGTTCAATTTGAACAATATTCTGTTCACATGACTAATCAGCCGTTATTCCCAACATAAGCTTTCGTTCCTTAAAACCAAATAAAGTATTTAGACACAATTTATTGAGATGCATAACTATTTGGTTGCCCTGTCATCATTTACATGAGTTTATTACGCACTGTATTAAAAAAATAAAGTTCGACTTAAAAGTTTCGTTATCGTGTATACTTTATAAACTATATTATACTAATAAATGAATATTTTGTTTGGATTGAATAACCATGCGATTAGCTAGAACGTATCGAACGATTGACGCTAACTAAATCTGTTAGGTCCTGTATCGGCATTCATTTGTTTGGCTGCACAGCGATCGGGTCTCTTACCTTGACTTGAATATATAGCCCGAGAGTTTGTTTACAATTTCTGTGACAACACGGATAACATCAGTCTTGTTTAGTGAATTACGTGAAATCTCAATAAAACACTTTCGACACGGGGATGGGAAATAATTCAAATACATATATTTGAAACAAGTATTTCAAATACCTGCAGCAGTTTGTTTTTTTGTATTTTATCTCAATATTTAAAATATGCTGTTATTATGAAATAAAAATAATTTGATACGTGTTTATTTAGTTTACAAATAAAATTCATATTAAAATATATTCGAGGCTGAAACAATGTACTGCCACATCATTAAAGATGTGCTACACGCACTTTAAATATTCTTAATTGCGGCCTGCACTGTCTATGCCCCTCAAGGTGGAATTCACTCTATTATTCGATAGTACATTAAATTTAACATAGAAATAAGTTACTTGAAGTTATTAAAGAATTAGGGTTTATCCGACAGTGCAAGGAATCTGTAACAGAATATTTGAAGGTGTGTTGAAGTGAAGAGATCGTGAAGTAACCAATTGCGCAGGCAATTGGCAGTCTACTGTCAGGAAATAATTGTTTATATGGTAAGTTGCTTCGAATACTATTTTGATTGAATTATCAATTGCAGTGTCTTGCAGATAAAAAAATTTACATTACTGTGCACAAATTTTGCAAAACTTATCAGAAATAATTGATTGTAAGATTTAATGATTTTTTGATGCTATCTACAACAATACCTGAAACAATTTTAGCTTCATACTTTGATCCTTTGCTCAAAATGAGATGGCATACTCAAGAATTAAAACGACCAGGGGAAGAAACGAAAGGAGAACTTGTGCATACATGCTGCTGAACTGAACAGAGCAGATGGCATCCAATCAAGTTGATACAAATATTTGCTCGCAGAATGTAGATAATGATATCGTGGAAAATATATGTATAGTTTCCAGCCGAACTAGTGAACTTATACCACATTGTGTTGCAAATCGCAACGTACCTTAGTAACGCGTCATAATCGATGATGAATCTCAATAATTATCAAATAGTGAAGAAGCTTTATATACGTTATAACACTAGTCTATGTTCTTTAGCGCCTATTCGAAGACTTTGTCATTGGCACGTTTCATGCTTATTCCTAATCATCGTCAATCTTAACAAAATATCACTGCTATGACATATTTTTGAACAACTGGTTTTCTCGATAGGTGATCAGAAATTTAAGCAGAAGTGTGAAAAGTGAGCAATGCCTATGCTTCTGGTATACGAATATTTTTTCACCCTTATGCTTTACCGTTTAGTGTGAACTATATGAGAATTTATCCAAGTAATATCATGAAAATTTACTATTTTACAGGTGACTTAATTGTTAAATTTCATGAGTGTTTTGTTTACTATCTGCACATTATAATGTATTTCAATTACACTTCAATAAGAATTTAGCACAGCTCTGTTTCATGGATGGAATACTTAAAATAATAGATATGCATATAATCGTCATAAGGTATTTATTTTATAAATATAAGAATATCAACTCTAGTAAAAAGCCACTACGATGTTTTCTGTAGAAGGTGGACTTCGGACGCAAAGTTTTTGGGTTAGAATGTTGGTCAATCATTTATTTACATGATAAAATCGAAACCCTAATGTATGTACAGCCATATAAGTATTCAGCTGCACCAAGTAAATATAAGTATTCAGCTGCACCAAGTAAATATAAGTATTCAGCTGCACCAAGTAAGTCTTAACGTTCAGGGCTACCGAATAAGAACCATGGAGTAAGCTGGTTTTAGTAACTAACTATTTAATTGCTCCTACACAAACAATTCATTTAGGTTGGCGTAGTAAATATTATTTATTCGACAAAACTTAACCTCAGTCTACGGACCGCGATTCCATTAATTTTCTATACATGTACAGTAAACGTTCCGTGAATGGTTCTGGAAATATGGAATAATTTGCAATTTTCTGACCCAGCAAAATTTTACAAATAAAGTCAAGAAAATAGCATCTTTGTATGTATAATTCATGCATCAAACGAATAACGTTATTGAACAAAATTTCGTTGAATTCTGTTAAATTGTTTAATGTATATATATATATAACATACTTGCGTGAATATAAATAAAAAATGGCTTGCCGCACCTAAAACCTATTATTTCCACTCACACTGGAACGCTACTTGCGTGTAAAATTTGTCTGAAACAAGTGTATTTGTTCTCGAGATATGACATAACACCTCAATTTTTCATGTGACCGTCTTCATAAAAGGAGGCAAAAAAGTGATGTGTTAGCACATTCGATTATTGTCATGTATGTAGTACACAAAGATAAAGATTTTTTAACCGCCATCCGGGAAAAAAATTGTCACACATACGCGCGCGCGCTCACATACGTATATAAACACACACATACATACATACATACATACATTATACATACACATATATAATTTAATGCGGCCTTCCACAGTACAACTTTGTTGCCATATCTGGTAGCAGTCAACTGATTGTTTCACCTGAAATATGACGTAAAACTTAATTTCTTCATGTAACGCTACGTTACAAAATGCCGGAGGAACGAGGTTCTGTTTAGACAAATATGATTGTTATAACAGATACTGCTCGTATACAAAGATAATTTGAAATTATTTTCGTAGTTGCGCAGCTGTAAGATAATAAGATAAAATGTTTATATGACTGCGTTTTGAAAATAAGTGCGTGGCCCACTCAAAACATTTATTTACACCACCTGTAGTAGTATTACTTGTTTGCCAAATTTGATAATAATCTGTTGATTTTTTCCTGGAGAAAGAGCATAATAGATTTGAATCTGTTATATGATGCTAACTTACAATACAGCGGAGGAAGACTTTGTGTGGCACATTAGATAGTTGTTTTAGATATTCCCAGTATACAAGGTTATTTTGGTATTATTTACATTGTTTTCAGACACACCATACTAAGCTACAATATTTATATGGCTGCCATTTTGAAAATAAGTGTCTGTTCTACTTAAGACATAACAGTGTACATCAACTTCCGCAGTACTACTACTTTGCCTAATTTCGTCGGTATCGGTTAATTACTTCCCGAGATAATGATGTATGAACTTCATTTATTCACATAGCGCTATCTTACAAAATGGCAAGCAAAAGTGACTATGTGTCCGTATATATAATAACTGTAATAGTTACTTTCTGTATACAAAATGCGGTCGAATTCAGTCAATGATATGGTAGATATACCAAATAAAATTAAAATATTTATATGGCTACCATTTTTAAAATAAGTGACTAAAAATTTTAGTCAAAATCGTTTACACGGGTTACTGCTGTATTACCTACTTGGCCAATTCGTTGAAAATTGGTTGAGTGAGTAGTCTTCGAGATGTATTGTAAATGACTGGATGGAGATTTTTGGACATTCGCCATTGCGATCCAGATGTGTTCATGGAAAAACAGGTCTGAACACGAATAAATACTTAAATAAGACAAGTAAACTATGGAAGAGAAAATAAATATATGTATACAACACTGGGAAATTCCAAGAGGAATAGAGTCAAAAACAGAACAGCAACTAGTTACGAAAAATATGTGTATGTATACACAACCAACAGATAACACATAGAAAACAACACAGACTAAAAACTGCTGTGTTAGTGCGAGTTTCTTCACTGTGTCTGTAGATAACTAACCTGTGTCATCTTCGGTATGTTGTATTTTGGTAGTACATAGTTTTTTCGTATACATATATAGTCCATTAGTTTTCCACATTTAACTTGATATCCTGTTTGTTTGACTCGATTACTTCGTGAAATTTCTGGCATTGTACATTAATATTCTTGAATAAAGCATACCTGGCTTGCATTCTGTCGTGTCTGGTATAACTGCTGTGTTTGGGTGCATTTTCTTTGTTATGCTATCCTATTTTGTTATTACTTATTTTCTCAGTGTTGTCCTAATTTTTCAAGCAGGTTTCTATCTGGTGTGGTTTTATATGTGTTATATATTGGTTGTGTATACATACACATATTTTTCGTAATTAGTTGCTGTTCTGTTTTTGACTCTATTTTCTCTTGGAATTTTCAAGTATTGTATAAATATATTTATTTTCTCATCTATAATTTACTTGTATTATTCAATAATTTATTCGTGCTCAGTCCTGTTTTCTCATGACAGACATCTACATCGCAATGGCGAATGTCCAAAAATCTCCATCTAGTCATTTACCACCATTGCACTATTCATTCCTAGATCACATAATATAAAATCTTAATTTTTCATGTAGTGCTATCTTTCACACAGCATACCAACAAAACTATGCAACTCTAAATTCAATTATTACATTATGCACTGCCAACATATCATATTTGGTTTAAATTAACTGATTGGTTCCCGAGATATGACAAAATACTCTAAATTTTAAAATGGCAGCAATTTTAAAAGGAAGTGCCCAGCGTGGTCGAAAACTATAAAAGTCAAATGTCCTTACTAAGTTCTATGTGTGTATAGTGTTCGGTTTAAAATTCGGTTCTCGCGTTCAACGGTTTTTAGGGCGACACCCACTTAGATACACAGGCATACTTATACACACAGACAGGAAAATTATCTCGCACAAGTATTTCTTCCTTTAGGAAAGTAGGCTTAAAACGACACAACACAAATATAGGCTATGTAACAACCATATAATTCCAAGCAGTGATATAGTCAAATATCGAAAGAAAAAGATAGAACACAACCAGAATGAGAATGAAACAAACAACGAGGAGAGTCTATAAAGAAAATTACAATTTAAAAAATATTTCTACTATCATAACATAGTGTCACAACAGCGTTAAGACCATAATATCAGTTCGAATAATGTCTTATTCCCTTTGCAAGAAACATTAAAGCATTGCAAGAATATGATAGTGCAAATGAAATAGTTTTCATAATTCTGTTTCATGTTCATTTTTGGTCTCAGGCATGGGTGCCAGTAGAAGCATGCCTATTTGTGTAAATCGTCCCGGTGACTGGTCTTAGTGGAAAACTGAGAAAGTGTTAGAAAAGAGACATTGATATTGCTTATAAATTGTTGGCTAACTTGAAATTAATATTTAAAAAATATATATCTTACAATCAACCAAATAAATTAGGATATTAATTTGATTCGTAAATGTCCACGGATACATTTCATAGTAATTACAATGCTACGAAAGGCCTCGTTTATATAATCCGTTGAGTGTTTAAAATCCGTCATAAAAAACTGCGTGTTTGAAATGAGTGCCCTTGGTGTTTCATTAAAACAAGCGCGTTTCACGTAAACAACTTATCTACCGACGAATTAAAAGAACGTAATTCACTAAACTTTAAGGGCGGCGGGATTTCAGTTCAACTAAGAGCAATTCTGTATTGAAACTCTGGAAACAAAACACTCGTAAAAGCATTCCACGCAGGATTCGTTCGCGCTCGTTTGGGATTCGATGTAACAACGTGTTAACGAACTGTTTGAAATCTGACAATAATTACTTTGCGGTGCACGGAAACGTGACCTTATTTCCAAATGCGAAGTACTAATGGAAACGTGACTAAGTTTTTAAAAGTGCTCGTTCGATCCCGCCGAATTTAACGGCAAATCCAACGTGGCAACTATGGATGGCTGCTAAAAGCGTTTGTGATGCAATAATCGATTTGAAGAACGTACTGTTTTTCATCTCATTGCGATACTAAAGTGAGATCTATGTTTGCGTATTTTAAATGTGTTTGTTCTATGCTCATTGTTTAATCAAGTAATTTAAGGCGTATGCAATGTACTGTGCCGTGTGACAAGTTTACCCGCTGGCAGTATATGTAGCTGTACGATATAAACCAATATATTAGGGACAGTGTGCGAGATCCGTCCTATTTCTTGTCATTCTTGTTAATAATAAAAATATGTGAACATAATTTTGAAAAACTGTCTTGCTTTAAAGAAGTTAGAAAGTTGTTATCAAATGAAGGATCCATTCTAATTACAAATGCCGTGCTATAAATTTCCGACATTTAAACAAAATTAACAGACTTGTAATAATTTACTAGTAAACCGTAATTTTCGTATGTTTATCTTCAACACATTTTGGTTAAGACCCGGTAGATACCCTTATAAAAAAACGGCCTTGTCCATTTTCGTCATAAAATAATTAAACATTTTATGTTTTCGCGCATGATGCGATGCGGGCTCAAAACGTTAACACATTCCTCGATGTAGCGAGCCATGAAATTAGATATCAGTATGACGAGGGCGTAATTTTTTTTTCCGATATCACAAAGGCCTAGAATTTCACTAGCCAATAGAAAAACATATATAAAATTGTCTACACGGTTAATAAACGTCAAATAACGAAAATATTATTTTACATGTTTCCACAAAGGAGCATAAATATTTCAATGCAAAAAACCTTGAAGTCTCGTATTACTACAACCGCAATAAATACTTTCAATGCAGCTAAATTTGAGCCACTCAATTCTCTCGAAAAATATTTATTGATTTCTGTTCGCACAATGCTTCTCGAATCAATGACATTTTTGGTGACCACTGCGAAAGGCCCCACATAAACTACAATTCAAATAGTCGGTCCTAATCATGAAATGCACCCATGAATTATTTTCCGACATTAAAGTCGCTGTCATGTGTTTCCATACTGTATCCTTATTCAAGAAAAAATATGCCTTTCAGTTAACGAGAATACCACCAGTTTACAAAATAAATTAAAGCTATTCTTAAAGTAATTCGGTCACTCCACTATCAACAAGACTTACACAAAACCATTCCCGTTCGACAGAAGTCAGCACTCAAAATGACACGATATTGAAGATGTATCTCTCGAAATGCTACGATGAGAAAAAGATTTTGTTTAATAAAACAAAGTTTGTTTGGCGCTAACAATTGTATTGTTTATAAAGACGCAATTAAATTTTTTTTTTTTTTTTGCTGAAACCAAACTATTTTGTTGTCACAAACTTGAAAGATTTTTTTTTTAAGCTAAAGATTCGTTACGCTTAATGTACATTAAACAGTTTCGCTTAGCATAAAAATAAGTGAAAACGCGACTGAGTTTCGAACCCGAAAGTTTTCCTGCTTAGTATTTCGGTTAACAAGATTTACGTATTTATTTTTCGACTTCGTGTTGTACTTGTTCCACTGTGTAGTGAAAAAAAAAGGGGGTGGGGGGGCTGAGCGGTTAGACTGCTCGCTTCCCAACAAGGCAAACCAGGCTCAATTCCGGGCCGGGTCGCTCCCGGATTTTCGCAAGTGGGAATCGTATCGAACGATGCCACTGGTCGGCGGGTTTCCATCGCTCTTGCATTCCAACGCTGCTCCATTCTCACCTCATTTCACGCTAATCGGCTGTCAAGACCTCGTTGTTAAGAGCCGCCCTCATCTCTCTCACTTCAATTGTTCCACTGTGACTGTTTATACTGTCGCAGCTGGATTAATTTTTTTACTTTAGCCTCGGGAGTGCAGTTTGAGAAATTCATACCGCATGCCTAGTGGAACAGGGACGTGTGCCTGTTTTCACAATCCAAAAGGGCGCGTGCTGGGCGAACTGCTGGCAAATATCCACACACGTGTCCCGATTACACGTGGAAATCTGGCTGTGGTGTTGTGAGGGCTGGCGAGTTTTCGCGATGTCTGCGTGGCCTCCCGTTTGCGGGAATGTGTCGGGTTTCAGCGACGGCCGCGCTGGAAGCTGATAAACTCACACTCCCTATGGGTCCGCCCGGGGTGAGCCAAAAACCCTCTGAACTTCAGGCCTGCTCTCAAAACAGAGGGTGGCGTGTGACGTCATCGATACTGGTCCTAGCCGCTCCCTGCCGGAGTTCATATGCTTGCACGTGTTTACCCCGTCTTGTCTGGCGCGACAGTTGCCAGTTCTTGGGGTGACGTTCGAGTTAGCTGCAACGTTCCACTATGTGCGAGTGTTTTACCTGTTTCCATTGGCAACATACCACATCGCTGCAGTGCTGCCGATCGCAATGGGAGTTACGAGCACAATCCGCGAGTTCATGTACCTGGTTAAAAAAAAAAAGGCGACAGTTATGGTTGCGTGAAACTCCTCTAGTCATTTCCTACTTTGTCACCGTATTTCGGCGTCTAAAAATATGGTGTACAAAACAGTAATTTGCTGAAATACACGGAAGCCTGTTCAGATTAAATAAGTATCTGTATTAGCAGTTTGGCACTGCATAATGGCGATGAACTGAACACAGCCACAAAACTGAATGACTGAAATATAAACAACAGGTATGTAACATACTATTAGCTTCGATTAATTTTTATAGCACTGACGAGTGAATAAGGCCGAACGTCGAAAAAAGGTGTCGCACATTAAGCTACATGCCAACTCTGAAGTCCTTTTTGTTAATATCTGTGTACAAGGGGCAGAAAACTAACGCAGGTAAAGATAAGTAGTTATGCCTACTAGGTTTACGTCCTATTGCGTGGAAGATGTCGGAAGCTGATAACTTACGTAAACAGAATATCATTATGTGTGCGAACGTATTACATTTTAGTAAGATACGATTTCGAATCATGAAGAGGTTTACATTTAAGGGTGCGTTTGTAAAATAGTTTCAGAACGTGTTATATATATATAATTATTATTAGTGCATGACAATGCGTACATAGTTAAATCATTATTAAAACAGCCTAAGACTGCTAAAACCAAAATACCGGTAGGGACAATAACTAATTATTCAGTTCATAAGTAATCAAAGAAATTATAGTAGTCAACTTCGACGAAGTTACAATAATACATAAAACTGAAGATAATCGTGTTCAAACAAAACATTTTTCAAGTTTCTTACAAAATCGTGCTTCGTAGATACTTCTACTATTAACAAAAATTGTAAATCGATACCGTAGCAAGTCCGTTAAAATTATAATTTGAATATAGCGTGCAAACGATTATAGTAAACAAATTTACTGTAACATTTACTTACGTAGCATATTTTAGTTTTGTATGCATTTTTTAATGCAAAAATGTGTTTGATTTTGAAAATAGTGGTTTTTATTCCACAGGTCTTACATTTATGAGAGCATTTTATTCTAATATTTTCTGCACGTCAGGATAATTGATCATTAGCTACAGTTTAATATTTCATTCTTCAGTACATCAATTTTACTATTAGTGCAATGTTGCTAATTTTTCTGTTTTTGAATTAGCAATTCTTCCACATGATAATAGACATCTTTATTTTATTTTATATTAAATCATCATAAGAGTTACAGCCAGGTCCAAAGAAGGTAAACGATTTGTAGTTCAAATCTGACTTTTTGTTGTGTCTGTATTTCGGGGAGAGGGGGGGGGGGGGGGGTTGAAATCATTGCTCATTTTAGACGAAAATGATTCTAACTTTTAATTACAGTTAGATAAACTGAATTAAGCTATCATTTTCAGACGTAATAAATTTTTCAATAGCAGGGCCAGTAGTAAAAACAAACGGTTAAAAAATAAGTCACTTTTAATACCTGCATTTTACTTATATATCTAAGTTTTGTTTACAACTTTTAACCAGAAATGTTAACACAATACTAAGACAAGAAGTTATCAATATAACTAATGAGCTTACTTTCCTTTACATGGACGCAAATCATTTTGATGAAGTTCTTAAAGGGTTAGATTGTAGGTACGTCTTGACCTTTCGTTGATAGCGATATCGTTAGAGATGCAACCAGAAACAAATGCAATAGTAATGAGACAATTATAGATACACACGTGCCTTATCTGGGAATCGAACACAGAACTTCTCACACAGTAAGCTGTGCGCGCAGTCGACGTCATCACAGAGGTAGGATTCGGAACATCAACTTCGCTTGAAATCAGTCTAAAGTTTTGGTAGCCTAGGATTATTAATTTCAAATATTTACGGGGACATCATTTTGAAAACAAATGCGTGAGTCACTTAAACCATGTAAGTTTTCATGGCCTGCCGTAACACCACTTGTGAGAAGAATTTGGTGCAACTAGCTTGACCGCTTCCAGAAATATGGCATAAAAGATTCCGTTTCTCATTTTGCGCTATCATACATAATATCCAAAAATCAGGCTCTGTATAGGCATGTCTGATGTTTCTAATAGATACTGAAATTTTACAAATTATTTAAGAGAAATTACTAACTTATCTAAATAATTTATATTGCACCATTTTGAAAGAAAAATATTACCAACTTTAATTATGTAAGCTTACAGGCCCACTGTAGTTCTACTAGTGCGAAAAATGTGGTGGGAATTAGATGGTTGGTTCCCGAGATATCTCAGAAATTATTCATTTTAACATCAGGCACTTTATTAATGAAATGCGGCTAAAGATGATTTCTATGAGCATACTTGATGCTTCTAATGGGTACTCTCAGTAGGCGTATACAAAATTTAAATGGAATGGGTGAAATTGTTTAATAGAAATTATCAGCTTACCCTAAATTATTTATATTGCAGCCATACTTTAAATCAAACCGGAGACGCTTTAAACATGGCCTACTGTAGCACTACTATTGTGAAAAGTTAGGTGGAGTCTGTTGATTTGTCACGGACATATGACAAAAAAGCTAAATTTTCCCATTTTCATTGCTGGAGAACAAAACGGAGATTTATTGACACATTATATGTTCATCATAAATACTGTAACATATTAAATCGGTTGAAATTTCTTTGACATGTATTATACTAATATATTTACATTTCTGTGACTTCGAAAATATATGACTACCTCCTTAAGACATATAAATTATGATGGACTACAAAAGTATAACTTTTCGCCAGAATTTAGTGGGTATCAGTAAATAGTTTCCCGAGATAGGGCACGAAAACTGAATTTTTCATATAGTGCTATCTTCCAAAATGGCGGACAAGTTAATCGCTCGTTTTATGCTTGCATAAATGCTGTCAGCATACAAAGTTAGGTTAAAACTGGATACATTTTTTCGTAGATAGAGCATGTTATGCTAAAATGTTTACAAGGGCGCTATTCTGAAAATAAGCGCCTGATCTTGAAACACGGCCAATAATTTGATATGGCTTCCCAAAGTATTACTTGTTTGCCACATTTGGAAGGAATTGGGAGATTGTTTCCCGCAATAGGAGTAAACTTTACTTATTCGTGCGGTTCTATCTTAAAAAATAGAGGACAAAACACACTCTAGGTAGACAAATTTTATTATTGCAATAGATACTTACTGATAGCATACGAAGTTCATATAGACGCCATTTTAAAAATAAGTGCCTTACATATTTAAATTGCTTATTTGAACATAGTCTATAATAGAATTACTTATATGCCAAATTTGGTAGGAATCGGTTGTATAATTACCGAGATATAACAAAAGCTTTATTTTTAATGTTGCGCTATCTTCCAAGATGGCCTGTCAATATCCCCGAAACAATACAGTCACCTTAATTACAAAATCGCCTTCATTTTTAAGATAAGCACCCGTCGTGATTGAAAATTATAGGCCTAAGTATGATGTCCTTACTAATTACTTTATGCGGACCTGATTGGTTAAAATCGATTGTCAGGTTTAAAGTTATTAGGGGGGGGGGGGGGGACATGCATCCCAGAAAGACAACCACGTGATTTCTTAAGGGTATCTTTCCTTCAGAGAGTAGACTGAAAATATGCCAGGAGATTACTTGCCTTTGATAATAGTATCGAATTTATAGTATTTTATTTGGCATGTTATGATTAATTTGTCAGTTTTTATTCCTACTCCAAATTCCAGCCAGAAAAAATCAGCTAGGCTATTTGCAAGCGAATAACCAGAAGATTTTTGAGTCTATATATTTATGGATGTGTATGTTCGAATACGTATTTAAATGTGCGAATGTGTACGCATTATGTATATTTTAATCAATATATGCCAGTATGTATATGCATGTGTAAATCATTTATATGTACTTGTGTGTATATACAAATGTGTATATGCGTACTTGTATGTATATTCATATGTGTATGTGTTCACTTATATGTACATTCATATGTGTATGTGTGCACTTGTATATATACTATGTGTGTACTTGTATACGTGTATGTATGTACTTGTACGTATATATAGATGTGATGTGTTTGTGTGTACTTGTATGTATATACATATGCGTATGTATTGACTTGTATGTATATACATATGCGTATGTATTGACTTGTATGTATATACATACACATTCACTCATTCTGTATGTTTATTACACTGTGTTGTCATGCAAACCTGTTATAATTAAATGAAATTAGCCAGGCACTAAATATGCAGAAGTTGCCATCATATAGTAGTTGGTTGTGTTGACATTCTTACAAATTGTAAACAAATTGGTGATTACTATTTGTTCGCTAAAGTTCTATGCAAGGTCTACACCGCCATTTGATTGACTTCCGATCCCCAGATCGCCATTATTCAGCTGGCATACGCACCAACCTAAGATGCAAGGGATTCCGGATTCGAATCCTAGTGAAGGCATGAATTGGCGTGTCGTTTATTTTCTTAAGAGTAACTTTTGTTTATTCTGTAAACCCTGCTTCCTGGCTCTGCCTCCCAATATAAAACGACGGCGTTGAAGCGTAACACTCGGATAAATTAATGGTTGACTCCACCCATTGGATTAATTGTTTATTAATTACGGTGATTGTAGTTTATTAGGATATGTCTATCGACATTTTCGTAGAGTGAGAGTTCATACTGAGTTGAGTCACTTCATTAGCCAAGCTTTATATTAAAAAAAAAGGAGTGACGTGAACTTTTCAAAATATTCACTCATTGAAAAATTGAATCCGCGTCGAACGATTGGTGTCTCTTAATTAATACGATAGAAAATAAATAATGACTGTAATAAATTCCGTGTAAAATAGTTTGGGCCATAAAATTAAATTATCATGTCCTAAATATAGTTAACAAAAAAATACTTACGGTTCATTGGAGAAATTAATTTTGTTTACTTTCGGCGGAATATTACCACGTTGAGCGTCCTCTCTAGTTGTCATACGGGTCTCGTTATAAACAGTTGTGCCTATCCCATTTAAAAACAAACTATGGAATATTTCAATGTGACTCTTATAGTTACACACCACCATCAAACGATGAAATTTTGTAAGCCATTAAGTTAAGCAAAAATAATATTCAACTTCGTACCAAAAACAATGAAAATGTTTCTCAGGTACTAATTTATATTCAAGTGACGTTTCAAACATGATTGTCAGCCTTAATTTACTCTCTAATCTAATCACGTTTCTATGATTTTAGTCTGACGAGAGGCAGTAACAAGAGATCACTAGATATAAAAAATCTGTAATTAGTGTATTCTTATGTCTATAAGTTATAATCGCTACATCTATTTAAATTTAACACAAAGTGCATTAGTAATTAGGTAGAAGGTAATTATGAAGTAAATCATAGAAATCCAAATATAAAATACAACGGGAAGTGACTGCAGCATTGTGTACTGTACACGTAGAACATCAGGAGATAGGACGACACCTGATGACGTCACGCGCTTTAAAGCAGGCCTGGAGTGAGCACGTGGCATTGAAATACTCGTGTTTTTTTGGATTAGTCAAGTAGTTCCGTAGTTGCAGCCAGAGAGGACAGGTCGAGGACTCCAGAGATAACTGAGTCTCCACGTCCTGGCGTGGACACCCGCCCCACTAGGCCGTGACGTCTGCGCAGAGAACATCCTCACCTTGGTTTATTCCAGTTTACGTAAAGTGCCAGGTCTATCAAGTCCAGAGATTCGGTACAAAGGGTTAAGTTTAGTTCAAGTCCGGCCGGTTGCTGTAATATTACTGTTACATCTGAGCCCGCCTCGTTGATTTACCTAAGGTTTTCAATGTGCGCCTCGAAACTGAAATTTTTAAGTATATTTTTGATACACATCTTTATTACAGATTCACTGAATGCTAGAACGAGTTTCTTTCATTTAGATTAACTTTCACTGAGAAATATTTTTTGCTAATTATTCTTATTGACGCTGGCCTCTCAAACATGGCTGATAGAGATAATGACGACCAGCTACTATCGCAATTCAGGTTCATCAAAACACTTTTCCTTTATAGCAGTCCTCTGTTCACATTCCCAGCAGTGACGAGAGTGGCCTCAACTAATGCTACTATGTTTAAAAACCAATCTTTATTGGGTGGAGGGTCATTTGAGACAAACTATATCGATTTTTTTTCCATGAAGCCATTGACTGGGAAACGAACAGACATTTCGTCACACAAACGTTTTGTGAACGAATCGCAGCGATACTCATGTGCAATGTGAAATTACCAACATCGGAGTAAAAAATACGGGCACCGCGTGATATTCTTTTGCAACTAGTGGCCTTGCCCATATTAGATGGGCTCTCCTCTGGTACTATTGTTTTTTCTTGTGCAGATGACCGGCCTGGTTCCTATCGTTGTGCCATTCTACCACATTACTGTCTACTACAGATCAAGTACCTTCTTTCATTTATCTTACATATTCTCGATAGGCATCCTGAATGTATTTAGGGCAGTGTTTATGCACGATTGCGAAAGGATCCAAAAAGCTACAGCGTCTCGTCGTACAAAACCAATTATGCAAATGAGAATGAAATTAAATCGCTAAAACTTAACACTGGGCAGATCCCTGTAATCTTCCTTAGTAACGTAGTTTAGGCACTCTGTTCTGATTGATTACCTAACATAGAACAAGCAATGGGGACCGTAACCCCAGATGGAATGAAAGAGCAACTTATAATACTTAACAAGCGGCGCTATATTTTACCCTCTAAATTCGATTCGCAGTGAAATTCAACTACTCTAATCAGTGAAAATGGCTCCGCTTAGAATCAGTGGAAAACCACTAATTGTTTCAGTGAAAAAATTTCACTGATTGAATAAGTGGCGAATTAAATATTACTTTTATTGAATGTAGGAAAATAATTACGTGAAATAAACATATTTGCAATAGTTTACAATTTATAATGTGCAATTCGCCATAATTCGAAAAATGATAAAAAAATTTCACAGGTGGCAGGGATAGAACACGCGCACCCTTGAACCCGCAGGCCACTGCTTTGCTAACTGAGCTACAAGGCCAAGTTAAATTTACGAGAGGAAAATATAGGTTTTATTATTCCGCTGCGAAATCGTGTGGTTTGAAATTGTATGCTCATACTCTTCGTGTTTGGTTCGATTAGTACCGTTAGGATTGTTAAAACGAATAGCATGTATGAGAGCACTCTCTTTGCCACATTAAATGCGGATTAAACCTTCAAACAAAGCACTGTGTCGGTTACATGGAATCGAAATGTTCATATTACCCCGTAAAATCGCATTTTGAAAGACGAAACACATTTTAGAAAGTATTTTGTAACAGTTTTATTCGTTGTTACTTCACTTTGATACACGTTGTTTAACGGCCATTTTTAAACGATGCTCGACGGCCATTTTTGCACGCATTTTCACTGATACAACAGTCAAAAATAATTAGAGACGGAGCAAGTTGCTCAGATGTTCACTGGTCCATCAGTAAAAAATTAAGCACTGAGAAAACAGTGGAAAAAATGACTGACGAATCAGTGGGAAATGTCACTGAATCAATTAGTAAAGGAAATATGGCATTTTTCACTGGTTCATCAGTTAAATTCACTGACGTGATTGTTGTATCAGTCCGATACGTTTGACTGATTACTACAGTGAAATTCTCACTGATTCAGATTTAGAGTGTTAGTCCTAATGCTAATACATGTATCCATTCAATAGTTATATCAATTACTATTCTCAGATTAATCTACCTTTCTCGTAACAACAATTCGAATGACCTTCCGCTAATTTGAATCTCTCTAAGTTCTTGCGTTTAACATTAATTAAGGACCTCGCCTAGCGTGACTATACCTTCCTGCGCCTATGTTGGATTCTCTCCTATCACTGTGAATCGACTCGCCGTCACACGAAACTGGAGTCGATCTGCTGGGCCCTCGTCTCGTCGTGGAGTCGACGTGAAGACCTTCTTCTGACGTCGACTCTGGACGCCCTGATGCAGCTCGTGGACGATACTCTCGACATTAAATAAGGGGGGGGGGGGAGGTGCGTCACACGCGCGGCCTCTTATATACTCTAGCTATTCTTGGCATGGATTCTTCTTGCCACCCTGTTGTCGTAACAAGTGTGGCCCCTGCTATGGCGCCTTGCCGCGCCGTGGAGTTCCTCCAGCGTAGCTCACCTAACTTCCCAGCTGAACCCACAACTCCTTGCGCTTCTTCATAGATTGTACATTAAGGGATCCGGAGTCGATATGAATCCTCAGAGCCTCTACAACCTCTTTCGTACTCATTCTCAAGGTGACTCTGGAACCCTGATCCATTAGTACTACGTGTTTGACCAGTCTTTACCATTGAGGAGCGAGCGCGCTGGTGTCAGGTGCGTAGGACGGGAACATGGGACGGCAAGTACACTCCGTGCACGTGTGTAATAGACTAGGAGTCTAATGAACACAACACATGCTGTTCTGCCTTAGTTCCTGCACCCTCGTCAATGTGTATGAACCCATGTTTCGTCCGTATACACTACAGGTTTCTTAGGTCCATGTGCATTTGCCGCAGTGCACTTAGATAGGCTGCACGCCGTGCGACAATATCACTTTGCTCCGTTCACATGTGTCTAACATGTTTACATTTTGTAAATTAAATCGCATGCATTTAATAACACTCCAAAATGTACCCTACTTACCGAAAAACGCACTTCATAATATTCCAAGAACGTTCAGCCACGACACTTTGATCGAATTCGTCATTTTCGGTCTTCTTTTGCCGTGGATGACGTTTACCTGGGGTGTAAATGGCAGTTACGTCATTGTCTCATCTCTGGCACACTGTCTAGCAATGTTACGCACTGTTTTTTCACCTACATATACTGCTTTGACCGCCCTTTCTACTGCTTTGTCTAACGGGATAATGAGGCCTCGTTTCTTTTCTCCTTCACAAAATTGTAAAACATTGTAAATATTCTTTCTACTTCGTGACCGGTTCACTTCCCATCATCCTTTCTGTACGTAGGCCTCGATTACTTGTCAACTGACATTTCGTTCTGTTTAAGTAACGATAACTTTCATAACAACACTTACTTTAAAGATGAAATAACAGCAGCGATCAATGCTCACGGCGATCTTTCTAGACACACACAACACTCCGGTACAACGAGCGCGGCTCACAGGTGCCCGTGTGTAGTGCTGCAGACTGTACACTGCTGTATGCAGGACGCGATTGCGTCATACTAACACTGTAGTTCCCCCTACTGCCACCGGTAATTACTTATCAGACAGGCAGTACAAACCAAACGTGTTGTAAGAGTCAAGTGGAGTTAAAAAAAAACGCTTATAGGCTGTTCACGGTAAAGTGAGCACTTTGTAATGCCCTCGTTAGTTTACCTTTCAGCCATTTAATATCATTGAACTACCTTTTTAAATAAATATAGCAAAAGTAGTCAACGTAATGTGTACATTCCACCGCACTCGGAAGTTAACATCTAAGGATAATATAAAATATATCTATTTACTTCTATTCCGAATTCGAGGGCTTTCAAAAGTGCTCACTTTGCCGTGAACAGTTCTATGCCCCGTGTCTCTCTGCATTTGCAATAAGGTTAAATGGGGTTAAATTACTGAACACCACAAAAAATTAATCTAGAAAATATACACGTCGTTCCGACGAGATAATTAAACCATGTACGTAGAATTTCCGACGCGGAAAAAAAAAAAACAGTTTCCACCCCAACCTGAGGTGAAATTTCAGCACCGATAAACATGGACAAAAACGAAAGGGGAAATTTTCCGCTCCTCTCGGAAAGGAACAGGAATCCACATAACACTGAAACAGTTCCGTTCGGGAACGTTTCACGCCGGCGAGTTAATTAGCTCATTATTTCTGCTCGAACGCCGAGTCAGCGCCGGGCTGGGGCGTGTGCGGCCCAGGTGGAGGAATTTTCCTGCGCGCGGTCGTAAAACTCGCGGAAATGAATTGCCTCTGCGGTCCCTCGATTGCTCCGCCCCCCCCCTTTTTTTTCCCCTTCATAAATAACCACGCTTCTAGACGATAACTGAGGGCTAAACCCGCGACGTGTTAAATGGCGGAGAGGAGAAGTCCCCTTGCTTTCACACCCGTGAATTTCGCCCGGTGTTACATTCCGAGAAGGGAAATACACGCCAGAGAGGAGAGAGAGGAGAGAGAGAGAGAGAGAGAGAGAGAGAGAGAGAGAGAAGATTAATCCCGATTGGAAGAGTTTGATATTTGACTGGGAACCGGCATAAAGTTTACGCCCATATTTGAGGGGAATCCGGATAAAAAAAAATTTAGCCCAAAATCACGTCTGGCCATGCGCACTTCCAAAACTGATGCAATCCTGGGCAGCTGAGTTTCAAGTATTTTACACTCGGTTAAAGCCACTGGATCAAACAAGAATTGCAACTTTGTACTCTCCTTTTTCTTATGAAAACGGCGCAGTAAACCTCAAAAATACTGATTTTAACAATTTTCACTCTAACTTTTCTCTCTTTGACTATATTTAATAGGACAAAAATACAAAAGTAGCTGTACATAATAATTTTTTTTTCTATTGGAAAAGAAAGACATATTTACAGAACATTTATTTACCAAGATACGCTTGAACGCTGATTTTACAGACAATATTTTACTAGGAAGTTTCCTTAATAGCGAAAATCGTCTTTCTATTTACAAATTCAATTAGTTGGAAATTAACTAACAAATCGGTTTTTTACGAACAGGGGCGCTATTGCATTAAGAATTGGCTACATCTATTTTGCAGAATAAAATTTACATTTTATGAGTTTTTTTAAATATATTTGCGCAGATTAATTTTTGTTTTTTCTGCTTGTTTTAAATGTTGAGAACTTATTAATAATACCTATATAGTCCGATATTTTTAACAAACAGATAACACACAATTAAAATTACTTCACAAAATATTAAACAAACCTTAAAATGTAAATTTTATATAATCGTACATTGCGAGTAATTACTGTGAATCCATAACTATGACGCAAAAAACGAATAAGTTCTGCACAAGGAGTGAATCCGAAACTTAAATGCAAATGCAACACATCGTTTTTGTAAGAAAAAAACCGTTATCACTTTTTAGGTAAATAATAATTGTCTTCATTATATTCATTTACCAACGTTCTCCATGTAGGCCGAAATATATTGTTTGTTAAACCATTACTTCCGAAATTATAACCAGTTAAATTAAGCAGTAACAGTCAGGTGCGTGGGCAGCGATTATTTCATTCTTGCCTCACCGCCTCTACGCACGAGTACACATCGTTTAGCCTAAAATTTTTCAGCCTAAAATTAGGCTGAAAAATTTTAGGCTGAGTGGTTTTAGGCTGAGTGATTTCAGCCTAAGTGATTTTAGGCTGAGTGGTGTTAGATGAGGTGATTTTAGGCTGAGTAATTTTGGGTTGAGTGGTGTTAGTCTGAGGTAATTTTAGGCTGAGTGATTTTTTTTGCTGAGGCTAAGTGATTTTTTGCTGTGCGATTTAAGCTGAGCGAAACTAGGCTGACAGACGGTTTCCTCTACGCACAACGTGCTCAACTGCTCCGTTGGCGACTCGCCTGTACGTGACTTTAAGCGGTCACCTTCTTTATGGCACACTATTAAATATAAAAATAACTAAAATTTCTCTACAGATAATTTGTCAGTTAAAACTTATTTTGAAAATACCCTATTGAGCCATTTTCACGCCCAAAAACACAATCATTGATGTTTAAATAAACATTTTGAAACATGTCTTTGGCACAAAATGTTTCTTGAATGCTTTTCTCTTTTAGACACCGCTACAAAATATCCAAAGTGACGCCCAAAATTGTGTAACATAATTCTATCACTGGGTTTTACGGTAGATGACAATAAATCTTCTTGCCAGGAAGCTGATTCAAGGGATTCATGCGGAATATTATCATGACTTTAATGCATAATTGAAAACGATATTTCCTTAACGCTAACCCTGCAGACAATAAGGAAAACATTATTTAACTAATATTTTATAGTTAGGTAAAATTAAAACACAATCCTACTGACCGAGAGGAGTTGTGTTCGAAACCTAACAATGGACATGCGCGTAGGAGAATGATGTGTGTGTGTCTATATATATATATATATATATATATATATATATATATATATAAAGTTAATGTCGATGTGTATAGGCCATACCTCCTGTCCTGTCAGGTATATGAAATTAGACAAAGAAAACAGGTAATCTGTAAAAATTAAGTAATTAAAAACTTTGCAATTTGCTTACTAGTTCTTCCAAAACATTTAAACAATTATTATTTTTAAATTTGTATTCACTTGTATGAAAAAAATACATACCTACGTTTTAATTGTGAAACATTGTGCTACGAAAAAAAAATAAAACATTGAATGTTACGTTTCTGGCTGATATTTGTCTATGTTTTCGGAAATAATATTCTACTTATATGAGTGATCCTCAAAAACGCCGTTAAGCAAGGACTTTAAAACAGACGAAAGTTGATATTTAGTAATTACGCATGCAACTGCAAGACTTAATAGTAACACATTAAAACTTTCCGAATACGAATGAGTACAAGAACTCTCCCCCCCCCCCCCCCTTTTCCACAATGAAAAATGTCTTCCCCTGAGAGGGGGAGAAAATCCTAACGCTAAGGAGAATTATGTTGGGGGGAGAACGAGTTGTTGAAAGGTGAAGTGGTGTAAAACAAATGACGAGCGCGCTGTTTGCGTTTATCTGTGCCAGGCGGGCGACGACGCCTGAGATAAAGCCGCTATGCGCCCCACCACCCATCACGCTGACAGCACGGCTAGATGGATCGGCGCGCCTAATTCACGTCAGCTCTGCCGTTAAGGACAGCGTGTTCTACATCTCCCTCGCCAATACATACCTCTTCCCCCCTGCCACCTCCCAACGTACACCCGGCTATCGTCATCTCGCAGTCACTTTGTGCCACACCGCCTGTCCGCGGCCTGTATCAGTATATATACACATACATTTTTTTTTTGACAAATGGATTATTGGGCCCACACGGAATGCTTTCAGCAACACGCTCCAACCTCTCTCAGTAAAAAGCTTCTGTCATGTAAGCTTCAACTCGGTTGTCTAGAGCTATGCAGAGATGGGATTTGCAAAACTGGTAATGTTGTGTAGATGTAAAACTGTGAACTTAAATTGTTTTGTCAATCAGGTTTGAAGTAAGTCACTTCCCGTAACCAACAGGCACTGTATGTGTGTTATGTTGAAATGTGTTATGCATCAGTAGTAGGGGCTGGCCGGTCCTACAAGACTTTTGATTAATAGGATTAACCCTTTGATATCAAATTGATTTAAATGGGTAAACCTTAATGCGAACAACAATTTTTAATATAATTATAATCCGTTAATTTTTGGATTAATCCTTAATCCGATCGATTAAAAAAACGTATTTTCATCGGACAAAATGGTATATAACTTTGAAGGGATTGATCCAATTAATTTAATTGAATAAATCAATCAAAAATAGTTGTGTGATAAGTGTATGGTTATACTTTCTTTTTTCTTTATTTTTGGGTGGGGAGCAGCTGTGGTACGTCCTCACACTTGGAGCTCTGGCACTCGATGAGGTGTGGCATGTTGGGGACATGGTATAAATCTGTGCTGAGTTTTGTGCAAGAGTGGCATAAGTGTTATTTTTTTAGGGTTTGGAGTAGCATATTACTTGTAGATGGTGTTGGGAGAAAGGCGACTTTGAAAGATACTATTATTCCGAATGAATAATGACTGACTTAATACACGAGAGAAATTTCGGAGTGATTAAACGAAATATATTTCAAACGAGTTCTACGCATTAACAAGTAACATGAGAGAGAATTTTAAGTATGTGAATAACCTGGTGTTGACAAGTGCAAACTCACTAAACAATCACAACTGCGTGAGTATGCTATAAGAAATGAATTAACTAAGCAAAAATGTCCCTATAAATTAAACAGCAGTCTTCCTAAACACATTAACAAGGGATTTGAAAACACATACAAATTACACATACCTTACAAGATTTTAAAACACATCTGTCTGCCTGTGAGACTGGTGAGGAACTTTAGAAATGGAATCCACACCTTTAAAAAACTAATATTTTAACACGTGTAAAAAAGAAAATATTTAATATACGTCCATTTGCTCAGATGGTCGCTGTAGCACTGACTTGGGTATACCATTTATGTTGGCTTATAAGCTAAACAATGTATTGAGAGAAAACAGAACCTGTGTGTGCGTCGGCCTATGATTATGGACTGCGGTGAAAACTCGGAATTGAACGAAATACACAACAAATGTTTCCAAATAATTTTAAAGGCTAACAAACACAAGTACATAACAATCAGTAAAAGAATTATGGAACCCAGATATCCTATTTTTTTTACAAATAAATGAAATCGCACGAGGAGCTTCACAAAACATACATTCTATGTGGAGTCTGATGTATGAATGAGTTGAACTTATGTCGAGGGCCTGACTATAGATGTGAAGCACAGATTATAGGCAACTGAGTTGAAATTTACGACAAAGATCTGAATATGACTGGCTAAATGAATTACAGAACCTATTTCCCTACCAAGCTACTATTAACGACTTGATTACACTATGTCCTACAACAGACAACAAAACAATAATTTTTTAAAAAACTTAAAGTTTCAGTATTGTTAGAATTTCACTTTCAACACGAATTTCCATTGAAGATATGGAGAATCGGAGTGTGTAATCCTGCAACACTTCATAAAATGTGCTATATATTATAATTAATTTGCAAACTTGGTCGAAAAAAAATTACTTAACATAACAGATGTACTACAAATTATTCCGTTAAGTCTGTGAAATTCACCGTACTAGTTACCGAAATGATAGTTGAAAATGCTAAGAAGTTTCATCGACTAAGCTCAGAAACGAGGTTTATTTGATAAAAGCTCTATATCGGCTTATCACGAGAATTTATTTTTTCCGATAAATTAAAAGTTATAAAAATGGTTTATATTAAATCATATATATATTATATAGTTTAACGAGAATCGTGGCTAGCACTCACATGTATGATATGCCTACACTCTCCAAAGCTTGCTGGCCAACACCGCAAATTGGGGACCTCACTACCCCTTGGTCGTGGCACAAAGCCCCGCCAACCGTCGGTCCAGTGTCACATCTATCCAAGACACCGGACAGCTAGAACTGTGCACATTGGTCCTGTCTACAGCTGCCCTCCCCTATCCTCTTCAACCCAGTATGCATCTTTGTGTGAAAAGAGAGATTCCATCCAAGGTCACACATCCCTCCAGCCCAAAGCAGGATTTCGTCTGAAACAAGAGTTCTTCTCCATGCCATTCATCCCCACTATCGATCCAATGCTGCAAAAACCTCTCTAGCCCCAAACACCCCTCCCCCTACACCAGCTCAGAGTGTGTTTTCTGTTGGCTGGAGGACTGCTCTATCCAAGGTCAAGCCCCCCCTTTTATTGATCCAAAATGCGATTCGCGAAACCTGTCCATGGATATGCACCCCAACCCCCTCCCCCTACATCAACCCACAGTGTGTTTTCTGTTGGCTGGAGGACTGTCCTTTCCAAGGCCACATACCCCCACCCCCTCCCTTCACCACCAGCCCAGAGTGTGTGTTTTCCGAGACGATAGCTACCTCAGCCAGGAATGGAGGGTTTCCTCAAGGCCAAAGCGAGTCTTTTATGTATCACATTGAGAAGGCTCCATCCCTCAGGCCAGAAGACTTTGAACTGATCTTGTCTATTTCTCCTCCGCCCTCTTCCCTACAAACTGCTGTTTTTGCTTGAACACTGAACCGATGACAAAAATTGTTTCTTAACCCAAAGCCAGGGCATGGTGTATTCCCAGCGAAATAAAATTTCACAACTCCTGCCGATGTAATTTACATCCCTGAATATAAGTGTTGCCCAATATTGTAATCCCCACAAGATAATCTCCAGACTTAACATTCCAACAATAACTTTATATTTTAATCCTGTAAGCATTATTCCATTTCCAGCAAACTTTATACTCTTTCCCAGCAAACTTATTAATTTCCAACTGAGCCAAGATTAATTTCATACCAACACGAATACAAGATATATCCTCACCCTCTAAATTGATTTAAGTAATGAAAAACATTCATCTTTCTATTTAAGGAATACACGAGATAAACTTAGAACACCAATATTTTTCAAATGTGCATCTTTCAATTTAAGCAATACACAAATAAATGTTTTTTTTTACCATTGAAAACTTATGTTAAATTAACTCACTGTAAAACCAAATGTCTTTAAATTCAGGGGAATAGTAAACATATCCAATCTGTTTTAAATATTTGTGCAT
Source organism: Dryococelus australis (assembly GCA_029891345.1). Classification (NCBI taxonomy): domain Eukaryota; kingdom Metazoa; phylum Arthropoda; class Insecta; order Phasmatodea; family Phasmatidae; genus Dryococelus; species Dryococelus australis. Next base: position 98,953,283 of record CM056994.1, read on the forward strand.
ATTTTTACCTGTAGATTTCTCCCTAAGTTTCCCAGCCTAGAATTTTAACAGTACATCACATAAAAAATATAATATAATAATCTTGTAGAAGTTCAATATTATATGTTAACTAATAATTTGTTCCATATTTATTACAAACAAATAATTTGTGTATTTAAATAAGCAGCATGCTCGCATGGTTTTCAACAGCACAAAGTGTTTATAAAAAATACCAAGGACAACAGTAGGGACAGTTAGCGGATGGTCAGGAATTGAGTGAGTGAGGGAGTGAGCGTAACTTAGGTATCAAGAGCTGAAGAAGGTGATGTGTACACGGAGTCAGAGCAACCTACTATGCAGAAAAAATTTAAACAAGGCATGCAGGTAGGAAATTGGGCCATATGTGGATTAGAGGATGAAAAATGGTTAAGTAAACTGTCACTGTCTGAAGCAGGTGCCACCATCAAGACAAGCTCCCCTTCCCTGACCATTCCAACAGCCACTCTTCCCCTGCTAGCACTCATCATGTAGACCCTACAGTCGTCTGCGTGCATGCAAGACAGCAGGCAGAAAGAGTCGTTACTTTCCCTCCAACCCTGCCTCTCCAATAATGTCTCTCTGCGGAGTGAATTACTGTTGCCCAAAGCTCTACCAACTAAACAATTCACCATAGCCTACGGCCTTCCTTCCCTATCTTTCACAACTTTTGTGTTCGGATCAAGAAAACTTTGTTTACATTATTGAAATTTAAACTTAAATTAATGCATTGCATTTTAAGCCCAGTCTTGAATAACAAAAACTTTCCAACTTGAATGTGCTATTTAAAAAATAATGTGAATTACTCGACACCATCAAACATGTTTACACCTTCAAAAATAAGTTCTAGGGTACACCATAAAAATTATGAATTTTACACCATAAAAAAGGTTTACACTGTCAAAACGTTTAATAATGATTGTTATGTAAATGTTTTAGTGAGGGAGCAACACACTAGACTAACAAAATACACTCACATACTAAAATTAATTAAATTAATCTGAAGAATTCTGGGAAATATTAACATATTTCCTAGAACTATAGCATTAAAACACAAAATCCCATGGAAATCTAGCCTGAGAAATGAATTCTGAGAAACATTGTCCAAGATCCAAGAAATGTATCACACTTCAAATACATTCTAAATAACATAACATAATCATATCCCAAATGCCTTTAGGTTGTAAAATTCCGCAAAAATATAATTCAATTCCATGAAATTACAACAAAAAATTAAACAAAAATAATAAATCATTCCCTAAATGTCTTCCAGCTGTAAAATTCCATGGAATTTTATCCTAATTCCAAGAAGTGAAATACTAAAAGCAAATAAAGAACACAAGAAACAAATACGAACTTGAATTACAAATCAAACACAATTATTTAACACCTAAACACTATGAATTCAATTACAAATCAAAGACACTCAATTAAATCAATCAATCTCAAATAACAAATGAACTCTAAATAAAACACCAACAACTCACCCACACTGTCTTACAAATAAGAATATATCACAAATATCAATTGAATTATTTATAAAATGTTATGGATTACCACGTAAATGTGATTGACATCGCAATTAAAATGAATGAAACTCAAATTGCATAATAAATAAAAGGAAATGAATGCAGTAGATTATCGCATAAATGCTAATGCAATGAAACAATAGTCCAATCAAGAAGTAGATTGATTGCACATTAATTGCACATCCAAACCCCATCCAGAGGTTTATGAAATAAAATATGACATCAAATATGATTTAAAATATTTAATTTACTATCATAATTTTACAACCACTACATCACAATCTTTTAATATCGTCATTTTTAACCCACTAGTCATGGGCTTTTGAGAAACCCCTCCATCGAACCTAGGACATATCTTTTTTCCTTTTAATGATTTTATCAATCAAATATTCATTTCGAGAAGTACCTTTTTTCAGTTTATGTTCGTAAAACAGCCTTTTATGAGCTCTCCATCATAGGTTTCTATGTAATACACTCTTGGATGTGTTTGTCTAATTGCAATAATTTTAAATATTTCATAAGGCCAATTAACTGTAAATTTTCTCTCTAAGACTCCTTTCTGCTTCATGTGTATATATTGGACAACTTTGAACTTTTGTTTTTTCTCATTGATTACTTTAACTTTATTATAAAAGGTTTTCATTAAACAGTGGTCCGTAACCTTTTTGGGTGGCATCTCGATAGTTCTATTATTCATGGAATTATAAAATTTAACTCTTACAAAAAAAAAATCAAAGCATTTGTAAATCCCTTTCGATGTGAAAAGTTTTATATTAACTGATTAATCAATTTTGTATCATTCCACAATACTAGCTTTAAGATCTGAATATGTTGCAAAGTGATTAACACCATAATAAGTCAGTTTCTCGAACTAAACATTTAAAAAAATTTGGATCCTCTGTCAGTTTGGAGTGAATTTGGCTCTCTGTCTCTCTTTCAAAATGATCTTCATTGCATCGCTAACATTTTTCCTAGCTTTGTTTTACAAAGGTATAGCCCAACCATATTTCGAATAAATAACTATTATGGTTAAAATATACTTGTATCCTTTATTGTATTTGGAAAGCATTGTCATTTAACACAAATACACTTGAAAATGATAATTTAAAGATGTGTTTTAACTCCTCTTCTGGGATATCTTGCTCTTGAATAGCAGAAACAATTTTGTACGATGAACAAGTTCTTTATATTTCTGCAAATCGGTGTCGGAATATCCATTTGGAGAGTTTTTAAACAATAATTCAAACAATCCTTGACTCACATCAGTTACATAATCAAATATTTTAATTTTATTGTCTGGCAAAAATTTAATTACTGAATCTCCAAGCAACCATATGTTTCCATTTCGATAAACAACAAATGTCGTATCGCACAGAGGTGAAGAATGTTGTAAACATAAATAATGATGTGTAAATTGAGAAAGAGTTTTGCTTTTCCTTTGTTAAAGTTTCTTCTTCCAATTAAATTTCCAATGGGGTTTCATTAGACAAATTCAACACAGAATGCAATGTATATATTCTACCTGTAACAGATTATAATATTTCTTCATTTAAAACATCCTGTTCATATGAGCTCGTTTGGTTTGTAAATATTTCTCCTTCACAGCAGATATAACGTTATGTAATTCCGAAGCAGAAGCAAGCATGTTTAATTATATTGCATTAAATTTAAACTATTTATATATGAATTATGTTGTTGCTTCTCTAACTGTTGCAGTAGGTCGAATAGTTTGCCCTTTTTCAAACTTATCGGCTTTACTTAAAACAACAACTAATTTTGCTACAGTATTAACTCTCAAATCATTAATAAAACTATTTATTCATTTTTCCAAATCATTATTTAGTTTTCTCAAATCTGTTTATATAACTAAACCAAAATTTCTTTCAATCAATAATCACTTATATATTTTGTTATTTTTTTCATTCATTTTTCAAGTAGTTTTGTAATAGCAGGGCTTACTACTTTATTAATCACATCTCTTAAATTATTTTACATTTCTGCAAGTTATGTTGTAAAACTTATACTTGTCATATCTTTCAAGTCCTTACTAAATTCATTTAAATGTTCTTCTATTCTAAATGTATACTCTGCAAATCATTCTGAATTTTGGTTAAAAAGTTTGCAATTACACTAGTGCTTTTATAAACATTATCATTCAAATCAACTAATTTTTTAAATCTCACTTGAGTATTGTATGATTGTATTTTAAATATGTTTAGCATAATGATGTTTAATTCTGTCACATAACATTTATTTAACTCATCAGTATCTTTCACAGCCATACCCCCATTATGTAATATATGTCTGTTAAAATAACAATCCACATTTCGATTTTTGGTTACACAGCTATTGTAATGATTATGTTTATATGGCTATGTCCAAACTTTTAAATACTCATAGTTCTTTGCCTTGAAGTAAAAAACTTTCAAAACCATACCTATATCTGCCTTTATATAGGGGAAGCGATGGTATAATCACTGAAAACTGTTTTTGTTTTTCCAACAGTAAGAACACATTTATTTAAATTTTGTAATTGTTATATATCTTGAAACATGATCATTGTAAATATGTTGTAGATTCATATTGTCCATTTTAAACACAGTTATCATATTTGCATTATTGTGCAAATTATATTTTGGAATACGTGAATACATTTGTGATATATAAAAAACAATCAATGTTTGAATATCGACCAAAACTAAACTATTGCTGTATTTTACCCTGCGGTTCGCACCAAAAATCGTCAAAAATAAATATGGAATTGGGTAAAGCTTTATTCGGAGGCTCTCTATCTTCTTTAATTGTAAATGGGGACTATCACATTCCTTCAATTAATTACAAAATGGTCGCTGATTGTTGATATTTCTCTTGTTTTATTTAGAAAACACATACATGGTTTCAAATTTAAGTCTATTTGAATGTTCCAACAGCAACATAATAGCACAAGTTTTTCCACATGAAGAAGGACAGCTTATTATACATAGTATAAATGGAGGTGAAATAGCGCCATGTTTCTGCTCAATTATGATTTCTTTCGTATTTACAATTACCAGCAGATGTAAATTTTGTTTTATAACCTTCATTTCTACACAATTAGACAGTATAACATAATGTATAGTAATGCAACATAACATAATATAACACAACATATCATAATGTAACATAACATAATATAACCTAATGTATCGTAATGTAACATAATGTAATGAAACATATTCTATTGTAATGTAATTTATCATACCATATAGTATTGTAACATAATGTACTAACATAACATACTACCATATAGTACTATCATAAAAACTATAAATGCAAGTCTATATATAGGTTTACATTCAGTTGAAAATAATGGCTCGTACTAAATGTATCAAAAAAGGAAGCTGTGTATTGAATACATTGATAAATAAATTACCATTTGAATTGCATTTACCAAAATACAATTATTGCAGACCAGGTAGTAAACATGCCAAAGGTCTGGTGCAGAACAATCAAGGAATAAACTCTCTGGATAGTGCATGTAAAGAACACAATATAGTTTATGATCGAATAAAATATTTGACAGAAATACATACAGTGGATACAATTCTAGCCAATAAAGCAGCAAATATAAGGAAGAATCAATTTACATCGACAGGTGAAAAGCAAGGTGCCTTGGTCATTGACGAAGACATACTCGCAAAGGTTAAAAAAGGCATGGATTAAAAATGTAAAATCAACAAAAAACAAAGAAAAGAGGAAGCATTCCATCCTATTTCCAGCATTAACAGCACATGGATCAATCCTCAGAGGAGTTTCGGCAATTAGTAGAGCAGTTAAATCAAAAGGTGAAAGAATGTATTTGAAACCCTATAAAGTTGCACAAGGACAAAACAACTCGAAACATGTAAAAAAATGCAGGAAGTCCTAAAAAGTCTTCCAAAATGTGCTGCAACAAACAAAGAAATTAATACATTTGTAAAGAAACTGGATGTTTTCTATTTCCCGGGTGTGTATAACAGAGACGATTTACCAAAGAAACCAAATCATAATGAATGTATAATTGTTAATTTAGATTCGAAACAAAATGAAGGAACACATTGGGTACCATTAATTCAAAATGTAAATCAATTGCAATACAACAATTTTGGTGATTTACATCCTACAATTGAAATACGCGATTATTTGTAAAAACACACAATTAAGATACAATTACCAAATACATCAATTGTGGTAATTTATGTTTACATTTTTTGACTCTAAATAGGATATATATGTAAGTGTAATTGTAAAAAATAACTGTAATATGTCAATTATGTTGATAATAAGTGGAAATTCGTTGAAATTGTGTGCAGTATATTTCCTTGTGTTGGAGTTAGATGGGGAATGGCAAATAAGTCCAGTAGAATTCATAACCTACAACAGCATACCAAACATTGATATGCGTAACCAATCATTTAAAGTTAACATTGGTGAACAAACCTACAAGATTGTGATACCAATCGGAGCTTACAAGTTGTATGACTTGGAAACATTCATTAAAGCGGCATTACCTGAATATATACATTTCCAATTATGTAGAAATCCAAATACATTAACTAGTGCAATGTATAGAAATGTCGATATTGATGTATAAGAGGACAATCCAATTGAAAATAAGTTGGGCTATGAATGGAGAGTATATCCAGCTAATCAATTGCACGATTCGTCAAAGCAGATTCATATATTGTTGGTAAATATGTCTTATATTTGGTAATATTAGAGTTAGTTCATATTTGAATGGGAAACCAACAAATACACTATATGAATACAAGGTTGTGGTGACTCCAGGACATAAAATAATAGAAAAACTGAATACATTGATATATCTTTTAGTAACAGTGAATTACATTTATAAAATAGTTGTTACAATTGTGTATCAGGATGGTAAACTGATTAATTTTAGAAACAAAGAAATTACAGTTTTTACATGTAAAAAAAGCTCTAAAAGTTGTTGCTTTCCACATGCATTACAATAAAAATGGGCATTGTGTATAACACCCAATAGGGACATAAAGTAGACAGTTCTTTTAAGAAATATCTCACTAAGGAACATATTTCGAAGAAAGGAAGTATAACAGGAAGTAAACGCCAACATAAAATGATCACTTCAAATAAGTTACCTATGAAGTTAACACGAGGCAAAAATTGTATTTAAAAGAATTAGGACATGCTCTTCATAGAAAGTGAAGACATACTTAATGTTGAAGAACCAATCAGTAATGAAAATGCCATCACCAATACAGAAATACATGTGTATGAACTATTCCGAGTAGGTCCATATACATTTCTATCGGAAATAATGATTGCTGTAGAAAATCATGATATTCACACATTTACCATCGAAATCATGTTTAAGGTTTAGAGGATCAATTAAAAAGACAGCTTATGCAACTAATACAGTAACTACTGGAATACTGAGAAACAAAATACTTCATTTAATTGATATAATTGCATATCTGCTCAATGGTGTTGTTATTGACCAAACACATGATGTTGGAATTACTTCCACAATAAAGAACTATCTCTCGGAAACTGTAAACAATATTTATAAAGGTCTTATGGCTGGGTGGAGCAATGCTAATAACTTTACACTACAAATAAACCCAGGGGGAAAATACAAAGTTGTTATACCATTAAGTATGGTACTTGGCATTGCTGGGGACTATATATATTAAATATTAAATGCTAAACAAGAATTAATTATTCTATTTGGAAATATGCATTTGAATGTCATATATGATACTGCTAATAATGAGTATGGTGTAACATTTGTATTACACACTATTGAATGCCTAATGCCACATATTGAAATTAACACTGGTGAACGTGTAGAGTTTTTAAAATATATTGGAAAAGGGAAAAATGTAGATAATGCATCCAGATTGTGGGATTTAGAGTCATTTCCAATGCTACCGACACCACAAATTTCACTTGGAAAATGAAATCAAGTTTTTCATCTGAGAAACCATGATGAGTTATTTGTTTTCAAACAGACCAACAAAACCATTTAAAATCTGATAGATCAGTACACGATAATTGTGATATGAAAAATATTAAACTGTATGTAAACAGTCAAGCTTACCCCTATAGGATTTACATTTGAAATTTTAGATAGGGAATTCCTTATTTGCTATGATATGTACTCAAAGTTTCAGGAAATGTACTTTAACAAGATCAGCTCACAGATCCTAGAACACGAATCTTTTAAAATGAGAGGAACATTATTTGTATTTCCTGTAACCAAACAAGCCAACACAATTAACAATAGCATAATTGATTCATGAATTGAAATTATTGCAAATATACCAATTCTGGAAAATACACAATGATCTGATGATTATGATAATATATTATGTAAAGTAGCTGAAGTAATGAATTGGTCAGAATGTGACAAATACGCTATAATGAAGTTTTGCAATGTACAAAGATTTCAATTGCAGAAAAATTTATCAATAAAGAATTTCTATTATTTCAAAATGGAAGAAAATACAAACAGTATCAGCTTTAAAGCACAGTTTGACTGGAAATATCTAGCTCCCAAATACAAGAAAACTAATAGATGTGTTCCTAGCCATCATTATGGTTTAAATGGGAGAGTTGATATATGGAGTATGAGAATATTGAAGATAATTGCAAACATTACCTAAATAATTGTGAAATATACGTAGGTGGACTCAAGCAAAAAAATTTTTTAGAAAGTGTGTATAACAGGAAAGTAACAGGTATCCAAAAAGAAGATAAATTGCCCATCATTCAAACAATTACATAAAACATACATATCTAATTCAACATTCTTCTCTACACAGGAAAATTCTAAATTAATGCTAACTTGAGCAATGATGTCTGATTGGGATGAAACAGATTATGATGATTCTCCTCCTGAATCACCTGTTGATATTATTCGAGTGATATGGCATTATTTGGGATGAGAGATCTGATAAGTGAAATTTAGTATGAACAGTATTTGATTGTATTTAATCTAAAATTTCATAAAATGGATCAACAAAACAACGAAATGACATGCTCTTGCATACAGAAAGCAAAGTGTAAATTGAATACTAGCATGTTATTCGTGTGTGGAAGTAAACCATTTCGGGTTTGTCTCGGAAAGAAAAAGTTTTTGTATCTTTGTGATGTCTCTACTGTAAACATGTCTTTTTCCACCCAACTAGTATTTACATCTCTGTCACCCCTGAAAACTCATGTGTGAATTACTCTTATTTGTTTAACAGAATAATACTCATTTTGGAGACAAATGCGATTTGTTGTTTCATTTCAAAATTATCCAATGTCACTTAGAGGGTGAAAAATGTAATGATTTAATCTCTCTTCCAGATCTGAAAAAAAGTCCTGTATACCAAATGTGTCTAAATACAAGTCTACCAGCAAGCATTGAAGAAATGTATTCACACTTTTATAAAACTTTTCCTGATTTTCCAGAATGTATAATATTACATGCACCAAAATACACGGAAAAATTATATCAATCAAACAACTACAAATACTATAAGTATTGCCAAGGAGAGAATGGACAATATATGATGTAAAAAATGTTTTAGTAAATAAAGTGATGAGAAAATATATTCTGTAAGCAAATGTAAGAAAATGTAACAAATTTAATAGTTTTAAACTATTTTTTCTGTTTTACTGACTTTACGAATGCATCAATTGTAATATTCCCATATTCTGACAATCAAATGTTACATAAACTGTGTTTACATACATTTAACAATAAAATCTAATGTTTTTGCATATAAATGTTTGTGTGTGGGGTAGTGATTAAATAAACCTTTAGTAATTTTAAGTTATTTAATACATAAAACTCTGTAAACATTGTATAATTCAGATGTATTGTGTTTAAAATGAATAATATTTTTGAATGATTGTTCTGTCATTTAATCATAAAACTTTTACTTATATTTTTGGAAAATGAATCATTTCTACTGATTGTTTACATTAAAGTTGTTTTAGTTCTGTTTGTTTTGTATACAGTTTTATTTACCATTTCATAGGTTAGAGAGTATATTGCTTGTTCATGATGTTTTAAAGGCTACTTCATCTCAGCTTCTTAGAATTGCTTACAACTACTTTAAAAAGTTTATGCCATGCAGTTACATTCTAATCTTCGAATAGTACAGAAGAAGTAAAGTATTTCTGCCGAAGTTATGACGACATGAAAGAAATAGCTGTGGAATGAAATCTTCAATAAAAACAGTTTCAGTGTGATTTCTGCCAGAAACAATTTACATGGAGTGATATATGGAAGAGACATGGTTTAAGTTGTAACACTAAGTCTATGCAAACTGCACCAGATCCTAAGACAGCTGCTCAGTTAGCTCTGCAGTTAGCTCCGCACTTAGCTCCGATACTTAGATCTGCAGACAGCTCTGCAGACAGTTCTGCAGTCAGCTCCTCAGTTAGCCCTGAACTTAACTCCGCGCTTAGCTCCACACTTAGCTCCACAGACAACTCCTCAGTTAGCTCTGCAGATAGCTCTGCAGTAAACTCTGCAGTTAGCTCCGCACTTAGCTCTGAAGACAGCAATGCAGTGAGTTTCTCAGTTAGCTCCACATAGTCGACATGCTGCACAATCTGCTCCACATAGTCCACCTTTTTGCAAAACACTTAACACTTCCAGCTCCACCCACTGAATTACCTCAGAAAAGTCGGTATGTTAATTCAGGGATGAAAAGTAATTTGATATCCCCCTCTCCAGCATCAGTGAAAAGTTCGTCGTCCAATCTCAAATACGAGATACTAGCTAGGGCATTTGCCGGCAAGTTAATCGACGCTCTGATAGTTTACAATAGGCTTAAAAGTGATGCAAACTTTTCTAATTTTTTTACAAGGTTCAGAATTCCTTATATATATATATATATAAACTAAAACGTCTCCCCAACCTATTACAATTAGTATAGCAGTAACGTGTAAGAACTTGAAATCTCTCACAGCAGAGGAAGACATTATGGAAACCTTCTATTTTCAATGTAATTCCCTCCCTGTGCAATACTCATACAATGTTGGTGAACTTTATGACAATAACATAGTGTCTTACTTAACAACCAGACTTAAAGAATTTAGTGTTCATGGAAGCGGGTGTACTTTACAACTGATATCAAAAATGGGTGTGCATATCTCAATACTGGCTATTCACTGTTGGTGGTAAATACACTACATAATCCAAGTTAGTAGCGATAAGAAGACTTGTAATCTGACCCTTCTTCATTACTTACTTTGCTTCACCCTCATTGGATTTCAAGACCCCCATTTTCGAGAGCCCCTCAAATCTCTTCACTTGCTCCGATGCACAGACAAATATTTTTTCTACAAGGTATTAATACAATTGGAAATCCATCAATTTCCTGTTCCACGAAACCCAGAATGTATGTAGAGCCTCTGAACTGCGAGCCTTTACTCATGTCAGTATGATATGTACGTCAAATTTCCTCTTGTTTTTCAGCACTTCATTCAGTCGACAGGTTTATCCCTGTGTGATATTATAGAATTCCTGTATACATTTGTTTTCCTTAACACTACACTCAATACCATAATAAATTCAGCTCTGCTGTATGCGATGACACAAATGAGGTAGTTAAATGACATAATAACATCTACAAGTCAATTAAACTGTCAGCTGTATCAAGAGTGAACCAATCAACTGACAGATAGTGTCTTAAATTAACTAATCTGAAATTCAAACAGCCAGCAAGCCAACACCTCATCTAGAATCTGCTATGAATAACCACTTGTCACAGATTTGAGAGTAACAAGTTCGTCTTCCTGCAACATCAACCAAATGTTCCCAAGCTCATTCCCAGAAAAGAAGATTGAGTGTTTTTACTGTATATAAATAAATATTTCTAAGATGGATGTTATTTTTGTATATGTAAATAAATATTATGGTTGTTCGGATAATATTACATTAAAATTGTATTTCCAAGTAAATGTGTGTTTTATTTATCTCCAAACTGTAGATCTGGAAGTTTATAAACATATCTTAAAGAAACGGCGAGTCAATGTTTCCACAAAAAATATGATCTGCAAGGGGTCGCAGTTTTGCAGTTTGTATGTGTGAAAAACATTTATTTATTCGTGGGTGTTATCTTTTTACAGATATATCTTGAAAAATGCATATCAACATAACAAACCCAAAATTACCTGGTTAATTGATATGTTTTAAGGGAGCAGAAAGTTTTGGATGTGAACTAAATGCATACTTTTTCGTTCAGTCGGTTTAATGAGTGTGTGTGTGTGTGTGTTTGCAACCTTTGGCGAATCACTTTGAGTGCTTTCGATTACAGTGTACAATACTGTCTCACTGTGAAATCAGTTTGTGTGAATAACTCCTAAAAATAGGGACATTTTTAATATTTAACACAGTAAAGGCTATGAAGATTCGCAACGAGTAAACAATTTTGTGTCGTAACAGAAAACATGACGAAATAAATTATTTACTTATAGTATATGATGTTTAAAGACAAATGTACATTAAGCTAATGGGTATTAACAAACACTGACGATTTTACAGATAATATTAAAAACACATAGAAATGGCATTTACTCTATTATGCCGTTATTGTGTAAATCAGTTAATTTAGTGTTTATTAGGAAAGCAAATGTGTTTGGCACTTTGTGTGAAGCCTGTAGAACTCCTACAGCTGGGACGTGTTCAGGACACGTATAAAACTAAAGCATTGCTAGTAGTAGCCCTTGTCCTAAGCAAGACAGTCTGGTTGCTTGGGGACAGTTCGGCAGTGTGGTGCATTTCCTTGACAAAGGAGAGAGGTTGTCCCTCATCGGCTAGCGCTCTATTACAGGATAGAAAAGACGAACAAAGTCGCGCCAGCCTACAGTGGTCACCCATCCTGTTTACGTATACGCACCGACCCTGTGCTTCGCCTAGCTGTGATGGCAACCAGTAACTCTTGCTGGGTGTTATCTTCATCTATCTGGTCGGAGATCACACCTCGCTCAGAGTATTCGTAGCATTATTTGTCGAAATATTTCCATTTTTCGCGTATTTAACATTCATAACATAAAATACGACAGGAGTTTGAATATTTTCATGCGTGTTAATAAATTTATTTATTTTTTAATAATCGTTGATTAATGTTTGAATTACATTTATCTACTAGTGTTAGCTAAAGGATTCGCTAAACTTTTATTACGATAGATTATAGTGTAGAAATATTTTCCGTTATTTTGAAGTTTGCGCACATTTATTATTTTTTAAATAATCCATGCATTATTAGGCTAGGGTTCGTAAATGTGGATTTCCGAAACTAGTCTGTATGTGTTTGCTACGAGATTTTTTTTAAACTTTCTCTGTGATATGTTTTCGATGGAGTTTTTCTTAAAATTATGTCGGATCTATAAAATGAGATTGTCTTAAGTAACTTAGTATTTATTTCATCATTTTCCTTCCACAAATTTGCAGGGGCTCAAATCGTTCCTAGATTTATTCATTTTGTGACAAATTTATATACGATTATTCATTCAAGTCTATCGCCTAGATCTTGATTAGGTATTATTTATAAATTTTCTCTTAAATTATGTGCAATCATTAAGTAGTGGAAGTTGTTAAAATATATTCATTTGCAGCAAAAATTCAAAGCAGATGAAAATTTTGCTCGCGAAATTTTTTTAACATCCCCTGGCACAAAGGTTTGAAGGCTGCTGACCAGTCCCAAGCATGGTGAGTCGAGGAAGGGGCGGGCGAGGGGAATAACTATTCCTCTCACAGAACTGAGAGAGGGAAAATTTTCGGGAGAGTCCACAATTCATGGGTAAAGCGTAGATTGAAAATAAATAAATGCTTCGGAAAAGTCCAACTTGGTGTCTTGAGGGGTGTCTGGCAGGTGGAGAGTTCCGGAAGTTGTTCGACAAAAACATTCTGGGCTGGTGGTTATGGTAGGGGGTCGGGGGCGCGTGGCCTTGGGCAGGTTTTGCAGGTTTCGGCATTGGACCGATAGCGGGGATGTGTGGCCTTGGTCAGAGCAGCCCTCCAAAAAAGGCGTTCTGAACTTGAGGTGGCATGGGAGGGAGGGGAGCTGCAGGCAGAACCAATATGCACAGTTCTATCTGTCCGGTATATCTTAGTTCTTCATAAACACTTGTCTTGGATAGACGTGGTGCTGGACAGCAGCTCTCCCGACTTCACCGGGCAGGTCGATGGTTGGCGGGGCTTCGTGCCATGACCAAGGGGTAGCAAGGTCCCCATTGGGTAAGTTTTTAAAAAAATTATTGTTTCATTATCTGTTATAGGACATTGTAATCAAGTCATTAATAGTAGCTTGGTAGGGGAATAGGTTCTCTAATTTGTTTAGTCAGTCGTGTTCAGAGTTTTTGCCATAATTTCAACTCAGTTGCCTATTGGCCGTGCTACATGTATATAACAGCTTATAAAATGGCGCACGCCATACACTACAGTCATTCATTCACCAACCTCCCAGGCAGATGGATGTGTTTTGAGTAAAATGTGAATGTTCTTTCAGTAGTAGCAGAGACCCAGACCAGCCAATGTTAATTAAGTGTAATATAAAGTGTAAATTTATCCAGTGAGTAGGCACGGGTAAGAAGAACACACGGAACACAGAGGATCCCTGAAACCACTCTGAGTCTCGAATTGCGGTGCATAGGAACCACCACTGGTGCCCATCAATCAGCAGGTAAAGTGTTGTATTCGTTGTCTTCTCCGCATCTGATCCATCAGCATCATGTTTATGCTATAAAACATATATAATTGAAGTTGAATATATTTATATCCCATTTTCTGAATTGTTTTATATCTATGATTCCTGTTGAAACGAATATTTAATGTGGAAAACATCATTTACGGGGTATATTTATGCAGCCGTGCTGAGGTTATACAAGTAAACAACACATCAAACATGTCGGAAGATTATAAAATTCTAGTGAATTACTCAATGCTTACTTTGTCTATTTCCACGAGAGGAGTGCACTTCATAATCGATAACTAGTAGAATCGAAGAAATACATATATGTTCAACATTAGCTTTAGTTTCCAAGATGGTGTTTATTTACAATGAGCATCGCCATTGTATTCGGTGACCAATGGGTGAAGAGCAGTAGTGTTTATGACTCTTAGATGTCATGGGAATTATCAAAAGTAATGGACGATCGGATGTTAATGGTTGTAAGGTGTTTCGAACAGTGTGTGAAAGCGAGTTTTGAATGCAATTGATTCCAGCAGATGTGTAAAATCAAATAATTGAGTGAAAATACAGGTGTATGTGTGCTAATATATACATAGAGTTATTTAAATTATATTTGTTCTATAATGTGAGTGTCTGGAGCATCGTCGAATAGGGTACGCATGGTGGTGTGTATGCAACCTAGTACGATGAATTAGGCGAGTAATGTAATTATTTCAGTAATTCTTAAGTACAGGAGCATTTTTCACAAATAAGATAAAATCTTCGAAAGTGGTTTATTTACACTCTACCAATACACAGTACACGAATTTACTAACGACATCAATATTTGACCAATAGAAACCCCAAAAACGATTGTGGGGAGAACTGTGTAGATCAGGGAAATTATGGGGTAAAACGAGTGAAACATGTACATAATATAATATTTATCAATGAATATAAGCAGAGTGTTAAATTGCAAAAACACTGTAAATAATAGCCAAGCATTATGCACCGAGCTAGAGTCCCAGCGCCAGCAGGGGAATAAATCCCCAAAACAGTGATTCAAGGGATGCCGGCAATTTTTTTTAGGTGTGACATGAAGCGTCGCGCATTAGCGAAGCTTGGAGTTTCCCCACAAATAATTTTCAAGCGTAGCCCCCTCGCACTTAAAAATACTGCACAAGTGAAGCCAAACATTGTGCACCGAGCCAGAATCCCAGCGCAGGAAAAGGAGTAAATGCCCAAAACAGTGATTCAAGGTGCGCCGGCAATTTGTTTAGGTGCTGACGGTAAGCGCCACACATCAGTGAAGCTCGGAGTTTCCCCACAAATGATTGTAATGTGTAGCCTATTTTCACTGAGAAATAATGTGTGTGTTTTGCAATTTAACATATTTTTGTACTATTTGTAATATTAGCGCAATATTGTCTCATGAAAGCATGTTTAAATGCAACAATATTGAACTCAATATGCCCTAAATTGGCAATGTTACCAATACAATTTAGAAATACTATAGTGGAAAGGCCTATGAACTGGAGGGAATTTGAGGGGCAAATGTTTGCAATGAAAATGTACTCAATTTGTTTTTTTTTTTTTACCCAACAATTCCCCTGTTCTTCATAGCCCTCCCCATATCGGTTTTTGGGTTCGTATTGAGCATATCTTGATGCCCCTGGTAAATTCGTGTTCTGTGTAGTTAGTAGAGTGGAATTATACCAATTTCCAAGAGTATTTTCTTTCAAAAAAACCAGTGTTCTATAATTTTACCGATTGTATTTGCAACAGATGTAGGCCTACCAAAATTATTTATCGCATGTAAAAAGGACACAAATACCTTAACTTCTCACTCAACTTCACAAGACCCTTACAAAAGCCGGTGAACTCATCATTTGTTGGTCCCTCGTTATGTAAATACACCATAGCAGTGAGCTCTAAATTCAAGTTGTATCTCAACAAACCATTATTTTTGTAATTGTCTGCGCTTGTGGCGATGCTTGATAAACCAATACGAAACGACCTGCACAAAAAGAAATGGAATACTGGATGCGCAGATTCATGCTCGGAATTCAGATCAATTGTGCTTTGCCCCAAGAAACTTTTCTGCTAAGTAGGGTACTGGACTCAAAATACTTTATGTGGTGCTTTCTGTTTCAAATGATCGCAAATGCTGAAATATTGGTTTTTTCACATACCAGGACGAAAGCATCTTGGTGCCACACCCTGAAAAATTGTATTGTACCTACCAAGAAACGGGTAGGTCTACAGCGATTGAACACCATGCATAAAACCTGAATCTTCCAAACCAGCTTTTCTTCTATATGTGGTTCACGATAAAGTGAGCACTCTTGAAATCAACCTTTGAAAATAAATCATTGTCCGTAACTGCATACATTTTAACATAAGCATTGACCCTAATATTCACAGTACATTTGGCAGTGAAGTAGGAGTAAAGTCTCACTAGACAAAACACTGAACATAATCAGCACCTGAATTTCAAAACTTTTTTTATGTGCACATAAGAATAAAAATAGCAAAACATAAAATATTTGTAATTCTAACAAATTCATAACATCACTTGGCCGATGCATTGTTTCAAGTTATAGGGTTCATTGTTTTATTATTTTATTTATTTTTCATTATTTCCCATTTCTGTGTTCCACTGTCCTGTATTGCAGTGCTGTGACCTCTCCTGAAGGGAGGAGACCACACACTTAATAGGGGGATGAATGTAGCTAGAGGAAAGAACTCAGTTAATACAAACTCCATTTTTTACACAGTGAAACTATACAAGATGCACTTAGAAACTGTGGTTAGAATCAGACAAGATATTACGTCGAAGTAGTGATACTTTGAAACATGAAGTTAAGTAGGAAAGCAATTGTTATGGCGATACTCTGAATCATGTAATCAAGTAAGAAAGCAAGTATTGATGCTCTTAAGGAGCTTAATTAGGCCTTCACATGTCCCGATACCTTGTGTGCTCTAAGTAGCCTTATCGGGAGTATAATTACCCAGGTATCATAGTCGTCTACGGGGAAGCTCTCTCCGCAGCAGTCGCAGTGGGTGACGATCTCGGACCACAGACTGGTGGTTCTCTCGGCAGTCGTCCCTCGGACAGGGAATCCAGCATCTGAGGCAAGATGGCGCCCCGAGCCACAATTGTCCCATTCTTATATACCATTGGCTCCGCCCTCGTACCCATTCCCCCGATATTTGTTTTTGCAAACAGCTGGATCGGCTAGCCAAGGTTGCCCTGTACCTCGCCTCCCAGTTACCCTTGCTGTGGGCAGCCGCAGCAGCATGCATTTATGTGAGAGTTCCCATCCCATACCCTAATTAGTTTAAATGCCTTGAACAATATGATCTGCATAACAGTTTGTAACTCCAATTAATTACATTTGCAATATCATGTGCCAATTAAGGAGCTGTGATAAATGTGAATTATTATTTACACGACTGTGGGGAACAGTGTTTAAGATTCTACACGTCAATAAGTATGTATTTCTTTTAAAAAATATTGCTATAAATTGAATTATATTACACATAGAACATTTCTCCTCTGTGTACTTTTAATGTGTTCACACAGTTCCTTAACATTTTGTAGAATGCTTTAATGTGTCATGCTAACATTAATGGCGAGCACTACGAACTGCCATTGTTAACTTCAATTTTAGTACTGAAAAATGGATTCTGCATTAAATGCATGAATGCAATTTCATGAAATATGCTATCAGTTAAGTACCTATTATTAATATAATGATGAAATTATGTTCGTGTAGCTGCAGTTATTCTAATGCGATAAGATAATAGTGAAATTCTCCAAAACAAGATTAGATCAAACTTTTGTGTCAAACAATTGTATTTAGATGGTATGTGATGCACATGCACATATATGATGTGCACTTTACTTTACAACTTCCCTGCATATTTGAGCTCATTGTTCATTCCAGGGCTGGTTAATCAATCACAACAATAATGAAGAGGTGGGACATGTGTCGACAGGCAACTACATGGTGCATGTCAGCAGCTACTACAGACATCTGATCTAAATCATACTGTTCAACCAGACTCGCCAAGAAGCCATTACGCAAACACCCCCAGCCAAAGATTGTACTGCCTGATGGAGTCACCAATCCCTCCAGCGAAGGCCATGCTAGTGCCAGGGCATGCCACTGGAGAGCAGCACATATTTTACCAGCAGCTATAGTCGAGAAAAGGAATAATAGCACCACCTCTGCATCTAAGAATTCTCAACTCCTGCGGCCAAGGCTATCATTCCCCACACCCCTCACACCTGAGCACCTGCGAGAGATATGTATAAAATAGTTGGTCTGGTCAATGCTCTTCGGTCTCTGCTCCTCCACCGCTCTCTTCAGAGCCAGAGGTAGCCATCGGAGTGTGCAATCACTGGTACCACCAGAGATTCCACTGCCTCCTTTGGGGCCAGAATCTCTGCCGGGAACAAGACATTGCCAACCAGAAGCTCAACACTTCTTCAGGCTGAAACCACCATCTACTGAACCCACCAGCAGCTCCCAAAGACTTTGCTTTGCTCCTTACTACCCCAAACCCCTCCCACCTGGTGTCTACCCCAGATCCTAGTAAGGTCACGACGAAGTTACTTCAGGACCTATCCCTGCTACACCAGACTGGTCTAGCTATTGATGTCACAACCCTTCTGGTAGACATCCGTCCATAGTGTCCCTTAAGAACATACCCTATCAGTTAGACATCAAATATGTTAACTTTTACTAGTCACTTTTTTGACCAGAAGTAATCGCCTTCAAATTAACTAATTTTTTCCCCAGGTCGCCTTTACCTGGTCATTTACTTTGGGTCTAAAACTTCCATCGAAAATCGTATTTGCTTGGGAGGTAGTATGGAGCCTCCAAGTAAATATTTCTTACCGAATTATAACATGTTAATTCAATATATTCTCTTTATTCTGATTTTATTGAAAGAACTGAAACTCCTACGTAAACCAACCAGACAGAGGTCAAGCTGGAAGACCAAATCATAAAGTTAAATACCCTCATATTAAGCGACCAATCCTAGCTCTGCCAAAATTTGGCAGAATTCGGTGGAGCCCAAAGCACTAGGAACTACTCCACCATGTAAATTGGACAGACTAAGAGATTCCATACTCTGCTGCCACATCTTTTGGGGTCAGAAATGGACTGGAATTGCTTGGACTAATCAACCCCTTGCGGATATCACACCTGAGTATTCGGTCAGTAAACAACTCTAGCATTTCCATGTTCTGTCCACTGCTTCCTTTGGGGCTGGACGGAGGGAACAAAAGGAACCTGCTCGTTGCATGACTGAATACTCAGCTATGCACAGTAGGGAAGTGAGTAACCGGCGTATCTTCTGTGTTTAGATCCTTTACCCTCAGGCCATACTCTCAGAAAGGAGAGGCATGGAGAAGTTTAATAAAGGCTATCTACCACTCCAAAGGTAATACCACGTGTCCACCTCTTTCTTCTACTACTACTGTCTTCCGAAATTCTAAATGCTGTGAGAGGTCATGAATACAGGTAGGATTTCACCATCGTCAAAACGGTATACATTTCTTCAAAGTTAAGAATGCTACCACTTACCATTCGATGAAAATGATACCTCATGCTCTTTACCCATTCTTCCCACAGTCCATCTGGATGTAGGACTGCTGGTGCATTGAAGTGCCAAGAGATTCCTTGTTAGGCAAGGCATCTTCTAACTGCCAGTTGATTTTCTCTGGTTGTAACTTAGTCAAATAGCTCTTTAAATTTATTGGCAGCACCTACGAAATTCATACCACTATCACTGTAAATGTTACTGGGTCCTGCCACGCCGGAAAACGAATCATTTAGGTGCTACAATGAAGATAGGAGTTGATAAATTACTCGCCAAGTTTAGATGAATTGCCTTTGTTGAGAAACAGACAAACAATGCAACATAAATCTTGAATTTGATGTTCTTCCCCTATCAGTTTCGGAGTGTAAAGGGGCCTGTATAATCTATTCCACATTGAAGGATGGACGAGCTGGATGTACTCGAGCCACAGGAAGAGCACCCTTCAATTTATTTGTGGCTACTGCTTGGTGGCAATGACATGTCACACATCGCCTGATAATTTTTCGTATAGTGTCTCTGCCCCTAAGAATCCAAAACCTCTGTTGAATGATTACCTGCACCAACTGGGGACCTGCATGTAAATTCATGAGATGCCCATGCATTATTATGAGTTCTGTCAGTTTGCTGTGTTGCGGGAGCTATGCAGGGTGTTTTTGATGTTCTGGAATGGTAGCCTTATGAAAGTGACCATCCAGTTTGAGGACCATGTACTCATCTATAAATGGTGTTAAGCTTACAGTGCGGATTCTCTCTGGCAGTGGCTTGCCGTTCACAAGCCACTAGAATTCTGGCTTAAAGCTGTCACTTTGAATACTGATCACCAACTTTAATAAAAGTGTATGAAGCTCCTCTGCAGAAAAACAATCAGACTTGATCCAGTTAACATCTGGAGATTTGCAATTCTTGCAGAATCTTATACACCAAGCTGTTACACTCTGAAGTTTTCTCAACGATGACAACTTTTCAAGAAATGAAGATTTAACAGTGGTACAGGCATTGTTACTACCTATTTTTGTTCCTGTTCTGCCAGGGACTGTTCAGGGTTGGCTTCCACATAACTTGGTAGCACAGGATCACATAACCACATGGGACCTGACCACCATAAGGAATGAGCAAGCAACTTGGTTTGTGACAATCCCCTTGAGGCACAGTCTGTTGCATTATGGTTGCTGCTATTATGTCGCCACTGAATTGCAGGAATGAGTTCCTGAATCATTGCAACTCTGTTGGCCACAAACATTTTCCACTACCTGGGTGGCAAAGCTAGTCATGCCGACATGATGGTTAAATCTGTCCATTCAATTACATTCATCACATCTATAGTAAAAGATTGTCTGACCATTTCAATCAACTTCGCCATCAACACATGCCCACAAAGCTCTACTCGTGATATGGATACTTACTTTACTGGTGACACCTTCATTTTCCCAGCCACAATGCACACCAATGTGGTGCCATATGCATACTGAGAGCTCAAATACACCACTGCTGCATATGCAACTTCAGTTGCATCACAAAATACTACAAGTTCGAATTAATGTGATTTTGTCTGGATGATGCATCTGTCAATCCAGATGTTTTGCAGGACAGATACATTCTTTCTGTATTGTTGCCAATTCGCCCGGATGTCAATACGAAGTGGATCGTCCCAGACCAAGCAGCAGTTCCCCTAATGACTCCAGGTATAGTTTTGCTCGGATAGTTGCAGATGACAACCAACTTAGTGGATCGAACACTCTAGCAATTTCAGACAGTAAAATATGTTTTGTAAGTTTTTCATACTGAGAAATCGGCGACACTTCCACTGCACATGTATCACTCATTGGATGCCACTCGAATCCCAATACTTTTACTGATGCATCATAAATTAACCTTAATGGCAATGCTGCTCGCTGCAGTTCGGATTTCACAGATTCCATTACTTCAGGCGACATATTAACAGAAACGATAATCCAGCAGACCACCTCAAAGATATTGTCACTAACCGAGTTTCTTGCACATTCTTTATGGTGGTCAGGATGGAACCAAGCTTAGTGGCAGGGGCACTGCGTTAGGTTGGTTAAAATAGTCACACAAGCTCTTACTATAGATGTGATGAATGTAATTGCATGGACAGATTCAACCATCGTGTTGGCATGACTAGCTTCACCACCCAAGATGTGGAAGATGTTTGTGGCCAACAGAGTTGCAATGATTCAGGAACTCATTCCTGCAAGATCCTGATGCTAGAAGGTGTCGGTGCTGTGGATGCAGTCCCTCTTGAAAAAGAGATGGATAACCACCTGGTCACCAGGGTATGGGAGTCCGAAGAACCCCGACCCCAGGTGACCACATCAAGAACGACCTGCGAAGTAGAGAGTACCAGCAGTTTCCAGTTGCACGGCAGCCACGAATAGGCCCCTACCGGATAAACGAACCAGAAACAGAGTGACCAGAGGAGGGAGATGCTGGCTCATGTCTGCACCTCCCTCTGCAAGCAGGCTGCTACAAGGAGTCCCTGACGGGCCACAGTGAGGTTCATGTGGTCATAGACCTTTCCCATTAACTGCTGCTAAATAAATGTTCAAATGCAAATAGTTAAGAGTTAAATATACCTTAATTGTTCTGTGATGTAAATAATCTTGTAATATGTAAATTGTATTTTATTGTTTATAGTTTGACGTGTGCCACGTTCCTCTTCCCCTAAGACAGTTTGTCTCGGCCGAGCAATACACCTCCACCGCAGCAGGGATGCACACTCTGTAGATGTGCAGAGTGCACCGGGTGTTTATAGTGCATGACGAATGCAAATATAACCTAGGGCATGCCAGCGCAGCGTAAATGGCACCTACCCAAAAGAGAGTAACAAGACTCTGCTAGGTAGAGTGATATGAACAGAGAACCATGCGATGCACTGAGTAAAGGGCTCATTTTTTTATTTGTTGTGTCAATAAAGAGTTTATTTTGCAGTTCCATTTGTCCTACAAGTGTTGTATTGTGTTCTGTTCTCTGCATGTGTGTATTTTCATTTTCATTGTACGCATTTGTCCATATTCATTTCACTAGTGCTATGTATGTGTACATCATCCAGGGTCAGTATTTAATTTAATTCATAATGTAATGCTACATTTTCAGCAGGAGAGCAGAAGTTTACATGTCCTGCTGGAAGTAGTTCCGACATTGTCGTGCTGGCAGCCCTCACCCGCTCGCACACCAAGGAGTGTGGTTAGTAAGCGCCTGATGTCCACAGAAGGTGGTTGAGAGTGACCGCGAGCTCCGTGTTCCTGCACACCAGACGGCATGCATCTTTTGAGACTGATGACTTCACTGCAAAAGCTTAATTATTCCATATTCGTTCGTTCTCTCGCCTCTCGGTACACCACCCTCACTTCTCCGTGATTTTGCATCGCCCGGGGAAGATTAAGTCTTCCATAAGTTTTCTGCATGACGCAAGTAAGTTTCACAGTGTTACCATGATGACCGGTCTACGTCATCACAGGATGTGTTAAATGTCTCCCTGAGAGTGCTAAGTAAACCGAATAAATACCTTGAGAACTCATCAGTGTGTAAGTTATTTTGGCCACCACAAAGTATGTAAGGTGACGGGCCCTAACAATGCCCGCATTCAGTGTAAGTGTTTTGAGGACTCAACGTAAGCAGGTATCAGAGTAATTGTACTGTATCAGTATGGGAGTGTGGATAGCCCTGATAATCCTCATCTCGAAACGTCATCGTAATTAGCATCTTGCCACCAAAACACCACTGCAACAGCACGGCGTGTAATCAGCCAATGTGTTACCATTTAGTAAATACCCAAGAATAGCATCGCTTCAGCCTTAACTGTGAAAAGGTAGAGTTCCACAATTCTATGGGAGTGTTTGTACGGGCGCATTACCTGCAATCCTGAGGTGGTCAAGAGTCATCATGCTACAGCATCATCCACCATCATGGCGTCGCCTTGACGATGTCTGGTGCCTGGTTCTGTAATTCTATCATTTCCACAGACCTCACATTTCACCCCCTGTGAAATCCTATCCCAACCATTTCCACGCCACCACATGCCATCAAGACTTGGTTTTAACATTAACTTCCATAGAGAACCCATTGTCAAATGTGTGTTTCCAAATTTAAGTGAGCTGTAAATTGCCAGGTAAACATGGAAAATGTTGAAACAAGAAAAATGTTAATAATATTAGCTTAGACAATTGTAAGGTGTGATAGTTTTCTATGTGTGTTATATATATATATATATATATATATATATATATATATATATATATATATATATTATATATATATATATTTAGGTATTGTAGATAGAGCTGTCATAAGTGCATGGATGGCTTATGATTGGCAATTATTCACTGAATACATAACTTTTTTATTTATGTGTGACAATTATAGGCTCGGGTTAAGCCAAAGTTACAATTCTCTTTCAGAGTGACCGTATATAACCGTTACTAGCTTTCCCAAAGTCCTTTACGAGTGGCACATTTGTTCACAAAAGTGTTGTAAACTTTTTATGCCCGCTTGTAAATGCACTTTACACGTAAACCATGTTATATCAATCATATTTAAAGTAACCAAGCCCTCGGCTAGGATTTGTGAGCTGGCAAATTAAAACAAACGCAGGTACTGGGGTGTTTACAGGCAGTAGTCAAAACACAAATTAGTTTCACGCAACATGACCTAATTCCCCAGCCTTGCCATCCCATCCTACCCAAGAGAGCAAGGACTGACACGACCAGACGCCTATTTGAAGCCACTACCTGCTGCTACAAGTTTAGCAGAGGAGAAGTGAAGAGGAGGCACACACAAAGAATAGAGAGACAGAGGAAAACAGTGTGCCGCTAACAACTTCCAGATGTCGCTGTTTGGCCAACAGATAAGGGGAAGGCATGTACATACTTCCAAACCTCAAGCATGCAGAGATGGTGCGGCGCTAGAGGCCAAATCACTCATATACCCCAAGTATATGCTCGCCTGGGAAAAAAATTCTTTCCACTATAAGGTGGTTCTACATCGAAACAGAGGAGGGTAGGGAAATTTATGCATGAGCACCTGCACATTTAGGGTGCACACTCCACTTTACGAGTTCACCCCTTCTTTGAGCATATTTTTCATACTGGGATAGGTTAATCACAGACAGTACTGGAGAGGCGGAACATGTGCCTACAGGATACCACATGGTGCAAATCAGAAGCTACTACAGATACGTGATCCCAGCTTGTATTATTCGCCTAGATTCGCCAAGAATCCATCACGCCAACACCCCCAGCTGAAGACTTTACTGCCTGATGGAGCTACTGCTACCTCAAGAAAAGATCACTCAAGTGCAAGCGTGTCACTGTAGGTCAGCACATAATTTGCCAGTGCCTATGTACACGATAAGGGATGATAGCGCTGCCACAGTATCTCAGAATTCTCAACCCCTGTGGCCGAGAATATTGTTTACCGCACCCCTCACCACCGAGCACGTACAAGAGATAAGTATAAAAGGGTTGGCATGACCAATGCTCTCTGGTCTCTGCTCCTCCGCCACTCTCTTCAGGGCCAGACATAGCCAACGGGGTGCGCGATCAATGGTACCACCGGAAATTTCATCGCCTCCCTTGGGACTGGGATTTGAACCAGTAGGATTGCATTGAATGCCAGAATCTCAACACTTCTTCAGCAGCCGCTGAAACCACCGACTGTCGCCGTCGCAGATCCCTCCAGCAGCATTTGGGAGACTGGATCACCCAGAGGCTCCCAAAGACTTCGCTTCGTTCTTTACCAACTCTCTAGGGCCTACCCCAGATCCCGTTAAGGTCACTATGAAGTTCCTTCAGGACTTCCCCTTGCTAAACCGGACAGTGCTAGCTGTTGACGTCACTGCCCTTCTGGTAGACGTCCACCCCTAGTGTTCCTTCAGAATGTTTCATATTAGTTAGACTTTAAATGTTAACTTTTACCAGTAATTTTTTTAAACCAGAAGTAATCGCTTACCCAGTCACTAGTTTTTTTCCAGGTTGTCTTTTCCTGGTCATTTACGTAAGTCTAAAACTTCCATCGCAAATAGTATTAGCTTCGGAGGTAGTACAGAGCCACTGTGTTGATATTGGTTACCGAATAATAATACATTAATTCAAACTGTTTTCTTTATTAATTTTTGGTAGTACTGGTAGTCCTACGTAAACCGACCAGATAGAGGTCAAGCTGGAAGACCAATTACGAAGCTAAATATCAACATACTAAGACGTGATCCTACCGCTGCCAAAAATTGGTAGAATTCGGTGGAGACCAAAGCACTAGGAACTCCTCCACCAGGTGAGTTGAACAGGCTATGCGATACCATACTCCACTACCACTTCTTTTGGGGCAGGAAAGGGGCTGGAATTGCTTGGACTGTGCTCAACCCCTGTGGATACCACACCTGGGTATTCGGTTCGGAAGCAACTAGAGCATATCCACGTCCTGTCAACCACTTCATTTGGTGCTGGACGAAGGGAACAAAAGAGTGCGCTCATTGCATGACTGAGTACTCAGTCATACACAGTAGGGAAGTGAGTCACCTGTGTATCTTCTGCGAGACTGTTTCCCTCATGCTATACTCTCAGAAAGGAGGGGTATCGAGAAGACTGGAAAAAGATGTAAATCACTCCAAAGGTAATACTACCTGCCCACCTATTACTTCTACTTCTACTACTACCGTCTTCCGGAGTTCTAATACTCCACAGGACAGAATTAAAACCTCCTGCAAGACGAAAGGGCCTCACCCCAATCATTTACCAACCCCACTGTTTCCTCCATTAAAGAAACTTGAAGGTCCTTCTCATCCAATTTTAGAGCCATTCTTGAGGGAGGAGGAACTTCCTTTTGGCCTGGTAAATCTGTGGTTGTGCAAGTCCTAACCTCCCCCTGAAACCAACAACAGTCCCTAGCAGATCTACAGTTCTTCGCAGCCTACAAGTCATCCTGAACCCGTGGCAGACCAACCGCCCGCCGAGTTTCTGAGCCAGCCAACAAAAGGAATATTCCTCTTTCAGCAAACCAAAGGTAAAAGGTCAGTCAGAGCGGAGGGTTTTGGCAGTGGCTGCATATTTCGGGCCGACAAGACAGGCCATCAGACCAGTCTTGTATACCAGCCGAGTACCTAAGTCACATTAAGGTCCCCGCCTATCCCAAATGTTTCTCGGGATACTGGCATCGCAATATAAAAGCATTAAATTGACCATGACTGAAATTCTTTTCTTAAAACATATTTTGCTTAGTTTGGTATTGTATTTAAACTCCCCAGTCATTGGTCCTAGACTGATGTGAAATAAGCCCAATGTGTAGAACCTGATGCCAGCCTGGAATGCTTCACAGTGATAAATACCATCATGGAAATGTACTGCAACAATCTGGAACAAATTAGTTCGGCCATTATGGTTTTATGCCAGATATTTTCAGCCATTTGCTTACACATAGTGTATATGTCTACAATAAATGTATTAATTCGAGAATTATTTGTGCTTTAAGTAGCACATTGTTATGAGTTGGTATTTTGATCTGTAAGCAAATACTTTCGCAATAATGATGTATGCAGTGGGAGAATATAATTTGTGATACTATACTTATATAAAATAATATGTCATTTAAAATTGTTAAAGGATGCCATTATGCTTGGTTCTGCATGTTAATGTTATTTTAATTCATTCTCATATCATTTAATCACTTCAGAGGGGTTCCATTACCACGATGGGTGAAAATTCTAACCTTGCACATATTTCATTAGTAATGTTCTATATAAAATGGCGATGATATAATGAGGGCAAATGAGAAAAATATTTGACTCTTGGGCAAATATCAAGACAGCTTCAACCAAAATACCATAACATCAGTGTCTGTAAACACCCTTTCCTCATTTACATAAATTAACATGTATATGTTTACAGTGTACACTTAAACAGATAATCGCACAATGCATTACTTTTTAAACAAACACAGTGGACTTTTAAAGAAATTATTTTAATATACACCACATGGCAGTGTTTAGATTGAGATTCGGCGAGAGGTTACGTAACAGGCTTACAGCAGAAAATAGCAGGGCTTTCAAAAGTGCTCACTTTACCTTGAGCAGCCTTTCAATATGGAAATTCTCATACTGTTTTCAGCAGCAACATGGCAATCGAGATAGCTGGTCTTCCACTTGTATATACACAGAAGAAAGTGATATTTTGTAGCGTTTGTTTTGGAAACACAGTACAGCAAAATTAATTTCCAACCATGTACATAATGTGCATGGTAATATGTCCATATTTAGGGCGATGTACAGCCAGAGCCTTAAAATAGAGTGTAGAACTTCAGTTGTATAATTTACATCCAAAAACAGTTAGCTGGGCCGATTCAGATTCTCGATGCCACAGTAGCCTTCATAACCTCGATACTGCAAGTATCAAGAGGTACTGACAACACTAATTCTTCAAACTGAAAATATATTATTCCATATTTTTGACACTGCTGCCAAAAAAAGTCAAAACACACAATTAAGGTTTCCAAAAGCACAATAGTCATATTTGGCAGCGTGAAATATGTATATTTGTTTCGATGAAAAATCATTTATAATGAAGGCAATACTGAACCTCCGACTAAAATGAAATTTTTTACTGAAATAAAACTTTATGAAGGACTAAATATTTCCTACTGAAGTGGCTCAACCAGTGGTCTCGTATGTATACTAGTAAATTTTCAATACGTATCTAGAGTAGAATAGTTTGGGGAGTCTAGGATAAAAGAACAGGGGGGAACCAACCAGCCAACATGTTATAACGTCACCCGACAACCATATTGGATCTTGGTGACCTTGACCCAATGCATGTAACCTCGAATAACTATAAACATAAAAATTCCCAAAAAAATCGCAAAAAATGTTTTAATTTTTTAAAATTAAAATTTTAAAATATTGAATGTTCAGCCCCAGAGGGGACAAGGAGAAGGTCCGAGTAGCTGACTAGTCACCATGTTCTGCCATTAACAGACCACCATATTTTATTCATGACGAACACTCATCCATGTCCTTGATACCATGCGTATATCTTTAAAAACCTTGATCCCAAAAATATTTCAATGTTCCCAAGAATCCAAAAAATGCTAAAAACCTTCAAAACGTTAATTTACAATTTAAACAAATGTACATTAAAAATTAGAAAGAGATTAAATTTTGAATACTAGTTTGTATTTGAGTGAATTGAAGTGCAGGTGTAAAGATCAAATGTTAATTTAATGGACTAACTAGGTCATCATCAATACTATTTGCAAACGATTCAGGTTAGGCCCTTGAAACTTGGAATGCATTACAACATCATAAGCCGAATGATAACTATATATTTGACTATGGTCTAGCCCATTTGTAAGCTTATTTGACCACTATTTTTCAATAATTGGTGATAGAGTAGGATCCAAACAGACCAACAGATCACATGAAATAGCCATAACAAACAACCATATGGACCAGTCTTACCAACTAACCATACAAACCAGTCATGCCAGGCAAACCAGCTAGCTGAAGAATCAGTAAGAACCAACCATATTAGCCATTTGTGCCAGCTAAAAATAAGCCCAATACATACCAGCTAATTGCACGAGCAAACCAGATGAACTTGCCATACCAAATGACCATTCCAGCCACCTAGTCTGACAACCATCAAGATCAGCAAACCATAATAGTTCATGCCGATTTATTGTACGATCGATAAATATTACAGTTTGATTGTTTTGGCTGATCATGCACAATCTTGTATTGATTCGTCGAAAAACTGGCTTTAACCATTAGAGCCAAAGCTTAGTCCATTGATAACCTCACCAGACCTGTGAGGGATGTGTTTCGGGCTTTCTCTATCTTGGTACTTCTTGTGGAAGAAGACTTAGTAACATTTTAGACGATCGCAGCAGAGTCGCATTTTCCGTCTTTCTTAGTTTGATTGGGGTGGTATTTGCCAGCTCCTCATGACTCATTGACTCCACAAGAAATTAAATTTTTCGTGTTTGAAAATTTGAAGCATAATTTTGAAAAGTTTTCTGAGGCTTACCAACAGGGATTAGAGCTGATGCAGTATTTGAAGGACCAAGCACTAACTGAACCACAATATCAGACACTGTTAATGCTGCTGCGGCTGGCCTCTGTAAGGGTTGATAAGCTGTGAGCAGAGGCAAGGCGCAGAGCGACCTCGGCCAGCCGAGCCGTTGTTTGTAGAAAAACATATCCTGGGGGATTGAGCACAAGGTCAGGAAGGAAGTATATAAGCCCAGATCAATGGTGACTGTAGGCATCATCTTGCCAGTGATGCCAGAGGCTCTGCCCATGACCTGCCAGATGAGAGGACCACCTCCCATGGTCCTGCTTCAGCCCCAACGAACCAGCAGTGGAGAGAGCTTCCTCGAGACGTCGTCCCCTTAATGGTAAATATATTCCCTGGTAGGGCGACTCTGGTATAAAAGTGATTTGGGACATCTGAAGGCTGATTTAGCTACCTCAGAGCAGATCTATAGCCTCTTCATGCTTATTACTTGTATTGATTGAGAAAAAGCAACTGCATCTCCTAGTTTTAACTGGAACCGATTAACATAATCTCAGCACCTCTATTGCCGACTGACTTTAAGGTGGATCGCTAGACGCTTTCATATAGCATACCTTATATTATCTTGAGAGTAATAAAAGTAGTATTTTGTACCGGAGTGCTTTTCCATCCAGCTACCCTTATCCCCCTAGTTAATGTGTGACCTGCACCCCTAAGGACGGGCTACAGCAAATGGTGGAGGCACCTTAGCTTTCCCACCTGCCCCTTTTAGATTCGAATTGAATTAAAGCCAATTTCACAGTAAAATTATGTAAGACAGTACATAAAAGAGGCCAGAGTTTAATCGAGAAATAATTAACATTAATTGTAGAGAAACTTTAGAGAATTTGTAAAGATGTTTAGCACCTTCCACCTTCCCACAGGGTTAGAATTCTCTCACATATTACGGGTCAATGGATGTGCCATAGTAAACTATAGCAACAGAGTAAGCACTCATCCAAAGCCTAGTGCATTGTACTATTGAGCAGAAAATTGCAGCCACACCAGAGCACGCAAGCAGGAACTGCCACATTGCAAATTATCGCTCGGCCAGTCACCCAGTATATTCAGTAATGTTGTGTGTGTGAGCTTGGCTTTTAAAAATTAATACATGCTTAACAATGGTTCTGCTTTTTGGACCGATTGTAATCTGCTTAATGCAATCACAAAGAGAGTGTGCACATGTGGAAAATTAAACACCAGCAAGCTTTTTCTATATGCATGTTAAATATTAAGGCCCCGTTACACTCTATTACAGTGGCATGCAACCATGAGCAAACCAGGAAAGTCGGCATCTAAGTCAATAAGAAAATTGGTCAAAATGATAACCAATAATATAAGTCAAGCCAAGCATGCATTAGAAGGAACAACAAAATCAGTTAACCAGATAATTTACAACATTACCAAGAAAACCTACTTACACAGTCCGCACAACAAGCATTAGCACTTGATTACTCATTTTCAGACACCAGCAAATACACAATATACCAAACTAGCACAAGCAGATTTCTGCGACCCCGACTGTTAAAATCACTTCAGGCAACCAAGCAATTTTTAATTTCAATCCCACCCACAGAACACCATTACTATAATGCAACAACGAATACAGAACACCAGTACGATAATATAATAGACAAAACAGTTTAAGAACAACAACTACAGAACATTCAAACACCACAGTACATTATCAGACACCCAGAACCCATCCCCACATTCGCAGGCGAAAGTCAGGACAGTGTGGAAGCAATCTTGGACACATACAATACTGCAAGTGACATTAATGGTTGGACAGAAATAGAGAAACGTATACGTTTGAAATTATTTTTACAAGGGACAGCCAGAAAAGCATATGAAAATGTTTAATATACAATTGGACCGGATATTACATGGTAACAGATTGAAAATAAACTGAGAACAATATTCACACAGGTTGACTACATGGACAAATACAAACAACTCCTACACAGAAAAACTCAATGACAAAATGAAAGCTGCTAGGCCCATGTAGAAACCATTATTTTCTACAAAAACAAAGGTGATCCACACCTGCCAGAGGCCGAGTTAGTTAAGATAATATGGAAATATTTGTTGCCCACAGTTGCTGATGAGCTAATACCACTCCAGAATGACACACTCGAGTAACTGGCACACAACATTAAAAACATTGATTTGGGTATGTTAAGGTGTGAACAAGCCAAAGTCACAGAACACGCCAAACAGGAAAAGCAAATATCTAGGTTAAAAATAGAGATACAACAACTAACACATTCAGAATAAAATGCCAACATGCTACAACAAAATTATTGCAAAACACATGTAAACACACTTCACCAACAACACAGATGCCCCACCGACAGAATCATCCCAATCTTCATCACAGAAGAACCCAACACCCGTTCTCACAGGATACAGTATAGGGAAAATTATATAAACCCACCCCACAAACAGATGTTCCCGTATGCCAAAATCAGTCAGACAGTCCCCTTACGGGTAATGCATGGAAGTCAGCAACGCATGCAGAGTGTTATATGCGGGGAATACTACCATGCCAATGTTAGTCAGGTAGGTATCTTAAGAGATGTACAGAAAATTCAAGTACGCCCACAAAACAATGAACTTAGGTTTCATTAACAAAGTAACGAAAGAAAGACAAGGACCTTTAGGGAGAAAAATAAAGGTTATCAGAAATCCATTTGGGATAGTGAAGGTATGAGACCAGAAGTTAAAGTAATGCACATAATTAATGCCTGCAAGGCACTTTTCAGTAAACACATGCCCATGCGCACATACACGGATATTGCAAAGTTTAATTACCATGGGGAATATTTCCAGATGCCACAGAAACCAACAACGTGTTAAACAAAACATTTCAAAACATGGAAACCAGGTCACCCTGCATCAAGTTCTGAGAAATTAAATGCAGGTCAGGAGCGAGCAGCTGTAATTCTGACACCACTCACAAGGACATGGCTACACGTAAGCAAAATACAGCACCAATGAAAACCAAGATGCTACACATTATGGAAGTAGAGGTGCACGCCGAGGCCAGTCCCAAGGAAAGCATGAGTCAGCACGATCATGATATCAGCACGATTCTCACGGCCTCCATATGACCGCGTTCGCTGGTGGCCATGATGTATGCTCTGTGAATGTTCCAAGGAGGTCACCAAGCCACAGAATGCCCTCTCTTTCCAGACCAATAACAGCCACTTTACACAGCATAAACAACTGATTCAAGAAATTCAAAAAACTTTTTGGCATGGCTCTAATTAAAATACGCCTCCCAAATGTGGTAACTGACAACAATCAAGCAGTACACTGCACTCATAATGCCAACATAGATTAATGTGGCGATGATGAAATGCGCAAGCAGAAACTGAGCCTCATATCTGGTTCACCATACACTAACAAACACACCCTGCCGACCGGCAAGGACGAATGCCGCATAAACTATGTGAAAACATCAACACCATGCGCCCTTGTCCAGATTGGAGGAAGGTTATATAATGCACTACTCGACACCAGCTGTTCGCGATCATGCATAGTATCCACACTTATACACAAGCATAAAAGGGAACTAGTAATAGAACAGTTCACTTTAGTAGGAGCAACAACAAATATTAGAATACCAAAGTATAAAATAAATATTAATATCAATATTTCAGGATATAACTTTAACCAGGAATTCTTGCTAATAGATAAGTTGAAATTGGACATCATACTATGGGTCGATTTCATAAAAAGGTATGACATAGTACTAATACTATCTAGAGACATCGTGCATGTATATACGTACCAAAATAAAGATATAATAGAGATACCAATTAATACCAACCTAGTGGAATGCGACACAACTAACTGCATAGAATATTACATAAATAAAATAGAATTACTGGAGAACTCAAATGATGATACCACATTAGGAAATATAAACGAATACTTGCTCCCATATAAAAAAGCTCAAATTAAGGAGTTACTTCAGAAATACAAAGATAATTTTACTAACAACATTACTGAGTCAACAGAAAAAACTATGAAATCAAGCTTGAGTTAACTACAGACAAACCCATGCACACACACACACCCATACAGAATAAATCCCCAATTGCACAAACAGGTACTTGAACAAATCCAATAAATGCTTGACACACAAATTATCACCCCATCAGAATCCCCTCAGGCAGCGCCAAGCCTCATAATTAAAAAAGCCAAGGGCGAATACCTTTCTTAACAGATTTTAGACTCTTGAATCAATATTTAAATAAAGTACAACACCCCATCCCCAGAACGGATGACATCATAAATACACTTCAAAACTCTAAATACATCTTTTCCATTGTCATGTTTAGTGGATTATATTCAATCCCAGTAAGACACCAATATAGAAAAAACTAGATTTTAACATCGATGGCATCAGTTTATATGAATACACTCGCATGCCAATGGGCCTTGCCGCCAGCCCATATTACTTTCAAAATTGTGTAGACATAATGCAATGCCCATTGCGATCGAACACTGCCGTAGCCTATATCGAAGATATTTTCATCATAGGTAATACTTTTGCGGAACAGTTACAGAACATTAGTAATGTTATGGAAATAGTGCAAAAATTTAATGTAAAGATCAACAGAAAAATGCCACTTCGCAATTGCAAGAAATTAAAATTCTTGGCCTCTATATCACTCTGCAAGTAATACGAACACTCTCTGAGAAAATCGAAACTATCAAACAGATGGCACCACCCAACAATATAAAGCAGTTACGAACATTTCTGGGACTAACGTCTTACTTAAGAATATATCCTTAACTATGAGACACTTGCAGAACCACTCACAGAGTTAAGAAAAGAATCAAAAGCATTTCACTGGACACAAAGAGAACAACAGGCATTTGAAAACCTCAAAACAGCACTATTGAAACCACCGATACTAGCAAAATTCGATGAAAACCGACACACCATATTGGCTTATGACGCCTCACGAACAGCAATAGGAGTGGACCTCGTGCAGGAAATGCCCGGAAACAAA
Source organism: Dryococelus australis (assembly GCA_029891345.1). NCBI lineage: Eukaryota > Metazoa > Arthropoda > Insecta > Phasmatodea > Phasmatidae > Dryococelus > Dryococelus australis. The sequence continues at coordinate 98,988,202 of CM056994.1, forward strand.
GACAGTTCTGTTATCGGATTCAGGTCGAAAAAGCTTTCACTAAACGAGAAAAAATGATCAGCCACGGAGTGTGAGCTGTCGGCCATAGAATATTTTGTTATTTATTTCGAACAGTATCTGTACGGAAGAAAATTCACCATAGAAACTCACCACACACACACCAGCTTAAGCTATTTAAACATGATGGCTGAGCATAATGTGACAATTCAAAAACTAGTGATAGCACTTACAGAATATGACTATAAAGCTAAAAATGTCAAAGGGAAATTAAATACTCTCGCTAATGCGATGAGTCAAATCCCAACAACAGGCAAAGCTAAAACTACTCAAATCACAATAGAAAACCAAACTTACACGGTCAAAGAGGTATACATTATATATACCTCATTTTACAAAGGTCTTGCAGAATCATTATTACAAAATCCAAATAAAGATTGAACCTCCTCAGTAGTTCATTTACAAAGTAATAACAAATAAAGATTCTATTTCATAACAATTTTATTACAATTGTAACTCTTTACGTCACACCTGATACAGGTAAATAGATTAAAATTAATTGATAGCAAGGATTTGCAGCTGGTGTGCTTAATAATTCAATAAGTGTAGTATTATGCTCTGCTCGTAGCACTCGCACACATTAAAAATGATTTACAATCATGTTAAAACTGACTACAGTCAGACTGAACAAAACCCCATGCTTTAAAGTAAGGGCAAACATAATGCCATATACAAACTTCAGCGCCATTTCAATACTCCTCAATACAAGCAGTCTTGGATGTTATTGGGAGTTCCATATAAACATAACTGCACCAAACAGCAAAATACAAAGTGTAAAGATTAATCAGAAACCAAATATGATTACTCCCAACAGCAATCCCAGTCTAAATTTCACCTACAAATCAGTAAGCTACAGAATTAAACATGCTTAGCAATTTTCAGGCTTATGTGCACATCAATGTCGGTACATAGTCAGGGTGATGTGTCTTTGACTAGAGTTAGACAATTTAATGTTGCTGTGATTTCCAACAGAAAATGTCGGATTCAAATTCCTCGCTACTGTTATTCCTATTATACACTCAGCGCTATATCACCTTCACATAGGCGTAGCAGAATCATGTACAGGTGCCTTAATCCACAAAAAATAGGGGCATTCATTATCAATTAATCCCTATAATATTCATCAGCACATTCATAGAAAACAAAGTGACCCCAATGTAGACTAAAAAATACTATATAAATAAATAGTTACAAACCAATACCAGGTACTACTTACCCAATTCATCGCTCGCCACAACCATTAAAGAGCGGTCCATTAAAGAGCGAACGAACTAAAAGGCACACACTATAATTTATACATTAAAAGGGATCAATATCCGACCAGAGGCAACCCAAACAGTATTTAAAAGGGCGTACCACATCACCGATCGATAAAACTGGACAATAACAAAATAATAAAACGTTTCGACTTGCATCATCGATTGTGGACAGATTAATGCAAACAAGTACAAGTGGCCAGACCAGCCAAACGGGGCAGCGGATGCAAAATATTCAGCTTAATTAAACTTCTCAAACCTGAGCAGATACTCAGAGAGAAATACCGCATACTAAAATACTAGGAAATTCCAGCCGACTAGCAACAGCAAGTTCATTAAAACCACTTACCCCTTAATGATTAATTGCTCAAAAATATCATAAATCGGGAACAACATTTCAGCCCCTATTAAAATAATTGCCTGTCGAACTCTCATCGACATGTTGTGTTCCCATCCTATTTCACAAAGCACTGTTAACTAAACATTACGTAAACTATCAGTTATCCAAAATAGACGCCGAAAAGTTATTACAATATTTCAACTATCCATCGTAGCAGTAGGTAGAGCAGGCCGCTACCACAGCAATAAAGGCGATGATACGTTCGCCATCGCTGGTGATCAAGAAGTGAAGGCTGGAGGGAATTCTGCCCCTTACCTTCGAAGACACAATAACACCCTCCATTCATATCAGTGACATGTAGGAGTGGTAAGAGGAGAGGGGAGAGACAAGGAGAAAGGAGGGGCATTGTTTTTACTTAATTCAAGAGCCTATTAATAATGAATGGAACATTAAGTATGTAGAACTTCCTACCATAAAGTATATAGAAGCACATAGTCATTTCGACAAATGCATGTATTTTCCCTTTCAATGCAGGAACATTACAACTACGTTAGTTTTTCAATGATTGTAATCCTCATCTAACTCTTGCAGCCATATATTACAAGCTAATTAGAGTAACTCTCTTAATGGACCGCTTGGCTCAGACGGCGTAACCACAATATGAAGCAAATAAAAAGCAAGCTGGCGTCCCTGTAAAATGATTGTTTTCATACAGCAGTGGGTATCTATGAATATAAAGAGCAGAATTAACAATAGTAGAAGCTAATACATTGTAATACAAAAACAGAAGAACCTTATGTAAAGGTTAAGAAATAATATGTGGTCCTGGCATAAGTTCACTGTTAGCAGCCTATAGCTTATACGACAAGGCAAAGAGTGCAGTACGGAAAATATACGGTAAACGTCAAATTAATAGGTTATTGACACTATAGAAAAAGGAAGGCATTCACGTGAATTCCACATTAGGTGATAAAATTTCTCCACAAATTTATTTCCTTTGCCATGAGGAAAGTTGTTCTATATTGTACAATAATAAAGCCTTTGAATGACAATGAATCCCCAGTCAGAGCAGGCAGGGCATGTAAAAGTTAACGGTGCAAAAGTGTCATACTGCACTCAGCGCTACCTAGGAACATGCATTAAAAGTGTAGTGGCCGCTGTTGAAATTGCAGCTAGATTAATGCAGATCATGACTGCAGAGCATAGCAACTGATGTACGTAAATTACGGCAGTTCTTTTAACTCGCTCTAGAGAGCGCAGGGTGGCACTCCACACGCCGTGCAGCGACAACGCCATAATTTTCATTTCGGGGAATTTTCATTTCTCCTAAATAAATGTATATTCTGATTGTTTAAGAAAATTTTACTTGCTAATAGGCTTTACTTCAAGTGATTTTGTTCTATGTGTTTGTCAGAATGACACAATAACTTCCTTCGAAAGCAAGAAATTGAAAAATTCATACCAAAAGTAGTATATATAATAACATTTTACAAAGCCAAATATGAACATCTAATTGTAATTATGTTAACATTAAACATGCAAAGGAAAAATATCACATTGCATTTAAGCAATTAAGAGCCAATACATAACACGGCGCTATTGCAGACTGTTGCGTTCAATAAGTTCGCACACCTTTGCACCCTACCTTTATGCGTTCGATGCCGAGTTTCCTTTTTATAATATTTCATTTTAAAAGGGTTCTGATATAGTTACAGAGTCGAGCACATTCCTACCATCCATAGGCACCAATAGGAATCAATAGCGGCCTTAAGTTAGTTAAAGTGCCAGCACAAATAGTGTAGAAAATGAGATTTAATTCGCAACTACTTTATAAGGAACTTAACTTCCAAGATAAAACATGTAATTTTTATATATACAGTTTTTAATACTTTTGTATATACACACCCAATGGTCTCAAACAACCATTTCAGAATAAAGGTATCTTGTATAGTCAAACAATGTTCACAATGAACAAAGTGAAAATGGTTTAAGGGTATGTCACATTTCAGACGATATAAAAAGACTAAACCTACAGATGCACAACCATTCTTTGGATAAATATATTTAATTTTGGATAGATAAATTGCAGTGTCAACTGTAAATATCATGTACATAATAGTCTAATAACCACAGGTACAAATTTACTTCAATATATGAGAAATGAAAATTAGTGTTTAGAAATTGTCAATATAAATAATGTTTGGAATTTTAATAAGCTTGAAAGTAAACGTTTTAGCATCGCCATTACTACAAGGCAGCCATTCATGGTAACACATGCCCAAACCTCCATGCCTGACATCGCCCTAGGGATTCCACATTACGTGGAAGACATTTCAATTATTCTTATTACCCTTTCAACCACGGAGAAGAAAAGCTCTTTCTGGCGGGTTCCACTACTACCACGGGACTTGGCCGTCCACTCAGCTACAACGTCGCCTTCCTGCATCGAACGCTCGACCTGACTCAGCCAATTTCCCGCACCGATCGAACCCAGTTTTTCAGGCGAGAACGCCTGGATGCTCCTAAGAGGTGTCATGCTGCGGCTGGTCTCTGTAAGGGTTGCCGAGCTGCAAGCCGTTATTTGTAGAAACACATATTCCGGGGGATTGAGCGCGAGGTCAGGAAGTATATAAGCCCGGAGCAATGGCGGTTCTAGGCGCCATCTTGTCAGCGATGCCAGAGGCTCTGCCCGTAACCTGCCGGACGAGAGGACCATCTCCCGTGGTCCTACTTCAGCCCCGACGAACCCGCCGTGGAGAGAACTTCTTCGAGACGTCGTCACGTTAAGGGTAAATATATTCCCTGGTAGGGTGACTGGCACGATAGGATTCGGGACACGTAAAGGCATATTAAGTTCCCTCAGAGCATAGCTATAACCTCTTTACGCTTATTACTTGTATTGATTGAGACCAGTTATAACTGGAACTGATTAACGTAATCTCAGCACTTCTATTGCCGACTGACTTTAACGTGGATTGCTAAACTCTTTCATATAGCACACCTTGTTTTGAGAGTAATAAAATTAGTATTTTGTACTTGAGTGCTTTTCCATCTAGCTGCCCTCATCCCCCTAGTTAATGCGTGACCTTCTACCCTAAGGACAGGCCACAGCCATGTGTTCCTTAGCCATGATGCATTGTTCGTTAAAAAAAAAAAAAAACTTTCGTGATGTCTTTGTGCTTTATTCAGTTTCTTCTCTAATTAGCTGAGAAACATCTTTAGAGCGTGCTTTTAACTGTTTAATTGACCTTCAGGCAATTCTAGAACACCAACTGCATCAATCACATGTGCTAATAATGCGTCAAACCGTATTGTTCACGATTGTTGTACCCATATGTCAAAGATAGCAATATGTGAAATTTCATGAGCCATTAAGTAAATAGAACTTTCTAGTGGTAACGCGAAGTTTTTGCGCAAGAATTTTCCTGTTGGGTTCAGTAGGATAAAAGTTAAGTTATAACATCGTTCAAAGATCGACGCGGAATAACGCAGAACGATTGGCTTTAACCTTAGTTCTTTGTGAAGAAGCGTATAGAACTATTTGGATGGTGCAATGAAGAGTTAGATGTAATAATCTTACCTTAAAACCATGTAGACGATAGTACTACAGACCACAAGTTATATATCGCCACTCTGAACGAAACTTCGCAACTGAACTCCGAGGCACGATGTGCAACTGTCACTGCTGTTGTCTGGCCAGCACAGATAGTTTCATTCGTGCGCCGTTTTACTGAAGTTAAGCGCGATGATCATTGAAACAGCGTACTATTTCGTTCGAAGAGAACGTTACAGCCTTGTATTTTAATCTTTTTTAAATACTATATTGTGAATGTTCCCACCCTCAGATTGGGAAAATCTCGCAATGTGCAATGCCCAGGTTTGTAACACGTATGCCCAGAATGGGCAAGAAGTCAGACTACGATTTCACATGTAAATTACGTTTTGTTAATTTTCCAGTTAATATTTTGCGCACGTGCATATGAAAACTGCATTTTGGGAATCTTAACATGAGTAACTTCACGGAGGAACAACGATTGAAAATAGTAGAATTTTATTTTAAGAAATAAATGTTTATAATTTTGACACACAGCTTACTGTCGACATTTCAGGGTCAGAAATGTGCCCTCAGCGGTAGTAATGATCGCAAACTAATGCAACGCTTTGAGGAGAAGGGAACCTTCCACTTATACTGGCAGCCGACGTTCGGCTCGCCAATGAAGAAAACATCGAACGAGTTAGAGCCAGTGATGAAGAAAAACCACAAACAACAACAAAAAGACGCTATAGAGAATTATCGTTTCCACGGACATCCTCAAGACCAAACTAAAGGAATTATTTAAAGAGTTTCCATACAAAATACAGTTGGTGCAGGAACAGAAACCAGTAGACCACGATTAGCGCCGAAACTATATGATTCGCATTTACGAACTTGCCAGAGAAATCTGTGATTTTATACATCAACTTATGCCTGACGAATCTCATTTCCACAAAAGCAGAACTGTAGTTTCTGAGTACAGAAAACCCAAGGATAGTTCATCAGCACGAGCAGTAGCTTCAACTACAAGCTACCACATGCACCGTCCAATGTGGGGTGACCTCGCAGAAACTTATCTCACACTACTTTTAAGGTTCTGACGATGGTGGCAATCCGACAGTTACTGGTGAGAGATGTCGGGATATGATTGACAATATTTTACGTCCTGCAATGGAAAATTGTCCTGAACTGTGGGTTCAACAGGACGCGGCAACCCCCATACAGCTAAAATCACAATAAAATTATTGAAGTAAATGTTCGGCGAGTGAATGATTTTTATAAATTCACACATTATTTGGCCACCATGTTACCACGACCTTGCACTCTAATTCTGAACCAGTCAGAATTTCCAGTCAAACGTATCTGACTGATACAGCAGTTACTTCAGTGAATTTAACTGATGAACCAGTGAAAAATGCCATATTTCCTTCACTAATTGATCCAGTGACATTTCCCACTGATTCGTCACTTATTTCTTCCACTGTTTTCTCAGTGGTATATTTTTGACTGATGTATCAGTGAAACTGCGTGTAAAAATGGCCGTCGAACATCGTTGAAAAATGGCCGTTAAACAACGTATATCAAGTGAAGTAACAGCGAATAAACGAATAAAACTAATACAAAATACCTTCTTAAATGTGTTTCGTCTTTCAAAACGCCATTTTACGAGGTAATATGAACACCCAGCGTTTAATTCCGTTGTTTAGTCTTTCATTTCGATTCCACGTAATCGTCACAGTGCTCTGGTTGAAGGTTTAAAGGTTTAAACTGCATTTATATATACTATTCGTTCTAACAATCCTAAAGTTACCAATCAAACCAAACACGAAAAGTATGAGCATACAACTTGAAACTACACGATTTCGCAACGGAACTAAAAGAATCATATTTCCCTCTCCGGATTTTAACTTTTGCGTGATAAGTTAGATGGCTAGGCAACGTACTAGAATCGAAGAGAGCGCGAGGCGCGTTCAGTCCCGGCCGCCTGCGAAACTTCTTATACTTTTTTTTAATTACGCACATTGAATTGCACAATATAAAAGGTAAACTATCGTAAATATGTTTATTTCACGTAATTGTTTGCCCACATTCAATAAAAGCAATATTTAATTCGCCACTGCAGTCGGCCGTCACTTATTCAATCACTGAAATTGTTTCGCGTCACTAATTAAATCAGTGAAATTTTTTCACCAAAACAATCAGTGATTTTCCACTGATTCTAAGTGGAGCCATTTTCACTGATTAGAGAAGTTCAATTTAATTGCTAATCAGTGGTTTCTCACTGATTTGAATTTAGAGTGTGCATCCTCCAATTACTTTGTGTGGGGCTACCTGAAGGAGCGCGTGTATTTGAAGAAACCCGTTACACATGAGCAGTTCAAAGAGAATATCTGTGCAGAAATTCTAGCACTAAATACTCCAACATTCAATATAATGTTATGAATAAAGCAATATGGAGAGCCCGACTTTGCGAAGCTGCAAGTGGAGCTCATTTGAAGGATGTCATCTTCAGTACCTGAACTAATATAATAATCATATGTTTACACTGTAGAACAAATTGAGGTAAAATTCCCTTACATGTAAGGGAAACTAATTACCTCTACAAGAAAGGTAAAGTTACCCCCTAAATTAGACTAAATTTGCATAACAAGTAAAGCACTACTCCCTAATCATACGGAAAATTACCTGACAAATGTGTGGGGAACATCCCATACAAGTGAGGGAATATTAACTATATTGTGTAATAAAATTATATTAAAAACCGGGAGTACTAGTACTATTAGTTTTATTATTACCTTTATCCTCTGTCGAATAGCAACAGAAACCACAATTCCAAAACCTTCCATACTTGTCGGTGGGTGGTCGCCAACCATGGTTCTTATCTCATAAGATCGGTGCGCTATCCATTACAACACGGCGTCAACATAGTTATATTAGTGATTATTAATGCACTAAACTATCCCCAAAGGAAAATAAAAAAAGTATTGATTTAAGTTATCTGCAAATTTCTAATTAAAATAATCATAAAAGTTTTTATTTGTAACTATTTAATAATATTGTATTTTACAGATTTTCTCTACCTCACAATTAATTTTTATTGTTTAGTAGTATGCCTTTCCTAACGAATACAAGACCTACAAGATGTCCAACATGGCACCTCAATTTTGTTTCTTTCTCCCGTTCAGCTGTTGAGACAATTCTGAGGAGATGGACACGTCGTAAGGTAATTTTCCCATCCATTTATGGGATTTTACAATAACATGTAAATGAATCTTACTCCAGAGTGAGGTAATTCTATCGTACGTGAAAAGAAAAATATGTTTCCCAAACAAGTTTGCGAATAAGTTTCCCGATATTTTTTTACAGCGTAGACAATCAATGTAGGTAATATCACTGACATTGGTTTACGAATTAAAAAGTTATTTCAAGTATCAAATCCTACTCCAACTTGTAGCCCATCGTGTATATTCCTAATTCCCGCTTTATAAATCGTAACTTATGGTCTTCTAAGATGGAAGTCTCTAACTGCCCGAGCGCATTTATACTAAACTCGTTTGTTGAAGACATAATTGTCCGCGTGGAATAAACCACGTAACATGGTGATTCAGTTACGTGGTTGAGTGCATTCACTCCCGACGTAAAGTGAATTTAATAGTAAACAACATTGTTAACCTTGTCACTGCCAGTAAATGTACATTTTATAAATGCTTACTAACGCTGTCGTGTTTTGCGATTAAGTTATTCAGAACATGAAATTAAAACGAAACATCCTGACCTAACGAATGAAGGCAGCGTCTTAGCTACGAACGTCGCCTACTGTGCGCAAATAGCTAGCTATCAACATTGCGAGAAGCGCATATGTAATAAGTTTCATCAAATTGACGTCAGATACTCTAATACATTTTACAGAGAACTTTTTTCCCAGTTCTCCAAATTACCAGACCGGATAAAACGGCAGCACAGGTGTTCACAATAATTTAAGCACTTTCGAAAACCCGGCTTAAGATCTTCCCGCGTGCACTACTGTGAAATTATCAGAAAAGTAATTATTTTACAAATTTACCTATTCTTACACATATGTGCATATACATAAGAAAACAAACTTAGTAATAACAATATTCGTGCATGATTACCTAACATTTTTAATTTAACATCCAGACATAGAACTACTTCTCATCCGTCTTAGTCAACTTTACTTGGCACACGCCAGTCAGTTAGCCCGTTAAAATATAGTCAGGTAGAGGAAGCAACAATTTTCAAAGGTTGATTTTAAAGAGTAATCTATTAACTGTGATTAGCCTGTACACATATTTTTCGCTATGGAAAGACAAAAAAATTCAAACAATGCCAGTTAAAAAAAAATTAAAGGATTGCTTATAAAACAAATACCTGTATTATATTACCCTTTCGTTTGTAGACAGGGTATTGAATGAACAGTATGCAATTCGGGAAGCATGCTTTCTAGTATTATTTCAAAATGAACCAGATTTAGACATAGTTCACACGAGGCATTTAACCTGCGAAACCTGCGTAGAGCACTCGTACTTATATTCGCTATGTACAGTATTATATACAAATGAAATGGTATTCCCCACAGATGCTCCTCGCAGCATTACGAGAAGCAGGCACGTGAATCCACTGAAATGCACGTAAAATAGTTTATTCACGGTTTCTTCACACTTTTTGAATCAAAACTTTGAAAAATCACCCCATGTAGGAGTTATTTAGTTATTTTCTAAATATAGCGTTTTATGCCTCTGTTAACATGAAAGTATCTTATTTTTCGTTAAATTGATGTTTTACCTGTATTTTATTATAAATTATAATATTTTAATTATAATAAATGCTTATAAAAACTGTGAGAAAAAATGTGTGTTGGTAGCGCCTAGTAAGAAATAGTTCTCATGCAAAATGTCATTACAACTGGGTGCGCACGAATTCGGTGCGTTATCCTTTGGCGTAATTTTCTAGACTTAGCTAAGCGTAGTTTTTACGAGGCAAAGGAATATTCTAGAAGTACTACTTTAGCAGGGCTTCAGAAAAGTGTGAAGTAGCTGTGAATGGATTTTAGGCGATGGGTTACTTGCTGAGCGTGCCCCGTGTCAACCTTATCGGCCTCTCACACGTGAGCTTCAGAAGTGGAAGAATACCTGCAGGCTCTTTCCCTCAGTCTCCCGGAAGAAGCACATCCACGGGCTGAATAGAGGCATCAAGGGCATTGCATGGGGGAACTTCGGCAGCAGGAATCGCGCCGACGAAGCAACTTCGTTTACGCCCTCCGCGGCAAAACACGACGTGCTTTAAAAGTTCCCGAAGACGACGACCTCGTCGATAAATGGATTCCCCACTTGGCGCGCGTGGCGAGACGAAGCGGCGGCGTTCTGCAGGAATTCCTGGCAGGGACCCTGGTGAAGTTAAGCGGCGGTGGGTGAATTGGTGATTTATTGGAAGTAGGGGGTTACTAAACGGGGGTGGCGGGTTGGATGTTGGGACGGCCGCAGAGGGTGGGTGGGGTAAGGAGAGGCCATGTAAATGAGGGCTAGGTTATTGTGCGCGTCCTCTGACGAGAAGGCGCAGACACGTGGGGATTTACATCCACCCCCGGCGCGACGTATAGGGGTGGGTAGGAAAGGGGCGGGATAGCAAGGGTGGCAGCAGAAAGGAGGTGGTGGTGATGGGAGATACGGGGTTGAAGAAGGAGAGCCGAGACGAGGAGTACTGAAGGAAACCCTGGTGCGTCGCGGAATTACCGCAGGGCGTCTCGGCGCGCCAAAGAGGAAGGAAAAATTAATGAGCGTGGCCGCGCGCGGGCGGCAGCATTATTGCGGGCCGCGACTGCAGAGGAATACGGAGCGCTGGTGGGCACGGCAAAAAGAAACGAGAGGAAATGAACATAATAAGTACTGAAGGAAGCGGAACAGACTAATAATATCCTCGGAGCGAAGTAAGAAGCCAACAACTAGGCATTACGAGTAAATAAAACTGGAAATTTGTTCGGTCATTAAACCGTTTTAGTTATGCTAATTATATACAACGATTACTTTAATAAATATATTATTTTAGCAATTTACGACTAAATAGTTGTGTGTTTCGTTTTCTTATCAGGCTGATTTGGGTGCCCATATGCTGCACCAATGATTGAGTGTAGCGCACAAATATAATTAATCTAAAGCCGGGTCCACACCTATAAAACTTTTCGCCAAACGGGTTCGGCAGAAATACTTTCGCCGTAAAGTAAAGATTATTTCCAGATAAAGTATTACGTCGTGTGGCGTGTGCTGGTGCTCAAGTTATATAAACACAAACGGGGAGCGTATAATACTAAAACAACAGGTTAGTTTCGTCAGTTTCCAGTTGTATTTAGAAATAAAGATGGAATTAGACAAATAATCTGCTATTATTCTTATACAAAAAATATTAAGAATAAAGATTATTGTGGGGCCCCGAAGACGAGTACCATTTTAATAAAATAAAGAGAAATTACGCATGGCAAGAGATAGCAGACTGGGTAAGAATCGGTGCTGAAGATGCGAAGAAAAAAATGGCAAGCCTTTTGGGATCGTTCAGGCGAGAAAAATCAAAAGAGATGAAGTCAGATTGCACAGGTAAAGGTAGGTATACAATTGTTTCTTATTGATTGTTATTTTGTTTGCCACGTTTTCCAAACAATTTCCTTGTGTGATTTTTATGGGCGTCAGAATTATACGAAACAAATTGGTTTGCATTCAAGAGTTTTGCCTTTCTGTTGGACAAAAACGAACCAAGGGAAACAATAAGCTCAGAACAAAACAGGGTGAGTAACATATTTATCATCCTTTAGAATTTGTACAAAGTAGCATATATTTATGCAAATTAACAAGTGGTTAAGCATATTGTGACTGCCATGAAATTGCTCAAGTTGTGGTAAAATAATCCGTGAATTCTGTTCTGATATCTTTTGCCTGTAATGTTGCTCTACGCGGAACATTTCGAATATGTTGAAAACCACCCGCACATTGTGCATTTCTCCAACTACCTTCGATCAGTCGTCCGTTCTTTTCTATGTCCAAAGCTCCTGGAGGAATGTAACTGCTGCTGGATGATTTGCTTCTTCTTAAATAGTTGTGCAGGCATGCAAAGGCCATAACTACCAGTTGAGCGTTTTCAGGCGTTCTCAGAAGAGGTTTCCTCAAAACTCTGAACACCGATGAAATGATTTCAAAAGTATTTTCCACCACTTGTCGGGCTTGGCTCAGTCTGAAGTCAAATATTCTCTCGCTTGATCCCTTCGGATGCACACCTGCATACGGCTTCATAACTATTTCGGCTAGAGGAAATGGCTCGTCAGCCACAAATACGTAAGGGATATCTTAATGCATTTGAGGAAGGGGCTTTGGAGGGGGTAATCCTAAAGTGTGATTCGTAGTTCTGCGATGCAGCTCACTATTTCGGAACACTCCTCCATCTGAAATCCGTCCTTGGGGCATCCAATGTCAACATATAAAAAAGTGTAACTCGCACTGACCAGTGCGAAGAGAACTATGCAGAAAAAACCTTTGCAATTAATGTATTCACTACAACTATTAAAAATGCGCTTGAAGTGTTATATGTTTACCATCGATAGAACCAAGAGTTTTTCAATGTCTTCAGAGATCTTCAAACAATCTTCAGCAGTTGCGGGCATCTGAAACAAGAACCCTTCAAAAAACAAATAATAAGATTAAAATCTTACAACTTCGAATTATACTGAGAGACCTCCTCTCATTACTTATATATGTTCTAAATAAGAATTATCTGCTGATTTACATTCGTTCAATTGCATATACACTCTCCCGTGAGGTGAAACACGAACATGTGACTGATATAACTAGACGTTCAGTTTCCCACACAAAGTGTGCTAGCAATTGAGATGTTTCCACAGAATCCAGGGTTACTGGCCCACGCAGTCATCGTCAGGGAGAAGGAGCATGTTTTGTACAAATGTAATGCTATTTTGTACAGAACTTAAGTTAATTTCTAATAAAACAAATGTTTTATTATTATTTATATTTACTTATTTGTTTCCAGGAAAGTGATACCCAAACACAAATTATAGACGACGATTCTGAAAGCGATGCTACAGGTGAACAGAGCGACGAGAAATCATGCACAGCTTCTTGCAGCTTCAAGGTAAATGAAAGAGCTTTTGTAAAACCTTCAACGCCAAGGAAAACAGTACAAAGGGGCCACAACGAGAACGAAAAGGAAGATCCGCGAATTGAAATGGCGTACAAAATTATACAGCAACCTGTGTAACCAGAAGACTCTACAACGAAATATGCGAAATATCTTGCAGATAAGCTTAATCATTTTGATGCAATAACACAGTCAACTTTGATACATAAATTATATATGAAGCTGAGATGAATATGTATGCAACTTCTCCATCTCCTGGTTCATCATCAAATCCGTCTACAACTAGTTTGAACTTACTGAGTCATCAAGAAGATGTAACCCCATCCCCCTTCAATTTCTCCTTCGCATACCTATACCCAACAGAAAATTTTTTAAAGAATTGGAAGAGTTTGCAAATTTATCACCTTTGCAAATCACTTTTATAAATAATAAATTAAACATTCATTTAAAAAAAATATAGTTGACTATTACTCAACTTTATGGAAACCTTGAGTGCTTCAGTGAGGGCCTTGCAAACTTTAGGAATAATGAGAGATAAACTTTGTTTTGATATTTTAAAGAGATACTGAAGGGTAGTATACGAATCTCCTGTTGCTAGAAATCGCAGTGTCAAGCCAACGTTTCCTTTACTGATACGGAATTTCAAAATGCAGTGTTCTGTTTCGTAATTGTTGGTCCAATCAAGTTCATAAAATATTCAAAATCTTCTGTAGATACACGCAAAAAAATTTTTTTACTGGCCATTACTTTCATCTAAAGTCAACATATTCAACAGGCGAGCACCACCTTCATATCTTCTCTCTCTGTACAGATCCTTGATCCAGTAGCGTCTCTTTTTTTCTTTTTTATTCCATTTTAGTAAATCGCATAAAACTATAAAAGTTGCACACTCCTTCCTTAATTCAGACATTAACTCACTGGTAACTTGGTAAGGACTGAGGGCAGAAAAGCATTCGTGCGGCAAAAAAAAAAAAAAAAAAAAAAACTTCCACATCGAGAACTCGATGCGGCGCAAATCCTTTGATGTTCGTCAGAAAATCGACTCAGTCTGGAACGTGTGCGTTGAATGTGGAATAAATTCTTGCGTGTGTTGTCACGTGAACATTTACGAAAATTCCCGCGCACGCACAAACTTTTGTGCCGTGCGTCGCGTTCGACGCAAAATTTTATAGATGTGGACCCGGCTTAAGATTTGATCTGAAAACTTGCCCACACAGCCGTGATTTACCAGTAATTTGAACCTGGGATGTGCCACAAATGGAATGACAAAGCGGCTTCAGCTACGGAGTTCGACATTATTACCATTACAGCAAAAAATTGTATGGATTATGTGATAAAACTCAGCGCGTAGTGTATTTTGGAACTACGTCAGTAGAAGGAAAATTATAAGCTGGAGACAGTGGGTTCCAGGATGGGAGCACGGAGCTGTTCATGCTCTGTCATTCCGTTCTCCTGTCGGCCATTTTTCCTCAAAATTTTCCATTTTTCCTCAAGATCTCATTTTCCCTCAAAAACACCGATCCCCCCCCGTCGTGGTTACAGAAACGATCACCCGAAAGGCAGTTTTCGATCAATCGCAAGGATTTGGGGTGATGGTTTTCGAGGGAAGAGCAGCCACCGCAATACAGGTTTTATAGGCATAGGGTATGCCAAATCGATACACACAGTCCAGGGTCCGGAGTCAGACATAACCATCACCCATCTTGGTTCCTTCAGCCATCTTGTCCACCATGATAGGTGTCAATGACCTTGGTCTTGACCTTTAACCTTGACCCTATGCCCGTGACCTTGAACTCGAAAAAATTGCAAATTGTGTTAAAATTCCCCCAAAAATTTAACAAAATGCTAACAATTATTTTTAAAATATAAAAATTTTATTAAAATTTAATAAAAATTTATATATAAAATTAATGTTTTCTATGTTTTCGCTTAGAGGAGTCAAGGAACTGAAACCGACCAGCCGCCATGGTGGACCCTGGTGACCTTAATCTTCACCATATAACTGTGACCTTAGGTGACCTTGAACACAAAAACAAGAGAAAAAATTGTAAAAATCACAAAAGTCAGCAAGTATATTACGTCACAGTACTACCATCATCTTGGATTCAGATGACCTTGACATTTGACCTTGAGATAGTGACCTTTGATGTCGAACCCAAAATCTTCAAAAATTCCAAATATTTATCAAGAAGTTATAAAAAAATTAATAAGAATCATCATTAGAAGTTACTTTTAAAAATCAGTTTTTGAGAACTTGCATTTCAGGAGCTACTCCACAGCAGCATGTCCAACAGACGACCGACCCGCCTCCAATCAATCACGTTTTATTAACATTCCCCTTCCCTACCAATGTTTCTAATTATATAATTAGTCGGCAGGCAACCGCCCCTCAACTTTGCTCATTATTTCGATTGCACTCCAACCACCATATTGGTTTTTAGTTTGTCATTTCTTTAAATTTTCACCACCTAGGCGGCTCTGATGACTCCGACCAACATGTTAGATTTGTGTGACCTTTACCTTGATCTCACATCTGTGACCTTGACATGTGCCCATGACCTTGTATGGCATTTAACACAAAAATAAATTCTAAAAACTGGTAAAAAATTCCAAAAATTATATTAAAAATTTAAACAATTAAATTAAAGACATTTCTTTTCATTAATCTTTTGATCAATCTCCCAATATTTGCATCAATCAATACTGCATTCAGCACCACAATCAGCAATCCACACCAATCCACACACCAATCCACATACCAATCCACAAAAATCCACCCCAAACCACACATGAATCCAAAATGAATGCACACACCAATGGACACCAATCCATACTAATCTATGCCAATCTGCACTAATTCGCACAAATCTGCACTAATCCACACCAATCTACACTAATCCACACCAATCTGCACTAATACACACACCAATGCACACACCAGTCCACATCAATCCACACTAATCCATGCCATTCCAAACACCATTCCACACACGAATCCATACCAATCCACACCAATCCGCTTCACAATCCACTCTGAAATCCTCTCCACAACTTGCTCCGCAATACGCTTTGCAATCAGCTCCCAAATGCGCTCCTCAATACTCCTCCGCAATCCACAGCGGCCCATGCCAATTCTTCGACCAGTAAAATTATTGGATCAATCCCAACCCTTAGATAAATTCCATCCCTTTGCAATCCTCCTTTGAAATCCACAGCAATCTTTGCAAATCCTTCGATTAATCCAAATCATTCGATCAGTCCCAACCCTTCGATAAATCCCAATCATTCGATCAATTCCAATCATTCGATCAATCCCAATCAACCGATCGATGCTTCGATCAATCCTCCAATTTGTCCCCCGTCTATATGTATAGAAATTATTTTAGTTCGCCAACTGTCTCCGAATTTGTACATTTCGACAGAATTGATATTTCGTATGAAGTCAGCTATCCATGCATTTGTATACTAAAGTCTTCAGTATCATTCTACACGCAGATCTTTCCATTAAAATTCGAGTGCTCATAGCACCACTTTAAAGCTGCGAGGGAAAAAAGGATATGACAAACAAAAATAAATGAAAACCAATTATTTATAATAATAATAATTTATTGTTACTTTTTAATTACAATTTCAGAAGAAAGCAGTTCATCACACCATGCGATATATCTCCGATCCTTCAGTTTATTAATGATTGAATATATCTCGTTAATGTGCGTGAAATCCCCGGGTGAATCTCTGGGTCTATAAACAAGTTAATTCGAGTCTTCGGGAAATAACTAGCCAGAATGCTCAGAAACTTTTGCTTTCTTCATGTTGCTTGTTGCAGCAAATATGTTGGAGGTGTGTATCAGTGCATCGAGAAATGAATATTCATCATATTCAGCACTTTCAGTCTTCTTCACCTCCTGTTTTGTATATTATATTATTATTTTGTATTGTAAAGGTTTATGCTTGAAAGCTTAGCAGGGGACGGCTTACAGGCTAACTAATATACTTACCCGGGATTACCATATACCATGACTTACCCGGGATTCGAACCCAGAGCCTCCCACACCCCAGATCGGTGGCGCACCAACCGACTGCGCCATGGGAGGACGGCTTATTCTATGTTAAATTTACTTTTCTTTGTAGCAGGAGTTGTACGCTCATCAGTATTTAGAGTTGACCACCGTTTATTTTGAAGTTAGTCGACTTCACGAAAAATTCTTGCAAGTGAACATTCCACACAAACGGACTCTACTGACACTCATTCCGTCTTAAGAATTAACTGTCTCATTGTAATTGCCTATCGAATCAGTACCCATCGATGCAGCAAGAGGTATTGTCGGCAACACTTGCTGACTCTCAGTAGACGAATCTTTGCAGATGTCGGTACGTTCTTTCAATTTATCCCCTTCCACAAACAGCATGGGACCAATGTCGTAATGCTTCATCGCGCGAAAAGGACTATTCGTTTAGGCCGTTCTCTCGTGTCGACCAGCATTTTGACCATAGGTGAAAACTCGATCGTAGAATCAGTACTGGCAACAACCAGTAAGCGGTGATGTAGGTCACGGATCCATGATCGTTGAGGTCAAAGGCAGGCCTTCGTATTCGCAATTCATCTTCGTGGTATGAAGAAAGAGCGCTTCCAAATCTATGATCACCTCACGGTGTAAGAATGTCAACTGTCAATTTTTTCTATATAAATGCGGTTATTTTTACAGTAAAAAGCCTAGCTTGCGCACACAAAAGAACTTCCACCATAAAATATATATTAAAAAAGGATAGGAGCACTCTGAGAAAACCTATATGCTGGTTCGCCCAGAAGTAAAAAACGCAAATACTTACATAAAAATGTGATATTTGAATATGCTTTTAGGCACATGTATATATAAATACAAAAATTTTAAACAATTTTATATTCTCATATTTATATATTCATAACTATGTATAAAACAAATTCAATTTTTTTTACATATTTATAAACCTATACATAATCATGTATCAAAAAAATTATTTATAATAGAGTATTTAATTAATTTTTTCAATTTTTAAATATCTGTTGAAAATATTTGGTTTTTATAAAAGATTTTATAATTTATTTTTGGGTTCAATGTTACCCAAGGTTATGGGCACAGGCTCAAATTCACAGATGTGAGATCAAGGTGATGATCACCCAAATCTAAAATGCTGGTCGGAGTGATCAGTGCCACGTAGGGGTTTAAAATACAAACAAATTACAAACAAAAGAAACAACATTGTAGGTGGAGTACATTCGACAGAATGACTTTGTGTGAAGGGGCAGTTGCATGCTGACTAATTAACCAATGAGAAACGTTGGTAAGGGAGGAGAATGTTAATACAATGTGACTGATTGGAGGAGGGTCAGTCGTCTGCTGGACATGGTGCTGGGGGAACCTCCAAAAATGTAAGTTTTCTATAAAAAAAAGTGTTTTTTAAAGCATTTTAATTATTTTTAAAAATATTTTGTAAGGAATGTCTTTGGGATTTTTGGCGATTTTTTATGGGTTCAACGTCAAAAGTCACCGAGTCAAGGTCAAAGGTCCAGGTTACCTGAATCTAAGATGGCGGTGGTAGTTACTAGCGTAATATGCTAGCTAATTTTTATGGATTTGTTAAATATTTACACTTTTTCTCGAGTTTTTGTTTTCCAGTTCACCTAAGGTCATGATTATATGTTCAAAGTAAAGGTTACCTGGGTCCAACATGGTGGTTGGGTGACGTCATAACATGGTGGCTGATCGGTTACAGTCCCTCATCCCTTCTAAGTCAAAACATTCTAAAATTCTTTTTTTATAAAATATTAAAATGCATTTTTAATAATTTTTTAATTTCTAAATAATTTTTAGCAGTTTTTATTAATTTTCTGGGAATTTTTAGAACGATTTTGCGAATATTTTGTGTTCAAGGTCATCCCAGGTAATGGGCATGGGCCAAGGTCCTAGGTCAAGGTCAGTGACATCTAACATGGTGAAAAAGATGGCTGACAGAACCAAGTTGGCTTATAGTCGTGACTGACCCGGGCCTTGGACCCTGTGTATCGGTTTTGTATACCCTATTCTTATAAAACCAATACGGCATTCACTGCTCTGCCCTAGAAAACGATCCTCCTAATACATTCCGATGGATCGAAAATACCTTTCAGAGAATCTTTTTTGCAACTGAGGGATCGGTGCTTTTTGAGGGGGAAAAAGGGAAATATTGAGAGATAACGGGGAATTTTGAGGGGAAAAAGGAACATTTTTATTCAAAATGAGTCATTTTTGAGGGGAAAATGGTCGCCGGTGGACCGGAATGACAAAGCATGAACAGCTCCGTGCTCCGATCTCATATCCCGTTGTCCCCAACTCATCATTTTCGTTCTCCTTACGTCTTAATTGTTACGCTCTTAATTATTAACTTCAGACACACAGCTGAAATCGGACATATTAACTATTGCTGTATATGCGAAGCAATGTGAATCATCTCCTCACACCTTCTTCCTCCCTCTTTTTTTTCTTCAGTTTAATGATTCGCCGTACAGACCTGGTAGCGCGATGTGTTTTCCTTCAATTTATCTTTATTTACGTTTCATTCATTCACTATGACGTGTGCATCAAAACTGTAAGTTATTTCTTTCACAGGCAGCTGTACAAGCTGAGTGTATCACTGGGCGAAAGAAATGCGTAAATGAACTGTTTGTTTATGTAAAGAACAACAAGTGAGTAAACGATAATTGGTAAATATTCTATTGACTGAACAACCACTAATGAAAAACAAAATTGACTTTACTTCGCTGACCAGACAGAGAATATAAAACATAATTATTTTGATGGAACGCAAAATATTCATACAGCAAAACTGTTTTGTTTATAGAAGTATTTGTGTTGGATGGCACTATGGACAAGTGAGTGCACATTTTCTATCAGTGATTACAATTGTGCCAATATTTTATTTCCATATGCTTGTATATAAGAGGCGTTTGAAGATTACATTTACCTAACTGTTCGAAATACAAGAGAGAAGATTTAAAATAAATATGTTTAATTACTGACAACTTATTCCAAAATAGCTATTTTCAGAATCCATACTGATGTAAATGTAACTGTGGTAAGTGTGATAAAATCTCTTATCTTTTTCTTTGTCTTTTAATGTGATGTTGAGTGAAATTTTATTAGAATATTAAATCTATTGAAAAATAAAACGTTCTTATACATTTCTTTTCGAACCTCGTTAAGAGAATTGTAACCTTACATTTTGAGCTAAACCAATATCCAGAACGTTATTTAAAACAATTTTTGATTTCAGCTGGGATGTTTCTTCGAGTCAGGAACTCCATGAAATTAATAAATTAACTTTCAATCTCAACACTTTTTTCGCCCGTCGACTCTCACTTCGAATTTTATCATAAAAACTAAAGTAAAAATGTATGCTAACACTTGCTTAATGAATTCACATGAAATGTATTTATGGTATTTTGGTGACTTCAACAACTATTTTGAACTGCTGATAATCACGTGGATTAATTGTAATCTCCACATTTGAATGGCAAGATAAATAAATAATCGTAGTGCAGTTAATTTGTTTTATAAATTACATTGCAGCAACGTATGTACCTTTATCAGACTATTGCCTGATATCACACCATAAAAATATATAAACACACCAAACACATAAGAAATAAATGTAATACTCGTGATTTAACATAGCTATTTTCTGGGATTTCACATAATACGTGTTACTGTACCATTAGCTCAGCCTCAGGTCACGTGGTAGCCTGCTTGCTCCACATTAGGATGCCATAGGTGAGATCACAACAGTCTGTCCTAGAAAGTGTTTTATTTTTCAAGTGGTTTTCCCCACTGGCCATGCGAACGCCTTTGCAAGCCCTTGATACCAACCTTCCGATTTCGAACCCGTTTAATTCAGATGCTGACTGACCTCCTTGAAGAAAGGAAATAAGAAAGACGATTCCATTTGATTCCCTTTCTTTCTTGGAAATAAAGAGAAAAGGATATTTAAATGAAATTGAGTTTGGTTTTATCGCCGCTGCTCCTGAAGATAAAGGGTGAAACGTGGAGAAGACGAATGTTTTGTCTTCCCTGCTAAAGGGCCCGCTCGGGGAACAAGTTTTCCCCGGCTACGTATAAATTACGCTTTTATTCAGTTCCGTGGGTACAGTGGATCCGCCTTTAATCATGTCTTTTCCCAACGATTTGAGATAGTGCCGGGCTTTTTTTTTTTTTTTTGTATTCATGCGTAATTAATTTTATGGTCAGGTCTACAGGCTTTTATTTCGTACATGATAGCCATGGACGCATACGTCTGGGGTTCCGTGAGTTCGAAGTAGTTAGGTAAGGCTTAACGTCTCGTCGACAGCGAGGTCGTTGGAGACGGAGCAAGCTGCTCACAGAAGAAGGACGGGGCAAGGAATCGGCCATGTAGTGAGAAACTCTTCCGAGCATTCTACTGGAATGATTTCGGGAAACGATGGATAACTGGAATCACGGTGGCCGAACCGGTAGTCGTAACCGCGTCCTTCCGAATGCATCGGACTGTTCACCACTACGCAGCCTAGGTCGGTTGCCACTAGAGCTGTTCGAAATATCGATACATCGATTATTGTCGATATAAAAAAATTATCACACGATATGTAACTTTGAAAAATATCGGTATGTCGATGTTTCGAAGTTACCGGTATTACCGATAATTTCGGTATTACAGGTAATTTTCGTATCATCAATTCTCGGTATTACCGTGAATTTTGGTATCATCGATAAATCGAAAATACCGAGTTACTGTTCGGGAAAATATCGAAATTAAATTTTTATGATATCGAACAGCCCTAGTTTTCACGCATTGAAGCACATAAGCAGGCTAGCACTTTAAGTAATATAGGTTGTTCACTGTAAAGTGAGCATTTGTGAAAGCAATGCTTAAGATCTACTTATAGGCACGTTGTGTATTATTCCGCCTTATGTAAAATTAGTATTGTCATGGGTCTCATTACTTCATTCAAACGTCTGGCAAGTGAAACTGTAAAATTTGCGAGGAAAAGTAGATATTTGGCAAATCTGCTCATTTATACACACTCCGATGCATTAAAAAAAAAAAAAAAACAGAAAGTGAAAGAAATGATATAAGTCGTCACAAATTGCTACCCAACACTTTTTATTCGACATTCTGATATGGAACTAATTTCCCTCCATCGTTACCAACTTTACTGGCAGCACGTGACTCAGTGTACCCCTTAAAATATATGCAGGTATGAGCAGTGACATTTTTCTAAGGATTTTTTTTCCAAAAGTTCTCACTTTATCGTTAACGGCCTTTACTAACATGTGAATCAAGTACCTTGTATTAATGATTCGGTTTAGTAATCATCACTTAAACTGGAGACAATGACATTTCCATTAAAGACTGTTATTGCGGTATTCAAAAGTTACAGTTTTCGAAAAATCTTTTGTTCGTATGTTTCAAAAAACTGGTTTTGGACGATGCTTTTCGGATATTATTGCCAGATAGATATGGAGAATTATTAATAATTTCGTTTTTAATATTATGAATGGCAAACATAGGCCGACTTATCTTACATTTAGCAGGTTAAAGTAAACTAAAACATCAACTTAGGTATGATACAATTTTCTTAAGTACTTAGTAAACCAGAAGGTCTTACATTCAGTAAAAATAGTTAACATTAAATTTTAAACAACTAGAGGGAGAAGAAAATTGATATCAATACGATTTTGTATGTTACTAGCAATATGTCGTACGAATATTCACATAATGTCACGCCTCTCAAGACGAACGTAAGACAGATTAGGGTTTCACATCGCATCCTAATTTCTGGCCGGCCAATGCTGGTAAACGAAACATTTTCGATAAAGTGTGTACCAATTCCAGATATTTTACAGTGTTACATCTGGCTTGTAAGTTCGTTGCAGCAACAGAAGGTTCTAGATTTGTAGTCATCCACGCAATTTCCGTTTCTCGTAGCGCACTCTCGGCCGTTGTTTGTCTTTCCGAATGAATGTATGCGTTGTTGTTGGTCAGCCGCACTACCAGACGGCTGGTCTATTGAAGATTTGGGTAAATAAGAAGCGACGAGCCCCAGTTTTCCACCGCGCAAGGATACACCCAGCTCACATATAGTTAGTTTAGACCCTATCTATGTTTTTTTTTTTTGCTCCAGGAAAAGTTCCTTATACGACACGTTTAAATTTAGTAGGGGCGAAGACTTAACTTCGTGGTTTAAGATATTTTATAAACCGATGGAAATCTCAGTGATTTGAGTTGTATAAACTGTGGTTGCAAGGGCACATGCGTTCATTTCTTAAAGGATTTTAAACATTAACAGGATGGATATTGGTAAATAATCTTTCCACTTGATCATTTACTTTATTGTAATATTCTCTTCAAATACATGGGGCGATTCAACGAACTCTAGGACGGAAGCAGCATATTATATATTTACCAACTATACGAAATTAAATTTTGACGAGAAAGAAATAAAACAAAAGTGTCCAGCTCTAAACGTAGTCTGTTGAAGTAACAAAGATGTATGTATGGTTAACACGTTTTAATGCGTTGTTTTTGATATCGAAGAGATGCTTAGTAAAATTACCAAAAAGAATTTGCAAAATGAAATTAAGAAAATTAAGGAAGTTCCTAACTTACATTATGTGGTAATTAATGTACAAAATACTACACGAACCATACGTTTAAATACAAATTAAAATAATTTAATTTCTCCAAAATAGCTTAACAAAATTACCCGAAGTTCAATTCATGATTAGCTTATAAATTATTTTTCAATTTTATAATGAAATGAGAATGTAAAGTCGCCACATGGTAAAATCTAACTGGGCAACCAAGTTATTTATTTTATTTGAAAGAAAATATTTTATAACATTCTTATGAAATACTTTTACTGAAATTAAGATTTAACGATAAAGCAAATTTTTTTTCAATAATTTTGGCAATAACATTTACATTTAAACCTCAATGATTACTTTAAAATTAGAAGAAAAAACATAATTTCTTTGATTTTATTGTTTTGGCACATTCTCGATTAGTGTTTCACAATTTTTGGAACACAAACAATAACATTACCTCACTTGTAGAAAATTAGATATCTTACATTAAATAATGTTCTAAATTTCATCAGTGGTAATTTATTGGGATACTATAAAGATATTTCAGATTTTTTATTAAATGTTTTCAGATTTGCACTCAAAAGCGTGGCAACATTTCTTAATCATCCCTTGTTTCATTGTGCTGTTAATCACATGTTAGACTGTATATTATTACAAATTTATTGCAGGTCTTGCGAGGAGATACCAAAGTGTAATTGGGATGGCATCACTTATTGTCGTGCTTTAGAATTTGTTTTTTTACAACTGCACAGTTCCACTTCATTAATCTTCCACCGCGGACTAACTTGTAAATGTACAATAACAGTAAATGAACTGTGCTGTAGGCTATTCACGGTAAAATGAACACATTTGAAAGCCCTGATTAAAATATACTTGTTTGTATGCACGTTGTAAATACATCGTCGTGGGCCTCATCACTTGATTCATGCGTCGGTCAAGTGAAACTGTGAAATTATTTGAAAAATAAATATCTAACAAATCTGTTGAGTTTTAAACTTGAAAAAATTTAAAAAATAACAGAAAGCAAAATAAACAATTTAATTTATCAAAAATGGCTACCTAAAACTTTTTACTGAACGTTAAGATACGGAACACTACTTCCCATCCATCGTTACCAACTTTACTAGGCGCATGACACGCAGGGCGCCCGTTGAAATATATGCAGGTAAGGGCAGTGACTTTTTTCTAAGGTTGATTTCAAAAGGGCTCACTTTATCGTGAACAGCCTTTACAAACTTACAACTAAACGCTGTCCACGATAAAGTGGGCGCTTTTGAAATCAACCTTCGAAAAACGCCACTGTCCCTACCTACATATATTTTAACTAGCTCACTGAGTGACTTGCGCCCAGTAAAGTTAGTACCAATGGATGGGAAGTAGTACCGTATATTAACGTCGAATAAAAAGTGTTAGGTACCCATTTCGAAAAACTTAAATTATTTCTTTATATTTCGGTTTTTTCAACGAATCTAATAGTAAAGATTAGCAGATTTGTAAAATATGAATATTATGAGGCCTATGACAATGTTAATTTTACATAGATCGGAAGAATACACAACGCGCATACAAGTAGATCTTACGCTGGACTTTCAAACGTGCTCATTTTACCGTGAATAGCCTATGATAAAGTGGTAGGTCCTCCGTTTGAAGTTTCACAGTTACACGCAGAACTATGAGAACACAGCAAGCCAGTTCAGAGTCCTGCGCGTAGCGGCGATGGCGCACTTGACGCATGTGGCATTGTCGCCATTGGCGCACCTGAACTTGTCTGCCGTAAACGCAGAATACAGCACCAGGTCCACGGACATCTTAAAATAAGTTTAAAGTCAATGTTCGCACAGATAGGCATGGTACATACTACCAAATGTGACACAATGGGAAAAAGGTTTTGTTGAATATAAGTAAGTTTGCTTTGGCGAAACCAAATTAATATTTGTATAGGGGCTTTCATTGTTTTCATTGTTTTATTTTGTTGTTGAAACCAAGTTATTTCATTGTTATGGTTGTTCTAAACAAAGATTTTGTTGGTACAAATAAATATTTGATTGGCTCTACGTACATATAACTGTTAAAATGACAGAGATTCGAAGCCCGACCGAGACTCGACCCTAGACCGTTTCCATTCGAACACTACGCCTTGGCAAACTTAGCTAAAGTGACAACTATAAACGAAGAAAGACTGTGTGATGGGTCTCGTATTTTAATGGTGTAGTGGAAAGTGTGGCAAGCCCCACGTAAGGGTGCCAAAATTTCTTGAATATGAAATGGTTCTTGTCTAGTTTTTTTTGTTAGCGGTTTTGGGATTTAAAGTAGTTGTGCGAGCTCCACAAGTATTGGTTGAACAAACTGTGAGAGTGATAGGTGTGATAGAATTGAGGAATCCTACAACACTGAAGCGTGCATGCACATAACACCCATGCATAAATACGCAGCACTTCATGGAATGAAACATGTGATAAATTAAAATTTTTCCATTAATACCATGAAATAAAATAAAACCAAACCAAAAATGTTATTAAAATCAGGAGATGTAAAAATTAAATGTGTAATATTTATTAACTTTGAAATTAGTGTGTAGTTCAACATTCTTTAACCGAAATTAAAATTATGTGTAATTACCAAAAATGAAACACTACAATCCTTAGAATGAATAGTGTTATATCAATAAAGAAAAAATTAAAAATATAAAAATTAAAATAAAATATTAATTTAGTGCTTCTTTAAAAGTAAACTGATTTGAAATAAAAATCCAAATAAAATAGTTCCGTTCCAGAAGTAGTTCTCCTCAATAAATATATCTTCATAAAACTGTGTAAGCTCCGAAAATAACTTAGTTGCCTTTCAGTCCTCATAGTTCAACCTTTACTTTAAAAATGTTAACACTTCTTAATACGTTAGATAAATCGACATCACTACCAACATAACTTGAAATTTCTGTTCCAGAAAACTGCACTGAATTCTGAAATATCAATTGTAATTTGCTTCGCGTACTAACTCAGCATGTAAAGCTGGACCTCTTGTTTAATACCCTGTAGAGATCTTAACACGTTCAAAGTTCCAAATCAAAAACTGTCCAAATATTGCAAAAGCACTGAGGATTAAAATATTAGCGACGGTATTCACGTATGTAAGCCTCCAGACTTACGAAATGGATGGCGTCACCTGGGTCTCGCAGTGGCGTTACCCTCACAGACATGGCACCTGGTGCCTAGCAGATCGGCGTCCTCTGCGTCGTTGCAAACTCACTCCAAATCCAACAAAATGACTGTCATCAACCCTCTTCTAAAAAACAGGTTGATGCAGCAACCTGTACTTAACTTCTGGCATCTAGGCCTTCCTTTCCATTTAGGCCGATTCTAGAGATTCCCCATATAGAAATCTCACCAATTAATTAACTATCAGCCCATCTTAAAGGTCCTTCTCAGAAGCCTAGTCTTCCGGAATCTCACTCTCCAACTCGCCAACGACGAACTACTTAATTGAGCTTTAAAAATCACAAAATAATTACTGAAAACAAAAATTAACATGTAAATATATCAATATGATATTAAAATAATAATAAGTGAAATCCCAGAATAATGTGTGAATTGCCATAGAATACTGAATGTTACCTGGATTGGTGGTTTACAAACATAAGAATTTCGTGATTTTGTTGTGTTACAAATACGTATATGAAAAGTGTGAAAATTGACATTCAGTTCAAAATAGTATATAAAATAAATAAATATTACAGTTCCAAATATCTCTGCATCAAATAACATATCGTAAACACAACCTCTTTATACGTGCGCTCTGTCGAACCACGACAACATACATCGAGTACTGTATAACATGCGCAGTTAAATATTTCAAGTTTTACAGCTTTACTTTTTAAATACCTGTTGGATTTGATTTATTACAGTAGTTAAACATTAATAAATTCACCAACAAACACTGCTACTATCCTAATTGTCATAGAAAATACAAACGAACTCTCGAGCTGTACTGTATAACCAAGTCAATCAAATGGGTCCAAAACAAATGGGCCTTTATACAGTTAATTCAACTAAATATTTTGTGGACAGCGCAATATTATTTTGGCCCAACACAGAAGTTTTGTTAAGTAAAGCGTGTATTTTGTTATGAACAAAATTAATTATGTTTCTTTTCAAATTTTGTTCAATTTTAATATAGTTTAAGACGCATACGCAAACGACAATGAAAGTACCCTAAAAGGTAACACGAAACACAGAGAAAGTGACTACAAATATGTACACACTCGCAGAAATTTTTGTCCTTTATTCAAGGTATATTGACACTTATAAAGCGTGGCGGTTACATTTTAAGTCTCGAATAGGGCAACTTTACTTTGCGGTAATGACAAATGTCTCATTCATTCTGTCTCTAGCAACCCAGTGTCACTTTTGTCTTTATTTTACATCGCTCCCTTTTGTAAAGAGAGTGATAACTGCAGTGCTTTATTGAGTTGTGCAGAAATCTTTCGACAGGTAAATGAGCTGGGGCGTAGTTTAATTTGTACGTGCAATAGCAACAGAATTGCATGTCCCCATCAGTATACTGATACCCTCCAACGGAATGAAATGGGAGTAAATTGACACACCAGCCAGTCCTGCGAGTGTTGAGCACAGAAGGCCGAAGAGTTTCACGATGAGTTCAGAAAGTAGAAACTGACGGCTTCGTCGTGGTTATTTTTCCGTATATAGAAATAAAAATCGCTTGCCACCGGTCACAAAAAATGCCGAAATCGCTACCTCATAGTAAATCCCTAAATGATATTAAGGAAATGGCAAGTGTAATTCGGGTTTATCTGGAGTAAACATTTCTGTGTAAAACACTCACATTCTTGGTTTTGTTGCATATAGAGATGGATATTTTATTTGAAGTCCATTTCGTACGTTTAAGGCCAGCTATACCTGTAAATTTCCTTCAAATTTTGAAAATGATAGGGCCAGGTCCTGAAACCAAGAATACAATTTTTGCGAAACCTGTAACTTTGGCCAAATTTTCGGTCAGCTGACACCAGAAAATAGATGGCAAAAGACTGGAAAAATGTGGCAGTGCTATAAAGTAAGTTGCAAACAACTGCCCTTGTAATATGTGATTCGTGTGGCAGGAATTTGCGTTCTGGTGACTGGCTCGCTTTTGCAGTAGGCTCCTCGAAATAGCCCGGACTAGTAGTTCCGGCGGCATTAAAGACAAAATCCGGAACCCAAACATTTTCATTGCTTGGCCAAATCCACCCCCTTACCCCTTTCTCTACCAAGACTCTTATCGGCTCGGAGATCAGGTTAGGTATTTGCGCTCGCTTCGCTGAACTCGACATTGTTTCCTCCATTAGCTGAACAGCAAACGGTCTCTCTTTATCTCTCTCTTTCTCTGTTCCTCTCTTGCTCTCTTTGTTTTGTTTCAGACATAAATAAAAGAAAGTTGAAACAGTTCCCCGTTGTTGCTAATGCAAGAGGCGTCAATTATTGCGACTCTTATTTTTTTTTAAATATCCGATGCTACTTGACCGTATGGATACATATACAGATACAAAAATTAGAAATCCAATGAAAATGGTATCATCTAATGACTAAATTCCTACAACACAATTTAAAAATGTTATTTCAATTTTTCGTTTATGTATTGATATCAGCCTATGCCTTCCTACAGTTATATTTGTATTTATCAATTAGAAAACAATATTTCAACCCCAAATATTGTGGTGTTACTTTTAAACTTTAAATTTTACCTTATTGTTTTTTGGGTCGCAAGCTGAAATTATATTATGAACTCTCATTTTCGAACTGGTACAGCTGTAAAGACTGCAATGATCATGCAAATAAATATTATAAAATTAATTTTTTTAGTATTTGTTGGAAACACAAATAGGATTGTTGTAATACGAAAAGGGCTCTGTATACCATGCCAGCAGTCATGGAGGTTAAACTGGGGAAACATTATTAAAGAAATTCCCATCTCAATGCATTCATTTTAAAGATAACTGTTTCAAACAAACATATTCAGCGCAACTCTCTCAGAAAATACAGCCACATTAAAGAATTAAAAAAATAATAAAAAATAAAAAATTATTCTTCAGTTTTTTCTAAAAATTTAAATTCTACTGTTAAATTATAGAAGAAAAATCATTAAACATTAAATTTTGCATGGTTACTTAACCTGCCAGTGTTCCTTAAGAAATGTCACGTATAATAATTTTATTTGAAAGGTTATCTTCTAAACTGATGTATTGAGAATAAATTATTTCAAAAAGAAGAAAAATATGTTGCCAATACCAAAGAAATCAGTTTACCCTTTGGAAAAATAATATTAATGGTAATTATTATGTGCGTGATATTTCTATAAACGAGAAAAATGCTAACAGCTTATTCATTTGCAAAATTGTATTTTATTTAACTTCAAATTCATATTTTCTAACTTTTGTTTAAGCAACGTCGTCATAAACGTGGAATTTTCAACAGTTCATTGACGGAAATAAAATTATTTAGTCTCCTAAAGTTAAACGATTTATCTGTATAATAATATCTGTTATCCATAATACGGTGCTTCTGGAAGAATTCTAAGCAAGTATTAATTTTAGTCACATTTAAATAAAAACTTTAACGTATCTCTGAATCTGTTATAAACTTCTAAGCACTGGTTAGTCCATAGAATTTAAAATAATCCAAAGAATTTTAAGGACACACAAAGAAATCTCGAAAGACTGTTATATGCATTAACATTTTTCATGTCGTAAGATACGTTTTTAAATAATTTATTGAAAACCCGAAACCGAGAATTTTTCCGCGCCAGTAAGACCAGGTAAACATCTGAGCTATACTGAAGTATTAGTTTCAACTTGTTTATCGTTATTTCACGAAGGATAGCACGAGTGGACGAGTTCGCAAACAAACGTCCAAGCACATATACAGGGCCCAAGTAAATACAAGAGAGAGAGAGAGAGAGAGAAGAGAGAGAAGAGAGAGAGAGAGAGAGAGAGAGAGAGAGAGAGAGAGAGAGAGAGAGAGAGAGAGAGAGATTATTTCGGATACTGTTTTACTCATAAAAGATTGATTATTGAGCCAACGTGGTTTGAAAGAAACATATTTTCGCATGGTTTGCTGTCACGACGCATCCCAATGATTTCCTTGGAGACCCAACTTCACATTTCAAGAAATGTTATTCTCCCCCTGCACATGAAGAACTTTCTCTGGGACAGTAGGAGCACTACAGGAAGACATCCGTCAAGTCCAGCGTGGTATTCTGTGCAGATAGTGTTTATTTTTATCTCATATTTTCCTTTTGCCCGTGAGACACCTAGTAACTGAGAACTCTTGTTGGTGGAAAACTTGTTTTTGAGGTGTGTATATTTGTGTCGTATGACAGTAACAAAGCCTCAGTCCCTTGGCACGTTGAAACTGTGTGACATGTTTTGCTCTTTGAGACAGAGCGCCAAGAGCATGTGTACACACCTAGAGTAAGATCACGAATAAACTGAGAAGATTACACTAGCATGTGCATCTCATCCGACCGTTCGCGTGTTGGCGATTAATTAACCGCTTCAGGGAGGACGTAGCGCAAAGGAAGTGGCATGACGACATACGCTGGATACCACAGAAACCACTTCTTACCCGGCCCACAATAAGAGGGCTTAGTTCGTGCACAAGCAAAACGGTTCCAGAGCCCATTTTGTCATAAGCAGTATTTTAACTTGCGAACTGAAGGGGATTCCTGCCAAATTTGGTTCAGATTGATCGAACGGTATAGAATTGAGAGACACGATCATGCTTTAGGTTTTTTTTTTGGGGGATGGGAAAACAAAAAAAAAGGGGGGGGGGCTACAGGTCCAGTGAGTTTCATAACACATTTTTTACTTCCCAATATTTTAAGTTGGGCACAGAAACGCATGCGTGCTGAATTCGTTCCATTGAATGGTGAATAATTCAGACGCACGTCCCCATTTTAGGGGCTTTGGGAGTTTTGGGCCAATGGGAGGGGAGAGGCGGAGCCCATTTTATTATGCAAAGTATTTAAGTTGGGTACTGAAGTATATAACCGAAAAATTTGGTCTAGATCCGTCTAACTGCGTATGAGATACACTACACTGTTTTATTGGTTATGGAGTTTTGGGGCCCCAATTGGATACTGAAGTTTATCCATACCAAATTGGATTCCGATTCACGGATTGATGTAGAATTGATATATACGATCCAGTTTTAGGTGTTTTGGGTTTTTCGGATTTAATGGGAGGCCAGAAGCCATTTTGGCCTACATAATCTTCAATCTGAGCACAGAAGTGCATACCAGCCAAATTTGGCTAATATCTGTCTAACGGTATATCATTTAAGTACATAACACCTTTTAAGGGGTTTTAAGGTATTCGGATACAATTGGGACGGAGGTGGGGCCCATTTTGAACCGCACAGTATTTTAAGTTGAGTACTGAAGGTCATACCTACCAAGTTTGGTTAATAACTGTCCAATGGTGTAGAATTGTATAAGGAACAAACATACATACATAGCATACATGCATGCATACAAACTTTAACTTTTATATGCTGTTAATATATTTGGTAGCTTATATACTGAAGTAGTCTTTTACCATCTGGCCGAGTGAGATGACACGGTGGTAAATCTTCGGTGTCGCATCCGGGAGGACATGACTTTCAATGCACTGTCCGGTGATCCTGATTAAGGTTTTCCATGATTTCCCGAAATCACTCCAGGCTGGGATGGTCCCTTACTGAATGACATTCGCCGCTCCAGCCTCTCTGAGCATCTGGTTTCGTCTCTAATAATCCCACTGTCAATGGGACGTTAGACCCTACATCTCACGTATCTAACTTTGATTCTACACACAGTTATTACTGCCTTCTAGGAACCACAATTACAGTAGTTTTACTTCGATCTTAAGTTCCGGTAGGCCAAGAAATTTTTGGACGAGGTTTCTCGTGATGATTTAACATGGCGGCCGCTACTATTCTGCGAGGTATTTCCAGGAATACTCCCAATATCACCCGTTTTCACTCCGTCGCTATTACACTCTCACCTCGTCCATTTTTCAGTCTGGTGGGTGACAAATTCTGCCGCTCTGCTTAAATCTAGCCTCCTCATTTACAGCTAAATAATTACACTCGTGTGTGTGAAAAATTCAACACTCTGAAAGAAAAGTGGAAATTATACGAAACTGACAGGAAATGGGAAGCAGGCACCAGTGCAAATGACCATGCATTGAGCATGATTGTGAATGCCTAGATGCAGCAGCACCCTTCTGGTTGAAGTGTAAAAGTATATAAATAGTGGACTGTTGAGCACCAATACAAGTACAGTGATTCATGTTTAGTGAACTGCAAACGTTCCTACTGGCAATAGTTTGTCTCGTCGATATGAAGGGGTACCTTGTAAGCATATTACGGAGTTTGATGTGGCCGATTTATTGCATTTTTTGTAGTGTATAGCAAGACTTAGGCTTCTACCTACAACCCTAAGCCTGACTCTGAAGAATACTGTCGTCTCGGCAAGCCTGCGATACAGCAAAGTGTGGCTGAAACCACCCAAGTAGCAAGAGTCAGCTGGTCCACTTACGCAAATCTGCTTGTACACGAGCAGCCTACAGACAATTTCCATAATCAGTCAACCTCCGTAATGTACGTGCAGTTATACGTGGTCCACGTGATGATTCTTGGCTTTTATTTGCAGTTGGCCACATCTGGGCCACTTTTCAGATAATTTCCATGTAGCAAAATACAATCTGCCTATAAGTGGCCCAGTTGTACCCCAAGCATGCCGGTACCATTAGTGGGCCATGAGTTGCAGCAGTGGCCCACCGGCCTACTGATTCTGGCCTGCCATAAGTTAACCAACTGTCGTCAGCCTACTGTTGGCCAGACACTTGTGGCCCAGCTATTAACCACTTGTAGCCCAGCTATTTGACACTTACAACCTAGCTGTCTGCCACTTGTGGTCCAGCTATTGGCCACATGTGACCCATTTAAAAGAAGCTTGCCATGTATTTTCAAAATAGAAAATAATTATTTTACTACCAAATAAGAACTATTTATTTCCCATCTTTATACATGATATCTTTTCTATTATTTCCCAATTGCTAAACGATTTTAAAAGAGCATGGATTGGAACTCACTGCCCTTGAGTGCACCTTCTAGAATGCTACCAAATACTCTACCTATTAAGTAAACCTGCATAATGCTTTTCACACATAAAACCTGCATTATTGATTTTGCTACAGACACAATTTATGTTAGTATCACAAGTCAGTACTGGGATAAATTTTTTTTTTGTTTAAAATACTAGTACTCTAGTTCCGGAGTACTTTCAGGAAGTATTAACTGTCCAAAATAAGGAATACTTTCTTACATTTCATACTTTGTAGGTTTCCAGCGTAGAAATTTTTTTCTCCTATTATTAGTAGATCTAATGTCACGTGATAATTTGATTTCATATATGCATAAAATAAAAATTATGTAAATTCACATGCTATTTTCTATTTCACAAAAACTTATAGTTGGCATTCCATAAATGGCACTTGAAATTTTCGCTAATATATCCCAGCAGTAACAGTTGGCTCGCCATGAATAGCTTTTAAGCTTACTGATAATATTTATTCAGCAGAAAGAACTGTTTGTATGCCATAAATTGCTCCTACGCTTGGCGCTGTTATGTTCCCAGCAGTAAGCAACAATTGGCATACTATAAGGAGCCAATTATCATGCTACTGATACGTCCGCAGCTGTGTACAACAGCTGTCATACTCTAAGTGGCTCACAAGCTTGCTTCTAATGAGTCCCCAGCAGTAAGCAACAGTTCGCATGCCATAAATTGCCCATTAGCTTTCTGCTAATAGTTTACCATCGGTAGGTAATAGCTGTCGCTAGTCATCTGCCTGTGGGGCTTCTGTTGAATTCCAACAATCATAGTGAAAGCATTGGCTCACACTACGATTATTTTAAAAATATGTAAAGTCACTTGTATTCATGTAACCTGATTGTTAGCTACATAAGAAATGCTGGCAATCATAAATGCAAATGTTTGTCACCACTACCAACAGTTGGTCAACTATTGACTACATGTTGTTTGCTATTTAGGTACACCACATTTTACTACATCTAAAAATGACACATGCCTGTATTAAATTCTTAGCCGTGCTGTGGAAATTAACGCGTCAGCCGCACTCGCCACATGAGTTGCCTCAGACCTACCTTTTTCTACCAACCTTGCTACTTGCAGTAAGCAACCCACTTTTGTTTACTGTCCAAACCAGCGTATTCAGGACTGCGGTAATGTACCTGACTTGCATTCGGGAGTGTGTGTATTCGATCTCACCAGTTACGCTGGAGTGGGCTTTCCCCGACTAGTTTCTTTTAATATGAACACTTCACAACTTACGAAAAGAAATACAAGGGTTATCATTATGATGTTTTGTTACGTCTGAGTAGGCAAGCCAGCCTGAACGCGGCATCTCACATAGAAGTGATATCAGTCCAGCGGGGAGAAAATTCTAGGAAGCTGCTGCTCAATCTTGCTGGAAAACAGGGAACGATTGCGCGACACTCAGAGACTATATTGGCCAACGGAACACCTTACATATGATCTTCTCCCCACATGATGCCAGCCGAGCGAGATGGCAAGAAGATCGATGTACTAACCGCAGCAACATCACGTCCAAACTAGTCTCCGGCTTCGGACTAACGTGGGGACGTCTCTCTTTTTTATTAGTCAGTTAGGTAATAATTATGTAATTTATAACCCCCATGTAGACAAGCATTCCCCGAATGGGGGTTTAACATTTCTAGTCCAGCAGTTTTAAGAAAGAAATATTTTTTCCACACACCGACTCTAGACACTAAGATCTGTTACATCTCCAGTTAATTCTACTCGTTTGGCACTTTGTAGAGCATGATTGCATTCTAAGCGTTTGGTTCCTTCTTTCACTCCACCACGCCGCCATACGCACTCGATTTCACCGTCCAGGAGATCGTCTCGTCCGAGGAGTGTCCTTGTAAGATCATCACTCCTCGAGGACCAGAACCCTCGACAGAGACGGCCGTGACCAGAGCAGTGCTGGGTGTCCTGCAGAACGAGGAGAACAGAGTCAGTACAAAACGTCCTTCTTGCTCGGCGAGGATAAGAAACCCTACACAAACCCCACTTGGGTTACGGCGTCCGAGAGAGCGCCGTTCACCGTATGCAACACGGAGCTAAGTCTTCCACTATTGTCCAGCCATTGCGCAACCAAGCCGGACGTATCTGCACCAGCAAGATGTCCGGGGCGCTTCGGCACACAACCCCCCCCCCTCCCCCTTTACCAACTCCACAGATAATTCGGCCTCCCCGTCTCCCCTCAGCTACGTACTTCCTGGCCCTTGCTCGCACCGAGGTCCGCTCAACAAGATCAATATTATGAATGGTATCCAGCCTCCCTACTATCTACCAACCCCCTCATCTCCTACTTCCACCCTTCTTACCCCTCTCACTCAGGGGAGGCGGCTTACAGTTCAAACAATGGCTCTATCCCCCGGCCGTATTGTCCCCAGGGGCTTTTTCACCCTTCTCCCCCTACCCACTCCTGCAGGACCATTTTCTCTCCGCGCATAAATTGCGTTGATTTCGCACTTGTGGTTCCGCAAGTAAGGAAGGGGGTGGGGGTGGCAACGCGTGGTTGTATGAGGGTTTTGGAAGGGGGCGCATGTTGCCTTCGGTGCGTGTACTGGCGAAGGCGCGGTTTTTATTTACATAAACGTAACCGGGCGCGCAGCTTGAATAATTACTCTCCGGGGGCGTTTGCGGCTTGGTTGGCGGCCATAAGTGCTAGATATCTCCCATCCCATTCTCCCCCAATCCCCCAACTCGTTTTAATTTGCACCAGAGAGAAAAATATTGTTGTGGCGAAAAAAAATGATATCGTAGCTTGGCACCAGCAGTCGCGTACGAACACCTGCAGTAGTCTACCGGCAACAACAGGGGTGGTATTAGGTAGCCTTCGCGGGTGGCAGTCAGTAATTATATCTCATTTGGCTTCTAGGGCTTGGTGCATAACCACGCATACGTACTTACAAACAAGCAGTTAAATAAAAGCAAACAAATGAAATTTGCAGTCCGACAAAATGTCATGCATGTATTAAGATAATATTTACGCTCATTCAAAGAAATATGATTTTCAGAGTTTGAAATCTTTAGATATATATCTATAAGACAAAAGGAAGCATTCTTTCTGTCAAAAAATATATTTACACCACGTCAATCTAGTTCATCTTACCAAATGTATAACTGACAAAATATTATCGTTAGAAATATCTGGATATAGATATGTCCTTAACGGGAAAGCATTTTTAATTACGTTAAAAGTAGATCGGATCTCTTAATAGGTCACATAGTGTTGAAAATGCAAGTTAACTTCACTTAACTGGATGCAGCTATGACCAAAACTGCCAAAATGGAATAATAAATCAGTAAATTTATTACAATTGTCAATACAGAAATTAATTTTGTGTTGTCAGAATAAAAATTACAGAGTACGCCACACAATGCTGAAATTAATTACAATCTCACATAAACAATGCCACCTCCATACTGTCCAGCGGTTGAATAACAACCTCTTGTGTTCGCCTTGGAGCGCTCCGTGTTATTTTCCACTGCCATAACGCAGTCACAGGTCACCGGTCATAAGCCACGAACACTCCCACCACCTATCGATGTCGGCGTGCACGCGCTCTTAAGGCCATTTCTTACACATCGACTCTTTTCATTAAGTAGGAATCGTCACGAGCTGAATGCTTAAACAATCGATATTTGTGTATTTATAACTGAGCGATATGAAATTGACTGTTTCAGGAATATGAAAACATTTCATTCATTATATTTACTGTTTTATCAACAGTAATAAAACTTACCAGGCAGACATCTGCAAGAGGGTATTAGCGTCCATGCACTCAGGATTGCAAAATAATAAAATGATGAATTTGGGAGGTTATCCTGTCCAATGCCAAACTTCACTGGAAAATACAAGTGCGAATTTTAAGTATAGGATATATATATATATATATCCTCTAGTAGTCGGATCCTTGTACCACTCTGTCATTCGTCAGGTACCAATGGCCACGACTGAACTGCTGACGGAATTGCGTGTTTTTTTTTCAGTTCATTCGACATATCACCATGGCCAACTCCTTTTCGTTTCGAGGTCTTGAGAGCCGACGAGGGTGATTGAAGTGAATATGGAGCGGCGCCGGAATGAAGGGGGGGGGGGGGGGGGGAATGGAAAATCCCTGAGAAACCCGACGACCAACGGCATCGTCCAGCACGATTCCCACTTGCGAAAATCCGGTGACCCGGCCGGGGATTAAACCCGGTTCGCCTTGGTTGGAGGCGAGCGTGCTAATCGCTCAGCCACCGCCGCCCCTTCCCGTTTTGAGCCCTTCATAACACGTCGTTCTTCAGCTCGTCTGATCTCTCTGAAAGTGAAACTCTCCTACGTGAACAGACTGGAAATCGCTGTCTCTGATGGCCATGTGAAAATATGGTAGAACAATGAATAAAATAGCAGTTTTATTTCTGCCAAATAGAGAGATAACAAGCGTATACTTTACTTGGAGCAACATTATTTACATTTAATCATACAAAAACTTTCAAACGTCTTCCTTTTATATTGCATCACTATTCACATAATTTTTTTCTATACATATTCAATTTTTGTCACAGATCAGGATTGTATGACAGGAAGCAATCGTGAAATATATTCGTTTATAGAGTAGACGTGTAAGTATGTATTGATACTAAGAGGTATAAATTAATATGATGAGCAATGATTTTTACTTAATAACATTCTTGGCACTTAATTCCTCCCACTATAAAAACAATTTATCAATTATAATTTAATTGCTGAGATACACTGTCAAGACTGAAATGTTGAATTGTAAACATACCAACGTTTGTAAAAAAGTAGTTGTGAAATAGGAAAATACTGGTATCCACTACTCGAAATTACATACTTCGGTTTTCCAGCGACGATAAACAGTCGTATTACGAAAATTTGATATTAGATGAGATATTTTTCGCGTTCATTGTTAAATTATCACACATAAGTAAATATGGTCACTTAGATGTACAAATATTATAAATTATTCCTTCTTGGAGATGCCCAGTAAATTTAACTGATATAGATTACTTTTCTAATTAGAATATATGCAATGATTTTATAATCATGAAACAATGTCGTGTGGTGCACTTATTAGTACACAAATATTAATAATCTTAGTATTGAGTTCCTGAAGTTTTCCACTTCGAAGGAGTCGCGTTTACAGGACCTAAAGTTGTCAGTGTTTCTCAAGTGTCGCTTGCAAGCTCAAGCCACTACAGGAAACGAGAAGCAGAATTTAATCTATCTTGTTTCCGAAACTGAGTCCCACAGAAAACAATAAGTTATATAAAGGCCACTACCTACATTCAGAAACTGACAGTGGATTCGTTCAAGATTTACTAAGAAACAGATTGGTCGTCATTCAGGTGAGACGGCTTGGTTTGACGTGGTGATGAGAATTTACCATCCCTTTTACACGTTCTAGATTTCATGTATAACAGGACATATACAGCGAGTTTCAGCAACGCTGTAGTATTTAACAACCACACGGCAGCAGTCTGACAATCACGTTTACGTATTTCTTTAAAGCAGTTTGTCCACGATTGTCTTAAATGCGCTCGCAGCGAAACTCAATACTGAACTAGCATAGACAATAACGTACATATACAGTAAATCTGTGATAATAAAATGCGGTGACTAAAAAATATTGGTAATTTATTCGAGTTTACGGATCAAAATTCGCATGTTACGAACCTCACCCACGTTAATCTATTCGGACAGTAACAGAACAACATTGCGATTACAAAATAAAAAGTATATTTTGACAACTTTATTTGTAATTCACCTCGTCCGCATTTTCTTATCCGAAAATTGTGGTGTATCAGAGAACTTATAACTACCTCAGATTTTCGTGTAAACAAAACGACGGTTCTGAACCCTACGCAAAATCCTAACCACCAGGTATGGAAAAGGAATAAACTCCTTCACTCCAAACTGGTCACCCAAACACGGCTATGGATGGCTAGTAATTTTGGTGTATTGAACAAAACCACTGCCAGGTTAATTGCACTTATTGTCAAGGAAAGGATGTGTGTAGATCCATTCACAATTTTATCTACCCTTGATAGAATAGAGGTCATTGCTACTTCCATTAATGTAGACATTGGTAGTTTAATTTATAAAGACTCGTTTTAATCTAACATTTCTATTCACTTTACAGCTACTGAAAGGCAAATGTAGAATAGGAGTTAATTTTAGGCTGCAATGCTTCCAATAATAGCCTCATTAAACCCAAACAACTTTCCTGTTCTACGTGTACGATACGCATTATCAGATTTATTATTTATACCAAGTACATAAATGTTCTTAGAACCATCGGTTCTCAACAAAGTCATGTAACGACTAAGGAGATTTTGCAAAAGTTCGAGTCCAACTCTCATCACATCATTCATATGCATTGAAGTGATGAAGAGTTCATTATACAGATACAGGGATATACAGATATGTCCCACCATTCTGAGCATTCTCATGCACGACCAATAAGATACAGTTTTCTAGCAAACATCAGGGCTCGGTTTCTACCATCCACACAATGACGGGAACTCGGAATATCTAAATGTACCGAAGAGGAACTACGTGGCGGTATTCCAGACGAAAACGAGCTCAGTCGCTGATAGAGAGCGCGGTGACTTCGGAAAGAAAATGATTCTTCTCCTCCATCCAACGTTTCGGTGGAGCGGTGAGAGAATATATTTGGGCAGCTTGAGAGCCGATGAGAGTGAAGTGAGGTGAGGATGGAGCAGCGCCGGAGAGCAAGGGTGGGGGAAACGGGAGTCCACCCAAGAAAACACTCCGACCAGCGGCATCGTCCGGCACGATTACCACAGTGGAAAATCCGGGAGCGACCCCGCCGGGAATCTTACTAGGTTTACCTATGTGGGAGGCAAGTAGTCTGACCACTACGCCACCGCGGCCCCTAAAGTGTGTCGGTAACTTTGCATGTAAGTATTGGGCCGCTAATGATGACCCTGTTGCCATGCTGGTAGGATATCGAAGATGCGCTCATCACGAGGTCGGGATACACTTGCAGTTAGTTCGTCTGCACGCTCAGCTATTTTGTGACGAGATCCTCGACGGAAAGTCTGCCTTCAACAGGGGCCAGTGGGAGGTGTACAGCGACGTGTATATAACGCCTCCCACCTTGTCCCCTCCATAACCACAGCTCATGACGACGCACCAGAACAGGAAGCGTCAGCAGCCGAAGATTTAACAACCAGCGCGTGTTTTTACGTGCCCTCCAGTGCTGGCGAAGATTGGATGAAGGGGCGGGGGTGAAATATATGAGCAGCTTCAAGCACTCCCCATCGCGTCGTTTCCTTCCAAGGGCACATCCTCCTTGGGAGTCCTTGTGCAGGATGAGAAAGATGCCCGGTTGGTGGTGTGTAAAGGGGGGGGGGGGTGAATTACAGGGAGGTTTTCCTGGGGAGCGAAGGAGGATGGGGGCGCGGTGGATGGATAGCGATCAAAGGCACAAAGAGCGGTCCATCTCCGCAGCTTTGAGCTGGCGCCGGCAAGAACATCGACCCGACAACTTCCCCTTCTCCCACCCCACGGCAGGACCATCGCGCCGTGGATGCTCAGCTACGCAGCTTCGCCCTAGGCCTCCCACAACACACACATGCGCCTACCCTGCCCTGGGATAGAGTGTCCTCGCTCTGCTCTCCTGCTAGCCAAGATGGGCTACGACCAGCTGCCTGCCTGTCGAACACTTGACAGAAGGATATTTGCCCGCATGATAAATCGTAACCTACAGACATTCTTCTTATAACTAGTAGAAGGATAATAACAGCTGTTGATCATGTTTCGATATATTTATATGATCCATAATGTAGACCACACCCTACGTACAAATATATAAGGTAAGTGCACCAAATATGGCCTAGATATGGTTTGAAGATGTCAACACGCAAATCCATAGGATCTAACTGGCAAATGAGTTACACAAATTCTAGAGTATGTTATTAGGCACCCTTAAAAAAATTCTGAAATATCTTGCAGTAATGTAACATTTTACAAAAATGTTTTTGTGTGAATGTGTTTAATGGATGTAATATGGCGTAGTGCTCCTAATATGGCCTAATTATCTTCGCATTGTATTCAGTGGATATAACACAGTGTTTAATTTTAGTTACCTATTTTAAATGTTTCTCACTTAATAATATACATTTTTAGGTTAAAAAATTTTAATGAATGCCTTTATTGAACATAATTGTCCAAGAGATATTAAGTAATGCGATACCAACACCTACATATCATTAATAGAATATTGTCAAAATAACACACAACCCTCATCATTTGCATACAAATGTATATATTGTCACATAAAACAGTTGTGAACATTGGAGAATATTATAGAA
Source organism: Dryococelus australis (assembly GCA_029891345.1). Taxonomy (NCBI): domain Eukaryota; kingdom Metazoa; phylum Arthropoda; class Insecta; order Phasmatodea; family Phasmatidae; genus Dryococelus; species Dryococelus australis. Next base: position 99,030,673 of record CM056994.1, read on the forward strand.
AAATGTGATATCAACAATAATTGTTATAAATTGTCTCACATAACTACCCTTAACTTTCGATGAAATCCTAGAAACATGACTTATACCATCGTAAATTTTCCAAAATAAACATGTAGTTCACTTTTCACAAAAATAACAGATAAAATCATCAATGTCATCAGCGGTAAGTCCTACACATTCTTCATGAAAATATTTCTCACATAGTTTACACTTATGCATATTAATAACTAGGCCTTTTTTGCACAAATCACAATACCACGAATCGTGATGCTGGTCAGGGACAGATGTTGAAGCTTTAGGTAATCTTCTTAATATTTTCTGGTTTGACGATTTTGTACACTTGACAGAGGCATTTGCTCTCGTTTCAGAGCTTTTTCTTTTCGTGAGAGTTGATACATTTGTGTGTTGCGTTCTGCTTTGTTTCGGGAAAAGAGATTTTGTATATGCTGGAAGCTGAGTTATGGCAAGTGCCATAGCCCGGGATTTCCTGTACCAAATCCTTTTCTTCATCACATTGTAGAATAGGCACCCCAGAACACACAGGTAGCTGGTTAGAATCTTTGTGCTATAAGTCAACACGTGCTTGCTCAGTGCAAGTGTTTCCTCCGAAGTGGATGCTCTTTTCGGAGACAGAGCTAGGCGAATATGCTTTGTCAGGCAGAACATTGGGGTTTAGTGGGTAAACACCAGTAGCTCTGAAACAAAACTTGATATTGGATAGAGTCGTGCATTTGTCCCCACCTCCACTGAACAGTGTTCCAAATCGTTGCTTTGTGATCGCCTTGTCACTATGATTACTCCAGTATAACAACACCGCTTCATCCCAATAATGCTCAAAAGCTCTGGCCGACAGAAAAGAGTTATTTTATACTGCTCAGACACATCAACGATTTTATAACCTCAGAGGCTTTTGGCTACATCGAATATCATAATGCATGGCCCAGGTGTTTTGAATGTACTGAACTGATGAATCCAGCTCATGAATGCTCTCTTTGTCATACTGCCTCAGGGAGTCATCTGGCAGACAGAGCTCGGAAGTAAATTGTCTACATATTCTGGCTTCATGCGAACACCTTTAAATAAGATCATGGGGGGGGGGGGGCAGCAGGTCCCAATGCATTGCCACAAGAAACAATGGAAACTCTTCCTCCGTGCTATTTAGCAACAATGTGCACCCGTTTGGTTCCGGTTTTGGCATACACTCAAGGTTGCTTGTGCAGACTTAACCGACACCCCTTTTCGTCAACATTGTATATACTCTCCGGTTTCTCCATAAGGTTTTTATAGAGTGGCAGATCATTCAGTTTACTGAAATAGTCAGTCACACTGAATCTGTTGACTTTCTGTGGTCTTGCTGAGTTGGTGTTCTGAGCAATACGGTTAGAAATTTCTTTATTTCTTGCCAGGAATCCCATCAACCACTTCCACCCTGCAAGACTTTTTCGAAGAGAAAACGTGTGTTTGATATTCTTCAACACACAATATAGGAAAACACAAACTCCTATAGCTTTTGCTGTTAAGGGGTAACCAGTGTCTGCCAATTTAATTATGCGAATACACAAATCCTGCTCTTGTATAGGGGTGATAATGCTTTTCCTACCAAGTTTTGATTTCAATGTTTTACCTTCTTTGATATGGTGACGTAAAATCCGACGTGGAACGCCAAATCTTTCTGCTGCGGCGTAAGTAGGTAGTGTTTGCGACTTGACAGCTTCCACGGCTTATTTTAGGTTTTCTTGTGTCTATTGGCCACGCTTTAGACGGGGACCCATCGCCTGCAATATACAGGAATCAATACAAATAAATGCATTGCAAATAATTGTAACACTGGATGTTTGTTCTTAATATGGCCTCTGTGATACTAATATGGCCTAGATAGGCCATTATAGGATACACTGCAGTGCATGGCATTAGCGGCATAAAATAAAATTGTAATAAAATTAACGCGGGCATTCATTGAATTATTTAAATGAGCATTAAATTCTATAAATAATATGGTATATACGAATATAATCCGACTTACGTGTGTGGAACGATTAATATTTGCGTCACGTCACAAAATAAGATTGCTTCCTCTGACGATTTCACGAAACACAATGAAAGCATTCTGTGGCGAACGCTTGTACGGGTGGTGCTATCCATTGCCTTTCGCGTGAACCACTCGGCTGTATCTACTGTACTGTGGTGACATCTATCGGATTTTGCTGAACAGTTTACCGACACTAGGTCATATTAGGAGAATAGGACATATTTGGTGCACGTACCTTACATACAAAGATTATTGAAGTTTAATTTGCACATAAAGTAGACGTATGAGCCAACCATTCATTATTCACGCCTTGGAAAATGTGTCAAACTTTATTAAAGGCTAATTCAATATTGGGTGCATAATGTATTGCTAGGAATAATTCGGTTAAGATTTGAATTATTAAAGTTAATCCTAACAATTTCGTAATAATAATTGTAACTACAGTAAGAAATATTATAATTATACTTATTTTTAATAAACATTCAGACCAAAATATATTAGGTCAGAAAATTGAAATAATTTAAACAGTTACACTGCAGCAGTTTCGAACATAGACTCATGAGGTAGACCGATCTCGCTGGTTGCGCGCAACCAGTCTCCGTGCCCCAACACTTCTGATTTTCTACCAACATGTCTAGCAAAAACGGCTTGTATTGGATTCAAGGTTAGGACACTGAATAGTAAACAAGTGCTTTGAATTGTATGTGTACTTTCTCTAACATACTTTAAAAACAGTTTGATTAAATTAAAATTGATAAAAGTATTTTATTGATGCAATAGTTATCGTATTTTGAAAATTGAGTTATAAACCGACGCGTTCATCACTGTTGACCATGTGACTTTGCCAGTTGTGTTCCTTTGGGGTAGGTCAATGTTGGGCACATGTGCAAAAGACGAATAATAGGTTTAACACTTCTTCGGCTTCGAGTATAGCTGCCTGTCTGTCAACTGCATGTAGTGCAGCTGACTGTCGCTCAAATGATGGTACATTTGACTCCTGTCGGACAGATGGCTATTGGTCACCTGATGCATCCCCGGGAAGAATAGCGAAATGTGTCTACTTGCGTCATGTTTGAGTTTTCTAGTGCCGTTTAAAATGTGTTGTTCTTTAAAGTGAGTATTCCTGAAACGGTTGTGTCCACAATTATTTTAGGTACAAAAATATTTTAGCAGGATATTAGAAGTTAACGAAGAACGTTTAGCACACTTTTATCATCATCATTATTATAGCATAATATTATAGGCCTTCTCTGAGACGCGTGTTGCCGACGTAAATACTGCAGGCCAGTTCATTGCCTTACGCATAGAAGCGATGAGGCATGTGAATAGTGTACCTGGATCGCCCTTAGCTACCCTGCAATTTGGGCCCTAAGGATAAATGTTTACCTCAACATCTGCATCACAGGAATTACTCCCAAAGCTGCTTATTAAAACGATGATGTTCACTCCGTCCACAAGAATTATATTTCTGTCCGGCTGAATTCTGTAGTATTCAAACAACGAAAATTAGTGAAAAGAATTTAATGAAGATTTAAGTTTATCATGAAGGTATATTCTGTACTTCACATGTTATAATATTCAAGCATTATCATAGCGTGCCGTATTTCAGAAATAGAAATATTCTTACGTAGCAGGATGCTGGTCAGTGTTTACTAGTTTCCTTCCGACATGTTTTGTGTCACGCCAACATTTTTACATATCATTTTTTTGTTTATGATAGCGTTCTAATAACTCCATAATAATCTACACCGTGTATGGTTCAGCTGTTCTTATTTGACAAATAAAAATATAACCTTCATTGAATTAAAGGTGTTCAAATAGCCTATTTTGAGGCAATCTCTCTCTTACGAGTAAAAATCGAATGTTATATACGATGTTTTTGGCCGTTTCGTGGTATAAAATTAAGTCTTTAAAATGATAGGAAACGCATACTTCTGTACGCAGCATTAGGTATTTAGCCATTAGGGTGGGTTATGTTACCCATCTAAATTTATGCAACCGTAGACTTAAAGCTAATGTAATGTAAAATGAAAATATTTAATTACTTTTCGTTCAAACAACTTTTACTTTCGTAAAATTAATTGCAGAAAATTCTCCATGTGTTTATAAAGAATATGAGTATAAAATACGCAGCACTGAAAATCCAATAAAAGTCTCATTTAAAATATATTGTACACATTAGTGTTGCTTTTTTTTTTTTTTTTTTTTTTTCCTACACTTTAAAAAATTACTTGGTCTTTTACCACACCGGGATACACAAATGGTGACAAAGTGTGTTTGGCAAAAGGATTTCATATGCATTTAAACCATGATCACTACAAATGCTTCTGAAATCGTAAAATGTGTGTAACAAGTACGAAACATGTCTGGGATTGTTACTAACATAAAGTAGACTAAGGAAATATTCGCTTACGGACGGCAGTGTTCGAGCATGTTCGAGTGCAGCAGGGAATGTGATTGGTGCTTTCGTCGATCGTCGCATGTCTTATATCCACTGTGCGAAAATATGTTAGCCTAGCAATTTTGTCTGTGAAATAATATTACAGGAATTTTTAGCAAGTTTTTTGTAATACTTGGTATGGTTATAATAAAATGCGAGGGAAACAAGTGGTTTAGTGCACTTAGAAGCATAGCTGGTTCCGTAGTACAGAACATGCAAATTATTACTTGGTTCATGCTTCCATGAGTAACTTGCTCAGATTCTAATGGCCTACCTGTTAGAGATGTTAAGCCCAACCGACCTTTGATAGGTTGTTTTATTCCACTGTAAACTTCCCTTTGGTTAGAAATGAAATTGTTTAGAATTAAATTATTTGATTCACAGTAAAGAAGTTTACCTACACAAATTGCATGTGTTTAAGTTAGTCTTCAACCTATACACATTAAATAAGCATCACTAATAGCTTCTAGAATGCTGCAGCATCACCCAGATTCAAACAGTGTAATATTTTGATACACTTCGCTAACAGTTTACTTTTCCTCTTCACTGGTAATAGGAGTCGCTGCTATTTCAAGCTGAAGCTGAGTAAGATATTGAGAAATGCAAAACCACATGTATATTTTTACTCTGTAATATTAAAATCATATATAAGTTATTTTTCGATTAGTGTTAGCTCAAATTTGTTTGTTGCCTGTGTTGGCTCATGTATCTAATTATTACTATATTATAAGCACGGTTACTTCCAGGTTCACTGAAGCCCTGCTTAGGTTCTATACTTTCTAGCTGATGCTCTGCCTCATGGAAACAAAGTTTCACAAATTATAGAAAACTACACGAAAGTGACAACGCACTACATTCATGTGCACACAGTGTAATAATATTTTGCATAAGAACTATTTATTACTAGGCATTACCAAAACAGATATTTTCTCAGTTTTCATTAATATTAATTATTAGTGAAATATTATAATTCATAGACAAAATACACCGAAAATTTTAATATAACCAAAAAGAAAAATACTTGTATGTAATTTTATGTTAACACAAATATAAAACGCTTGCGATTTGTAAAATTATTAGTGCACAACCAAACACATCATACATGGGGGAGATTATTCAAAGGTTCATAGACTGTAGGTGTTATGTTGTGAGAGTAATGTGTTTTAATTTGATGTGTTTCGTGTTCTGTCAGTCAATGCTATTTATAATTAGGGTCGTCAGATGTACATATTTACCCAGAAAAATTCAGATTTTCCTAATTTTGTTCAGTTTACTGATCTTGTCTGTAACAGCCCAATGTTCCAATTTCTAATTTCAACTGCACAACCTAGCAAAAGATAATGTGAGTTTAAATTAGTGATAGTAGTATCTTTTGGAAAAGAAATATGTATCCCTTTCAAACACACTAATGACATTTAAAAATTTTGTTTTTGACAGTCCCAAGACATACTTGAAAATATATTTTTGTCGACGAAATTTAAATATAATCTACAACTATTTTCATATTTAAAAATATGTACAGTTTGGCCTGGTTTAGCACATGTATGAGACATTAATTACGTATGAATCATAAAAGCAACGTCACTAACATATCCATTTCAGCCATAAAAGTTTTATAAGTGAAATTTAATGCGCTTTCTAAAGCATCCAAAATGTAAATATTGTTAAATTCTTATTAAAAATAAACATTTAATAATAAATAACTCTAACATAATATTTTACAGTGTTATATAATATATGCATTCTTCTTTAATGTGCAACATCACATTTTTCTGACAATTTTGGTAGTATGTGTACTACTTTTTGATGAGCTCTGCCTGTTACACAGCCAGTGGCCAGGAAGTTACTCGCCTTCTGCTTGAAATATTTATTTTTGTAAACTGACATATTCTTATTCAGTTAAGATACCACACCTGTGTACTACACCTACCATTAAGATACGAGATCATTCCTATACACATGTATGGTAAATGTACCATACCTGAATGCTACAGCTGCCAATATGGTGTGTGATGATTCCTATAAATATGTGTGGTATAGACACCATACGTGTGTACTACAGCTGCGAGTATGGTATGTGATGATTCCTATGCATATGTCTGGTAATATTACTATACGCGTGTACTACCTACAACTGCCAATATGGTACGTGATCATTCCCATATATGTGTCTAGTAACTGTACAATACTAGTATAGTACATCTGCTAATCTGGTTTGGAGTTGTTTCTATACAAGTGTCTGGTAAATATACTTAAGTTGAATGGTCCGATTTCCAAACATTTGGAAATGTTACCATATATTTACATTGTATTGTTTACATATGTGTATAGAAAGAGCTCCATACATTTATTGGAATGTTGGAAGACTTATATATGTTATATTTCCCATACGTTGTCTGGGTTAAAAAAATTCCAATATATGTTTGGGAATCGTATCATTTTTTTTTTTTTTTTTTACAAAATGTGACAATGACATACTTTTCTGTATATAGTTCGGGGTACCTTATGCACTTTTGAAAACCCAACTTATTTAAGTATTTCAGTAATTTGCGCATCCTTCCGCTACATATTTAAATTTACGTTGTCATGCTGTTAATTACTATACACATGTTGATGATTCTGATAGCACCATGGAAAAGTTATTCTTAACCAACTTTCGCTTTAATGCATGTAAAACAAATTGAAACAATGTTTAAAAGCTCTAATGCCTTTTTAATAGGTCGTTGATTCATTGAACTGTCTCATCCCTCCCATCTCCCACGCACCAACCTGCTTCCGACACTACTTTAGCAGAAAAATTTATATCTTAAGTCAAAATGTGGGTATTTATGGGCAGCGAGTTTTATTTTTCGGAGGTTAATTTCAAATTATATACATTAGAGTGAAATAGATGCAGATGTCTTTAGCTGTGCAAAAGGTGATAAACCCTACTGTAGATGCAAGCATTACTGCATCTGATTATCACGCAAAAGCAGTCAAGCAATACATGTTTTAGAAATTGTGCAAAACAATGCCCTATGCATTGAAGATGCATAAAATAAAGTACAAAATATATAATGTAAGTGTTAGCAAAAACTCTGAACATCCAAGATGATGGGTACTGGTCCGTTAGTGGGAATGCGATAACACCCACACTATACTTCAATATCGCCGCTCAGCTTGGAGCCTAAACTACCTTATACGAGATGCATTTTATCATTGAGCTAGGTATAAATTATGACCACACAATTTCTTCAGTAGCTACTATTTTATAACGTAACTAATTTACTTCACATCTTGTAAGAACGCTTGTGAATGCTGAAAAGCAATATCTGTTCCTTATCACTGAATGCGAACTGACGACTCTGATGAGAAAATTACACACAGTTATTTTTAAAATAACGTGTTGCCTATCTGACGAATCTGTGAGACACACTGGAAACTAGTATTCGTCAGTGGAGTTTGTAATGGTGCTGGAAAATATCACCGTACCGACTTCAGTATTTTATTCCACTTAATCAGCTATCCGCCACCTAAGAACGTCCAGCTACCAGGGTTATAAAGACCTACCAGTATGCTGTCTCATTCGATGGTGAGCGAGGAGCTGACAGGCAGCGTGACTGTTCTGCTCGACTTCGGATTCAGCACTGGGAGGTCCCGCCAGCTGACTTCCCCCCTACCCAAACCTCCTCGACGGCTCCCCCCCCCCCCCCCCCCCAAGTTGGCTGTCGCTAGACAACTCTACGACGCGGCGGCATACGTCATCAAGAGATTTAAATGAACTGTTTTTGCCCTTCGGGAAAACCCTCCATACTGTTCTCCCATGTTACTCCACACTCTACAGCACTACGTTTGGACTATATATGATGGGCGTTGATAACCAGACAAGACACACAGCACCGGACATGTGACACGAGGAAACACACGCCATGTTCATTTAAATTGTGAATGGGGAAAAAAACAGGCAGAAGGCATTTTCTTGCATGTTTTAAGAGGAGGAATTTTTTAATGGGCATATTATAAAATTTTTAATACAGGGAAAAACACAAGTTGGGCATTTGTATGTGAGTTAAGTAATTTTTTCAATTTTTATGATGTAATTTTGAAGCATCAATTTTGTACACAATTTTTATATGTAATATTTTTGGTAAAAGTGGGAATTTGTAACGTATTTATACTCATGTACCCCTATTGGCACCGTTTGTATTTTTAAGCCTGTTTTCAGCTATAAATTGTATTTAAACAAGTTATTTTTTAAACCTGTTTTCAGGTATAATTGCATTGGAGCCTGTTTTTAGGCATGATTGTAATTAACACATTTATCTATTTTTATATTTGTAAAACCATTTTTGGGGCACCGCAAAAAAATATTTAAGCTCATATAAAGAAAAGAAAAACATAATTTTGGATTGTTCATTTCTCTCAATTTTGGAGGCGAAAAACTATACATACAGTATCAATGGGGTTGGAAAAAACCTTTTATTTTTAACTCTCCTAAACATCTTATGAACTCTGCTGAAGATCTAGAGCTTGATATGACAGTTGGTGAGAGCTGTGGTCACTGCCACGGAGTTTGGGTTTCCTCCGGGTGCTCCTAAACCCGTGACAAGTTTTCAGAACACTAAGAGAAATTACAGTGAAATCAATAGAAATTCGGGTATAGTAGGTTTTAAACGATTTCACTGCGAGAAAACAGCGAAATAAGTTAAAATCTCTTTTCCACCATTTCAATGGTGGATTCCTCACTAGGTTGCGCTCGTATTAAACTGATTTCGAGTAAAATTCACCGTTTCACTTTAAGGGAACACTTTGTTTATAAATTACTGACTGATAAGTGACTGACGCCTGACTTCATTGATAGGTCGTTTGATTAGATTCTGAGATCACTCAACATATGCTAATAGGGTTCGATTCTACGTGGAGTCACCTTAGATATTTGCATGTTGGTAACATGCGGGGAAGTTGTATTCTGCTGGTAGATTTCCTCCGGGTGCTCCCATTTATTCAAGCATGTCATTACGTCGCTGATACATCTCTTTCCACCCTCACCGGTGCGCCATACTTCGGATATTACAAGCAGCCCACATAATATCCTTAGTTCATCTTCTCATTTTCGCTCCAGGATCATGCAGAAAATGGTTGCTGAAATGTATTTGTGCAGTTGGGCATTCGCACAAGTTTGATAATAAGTGTTAAGTGTCTGCCACATCAAGTGCTGTCACAGATGTCGTTTTAATTTCATCTAAATCGCAGTACAGATCCTCTATCCAAAATTCTAAAGGTATTTGATATTGCTAACGATTGCTGTGTAAGAAATAACACGTTCCAGAATCGCATGTCATATACGATATGTCATTATTCGACAATGCAGAGTGTATATCAGGGTTGGTGGACAACAATTCGAGCAGTTACTTTAAGTGCTATGTTGAATAAATAAACGCATGGTAACGTATGCATTTATTCCAACCTTTTCCGAATAGCTACGCACCGTGGTAAATACTCTGTGTATGTGAAATCAGCTTAATACACCCTATAATGCCGCAAAATGTTCGCTTAAGTACATGTAGGTTACACGTGCAATTTATCTTTTAGACCCTGAGCCGTCATAACAAATATTTTGTTTCTAAAAGGTAATATCAGACGTATTTTACCTTTGTAGGCTCTCAACTACGCACTTACACATTTTTATTATACTAATCCTGTTTTGTTTAGTCAATTTTATTTAGCTGGAAATGTTCAAACTACGTAATCGAAGTTGAGTAAATGCTAAAAATAAATAGCACACATTTTATAAGGAAATCGCACTATTGGCCACAAAACTGTCATACCAGTTCGATAGCAAAACTATCAAGAAATACGCTGCACACAACAACATAACAATGTGTGTCCATTTATAGCAGTTGGACACAAAACACCCACTACTTGTATAGGTTTGTAATATTTCCGAACAAGTGCCAATATCGTTAAAACTAATCAACATTTACTAACCTCAAATTGCTGTGTTCTTGTAGGCCATATCCTGCCCTATCAGCTGTTCACGTGTTGGCCATTATTTCGGGACATTCTTTATATTAAGGTCCTGGGATAGACCAACATTAAAAATAATAAAGTAATTTATATCAATTTAGAACATTAAAATATAAATTTAACTCACGCAAGTCACAAAGCCTTTACAGCAGACAGTCAAAATGTAATATTAAAAAAAGAAAATAATAAACGAAGCTAGAAAAGAACATGTTTTAAAACCGCAGCAATTTCAAGGACAACAGTATATTAATTAGCGCGGCATCTTAAGAAAATAATTCATTTGTGGTTTTCTAGTTACTGTTTTTCTGTGATGTAAGCATGTCACTGTTAATTAAAAGTTTAACTGAACTTAGGAGTTAGCGACGTTCTCTTTATGTATCTCCTGATTTTAATCCTTCTCTCCTGCAGGGAAACTTTTGAAATCACTGAGGAGTTCAATGGGGTATACGAAAAAAAAAGGGGGGGGGAGGGGAGAAGGTTAAGCACAAGTTAGTTCCTTCCAATATTGAAGTGTGGGCTACTGCTGTTCTGTACAAGAAAACCTATCGTTATCACCTGTGTACTAGACCAATTTTTTGTAATATAACAAAAAAATTAACTCGAAAACGTCCTACACAACACAGTAATATTTTTCTTCGGCTATTTTCAATAAGTGTGATTGAATACGCAGGGAATTCTTATTTCCAAACGATTTAAAAAATAGAGAGCATATTATGCATATATATTTTATATTATACACTGAGTTGCAAAAATTTAAGTTAGCACATTTTTAAGAAAAAAATGTTAGTAAAGCGAGAGCTTTTCTTGGTTTTGCGAGTTAATTTACCACCTTAATTAAAGCGTAGTGCTATACCCGATAACTTCCAATGGATTATAGAATATTTAGCTTCGTCAAAACATACAGGATGTTGCACAATTGCATGTCAATACTTCGGGGAAACATTTCTCACATCTGGAGGATGAAAAAATGTTATGTGAACATAGGTCCGCAAATGCATCGTTTCTTAACTACAGCCCGTAATACATAACGTACAGCGTATGGCCCGCGGGCTGGATCATGTTACTGTGGAATGACAACGTAGCTATAATTGGCAGCCTCATACCAGCCCCCGTGGAGACCTGATTTGAATACACTACACTTTGATTTGTGGGGACATTTAAAAGCACTTGTGAACGCAACCCCAGTGGACGATGTGGGCACCCTCCGTAAACATATTTTAGGCGGGTTGCGAAACAATCAGGAATTTTCGAGTGATCCACCAACTAATTCGCGTGCCCGTGCAACGGCTCGTTGACTCATATGTTCATGTTGATGGAGAGTTTTTTTGAACATTTCCTTTATTGCCGGCGATCAGCTTTCACACAAGTGTAACTAATTCCCGTGTAGTTCCTACTGTTCTAGGTGTAGTGTCGTAGTGTGAGGTACCGCGTACCATGCAAACGAACGCTGCGATGGCATTCCACAGTAACATGGTCCAGCCCGCCGGCCATACACTGTACGTTATGTATTACGGGCTGTAGAAAAGAAACGAAGCGGTTGCGGACCAATGTTCTTATAACATGTTTTCATCCTCGAGATGTGAGGGATGTTTCCCGAATGTATTGACAAGCAATTTTTCATCATCCTATATATAAATGAGATTTTTAAATGTTTTCGAATGTATTTAGCAGTAGTGACTGATAAAGATGCTACTTAAAGTTGCATTAAGAAATGGACGTGTTGTCAATAACTGAGTTGTCAAATGAAGCGATGTAAACGTTAACCCTTTCGTTCCCACATTCATGTATGGTTTCTGAGGTTGTGAAAAAGAAAATTTTCTATCAGTGCAAGTTCACAAAGAACTTGTTTCGTCGTCACAGCCAATAAACTGTAAAAGACTGTGTTCGTTGATGAGTGAAAATGAACCAGTTATAACGCAGAGCAGTAGTGCGGTTCACTATAGTGTATTCGCGGTTTCTTCCCATTTTTAAATCAAACCTTTGAAAAATCAACTCGTGTATGCCGTGGTTAATTATTTCCTAAATATGACATGTATCATAAACGTTTTATACGTCTGTTAACATGCCAGTACGTTAGTTTTCGTTAAATTGAGGTTTTATCTATATTTCAACTATAAATTATTATAATTTATTGATAACAAATACGAGGAAGGACAGAGAGAAAATATGTGTGTTGGTAGCGTCTAGCAAGAATTAGTTCTCACGCAAAATATCATTATATGTTACTCACAGTAAAGTGTCTACTTTTGGAAGCCCTCTTGTTTGGAATTATTGTATGCATACACACACACACACACACATACATATATATATATATATATATATATACACACATATATATATATATGTACATAATTTCATCTTTAGACGTAAACTTCCGAGTGCGGTGGAATATACACACTATGTTTGTTACTTACATAGCAATATTTTTTTTAAAAAGGTAGTTAAGGATTTTAAAAAATGACAAAGGAAAAAATAACTAGGGCCTCAAAAGTGCACTTTACAGTGAGCAGTCTATATGACAGATTGCGCTCGAATTCACTGCACTTACCTTTGGTGTAATATTCTAGAATTTCTAGACTTGGCTAGGCTTCGTTGTGTGAGGCGGAGGAATATCCTGGAAGTATAACTTTAGCAGAGCTTCAGAAAAGTGTGAAATAAGCATGAATGGATTATGATCAGTTATCGCCATGGAAGATCATTGGGGACTAAGTCTCGCAGTTTGCAGTACCGATAAGATAGAAAATTTCTGTGTTTTCTACAATGGGCGTGAATGGATTAAATAGAAGCACCAATTTAACATTACATTTTGCGTGAAAAAATTACGCAATAGAATTATGAAATAATGTTAGATTTTAGCACTAATATCTCAAAATGTTGCCACAGTAATGCTACGTCGACACTAGTTTATTACACCATTCAAAACAGGTAAGCTTTAAAGAAAAGAGATCTGTGCGGCTTTTAACATCGAGATCTTGAGAGCCAATGGGGGCGAAGCGAGGTGATAATAGAGCAGCGTCGGAATCCGGGGGGGGGGGGGGTGAAACGGGAGATCCTCGATAAAACCCGCACACCAAATTCATCTTTAGGCAAGATTCCCAAATGCGAAAATCCTGAGGTGACGCCCCCGGAATCGAACCGATTTAGTGGGAGGCGAGAAATCTAGCCACTACACCACCTCGGCCCCAGTAAGTTTTAAAAATATTTATACAAAACTGTAGTTTAAATTAGCAGTTGGTAACATATGTATGTTATTTCTGATACTCGCTAGTTCTAGTTTATTTTTGTTCTCATATAACTTAACAGATTTCTTCAGTTACAAATAGCCACGAAGTAGCATAATGTTGTGCTGAATTAAAGCGCACATCACTTTACACAGGTGATTTTGTGTCCTATAATCTGTTATTTATAAGTTTTAGTTAGCGAAAATAAAAGGAATATCAGGTATCGTGATCATAAGAGTGTAATTTTTTATGAAACTATTGTTATAGGTAAGTTGGTTAATAACTAAGAAAACAGTTGCAAGTTTTAAACCAAGAACCAAAATGAATAGTATATATACCCTAACGTAAAAAAATGCTCTAGAATGCTATAGGAGTTATATGATCAAAATTACTAATAATAAATACAATCGCTCTAATGTAAACAATACTTATGACGGAATTTAAATTGAACTTAGTAGTTTAATTGCAATTATTTTACATATACAAGTGAGTACTGACCAACCAATAAGAAACACGGCCGTGGCAAATAATTCGGAACATTAAAGTTATTATTTTTCATTAAAAAAAACGTGAGCTGCAAAATAATTGTAAATAATAAAAACAAACATATTTCTCCATTATGTACTGCTGGAAAAGTATAAAAAAGACTTAAACCAATGCACGAATTATGTGATATCACGTAGTGCTACAAGGAAGCAGCTTCTAAAATTCGCCGTGGAAGAATAAGGAATTCGATGGTGTCTGTCGGAATACCTCGTGTGCCTGCAGAGTGTATTACAAGCGCCGGTGCTGTGCTCCGAAATAACGCTGAACGTCGGTGGCGTGCCAGAACTGCATTAGTATGGAGTCCTTCTTGTTGGTCTCCTGAAGGCCAGTTGCTAATACACAGGCTCTATATTGACGCGGTTGTTTGGCGCGCCGCGTACTTTCGGACAGCAGCAACATGCAGATGCGCAACCGCGACAGTTGAGCTGTCGGAGCGGCCATTGAGGACAGTATAAACCACTGCAGGACAGAACGTATTAAAATGTCACCAGTACCCAGCTGGATAAATTTGGAACGGAGAAGGTAATCCATATACACTTGACAGCATCAACGGACAATATAATATTGATTCAACTATAACTACAAAAGATATGGAAGGGAAATTTTTTAATTGGATAGTAAACCATAGTATAAGCGATCACAGCAAAATAAATTTTGAGATGGAAATTGGAACTCAACAGGATATCAAGATAGAGAGAAGATTACATTTAAAAGTTACTAACTGGGAAAAGGTTAATGAGGAATTAAAAAACGTCGTAAGTGATAGATGAAAGAATGGAAGATGATACAATTGACGAAACAATAGATAAATTCCAGGAAGCAATAGTTAACATATGTGATAAACAAGAAACAATAAATAAAACTAAAAGTAAAAACATAAATTGGTGGTGGAATAACGAACTAAAAATAATGAGAAATAATGTAATAAATAAACACAAGAAATATAGGAGCTGTTGTGAATGTAATGGTAAATTGATTTATAAGGAAGGTTACAAAAATATTAGATGGGAATATAAAAAGTTAATCAGGAATAATAAATGGATTGAATTTTTTAAAGAATAAGTGAGAAAGGGACCATGGAATTTAGTAGATAAACTCGCAACGAAGAAGTTGAGGAAAAAAGAAACCATCAGTAGCATAATAATTGGGGAACAATACACAACAGATAAGGAAAGACATAAAGTTATGATGGACAAACTACTACCTTATTTCGAAGGAACATAAGAAGAAATAGAAATACATACTTTGGAAGAAGAAGAGAAAAAATAATCGGAATAAATTAAAGAAGGAGATATTAAAAATGCAATTAAATTATGCAGCGTTAAAAAAGCACCGGGAATCTTTCGGATAACAATCGAAGTAATAAATGAAAGCTGGTAAACAATTGAATCAATACTAAGACAAAGTACAAATAAATTCTATACATTAAGCAGATATCTGGAAACATGGAAAACAAGAAAGATAGTATTTTTATACAAAAGTAAAAATAAATTAAAAACAGAGGTTTCATTCTACAGACCAATATGTTTCTTATCAACATTGGACAAAATATACCAAATGATAATGTAAGGTAAAATTAAATCAGAAATAGAAAAAATGCTTCACGATAACCAATTTGGATTTAGAGAAAAAAAATCAACCGAACGGACAGTAAATAAGGTACTATATTTAATAAAAACAAGTACAGAAAATATTTGATCGGCATTTCAAAAGACATAAGCAACGCATTTTCAACAGTGACATGGACAGACATTGAAGAACAGATTAATGAAATACCAATAGGGAAAAAATGGAAAGAAATTTTATGGGACTATTTGAATAAGCGGAACATAATAGTACAAAATAACCAGATAACGTTATATAGGGAAATAAATCGCAGCTGTCCACAAGGATCACTAATAGGGCCAAGTCTATAGAATTTAGTAATAAATGATTACATAGTACAAAACAATAATGAGGAATCAAAAGTTGTGGCATTCGTGGACGATCATTTAATTTTGATAGAAGGTAATACAAGAAAGGAAATAGAAGAACGGACACGAAAAATAACGGATAAAACTTTAATATGGATGAAAGACAAAAATACAAATTCATCAGTAAAGAAAACAGTTGCCATAACTTTAAAAGGCAAATTAGATAAAAGACCGCCAGTGATAAAGTATGACAAACAAGCAACAAAAGTTACAAAGGAAATAGTATACTTGGCCATTATTTTGGATAATAGATTAAGTTTTGTCCCACATGTTAAATACATGACCGAAAAAGTTAAGAATACATTTCTTAAATTAAAACAAACGGAATGGAATATCAAAAATTATAATAATAAAAATAAGAAAGTAATATAGCAGGCATTATACCGTAATATTATACAACATGCTAGCACTGGTTACAAAAATAAAATTGAAAATACACACATGAAATAATACTAAGAGCATCACAATTATATGTGTTTATAAAAATTATGAATTTAACACCAAAATCATCATATTTATCCGTGATAACTGTTAGTAAAGAAATCCTAATATACTATAGTATAAAATATAGAAATATGATATATCAAATAAAAAATGAAGTAGACGAAATAGAATAGAACGGAAATACATAATAAGATAGTAGAGTACAATTATATTTGGATTGAAAATAACAGAAATAATAAACCTATTTGTTTAAAAGAATTTAAGAAAAAATCTATAAAGTAAGTGTTATAAATTTGGCAAACAGAGTACGATGCGACAGAAACCGCCCTAAATGCTAAAAATTATATTAAAAATGTACAACAATGGTACGAAAGTAAAAACAATATAAATAATAGTGTGTTGGAAAAAATAACGGCAAGCTGTCAAATTAAAGAATATTTAGCTAAAATAAATAATATAGAATACGACAGTTGTCAATGTGAAAAGGGAGCTCAGACGGTATGCCATATTCTGTACTTGTGTGACATGTTTAAAGAAGAAAGGAAAGAATTAGAACTGAAATTAAAACCTTCTAATGACAAATGGCAAATAGAAAAACTTAATTTATGACAAGGAAATTGTAGAAATAATAATGATGGAATGATGATTTAACTGAGTAGTCTAGGGAGCGGATGAGAGAGTGCTGGAACTAAGGGAATTATTGAGTGAGTGTCTGTGTTTGTCTAGTGATTTATCGTTTAAATTAAATAAAAATTATAAATAACTCTCTGTTTTAGATAAGAAACAGAATTTTCAGTAAATATTAAAAATTGAAAAACTTCAAACACGTACAAGTTATGAAAAACACAAGATCCAAAATGACTGTAAGAAAAATTGAAGGAAATATGGAGAAAGTATAAGAACAAGGAGGAATAAAAGAAAAATAAGAGAAAGAAGAAGAGGAAAGAAAATGGGGAGGAGAACAAAGAAGGAAAGTACCAGAACAACAGAAGAGAGAAAAAGAGGAGGAGAAGCAGCAAGAAAGAGAAGAAGAAAGACAAGCTCTGAAACGGATGAAAGAAGAACTGAAGGAACTGCGGAGCAGAAAATCTTAATGAGGGAAAGATGTGATTTGTGATAATATGTTGGTTGATGCCTGTGTATGTGTCAGTGTAAAAAAGGGAGGGGGGCACCCGTAGGAGGGGAGTTTCATTCCCTCGTCCGTCGGGAGACGAAGGCCTGGGTGTCCAGAAGGGGTACTTCGATGTCTTCGACTATGCTTAGGTTGGAGCAGAACGGTGGGCGAGGGGAAAAATAAAAATACCAAATAGGATAGTACTGATAGAGAGGTGGCTGGGGACCTTCGGGTTCGTGGGCGGGGCCATTCGACCATTGGGTGCAATGTCGGACCGATCGAAAGGCTAGTTAGCGGTGTGCGGGCCCGACGGCGTCTGGTCGCGCGGGCGGATTCGTAGGAATCCCGGTCACTGGTTTGTTCCGGCGAGGGCGGCGAAACGGGGGGCGGCCGAAAGGATACCCGTTGAGGAGCTGTCTCGGTCGGTGCAGAATAGCTCACCACCTTCCTAGGAATTGTGAATGATGCTTTTGAATAAAAATAGAAATTTTAGCTTAAATTACGGGCGCCCAGACGAACAGCCACCCTCCCACAAAAAAAAAAGTGGATTTATATATCTTATATACTGTTTGTTGAATT
This sequence comes from Dryococelus australis, assembly GCA_029891345.1. Taxonomy (NCBI): domain Eukaryota; kingdom Metazoa; phylum Arthropoda; class Insecta; order Phasmatodea; family Phasmatidae; genus Dryococelus; species Dryococelus australis. Next base: position 99,049,028 of record CM056994.1, read on the forward strand.
GTAGTAGTCGTTATAGAATTGAACACACTGTATGGCTGTACTGCTAAGTAGGATTAATGAAATAAACTAAAAAAAGTACAAGGATGAAGGCCGTAACTAGCCTTAGTTACTTGAATTTAAAATTCATTTGTAAAATAGTCGAAACATAAAATTTTTCGCGTTACAAAAATTAAAAACAAGTTAAGTTTAAAAATTACAAAGGCTCAAAATTATATTATGTCCTAATACAAAAGAAAAAGGATACGTTACCTTTTTAAAATGTGAAAAATTAAAAGTCCTCTGCCTCCACCCTTGAACCCTCACCCCGCCATCCTCTCCGGAGATAGAGGGGCCGACGGTTGTTTTTGTCGTTTTCGTGAGTTGTCCGTCGTGTGTTTGATATTTGTGTCTGCGTTGTGATGGTGTCAGTGTAATGTTGTTTGTGTGAGTGTTGTACAGTGTAGGTGTTGTTCCTTTAGTTTGTTTGTTCTTGGGTATATCTGTGAGTCGGACGACATCAATATATGAGATTATGTTATTGTGTATAATGATATGTGATGTATTGTTAGTGAGGGAATAAAAGGAACATTTATTGATTTAATTTCGAAAATTATACTAATAATAATAATTATTCATACTCCAGACAATATCTAGATAGGTAGGTATTAGTTTAATTGGTGATTACGTTTCAATAAGGGAAATAATTATAGAAACAACTCCCAAGTGAACTTTGCTACAGTTATAGATGGGTTAACAATTTTGAAGGATTATTACGGTGGCCACCGCAGGGCAGATTGTGGCTGGGTCGTGCCAGGCGGGTGGACTAGCAGAGTCTACGAAAGTGTTTTTGAAGACTGGATATGGTCATGGGCGCCGCCTCCAAGCACACTCCCACTCACGCTTCATTAAGGCCCGGCTTCGCATCTTTCCAAGAAATTATTCGCATTCGCATCATGACTTCGGATTCATAGTAATCACTGAGAATGTACGATTATGGAAAATTTACACTTTGCGAGTTGTTTAATATTTATCTGCTGAATTTCAATTGTGTATTAACTGCTAGTTGTGAAAAGTTGAGAACTAGGTAAAATGATAATATATTCTCGAATTTTTACCACTATTACAAAACACACAACTGAAATTCATCAGAAAAATATTAAACACCACGTGAAATGTAATTCTTCTCTAATCAAACGTTACTATGAATACGAAATCATGTCGCGAAAACGCAGTATTTCTTCTGCAAAAGAGATGAAGCAGGATATTAACATGCATTTCCCCTCCAGTGGAGTCTTGCAAGTGATAACCGTGCGGGAATATGACACCGGCCAGCGGGTTTTCTCAGGAATATCCTGCTTCTCCCTCCCTTGCATTCCGGCACTGCTCCATTCTCCCTCATTTTCATCACTCATCGGCTACTAATACCTCGTTGTTAAGAGCCTGCCAAACTTCTCAACTAAAATCCAATGGCGTCAAGAAAGGAGCGTCTGGATGGACGACTAACGAAGTGTCGTGTGTGGGGTGACCACAGAAGATTCCCGACTATGTGCTAACGATGATCGAACAGATGGAGGGTGTCAACCTAGGAACTAATATTAATAATTGGATAGGTATTTGAGGTGTGAAATCCATTTGAAAGAAAGTGTACAGTGCAAAATGGCCGAAGTTGAATTTTGTTTTTATGTCTTTGTTTATATGTAATGGTCAATCTCGAAAACTATATGGCCGATTCTTATAATTCTTTCCTTGATAGGAAGCTATATTCTTCCAGATGGACATAGGCTATGTTTAATTTCATAAAAAAATTCCTTGAGAAATTTCAAAATTTGTTAACCTAGTCGGAGAAAAATGTGCTACTTGAATGCTTTATAATCATGCGCTAACAAAATTACTATTAAAGAAGAAATTGTGTATTTTAATTTACAAAAAATCGCAAATAGTCGCAGATAGTCGCAAGTTGTCGCAAACAGTCGTAAGTAGTCGCAGATAGTCACAAGTAGCCGCAGGTAGTCACGGGTAGTCACTGGTAGTCATGGGTAATCGCAGATAGTCACGGGTAGTCACGGGTATTCGCAGGTAATTATGAGTAGTCGCAAGTAGCCACGAGCAGTCTCAGATTATCGCAGGTAGTCACAGGTAGTTTCTGGTAATCGCAGGTAGTCACGGGTAGTCGCAGGTGGTCACGTATAGTCGCGAATAGTTGCAGGTAGTCGCCAGTAGTCGCAGGTGCTCACGGGTAGTCGCGGTTAGTCACGAGTAGTCGCGGGTAGTAGCAGGTTGTCACGAGTAGTCGTAAGTAGTCGCAGGTAGACGTGGATAGTCGCCGGTAGTCGCGGGTAGTCGTGGGTAGTCGCAGGTAGTCGAGGGTAGTCGCAGGTAATGACTGGTAGACACGGGTAGTCGCATATTGTCGGGGGTAGTCATGGGCAGTCGTAGGTAGTCAAGAATAGTCGCGGGTAATTGCAGGTAGTCGCCAGTAGTCGCAGGTGCTCACGGGTAGTCGCAGGTAGTCACGGGTAGTCTCCGATAGTCGCGGGTAGTCGCAAGTAGTCCGAGGTAGTCGCGGGTAGTCGTAAATAGTCACGAGTAGTAGCAGGTAATCACGATTAGTCGCAGGTAGTCGCGGGTAGTCGAGGATAGTCGCAGGTAGTCATGGGTAGTCACAGGTAGGCAAGATTAGTCGCAGGTCTTCTTGGGTAGTAATGGGTGGTCGCAGGTTGTCACGGAATGTCGCAGGTAGTCACGGGTAGTCTCGGGTAGGCACAGGTAGTCACAGTTAGTCGCAGGTAGTCGCGGATAGTCGCAGGTAGTCGCGGGAAGTAGCAGGTAGTCGCGGGAAGTAGCAGGTAGTCGCGGGAAGTAGCAGGTAGTCGCGAGTAGTCGCAAGTTGTCGAGAGTAGTCGCAAGTATTCGCGGGTTGTCGCAAGTTGTTGCGAGTTGTCACAAGTTGTCGCAAGCTATCGCAGGTAATCGCAAGTATTCGATGGTAGTCACAGTTAGTCGCAGGTAGTCACGGGTAGTCGCAAGTTGTAGCAGGTAGTCGCAAATTGCCGAAACGGTAATACTTTTTGAAATATTCATTGATTTTTTTATACATCATAGAAACAGTTAGGACATTAGTTATTGGAAGGGAAAAAAAAACATTAAAAATACATCTTAGCAGAAACCAACACTAACGCCAAGACAAAACTACTAAATTTGACATAATAAAGTAAAAATCTTACAAACCATATATATGTAAGTATTTTAATAAAATCAGCCAAACACAGTTAAGGAATTTGTTGTGTCATCTCGCGTAATTTCTGACTTTTGCAAACAACTACTAAAGATTTTCAATTTTTAAGCATGTGTCCATCCCTCACGGTACTTCATAGATCATATTATGATTTAATAGCGACCCGCCCCTGCTTCGCACGTGTGCAATTAAGATAAAAAAACTGCTTAACCCGGCGTTAATTAGGATGGGTAAACTCTCCTAAAGCATTAAAATAAGCATATTTTAATTTAATAATTAATTAAATAATTTATAATTTAAAGTTTTTTTGATATTTTTATTTGATATTTTTTTTTACTTATTTATAATTATTCATATTAATATACATTATATTACAATTCAATTTATCTGAGATAGAAGAATTTAATATGTTATTGGCTAAGACATTCTCTGTAGACAATGTTTGACGTCCTGTTATTGTTTGGTAGCAAAATGTACTGTTTCTCGGGACTTCCAACTCGTGATAAACCAACATATAGTTGGCCATGGGAAAAACACTCTTTTCGATGGTCGATTCAAACCAAAGAGAAAGTTTGACCCTGGGACTTATTAATAGTAATCACGAACGATGTTTTTACGGGAAATTGCAACCGTTTGAAAGATATTGGCAAATCCGTGGGAATCCTCGGGATGTTTGCCAGCTGGCCGACTGCTGGACCGGTGAGAATGGTCGCGACAATAAAATTTTCTTTCAAGTCTTTAATGAGCAATCTTGTGCCATTACACATGTTAGGAGGGCTTATATTCCTTAAAAGCATGATAGGAGTACCGACTTTTAATGATAGTTCGTGAGGTGGCAAGCCAGAAGGATTAAGCGAATTTAGAAAATCTTGAGGAAAGTGGACGACATCGTCAACATTGGTGACTGTGTCAATCGACTAAAGGTTTTGACTTGGCCGGGAACTCTTTGTATAATGAGATTGTTGATTTCATTGACAGTGTCGTTCCTAGGCGATACTATTGCCCTGGAACACAACCAGTGAAAGTCTCTTTCTAGTAAATTTTCGAGGCCCGGATATACTGCTTCTATAAGATGCTGCAGACTGTGTACTATCTGACCTAATGTCTCATTTAAAATGATTTCAGCAGAATTAGTGCCCAAATTTAGAGAAGGAAAAACTCCTTCTCCAAGTCTGAGCAATTGTTGTGGGAAATCTTTATGCGTGTCTCCACCAAGATAGGCTCTCATATTCGTTCGCAAATTTAGGTGTTGAATAGAACTCCATAAGGGAGATAATTTAAGACATGCTTTGATGATATCTGCACGAGTCCCTTTTGTAACTACAGGGAGTGTCTGCCGAAAATCGCCAGCAAACACAAAAGTAACTCCCCCCATAATGGCAGGAGAGCTTCTAAGGTTGGCGCCGTACGCAGCACACAGCACGTTTTATTTTCCGAATCTGTCCGTCCTGGATAGCCGCAGTACATTATTTTGTTCTATCATCAATAGTTTTCGCAGCGCACGCAATGTAAGGAATTTTACAGGTCATTTATTTACACTTTGGGTTATATTATTGGAGTTTTAGTAGGGATCCCTATTGATTTTTAAAATAAAATATAGGCTATGACACTCAGCGATAACGTAGCATTCTACTGGTGAAAGAATTTTTAAAATCAGATGAGTAGTTTCGAAGATTAGCTCCTACATCCAAACACACAAAGTTACAAACACTACCTCTTTATAATATTAGTATAGATAAACGTGTCTTCACACATAATTTTAACCTGGAGTTGAGGATAACCGTGTACTATTTACAAAATTGCATGGACAAATTTTTACGTCAATCATTTAATAACCGCTGATATGGAAATTAATGCTTGCATATTAAGTGACTGTTGAAGTTATTATAACCAAAATAAAACAATGAAAAACTGCAGAAATAAGGCCCAACGTCGTAAATGAGAAGGCTTCTAAAAGAGGAGGCAAAGAAAGGAGCTGCTTGGGTATTTGACAGCAACGCCAGTTTCCATACAGACGGCGGAGCTGAAGGACGTCCTGGGTCGACGACAATGGGAAGAGCTGCCTCCTCTCAGGCGGAGTCGAGACTTCAATCTCTCCCCGCGGATGAAAAGAGGAGCTCGTCCCGCGCGAGCAGGCTCTTTTGATAGCCGACATCGAGAGTACAGTCGAGCACTGCTCCGCCAAGGGAAAAAAAAAAAAAAATTCTTGCTGCACAGCCTACAGCCTTCCGCTTCTGACAAGAAAACTGCAAGTCCTTGCCTGCTCAACGCGTTATCACTTAGACAGTTTTCATTGTGTGTTTATAGCCTTTTCACGGTAAAGTGAGCACTTTTGTAAGCCCTTTCATTTGGAATAATAGTATATTCGTTTAATTTAATTAGCGTTATGCCGGAATCACATAACCCCGACCAACACAGCACGACACGATCAAAAACGCAAACATGACACATTTCAATGTGACTACTTGAATTTACAGCACGACCGACACCACGCTCTCGGCATTTAACCTAACTATTTAGAAGGCGCTGATCAGCTACGTTGGTTTCAAAGGCGGTGAACAAAAGGGAAATTTGTAATACATGATGGTGACAAATTTTTATCCCTAATGCATACAAAGATAAAATTGTTATTTTTAAAAGTTAGATACAGTAATTTTCAATTTATTTTTCTTTTAAGCTGCGTATTTACAATTTTAGGGAAAGCTTGCATACAATTTCATTTTGCATGGTTGTATATGCTGTGCGTCGTGTCGCACAACACGAAGAAGAATAGAAGTAATTTCTAATCCAAAACTGCTGGTCGGATGACAGAATCGGTTGGGCTTACGACGATCTATCTTGTATTTCATTGGCTGTTGGCAGTCGTGTCGTGCGCGTCGGGGCCATGTGATCCCGGCATTAGACGTTAACGTCCAAATGCGGTGGAATATTACAATTTGTTTATTATTTAAATGGTAATATTTATTTAAAAGGGTGGTTAAAAAGTAAAAAATAGATGAAAGAACAAAGTAACTAGGAGCTCAAAGGTGCTCTCTTTACCTTGAGCAGCTAATACGAAATAATGGCCTAAGTATTCGTGCACGAGTCGCACTTTCAAGAGGCTGTATCACCTCTTATTCAGAAATTATTAGTTTTAGTGTCATAACAGAAGAGACAGAGTCATTACTGAAAATGTTTCATTATAAAAACATTACATTTAATGGTTTTGTGCAAATTTAGTACCTGATTGTTAAAAGGCGTTCTCTGTTTTCATTAAAAGTGAGAATGGATTAATATGTAAAGCTAGGAATTAAGTTAATTATTGTATAAATATGTGTTAGCAGTTAATAAGTCTTTAATGATGGGTAAGATAATTAACTAAGCTTCTATTGTCATTATTTAATAATTAATTCTCATTAATTTGAATCAGGAATAAATAATTTAAAATTCCAATACGGTGGGTGACACGTGCTCTTAAGTATAAATAACATGCTGAAAAATAATAATAACAAAAATATTAATTATTTATACTCCGTAATATTAGCTGTGGGAAAATTGCTAAACAATAGATTTTTGTTTTAGTAACCAGAACTATCATATGAAGCTAATTTAATTTACTGTAATCTCCAAATTTGCCCAGCTATTCATATTTATTAACGTTGATTTTTTTATCGCACTCCGTTTCTCTCTGCGCTGATAAATCCGTCCGTGAAACGCTAGCAGGGAAATTAAAGAATATACAAAAGGAACAGGGAACAATAAACGTGGAAGAAATTTTAGTTTGACTTTGTTTTGAATTTTTTATTCTCGACTTTATTCGAATTATGGCAGAAAAATCGTTGTGATATATTTCATTTTATATAGTTCTGTAACTTTGCTATGTTAAATTTAAAAAAAAACGCTTCGAATAAACGACGATTTCCACATAGCCGAGTCACTGAACACTCTGTGGGGTCAAAAGAAATTTTTTTTAAACACACGAGTAAACATTTTTCTTCTAATGAATACCACGTAATGCCCTGATAACATGGTTTTACTGCTGCTTATAAATAAATCTAGTTAAAAAGTATCAAGAGTTTCAAAGTTCATGTCACAAGGAAAATAACAAACTGAAATGCTTCGATACACATCACCTACCCTGAAAATTACTTTTTTAATTCTTTGTAATTGTTTTATCTAACTGCATAAGTTTTTTGTTCAATTTTTTTAAGCCGCCTTTTAAAGGTAAAATCAAATATGTCTCCGGTAAGAATGATATTTTTCTACAGGAAAACGAAAAGGAAACTGGTTGAAAACCAATAATTACTGATGTAAAATAACTGATAACTTGACTTAATAAAATTCATACGTAGTTACACGATCAGTCTCGAAACAAATGTTTTTTTTTTTTTTGTGAAAGAAAGATTCTGTCCGTAGAGTCCATTCACGATTAGTTACAACTTTTCTGAAGCCCTGCTGATGTTATACTTCCAGGATATTCATCCGCCTTATGTAAACAAAGCTTAACAATGTCTAGCAAATTACACCTAAGAGACAACGGACCGCATTCGTACGTACTCAGTAAAATAATATTATCCGTAAGAACTACTTCTTACCAAGCTTTACCAACACATATTTTGTCCCTGTTTTTTTCCACATTAATTACAAATAAAATATTCTAACTTATATATAACAATATAAGTAAAAATTCAGTTTAATCAAAATGAGATACTTATTTTGTTAACAGGTGTATAAAAAGCTGCTGATAAATTGCATATTTAGAAAAAACCAAACATGTAAATAGGGAGATTTTTTAAATGTTCGATTCAAAGAGTGTAAAGAAACCGCGAATATACTATAAAACAAAAGTTAACAGTTCACTATTAAACTCTTCCAACATACTTAAAGTAATAATTTTTTTTATTTATCTGCTCTTTACGCAAGTGTATATTTTTGCAAGTATGTATTGTTTGTATGTACGGGAATATCTGTAGAGATCTAAGTGTAAGACACGGATGCGCCAGAAAATAGATAAAAGAATATTTGTCAAGTTTTTTATATTCTCTATACTCGTGTGCGTTAAAATTCAAGGGTTTTGGCTACACAAATCACTAAATTAAAATAGAAATACAAGGAAAGGAATTTAAAGTACAGGACTCTAAAATAAAATGTTCATTGGGGTGCCGATAACTGTATTTTCAATTAAACTGATGCCTTAAAATAAGGGTAACATACCAAGATTTTCTGAAATGCTAAAATTGTTCTATGCGTGGTCCCTTGGTAACTGACATATGTCCAAGTGATAGTACCGTACTACCCGTACATTCTGTATCATTTTACTACCAATGAATATCACAGCATTACTGGTATGATCCCTTAGCTCTACCAGTGTTGTAGGCTGTGGTGGGACGTATACACGGTTTTTAATGCACCTCCAAAGGAAGAAGTCATATAGCTTCAGATAATGAGACCTGAACTGCCATGCGAACAGAGCAGGAGATTGTGGCCAGCGATTGGAATTTTGCATCAGAACGCTAGAAGAATTGGACGACGATGGTTTTTCTATTCTGCGATGAAGCAACTTTCCGTCTATCAGGAAAGTTTTATCGTCACAACGTGAGGGTGTGAGGCAGTGAATCGCCTCGTTCAATTGTACAGCTTGAGCAGGAATACTTTCTGTGCGACGTTACAGACAAAAATTTATGTGCCATTTCTCTTCAGTGAGATGACTGTAGCAGGATACTGTTATTCGGATATGTCGCATTTGCGGTTGTTTCCACAGGTGAACGCTGGCTCCAGGAATGTTACATTTCAACAACCCCCAGGCCATTGTGCCCCTGGAATACCAATATGAGTCACTGCGATTATGAACTTCCGCATCGCTGGATTGGGCATGTTGTATAACGTAGCTCTGTTCGCATGACCGCTTAAGTCTCCTGACCAGAATCCACGTGACTTCTTCCTTTGATGGTACTTTAAGAACCGTATTTACGTCCCACCACAGTCTACAACACTGGCATAACCAAGGGAACTCATCATTGCTACTGTGATATTCATTGGTAGTGACATAATACAGAAGGTATGGGCACAACTTGACTATTGCATGGACGTGTGTCGTATCACCAAGGGGGGCACAACTAAAATATTTTAAGATGTGAGAAAAACCTGGTGAGTTTTCGCTTCTTTTCATTCAATAGCCTTTCCTGTCAGTGTAACTAATTCCCTTGAAAATACATTTTGTAAGCCGACGAAACATTTATTTATACCTGTAATACAATTTCAGTGAACGTGGCACAAAACGCAGAGAATGATGTTTACGTAATAATAATACTTGTAACTTATTCTGAGTTTCCCTTACAAATTAAATTTAAGGTTATACCCATCGACTGTAAGCAGAAAAGGTACAGGAGGAAAATAAGTAGATTTTGAAGCCTGACCTTCTCAGCGTTACTTGTAGAAATCTTTTAATTACGTGAATTCCTTTGGCAGCAGCTTAGATTTTCCGAACCTATATACACTCATTTGCAAAATAATCTATCACCCTGGCTTAGCCATCGCAGGGACAGGTGAGTGACTACAATCACAAAACATGGTAGTATTTATAAAGAAAATATATTAATCTTGTACCACACCAAGCATGTATCGTAAGGGGTTCTACACTTTCAGAATGCACTTAGTGTGGTATTGGACCACGCACAGCATGGAAAGAAGCAGTGATAAGGTCGGGCATGGAGGCATACAGCCAGCAGATGTTCTCCTGAGGAAGATCCTACCGCAGCTGGCGCCATTGACTCTGCAAATCCGCTATAGTTGCCAATGGCCGAAGTTGCCATCCAATCTGGTCCCAAACGTTTTCGATGGGCGAGAGATCTGGAGACCTTGCTTGCCACGAAAGCACGTTGCATCACGAAGGCAGGCCAGAGATACTCGTGCTGTGTGAGGCTGGACATTATAGTACTGGAAAATGGGGTTATCAAGCTTCACCAGGAAGGAGAGCATACATGGTCGCTGAATTTCCTGAAAGTATCACTGAGCCGTCAGGGTTTCTTCAATCACTTCGAATGAGGTGCGAGAATCGTAAGAAATGACACCCCACACCATGATAACTCTCGTTGAGGCGGTGTGCCGTTCTACAATGAATCGTTGGTTACGGCGCTGGCCAGGAAGTCTCCAGATACGAATTCAGCGTTCGTTTATAACCAGACAGAACAGTAATTCGTCGCTGAACACCACTAGTTGCCAGTCCGCAAGCTGCCCGTTCCCGACGGAAGGTTTCATGCGCTCGACGACGCTCGGGTCTCAATGATAGACGTCGTGAGGGACCCGCGACGACAGATCCCTCTCAGCTACCCGCCTGGATATGGTACTGGTGGACACAGAAGTATCACCAGCTGACGTGATATGTCCCCGCATGGCACGCAGTGACACCCATGGAGTGCTTACAACCCGTCACACGATGAGACGATCCTCCCTGCTGGTGGTCCGTCGGGGTCGACCCGAGCCTCTCGACGGTTGTGTGCACCCTCCTGTCCCCACTGCGTCCAACAACGACTCGCAGTGTGGCCAGAACAGTTTTAATGGCGAACAATACGCCGAAACTTCCAACCTACCGCTCGGCGGTCGATGATACACCCTCTCTCAAACTTACCCAGCTGGATAAAGGCTTGTCGAATGCGTCGACAGGGTATGCTGCGTGCTCGCTGGATTTGGCTCTGTGACTCACACTGCTTACACTTCTACTAAAGCTTTATTCAGAGTATTGCAGCTACGAACTATGGAGGCATATGCATGCCCCCCTAATGACACAGCTGCGAAAGCAAACCGCATTAAACGCAAATGGGAAACATGTCGGGCTAAGACGATACTATGTGGCAACCTTCGTTATACTGGTGCGATTCGTTCATGGTGATAGTTTTTTTTTCTAATGAGTGTATATATTCACGCCGTAACAGTGTATTTGATAGCTTCTACCTTTGTTATAGCCTCTTTTCCTCTAGGAATTGTGTTGGAAGTTAATATGTCAAAATAATTTATCTCAGTTTACGGTTAGCTAACAGCAGTCGTTAACATGTCAGAACAACTCTGGTCCAAATGTAAAAGTAACACAAAATTTTACGTTAGTGGAATTCAGCCTGCCACCAAAATAAACTCGTGGAACTCTTAAAAGATTTATAAAATTTCTACACCTGGTCTATGCTAAATTGTGCACTTTGATAATCAACATTTGAAAATAAAAAATCTGCTCCTATATTCTTATTGCAGTTTAATGCAAATGGTAATAATAGGTTATATAGAGAGTAGCGTTGGCAGAAAATAACTGAAATTAGATGTTTGTATTAACGCCTTAATGAAAATGAAATCTTCATCATTAATGTGACTGAAAACAGTTAGTTTTTTTCCCCCTTTTATAGAAACTACAGAAATAACTGACATCATTGTAAAACCTTTGCCGCTTGTGATCAAAGCACTTCAGTAAATACAGACCCATGGCTTCGATATGTTTCAACATGAGGGGGAAGGACATTAAAAAGTCAGGGACCTGCGAACTAGATACGTATTTATAATTCTTCAGTTGTTTACGCAGATATTAAATTATTGCCTTGATGAAGGAGATGTCTTGAAACAACGGACAGCTGCGAAGGACTGCGCGCTGTCAGCGTGTTCAGTTATTTAATGAATTTGTTCGAGGAAACAGAAAATATCTCTACTCTTTCCCTACCCTTGTTTGCGCAAAATTATAAACTTTACTCTGGTTCCCAGTCGGCGTGGACCATTGTCACTCATTGCACACAAAACTAGGTCTCCCTGAATTTCCCCGCGCACCGCGTTTGTTGCAGCTACGTCTTGATCGAGGAGGTGAAAAGTTAGAATAGAACAACGTGGTGTGCACACGAAAACCGTGTTAACGCCGGAAAGGAGCGAGCTACCGATAAAAACGACCCCGCCATTACCCCAGTCCACGTTGTCGGCGGCAAGCATCACCGCGTTTCCGGTGATAAGCGCGTCACGACACGGCGCGGGGTTAGGAAGAACCCGGGGGTTATGCGTGTTCGTTGCGGCAAGAAAGGTTTCTCGTGGCTGTTGAGAAAGCCAGGAGGTTGGCAGTGCTGTCGGCTGAGGGGTCGACAACGGTGGATGGGGGAGTGGAGAGGATGGGGTTGTTCTCATTCGCATGCAGATTACAGAAGCATCTCGTGCATGCGGAGCACGTCAGGCTATCGCCGCGGCCACGCCGAGGGGCGGTGGAAGGCAACAATCTCCCCCTTTCAACCCCGACAACCCTCCCTAGCGCTTCCTATCTTCTTTAGAGCCCGAAAATAGCCACGCGAATTCCTGTCCCTTATGAAACCCTGAACTACGATGGGAATTAAATGTGCTCTTTTTCATAATTGGTTCATTAACTCCTCCGCCTTATCAGCTTAATGACCCAGCGAGAGGACAATGTAAGGAAAGGTACAATTACCCTGCATACAAATTGGGCCTGACGGGCTGCGTCTTCATATCAGAATTTGGAAACCCCTCTGATCTCTCAACCTCAATTATTAAATGCTGCATCGTGGTGAACAACCTTTATCTCCATGGCTTTACTTGCTAGCTACGAATCTCGTATCAAACTGGAGCAAAAGTAACACCTCACCTTGTATAGCAAGAATATAATAGGAGATTTTGTGCCGTTGTTTATTGGAGTGACACCTTCGAGACCAGGGGAACAGAGCTCGAATCCCAAAGATGTGAATGCGTTTACACGAGTATATTAGTTTAAATCTAATTCTCCTCCAATCAACCCATTGGCACAAAGTTAGGATATTACTAAGCAGGAAAACTAATGCTATAAATAATAAAACTTGACTTTATTTGTTTTGTAATAGTCCGAACTAAGTTCAAATATACTGTCGGGGAGAAAAAGTGGCCTAGCATTGACTTCAACTTGTTGATCCCGTCACATGACACAACACTGGCTTTATTTGGCTTGAATTGATATTCTGTAACGATCTTATGTCACACCAATAATGATGCAACATTCATTAATATTATTACAGGTCTTTATATCTGATCTGCGTGTTAAAATCTGACTATATTTTAAATAATTGATGCAGTGGGCTAGTAGTAGTTTAAGTCACCTTAGTTGACAAATTTTGTAAATCGAGAGCCTTCAATATTAACTCTAAACTAGATAGAACCTCTCCTTCCTAGGAAATTCATAAAATAAAGAAACACAGAATCAAGCATGAAACTACCAGCTGGGATCTGCTCGCTGTAGCCATAACGCAGCCAAGGAACATTGCCACTAGTGGAGGCGAGCAAGTATCGGTTGTCTGTAGAATAATACCATTCATACACAAAATCTCCCTGTAGCAAAATCTCTCCAAGCTGGAACAATTAAAAATGCAACTGTTTCTTCTATTAAAAACAACAGACAGAGGACACATAGCTCTTGTTATCTAATTATTGTCCATTTCATATAAGTGAGGTAAATTTTGACAGTTCTAGAAAAGTATCACGGCCACATTGTATCCTTCTACCGCAGCTGTTTTGTCACTGAAGAAAAATACGTTGTAAACAATTTTTTTTTTTTTTCAGTCTAATGCACACTTGCATTTTCCTCCTTCCTCGTGTTCCCTGTCACGGCAGGCACTGAAAGGCTGACGTTAGCTAACTTCCGTCCAGTAATTAATGTAGGGAATTATAGCTAGGTTGGCATATTCCAACTTGTTTTATTTTTTAACTACAGAGTTAAAATTGTTTGGGGTTTGTTGATTTTATTTCGAGGGAAAATGGAAAAGGAAGAGGGGAAAAAAAGGGGCGGCTTGAGATTAACGTCTTTCGTGAGACGAGATTATTTTGATGTTCTTATGAGTGTGTGGCATTTTGAGTTCAGTATTGTTTTTATGGAGCAGTGGAAAATTTTACTCGTATGGAAATAATATTTAAAGTTATTTAACTTCGAAAATTATAACTTTAATGAAAACACAAAACGCGAATCATACGTCGCTGTTCGAATTCGTACAGATGCAGCAATATATACACGCACACACTTTGACCGAAGTTAACCTTACACTCGAATTTACGATGGAGACAAACAAATATTATTCATTCACTACAAAAGTGTGGAAAGTGCAGCTTTTTTCAGGCCACGTGCATTTCAATAATTATATTAACAGTTTACAAATGCATTTACAAAACACGTAAACTTACTGGTTGTAATATTTGCAACCTATTGAACACGTGTTTTTCTGTGGTAATCCTTGCGAGTTTACTTCACTAAAATCACGCTTGTTCGTCACTAGCATTAAATAATTTATTTACAAACTGATTCAGTAAAATCAACACTGCGCACGTTTCCTGATACAAACAAACTTAAACTTATATACTTTAATTATATTCGTGTCATTTCATTGTGGAATATGGTAAGGAAAATGGCGGAACGAGCAGTCTTAACGACGTGCCGATTAATATTACATTTCACTCAAGAAAACGCACTACAACGGTACATACAACCAACTGTGTTTGAAAAAAGCAAATAAAAATCACTAACTACCGATTAAATATTCTGAAAACGCCAATAAAATATTCGTATAATAAACACGTTAGGAAAAAAGCACACGCACAACGGCCTTGACCGGGCTGGAAATGGGAAACATAAAAACGGCTAGCCATTGGCTAGAAACGTTTACTGTTCGCATGTGTCGATATGCTCTGTCATAAATGCTAAACATGTTTTTAAAGTACAGTTACTAATAGCCAAGAAAATGTAATATTGCTTTAAAAACATAATTTAAACGATAAATGTTGTAAGTGTAATTAAGAATGTACTATTTTATTTTAAAACTATCATCAAATACGCCAACCTAACAACACGGATCCCGCAGCAGTTCAAAAGCTCATACATTACTGTACGAGCGAGAGCATTTACTGTTTACATGTTGTGTAGGTTGGTCACATTATCTGTAAGATTTTACCCTACTTATACGAAATGGACAATAATACCCAGATTTCACAAGGGGATTTTCACCAGCATACGTTATTTTGACAAAAATGTAGCCTTTCACAATTAAAATCTTTGTACACTCATTACATAACATATTATGTCAAACTAATCTTAAACTTTTGGAAATTGACGTGAAGCGTAATTCATTTACTTTAAATTTGTTATTACAGTCGTCTTGTGACAATGTCTAAACAGAATGTTGCAAAGTTGCTTGTCAATACTTCCGAGGAACATTACTTATATCTGGAAGATGAAAAAATGTTATGTTAACAGTGGTCCGTAAACGCTTCGTTTCTTTACTACAGCCCGTAATACATAACGTACAGTGTATTACCTGCAGGTCGGATCATCTTACTGTGGAATGCCATCGCAGCGTTCGTTTGCATGGTACTCGATACCTTACACTACGGCGCTACACCTAGAACAGTAGGAACTGCACAGGAATTAGTTACACATGTGTGAAAACTTATCGTCGACACTAAAGGAAATGTTCAAAATCCCCTCCATCAGTACGAACACATGCACCAACCCGCAGTTGCATGGACATCCGGATGCTTTGACGAATACCTGGAAAACTCCTGATTGTTTCGCAGCCCGCCACAATACGGTTACGAAGAATGTCCACATAGTCCTTTCTGGTTGCATACAAAAATTACCTTTAAATGCCACCACAAATAAAAGTCTAGTGGATTCAAATCAAGGCCCCTCGGGTGCTGGGTTGGAGCTGCCAATTACAGCTACTATGGCATTCCCCAGTAACATGATCCAGCCCGCGGGCCATACACTATACGTTATGTATCACAGGCTGTAGTAAAGAAACGGAGCGTTCGCAGATCTATGTTCATATAACATATTTTCATCCTCCAGATGTGAGTAATGTTCCTCCGAAGTATTGAGTGCAATTTTGCAACATTCTGTACACACGCATACCAAAGAGTTATCAAAGCAGTGTTTAATTCATTTTCAGAGCTTCAGTTTTGGCGTTAATTTTGCTATTTATTTACTTCTGATGTGTTTCCACATGCCGCTGAAGCACTCCAACCAATTAGCATGTATTTAAACATCTGTGGGGCATTTGTCTGCGTGCCAGTCGTTTGGTTAAAATGTTTCGCCATAATTTAATTACTTTTAAAAAGTAAGTGATTTTATCGTAAATCAAAAGCACTTATGATGAAATTACATTACAGCTAGTGCCAGTTTAACACCTCTAAATCTTTATACTTAGAGCATAAACGTAAAAGACCACCTGGATTGAAATAGCTAACTTTGTGCATTTAACGGGATTCGTTTGGAACGTATTACTGCAGTTTTCGTAAGTATTTTAATTTTAGTTTCCAATTTTTTCGAATTTCTGTGTAGAAGCTGTATAAATTGTAAATCCCTGATTTTTGAAATACTAATGAATATTATTTTCATAACCGTGTACGATATAAGTTATAATTATGTATTATATATATATATATATACATATTCATATACATGTATATAAAGTGTATATATACATATATAAAGTGTATATATACATATATAAAGTGTGTGTATATATATATAATATATATATATATATATATATATATATATATATATATATATACACACACATCTTCAAATTCATTTCCACTTCAAAATTAAGCAAAGAGGAATTTAAACATGATTAATTAAATAAATAGAGTTTAGGAGAAATATTATGATGCGTGAAAATTTTTACTGGTCAAAAAACTAATCAAAAGAATTTAAATTTTTATCGCTATAATTCAGGAAGGGTAAGAGGTATCTGAATGTACATACAAGAAAGAAAACAAACGTGTTATGTATACGTGCACACAATAACGGGAGGTATTTTAAAACGGGGATATATTTTGCAAAAGAAACCTAAAGCTCGAAGAAAATTCTTTGTAAGTGAACATGGGGGTGATCATTGTGTACACAACAGCCTACACAAGGTAAAAATGAAACGAATCAATTACGAGCCAATCAATTTGGAACAAAAAATTCAAATTTGTTTCGTCTGAAATAAAATAAGTATTTTCCAAAATGTTGGTCTTTTAATATATTTGAACAAACTGAGCCACTCCCTTGTTCTTTTCTGCTGTATTTCATTGATTCCACCAGAATGAAGAATATTTCGGCACTGTTTGGGAGTGCTGCTATTTATGCTGATGTTAACGTCAGACTTTATGCAAGGGTTGTGTTACTATTCTAGTCTTCTTTGACGGACAACTGGTTCTGGGATTATTTTTCATTTTAGTTTTCATAATGTACCCAGTAGTAAAGAAATTACGCATGAAAAGCCTTACAGATTCCCCATATATATGAAGAATTTTAACTTATTACGAGGTATGTTGCTCACTCAGGAGTGAAAAGCGTATTAGGGGAATGGCATTCAACTCTTATTGCGTTTTTGAAGGTACACTGGGAATGCAGCCACCAAATGCCATGTAAATAATAAGTTAATTGGGTAACTTTTTTTTTCTATTTTTTATTTTTTCGCAATTTAAAAATAACACTTTGTCTGTTCTTACATTTGGTTGATGTTTATGCAAACAAAAAAATTGAAGTTAGTTTAATACCTCGGTAGTATTGATTTCTCACTAAAGTAACTAACCGACATGTGTAAATACTACTTTTGCCAACTGCAGTGGCAACGTTAATGGCATTGCGTATACATGCAATCACTATATTTTTTTCTAGTCTATTCAGTTCTGCTGCAATACAGATAACCCTCTTGCTCGTTGAAGTTGTTTGTTAATTAAGCTCCGACTAGACTGTGAAACTCTTTGATCAATTTGCACCACGCCTTTAGCGCACGCAATACCGCCTGAAATACGTACCCGTATAGGGGATGAGTATTTTCTTGCAAAATCAGAAGGAGCATATTTTTCGTGCCTGTTTGCATGTTAACCGTACCTCGTTTGAAGTTTCTTCATGCAGATTCGTTGCAAAAATAATAAGAAAAAAAGGGAGCGCGTCAGTACGTCATAACGACTGTATTAGATTTCTTCCAACAATGAAGGTATATCTCTGGAAAGTCAGGAAGCTTCAACAAAGTATAAGGAAGATTATAATATATAATATATCCAGTAGAACTCAAGGTTGAACAGAGTGTTCTGCACTCAGAACTTCAGTCGCACATATTTGAAGTACTGCATGTCCCAAATTAATACTTAACCATTTTGACCCTGAGTAACAAAGAAACTGTTAAGACATTCTAATGGGACTGCATGTATTTAACTCTATAAGTACAACGTTGGGTGTGTACAAATTATATAGGCTGTTCACGATGAAGTGAGCACTTTTGAAAGCCCTGCATAAGATCTACTTGGGTCCACGTTCTGTATTCATCCGCCTCATTTAAAACTAGCGACCCGCCCCGGCTTCGCACGGGTGCAATTATGATTAAAAAACTGCTTAACCCGGAGTTAATTAGGTTGGGTAAACTCTCCTAAGACATTAAAAAGAGCATATTTTAATTTAATAATTAATTAAATAATTTATAATTTAAAGTTTTTTTGCTATTTTTATTTGATATTTTTTTACTTTTTTATAATTATTCATATTAATATGCATTATATTACAATGCAATTTATCTGAGATAGAAGTATTTAATATGTTATTGGCTAAGACATTCTCTGTAGACAATGTTTGACGTCATGTTATTGTTTGGTAGCAAAATGTACTGTTTCTCGGGACTTCCAGCTCGTGATAAACCAACATATAGTTGGCCATGGGAAAAACACTCTTTTCGAAGGTAGATTCCAACCAAAGAGAAAGTTCGACCCTGGGACTTATTAATAGTAATCGCGAACGATGTTTTTACGGGAAATTGCAACCGTTTGAAAGATATTGGCAAATCCGTGGGAATCATGGGAATCCTCGGGATGTTTGCCAGCTGGCCGGCTGCTGGACCGGTGAGGATGGTCGCGACAATCAAATTTTCTTTCAAGTCTTTAATGAGCAATCTTGTGCCATTACACATGTTAGGAGGGCTTATATTCCTTAAAAGCATGATAGGAGTACCGACTTTTAATGATAGTTCGTGAGGTGGCAAGCCAGAAGGATTAAGCGAATTTAGAAAATCTTGAGGAAAGTGGACGACATCGTCAACATTGGTGACTGTGTCAATCGACTTATAGGTTTTGACTTGGCTGGGAATTCTTTGTATAATGAGATTGTTGATTTCATTGACAGTGTCGTTCCTAGGCGATACTATTGCCCTGGAACACAACCAGTGAAAGTCTCTTTCTAGTAAATTTTCGAGGCCGGGATATACTGCTTCTATAAGATGCTGCAGACTGTGTACTATCTGACCTAATGTCTCATTAAAAATGATTTCAGCAGAATACGTGCCCAAATTTAGAGAAGGAAAAACTCCTTCTCCAAGTCCAAGTTTTCGCAGCGCACGCAATGTAAGGGATTTTATAGGTCATTTATTTACACTTTGGGTTACATTATTGGAGTTTTAGTAGGGATCCCTCTTGATTTTTAAAATAAAATATAGCCTATGACACTCAGTGATAACGTAGCATTCTACTGGTGAAAGAATTTTTATAATCGGTTCAGTAGTTTCGAAGATTACCTCCTACATCCAAACACACAAACACACAAAGTTACAAACACTACCTCTTTATAATATTAGTATAGTATAGATTATCATTGCCATGGGACTCTTCACTTTACTCACGCGTTGGTCAGGTGAAACTGTGGAATTATTATTAGAGTAAATTTTTTTTCATATATGGTAATTTTGACACTTCGATGAATTTAAAAAAAAAAACTGAAAGAGAGAAAGATTATTAAATTTACCACTACTGGTTACCAAACACTTTTTATTCGACGTTAAGATATGGAACTACTTTCCATCCATCGTTACCAACTCTATTGGGTGCATGCCACTCAGTGCGCCCTTTAAAATGTATGCAGGTATAGGCTGTTCACGATAAAGTGTATTCATCCGTCTTATGTAAATTTAACATTGCCATGGACTTCCTCACTTTATTAATGCGTCGGTTAAGTGAAATTGAGAAATTATTGGGAAAATAGATATTGTAAAAATCTGCTTATTTTGACACTTCGATGCATAAAAAAACAGAAAGCGGAAGAAATAATTTAACTTGTCACAAATGGTTACCTAACACTTATTGTTATACGTTAAGGTAAGGCAATACGTGCCCATCTTGCGTTACCAACTTTACTGGACGCATGCCACTCAGCGCGCCCATTAAAATACGTGCAGGTAGGAGCAGTGACTTTTTATTAAGGTTAATTTCAAAAGTGCTCACTTTATCGTGAACAGTCTTTAGGAGCAGTGTCTTTTTTCAGAGGTTGATTTCAGAAGTG
The DNA here is from genome assembly GCA_029891345.1 of Dryococelus australis. NCBI lineage: Eukaryota > Metazoa > Arthropoda > Insecta > Phasmatodea > Phasmatidae > Dryococelus > Dryococelus australis. The sequence continues at coordinate 99,069,526 of CM056994.1, forward strand.
CTCACTTTATCGTGAACGGCCTTTAAGATGTTCAAAATATCCGCCATCAGTAGCAAGGCTTCATTTGCAATGCTGTAGAGCCGAATGACAAACAGTGGCTACAATTTCTATGGGAGTGGATTCACAGACGATCACAATCGTGTCTTAAATAATCCACCGCCCACCAAATGTTCTATGCTCCCAAGACATCACTGTTAAGAGCCTCCCAAATCTCTTCACTCAATCTTCACTCACCAAATGTTTCATGCAGGAGAGACTGTATGTCTCAATATTCACGATGCGGCGTACCGTCCTGTTGGAAAAAGCAATCGTCATCTAGGTAGATTGGAGAACTGCTGACACAATGTTTTCCTGCAACATGGTATGGCAAATTTCACCTGTCAACGTACTGCGAAGAACGAATGGCCCCAAAGGCCTTTGGCAGACATACCGCACCATGCTATTAACCCAGACAAATTAACTGTTTGCTTAACCACAGTGTGTAGAATTTTGTTAGCCTTGTGCACACAGTTGTGGTGGTAGACAGTTCCATTAGATTTAAAGGCTGCTTCATCGCATCAAATAATTACGTCAGCACAATGTTAGTTGTCGTTCCACGTGTCTGCAACACACTCGCAAAATTCTGCACGCCTATCTGGGTCGTCTTCATTCATTGCGTAAAGTAACGTGAGAATGGTGAGCCTCCACTTTACAATAGGCTATTCACGGTTAAATGATCACTTTTGAAAGCCCTGCTTAAGATCTACTTACATGTACATTGTAAATTATTCCGCCTTATGTAAGATTAACATTGCCATGTGCCTCATAAGTTGATTCATGCGTCAGTGAAACCGTGAAATTAATGGAAAGTAAATATTTTCGAAATCTGTTAATTGTTACTCTTCGACTCGTTAAAAAAAACCGGAATGCGAAAAATATTAATTTAAGTTATCAGGAATTGTTACCTAGCACTTTTTATTCGACGTTGAGACATGACATTACTTTCCAATCCATCGTTACTAGCTTTACTGGGCGCATGCTACTCAGTGCGCCAGTTAAAATGTATGCAGGTAGGGACAGTGACTTTTTTCTAAGGTTGATTTCAAAACTGCTCATTTTATCGTGAACAGCCTTTAGCTGCAAATTGTAAGGAACACTTGATTAACTCACACCCGACTCACGCGCTACTTGACTTACGAACTTGGACTTTCCAGGGATCGTGTGAATTTGTGCAACACATCCCCCACACGTCCTTGGTCCGCTGTCGTTTACTCCCTGCCGCGCCGTACCTTTTTCCACATCACACACAGTTCCGTTACTCCCAAAATTGTCACGTAATCGTGTCAGCCTTTCACATTACGGTAGCACAGCGTAGAATTCTGCCCTCTATCGACTCTGTGCCTCAGTCATGTTCTCAAATTTACAATAACACTTTAAAATCCACTTGCGTTGCCCAACAGAAAACCGTGTCAGTTCTTCCATTTACTACACAATTTTAGTCCTGCCGTTTGTGGCTACAAACGGAAATGACATCAGAATGGTTACACGTGCTCGCACACACCCCAACATTTTCCTTGCACGTCAAATACACGCTATATCATTAGACTCTATTTGATAGTTGTTCTCGTATTCACGTTCAAAGAGTAAAAATATTAATATCGGATATCCGATATTGCTTTGAAGTGTACATCACGTGCAACACATGGTTTGAGTTATAATATTAACAAAAAAAATGTGAAGTGAATAACTTTGGGTACAAATCAGAGCAATTTATTCTCGCTCATCTCTTTGATAACTTTTGAGCAGTTCAATCAGGCCATCGAATGCATTGCATTATTAATCAACCTGAGAAGCATTCTCAACTATACATATGATTATTTTTCGACTCTGATAGTGATAACTAGAATATAACTGACTGATATATTTTGGTTTTTTTTTTTTCGAAATTAGAATTAGACCTAACACATGGCTAAATTTTCGCTCTATGTAGTATGCCAAGTTTAAAAATGTATAATAGTGTAATATAAATTAAAATATATTTGCCCTAGACAAACACTAGGCATCGTATGATAAATAGTTATTTTCCATTTAATTTAATTTATGTAAACCTTGAACAATTCTCGAATAATCTTCATTCACTCTTTCAGACGCTGTGTTTTAAATTGGCATTTGGAAACTTGAAATAAAAAATTGCATACTGCAAAACAATGTCATTTAGCGTGGTATGCGAATGCTATCGCCAGTATAACATAACCACGAAATGCGTCACACATAGTGGTATCTTGTTTTCATTTAAATGGTCTAATTTTTCGGACAGTTCGAATTATTAATAGTTTTATACTTATATTGACGCAAAATTCTTTGACCATCTTTCGCGATCACATTAATGCTCTCGTGGAAATTTTAAAATAATATTTTGAGAATAGATACTTGTTTCTCCCTTATTATTTAGTCTTCCTTCCTTGTTTTTTTTTATAACTTGGTTGGGTTATCGCAAAATGGCAAAAGACGGTGACATTTAAAGATATCTGCAATAATTAAAAAATCATCTTGTATTCGGGAGAACAGGAATTAAATTCCTGGTTCGGTCATCTTAATTATGGCGTCTCATGGTTTTCCGAAATCATTCCAAGTGAATGAGGGGATGGTACCTTAACTGCATAGCATACACATTAACTATTCGTTTAAGGTTTGGCAAAAGAAGAAATGTTCGGCGCGAAAAGTATCTACGAATTTCTCATAACGACTGCCACATCGGAACCTAAGGAAAAGGTTTCAGTCAATCCATGGCACCAGAAGCAATGTAAGCCGCAGCAAATAATATTACTAAAAACGGTTCACAATCAAGTGAGCACTTTTGAAACCAACCTTAGAAAATGTCACTGCCCCTACTATGACATATTTTAACGTGCGAACTGAGTGACATGCATCCAGTAAAGTTGGTAACTATGGATGGAAAGTAATTCTGGCCGTGTCTCAACTCGAAAGTGTGCTCACTCTCACTCTGGCTCACTCTAGCACACTCTGATTCACTCTAGCGAACTGAGACTTGTACCCTCTTTAAGCCTTCGGCATTATTTCTCCGACAGAAAAGTAATAAATAGCGAAAAATTATATATTGCTGGCCTTTCACTTTCCTCGAATAAATGTACAGTATTTTATGAAATAGTAACTTATTTTAATTTGTTACATTTTTTCATTTTTAAAAACATAATTGTTATGAGCAATCACAGTATTTAATAATATGCACACAATTTATCTAAGTGAAACGTGAACATATTAACATCATAATTTATGTTCCATGTCAAACGGAATATTGCTCTTATTACACATTTCACAATCGCAATGATTAAGTTAAGTCGATAAAATATTTCTAGCACTGTTTTAGAAACAAGAAAATATATCTGGATATTTGAGGTTATACTTGAAAACAACATGGCTGCCAGAGAGTGTGCGAGAGTGAGCACAGAGTGTGCATCGTAGTTCACTCTCCCTCTCGTGCTCTCTCTTAGGAGTTGGGACAGCAGAGAGGACTCTCTGTGACGTCAACAGTGAGAGCGAGAGAGTACTCTCTGGCGAATTGGGACACTGTCTCTATATCTTAACGTCGAATGAAATGTGTTATGTAACCATTCGTGATAAATGAAATTATTTGTTTCGCTTTCTGATATTTTTTTAATGCACCGACGTGTAAAAAATGAGCATTTTTGTCAAATATTCACTTTTCTAATAATTCCACTGTTTCACTTGTCTGACGCGTTAAAAAATTGATGAGCCCCACGGCAAAGTTAATTTTGCATAAGGCGAAACAATGCACAACGTGAATACAAGTAGATCTTTTGCAGGGCTTTCAAAAGTGCTCGTTTTACCGTGAACAACCTATAAGGGAAAGGTGCTGTCCGTGTCGTTGCTGGCTTCTGGACTTGAACGGCCCCGCCATGATTTAACCTAGTTTGCGACATGTTGGAGGTCAACGTGTACACTCGGGTTAATAACTTAATCTGTTAATAAAGGCCATGCCGATTTTTTTCCTTTGCCTGATTGTGAGAGTAAATGGTTTCGTCTCGAATGGCGCTGCTGTCGACTAGTTGTTAAGTCATAAACGAACGCCGTTTACTCTTGATCAGTGATTCTTGCGCACTACACACAGTATGGCTAAACATTTCGTGGTAAAGTGAGCACTTTCGAAAGCCCTATAATTAGGAATAATAGTCAATAAATATGTTTTATTTTACTCTTACACGTTAACTTCCGAGTACCGTGGAATATACACACTGTGTTTATTACGTACGTAGCAATCTTTATTTTTAAATGTTGTTAAAGAATAAAAAATGGCCAAATAAAAAAGTAACTAGGGCTTCAAAAGTGCTCATTTTACCGTGAGCAGCCTATAGACAAATTGCATTCGTTATTATGCAACCGTGTCTTACAACTTGACATTCAATAGCATGTGCACACGATAATAGCAAGATAAGGAGACATCGTCTCGATACATATTTAGCCCGTTCTTACCAGTGGTACGGAAGAGCGAGTATACCACTACATAATTTTCTCGATGCTGTAAGGGTGCCATGGTGGCTGAGCGGTTAGCCTGCTCGTTCCCCACCATCCCCAGCCGGTTCACTGGATTTTCGCATGTAGGAATCGTGCCGGCCGATGTCGTTGGCCTGCGGGTTTTGTAGGGGATCTCCTTTTCCCCCCACCCTTTCATTCCGGCGCCGCTCCATACTCACATCCCCCCTCGTCGGTTCTCAAGACCTTGCTGTTACGAGTCGCCCAAATCCCTTCACTCACTCACTCACTCGATGCTGAATGACATGTGATTTGTGTATGAAAAAACACCGGATAAATATGTTAGGGAAGGGTATGAGTTGTACCATAGATGATACCCGAACAGATAGCTCCTACATAGTCCAGGTATACGATATGAAACTGTTATCCTAGTAGTGACGAAGAAACTCCAGAGAACAAAAGGCAAGTGTGCTCCCGCGTTTAGAAACTCAGTATGAACATTAAACCAAAAATATATATCCTTCGAAGGGACAAAGCAATTTCAAAAATTCTTCGCTTTATTGACTCTAGTTTGTTGGCCAAGTACAAGTTGCTCTGTAATAAAATGTGTGGCCAAAATTAAAGATAAATATCATTGCTGTTGGTCACAAAGGAGGGATCCGGGGGGGGGGGGGGAGAGATAGACATTTTTTGGTCGGTTCTTAACAGCGAGGTCCTACGCATCGGTGAGATTTAACTGAGGTGAAGATGGAGCAGCGGCGGAATGTAAGGCCGGAGAGAAACGGGGAGTGCCCCGCGTAAACCCGAACCCAGTTCACGTTGGTGGAAGGCAAGTAGACCGACCACTATACCACTTTGGCCTCAAACCCAAAAGCGTTAGTAGTATAAACAATAGGATATCGGACCATGCTTGGCTGTTATTACAGCGTTGCCCTTTCAGAGTTGGTTATCCATAAAGTTATCGTACAGAGTTTCCTATATTGAATACGAGTTGAGATATTTGGGCGGCTCTTGCAACGAGGCATTGAGAGCCGATGAGGGTGAAATGAGGTGAGAATGGAGCAGCACCGGAATGCAAGGGCGGGGAAGCGGGAGTTGCCCGAGAAAAACCGCCGACCTGCGACAGCAAACACGTGTGTGAAGATTTCTATGCCTTTGATTATATGTTATTCTACGTGGCTAGTTAACCGGGGGTAAATCGCTATAAAGTGACTGTTAGCCACTTAAAAGTCATTTTTGTATGCTCATAACAACATTGAGTGGTCAGACGAGCAACTATAGCAAGCCATTCACACAGGCCGTTCACGGTAACGTAAGCACGTTTGAAGCTGAAAACAGTTAAATGCTGTCTACGATAAAGTGAACATTTTAGGAATGAACCTTATAAAAAGTCGCTGACCCTGCATCCATGTATTTTAATGGGCGCATTGAGTGACATTTACCCAGTGAAGTTGGTAACGATGAAAAGAAGGTAGTTTCATATCTTCACATCGAATAAAAAGCGTTAGGTAACCATTTGTGATAACTTAAAATTATATATTTGGCTTTATGTTTTTTTTTAATGCATCGAAGTGTAACAATGGGAAGATTTGTACAGTATTTACTTTATAAATCCCTTCAGCCCATTCCCACTCAATTGTGTGGGTAAACTTGTAATCCGGACCCCCACAATTGTGCATTTCAATTCGAATAATTGTTTTGTGGAATTACAAATGCCTTTTGTGCATCAGACCTAGTGTCACATCGACTGTGTCGGAAGTCGCCTACCTTCAGGAATTCTTTTGCGACGAGAATGGGGTTGGTACCATTTTTCTCTCCAGTTTTGTCCAAGATGGCGCAGCGACCACGGCAAAGAGAAAGTAAGCTACCGTTTTAAATATCTTACAACTCGAATTTAGAGAATATAACATATTGCTGTCACCTGTTCTGTAGTCGCACCAGGACACGCAAGGAAAGGGAAATGTTCGTAACCAGAAGATAAAGCACTCTATCAGACTCGGTATACTTTATTGCAAATACCAGTTCTACTACAAGAAGTACATATAGCTCTTGGCTATTACAACAATGTTACTCGTCTCATTAAATGACTTTATTGCCAGACCAAGTTACGGCAATTAAACCTTTACAATAACAAAAGTTAAAGAATGCTCTTGGCTGGATGAGCCTTAATTATTTAATCTGAGGACCCTAATCCGGCAAGACCTAAGGCGCCATACTGGGATTATAATCACCCTTTTAATCTTGTCGGCATCGGCGTGTCGAGACTCTCTCGACAGTGGCAGAGTGCAGAGTCGACGTCGTGACCACGGCCCTGTGGTCCACGGAGATGGCGTCTCGCTGGTCTCTACAGAGCAAGATGGCCACCGTCCCCACCTTATATACTACTCCGCCTAGCCTCATGACCTTCCTCGGCGGGGAGAGTGTTTTCTAAACATCGGGACTGGCTCGTCGTGTCTGCACCGTTCCACGTGCCGAGCGTCGCTTGCCAACCCCAGCTGACATGGCTTGCACCAGTATGTAACATGTTAGTCAAAGTTGTAATAATGGTTTCTGTTATTACCTGCATTATAAAAGTAAATAAATATGATAGTAGACATCATTAAATTAATACCGACACAATTGTGTGGCTTAGGCATAATTTGAAGGATATTCTTTCCCTTTAATAATAAAAGTGAATTTTTTTTCTGATTGCAGAACTCTACGATATAACCGCCATGCAGACAAGATTTATAGTATGATTTTCTCAGAGGATTCTGAACTGGAAGAACTGAGCGAAGAAGAGACTGACAGAAATAGCGCATTGTTCCTAAGGGTTCGTCGGAATCTGAAACTATATGTTATAGGTTACAACCTCTTGATCCATTTGCGGCAGTGAATATTTCACGTAATTTTTCTTTGTGTAATAATACTTCTGAACCAGTGGACGTAGCTGTGTCATGTAGTCATGTTTCGGCTAAAAGTACTGAAGTGCTAAATTTACAGCCAGTTGAAACAGTGTGTAAAGGAAGTAAAGTTTCAGTGCAAAATGTTCGAGTCAAAACAGTGCACACAGTAAGTAATGTTACAGAAAGTTATAACGATGTACAATTTATTCATGAAATAGTAGACAGCGTAAATCTTGACACACAAAATATTCAACCAACTGAACCAACAAATAGTTTAAACAATGTTTCAGTGAATAGTAGGCCTACTGATGGGACAATTATTCAACCAGTTGTAACAAGGGTTGGTGCTAACATTTCTAGCCGTCCCATAGTGTGGTGTAACAAAAAATTTACCAAGAATAATATTCCTCCAACAGTTGATTACAAACACAGCGTCCCTGTATTCTTACACCTCTTGAGTACTTCTTGAGATATTTCTCACATCAGTTTTTTTGCAAATGCTGCCAAGTACACGTCAATGCATTGCCTTACTAAAGAATGAAAACAAATGCAGATATCTACTAGTGGCGTGAAAATAAGTATTCGGAATGAATTTAATTCCAGGCACAATTTCGTACCCAAGGTTACGAAAGTACTGGCAGTCAGGTATGTCGTTTAACGTGATTACTAAGGCAATGGCACGAGACAAGTTCTTCGAAATAAGGAACTGCCTGCACTTAGTCGACACACAACATCCCCCACCACAACATTCTGAATCCAAACTGTAGAAAGTTCAGCCAGCGTTAGATGCAGTAAGAAATAAATGCCTTCGGATTGAACGAACTGTTGGTAATTATTCCATAGATGAGCAGATAATACCATTTACTAGGAAGTGCAGCATGAAAAATAATTTGCCAAACAAACCTCGCCCATGGGACATGAGAACCTTTATTTTGACCACAGCGAATAGACTAATGTTGGACTACGTAGTGTATCAAGGACAGGACACACCGCAACTAGACAGAACACTTGGTTTGGGGCCAGCAGTCATTCTTCGTTTGCAGGAAACTGTACCTAGAGGAAGTGTTCTGTACTTCGATAGGTACTTCACTACAGTGCCTTTGTTGAGAAAACTGCTGTCGGAAAATATGTTAGCGACAGGTACAATTATGGCAAACCGATTGACAAATGTTACATTCCCACAGGATATTAAAATGAAAGGAGGTGATGTAGTAGAACAGACAATCGATGATGATGATCTTACAGCTGTGAAATGGAAAGATTCCAAATGTGTAACACTTGTATCACATCATCTGCCACTGGGAAGAATCTAACTACTTTGGTCAATAGATGGAGTATGAAGGGGAAAAAAATTCATAAAGTTCAGTGTCCAGCTATGATTCACGTCTACAACTAACACATGGGGGTGGATTTGTTGAATCAAATGGTGGAACAGTACAGAATTTGGATAAGAACCAAGAAATTGACTCTGGGGGTAATTTTGCATTTCTTGGACTTAGTTGTGAATGCTTGGATGGAATACCGCGAGCACTGTAGAAAATATTTGATTCCTAGCAACAAGATGATGGATTTACTTCACTTCAGAATGGATATTTCCCAAACACTGACATCCAAACCAACCAAACGAAGGTACACAGAAGATGGAAATGAAGAGGATGCTCCACCAAAGAAGACAAAGCCACAGAACTGGAGAGCACCTATTCCATGCGAGGACAAAAGGAAAGATGGTTTTGATCACTGGCCAGTGATTGACAAATTGTCTACCGCGCGGATTTGCCGTCGCAAGGGGTGCACTTCCAGAAGTCGAACAAAATGTAAGAAATGCCAGTGTACTTGTGTATAATTAAGGACAAAAGCTATTTCAAAGGGTTTCAATTTGATAAGTGAATGCATCACAATCCTACTGTATTTTTACACATTTTTTATTTTGCTATGTAATTATTTAGCTATACAACTATGTTGTATTATAATCTTATGCAGGAAAGGGATTTTCATAGTATCTAACATACAAGTATCTGATCTGAGTCATAAGCAGTCTGCAATTAGTATTTTATTGCATATTTCAGTCATGCAGAATTTATCTACATTTAATTGTATTTAACTCCAGAATGTACAATTGTGTGGGTAGTACTATAAGAAAAGTGATTATTAAAAAATATTTACCATGATTTTTGGTTATTTTATTCATTGTTCAATGTATGTGCTAAATTCCATTTCGAAACCGGGAAAAAAAATTCTTAGGTCTTTATGACATCAAAGTTGGCAGGTCTTCTAGGGCTGTGAGTCGCCCTCTGTCCAGCGCGGGTTACAAGATACTCAAATGCTACCTCACTTTGCCAACAGTACCCTAAACCCTCCACCATAACACCTGAGTACGTGACGAACTCAATTATTTAAAAAGACAACAAATATTTATAACAGGCAGCAGTCTCAATTCAATAACTAGAGTATCGGTGAAAATAACGCGCAGTCTGATAATTCACAAAATTGGCCATCACTTCAGAATCAATATTAGTAATCGTCAAACGTGCAAGGCTGAGGATAAACACAATAACTGATAACGCAGGCTAAATTCCAGTTTAAATAACAAGTATTTATTTTATTAATATTTTACCGTCTGCTACTTCGATTTTCTTCGCCACTCCGTCCCACACGTAGCAAGCATTTACATTTCAAAACTCACTCCTAAAGCGGTTAAACATTTATTTTAAAAATTACTCTTTCGGACAACACAACCAATAAAATATTCTTGGCCTTTAATTATAGTCCATTCACGCCTTCTTCGCCCTTTTTGAATCAAACCTTTGAATAGTTTCCCCATGTATGGCGTGCTTGGTTGTTTCCTAAATATGCCATGTATCACAAGCGTTTTATACTTGTCTTCATTAAAGTTACTTTTTTTCTGTTAAATTGAAATGTCATTAATATTTTATCTAAAAATTATAATGCTTCATTTATAAATGATTTGAATAAAAACAGTGAGAAAACATGTGTGTTGGTAGCACCTAGTAGGAAATAGTTCTTATACAAAATACTGTTACAACAGAGTGCGCATGAATCCGGTGCTTTGTTCTTACGGTGTAATCTTCCAGACTTAGTTAAGCTTAGTTTGCACGAGGCGGAGGAATATCCTGGAATTATAACTTTAGCAGGGTTTCAGAAAAGGCCGAAGATACTGTGAATCAACTATTGCGTTAATATTACACGTCACAGGACAAGGCACTCGCGGACTAGGTACGCTCCGCATAGAGGACTTCTACAACACTGTCACGACGTGAAAATTGCAGAAAACATCTTGCCAGGACAGCACTGGCCACATGGCGACTCGTTCCTCTCATACCTGATAAATCAGCCACGACGTAGCGTCACAGGGCAGCACATAGCCCCAGGGATAACTCCGATGTCGTGTCGTGGGTCTCAGCGCCGGCCAGGACAACCTGGTCACGCAGCTCTCGACAGCTGACTGCAACACCGGCGCATCGAATGCGGCCCGACGCTCGTAGCATTTGCAAACACGCCCGCCACGTACAAATAAGCATATTCCAGGGTACAGTTACATTGCTGCACAAATATATTACTCACTCCCGTCACTTGCAATCAGGAACAAGTTTTCAACAAAACTTTACAACGAGACCGGCATTTTTCTGCGGTGGCAAGCCAGGTTTTTAATTCTACGTAACGTAAAATCAAACTTGCAGTCAATGTACACAGCTAGTGACTTCATGCTAATACGTTAAGTCTACAACGTTTTGGCCCGAGACCGTCTTCCTTCATGAAAAGTCTGCCACAGTTTTATACCGGTTGCGCGGCGCAAGAAACATCGCGCACTACGTCTGCTCACTGCAACGGGCGTCAGCCAACTCGCGCTTATTCAGAGCAGCGCTGCGGCACACGGGACAGGAGCGCACCTGGTGGCGATCACCCCAACAATATTTTAAACTACAGCCATTACTTCAAGTAGCTACCTTTTGAAATATACTAGCATAAAATAAATGCACAAAGAGCAAATAAGATTAATTAATTCTAAATCTATTAAATATACCGCTATCATGTATAAACACAATACCAAATTAATATTCAGCCGGCTGAATTAAAATATGTACAGAATAGAAGTACTCTACAATTGCGCCATTGCGTCACGGCCACCAACTATTGCCAACCTTGCCATAAAAACACCAGATACCAAATCTCGTGACGAGGCATCGTCACAGTTGAAGGGGTTAATAATTAGATGACCCGTGTGACTTCATTCGTATGACATATAGGACTACGGTCCCACTTGATACATATCTATACACTGCAGCCCCACTATTGAGTTCTATAGCCACTGAGATTCTGCGGCCCTACTATTGGGTTCTCTACCCACTGAGTTTCTCTGGCACCACTATTGGTTTCTCTACCCACTGAGCTACTGCGGCCTCACTATTGGGTTCTCTACCTAATGAGTTTCTGCAGACCCACTATTGGTTTCTCTGCCCACTGAATTGCTATGGCTCTTGGGAAGGAATAGAAGACAGCCCACGGACAAAATAAAAGGAGAAATCACGGAACTTTTTATTTTAACAATGCTCTATTTATACAGTAAAATTACAGTAAGAATTTTTATGAAGGAATGATATAAAATAACAATAAATTGTTTTTAAGGACATGATATGATTTTCCGGGATAAAAAGTAGCCTATGTCACTCTCAGACTCTCCAACTATATCTGTGCAAAAAATCACGTCGATTCGTTGCTCCGTTTTGACGTGAAAAAAGGACAAACAAACACACTAACACACTTTCCCATTTATATAGTGGTAAGGATTTCGCAGTTTCTTTCGATCGACGCATGAGTAAAGTGAAGAGCCCCATGGCAATGATATTTTTACATTTGGCGGAGGAATACACAACGGATTTACAAGTACATCTTAAGCAGGGCTTTCAAAAGTACTCACTTTACCGTGAATAGCCTATACCGTCCGTTAACTACGTATGTGATACCGTACACACAATAAAGCAGGTTTTCTGTAAAGTTATCAGTAAGTATGTATCACAGTTATTAGTCTCGGAAGTTGTATTGAGAGCGTAATGTTTAAATATATGGCAAACTGAGTTTGTATATTTTGTTTCTTTACACCCATTCGAGTGCGAATTGTTGTTTTGGTAACATATTAAAGTTCCTCATAATGCCACCTTTTTAACTTGGCTGACGCATATATATGGTGTTCACGGTAAAGTGAGCACATTTGAGACCATAGTTACTTTTTTTTATTTCAATCCTTTAACCACCTTTTTAAATAAATATTGCCATGTAAGTAATAAACACAGTGTGTATATTCCACTGCACTCGGAAGTTAACGTCTAAGGCTAAAATAAAATATATTTACTAACTATTATTCCAAATGAGAGAGCTTTCAAAAGTGCTCGATTCATCGTGAATAGCCAATACAAAGAAATCAGCCCCATGACAATGTAAATTTTATGTGCGACGGAATTTCACAACGTGAGGAGAAAAATAGATCTTCAGCAGGGCTTTCAAATGTGCTTAATTAACTGTAATCAGTCTATACTTTACTTTTTAAGAGTCGAGCACATGTGACACTGCTGGGAGACGTGGTTCGTATCAAACGTGATGTACATGAAAACCAGATAAGAGGAAATTGAAATTCGTAACATTTTTCCACGCGCATGTTATCGCGCTGATGTTTTCTGCTAGTGTCAGGCTGGAATATATGGAATATGTTCGTCGCGCCAGCGATGGAGCGGCTGTTTCTGACAGAAAGCATCTAGCCGTGAAGTGGGGGGGGGGGGGGGGGAACTGAATGACGTTGGGCAAGACCGCGCCACATTTCGATATGTTGATGTCACATCAGCTGAACGTTTATTAGTCGAAATATATTGAAAATGTTTTCCTGTGTGTCATAGCCGATGTATCAGCATTAACTTAGTAACAGCTGAATTAACCCTTTCAGACGCACTTTAATTGGCGGTTTCAGGTGTAACAAATAAAGAAAATTATGATGCGTGCTGTACTTAAGTCGACGTGACATTTGTTTCCTTGTCATAGACAATCAGCTGTAGGCTACATGTTTGACTACAGTTATATGAGCCAATTAGAGACTAGGCCATTGAGACGGTTTACGAATCAATCATTTACCCACAGGTAACATCATTCGTCATTGAGTTTCGCAGTGTGCAGTACAGACCAAAAAGTACCTACATGTCTGTAATGTACACAAATGTGTACACTACGTCTGAATGGGTTGAAAGGTTAGTATAGACGTATTCCAATACTATGATACCCTAAAACTATCACACCTACCGTAAGAAAACAGGTTATCCCATAAAAGGACATGGAAGTATGTTTGGTTAAACTAACTACACATAAAACTCGTAGGTTAGATTCCGACAAACTGCAGGTAAGACGGTATGTATGGAAGTGATTTTACATCTTTTGTTTTTGATGCCCTTTCATACTTCAACCATTAGTACATTAAAAATAAATAACTCTAATTTTGGAACAAAAACGTCACGTAATTACAACGTTTGAAATTTAAAGTCAACATTCGACACCTACGCTAATATAATGATTAATTTAAACGATTTTTGGTGAATCATTGATTTTGCGTTTAACGTCTCCATTCCTGCCTGTTCATTAGAAAGTTATTTCGTGGAAAACAGTTGGCATTTGCTAAGAGTTTGGTTGTTGATTGTTTGGCATAACGTTAAATAATATTGGAAGTGTATTTCCCCGAAATGGTTTTCAGACTCGCCGTTTTTATTTAATATACCATTTACTACGCTAATTTTCTGAATGGAAACCTTATAAAGCTGAAATAAACCATTTTACCGGTATATGAAAGCTACACAATACAAAATAATTACGTTGGTTGTTTTTGGCTCCCTTCATAATGATAAGACAGTAGCGATTAAATTATATACTGTGTAAAGTAACGAGTTTAACGATATGATAATGTATACCAACTGACGATAATTGTATATTCAGTACTTACTATTGCTTATACATAAATAATACTACGGGGAAATATTATGTGACGCCGTTAATATGCATTATCTGAAGCCACGTAAACGAATAGGGAAGCAATAAACTCTAAGAAAACTTCATATTATTATTTGTTATGTATCGTGTGCTTGCAATCGTGAGCATAGATGCGCTTGTGACTAAATTTCGCTATATAATGGGAATGAAACTTTAAAGCTAACAAGAAAAATTTCGCCAAAAGTTGATTCGAACGTACGTGTCCTAATTTTGGAAAATGAGTCTATTTATGTTTTTAAATATGTTGCAAGTGTATTTATTTGTGTTTTTGTGCATTGAACACAAAATACACGGATTCCAGTCAAACTTGATACACATATTTGCAAATTGCAATATAATGGGGTTATGAGGGTTGGATTTGATGTTATAAATATGGAGTAGACTAATTAATTTCAAATAAGAGGGAATTCGCATTTTCTAAACGGGCTGTCAAAAAAAAAAGAATTTGATTTTCAAATACCCAGAATATAATTTTTTTTCTGTGTTGTGGTCTGAACAAATGAAATAAGAATGCTCGCCAATATAAATTTCCGTCAACCCTACTCATAAATTGACAAAATAATAACCATGAATTATAAGCGTAGTGTATACACTTATTGAGTTACTATCTACCTGGTACAGCAGCCACTTTGTCTGACCAGTGCTATTATAACTTAATGAATACTGTACAGAACACAAGGATGCGAACGGACGTGAAACTGTTTGGTGAGAAAGCTACAGAGCTGCAAATGACAATAAATGGGAAACTATTTTCACGTCACAGCGCTTTATTCATTTGTTATTGTACAAATAATAGTAACCAAAATACACATTTTCAAGAGACCTGTGTGTTTGACGCTACTAAGTAATGTGAGATTCAGGTTTAAGCCGCCCCAGTTCATCGCTGGACATTATGCTCCACATAGTTACATTAAGACCTATAGTCCACTGTTAAGAGCCACCCAACTCTCTTCACTCACACATATAGAGTCCATGCACCGTTATTTCTATCTTTTCTGAAGCCCTGCTCAAGTTCCTATGCCCCATGCAAACTAAGCTTAACCTAATCTAGAAAATTACCAAAAGGACAGCGAACCGCATTTTTTATGTAATAACTACTTCTTACAAGGCAATACCAACACACCTATTTTTTTTCCTGTTTTTATTCATATTGTTACGATGTGATCAGGCCATAGGTGGACAGCCTGCCTGATCACACCTTCAAACACATTGAACCAGAACACGAGTGTGAGTGCAGTAATCACCTCGCGAAGCGAGTTGCAGAAACCCCCCTTTACCAGGTCAGTAATCGGGGCCGAATATGTTAAACAACGCACCCGATATAGGCCAGCTAACACTGAGTGAGGCGTCTTTTGTCGTCGGGGTATCGCAACGAGAATACACGGAGATGGGTATGTCCGACCGTCGTTAACCGCCTCCCAATAACAGCATCTGGCAACATGAATAAGGTGGGCACTAACCAATTAGACTGCACCAGTAGTGGCGTGTGGTAATTAATCATAACAGTTGAAATTAGCATCATGTTATTCCATTTATGCTCCCCTGATTAATAATCGCGTAATATGATATTGTATGATCAACATGTTCAATAAACCACAGCATTTAATGTTGTACTCTACCTAATAATGGCTCATTATGCAGATGCGCCGTTATCCCATTACACATATTAATTGGCCTTAGGCCACTTTATAACAGTATTAATTGTCAATGCAATATTTTAATTTTTGATAAAATGCAAGTAAAAGATCAATTTAACCAAAAATAATGTACGTTTTAAATTAATACAAGTGTAAAACGGTTGTGATCCATGACATATCTAGGAGACAATCAAGCATGCCATACACGAGGATGATCTTTCAAAGGTTTTATTAGAAGAGTGCGAGGAAACCGCGAATAGACTGTGGAGATTGAACGTTGTAGTCGCTTTCAGTGTGTCACATGTTGTGTCGCCAGGCCCATGATGCTATAGGTATAGGCCGTTCACGGTAAAGTGAGCACATTTTGAGTCTGTTCCATTAGACATAATAACCAATAAATACATTTAATTGTGGCCTCAGACTTTTGGTTTTGGGTATGGCAGATATATACACTGTGTTTATTACTCACATGGCAGGGTTTACATTAACAATTGCGGGAAGAATATAAACTGGTTGAAAGAAAAAAGCAACTCGGACTTCAAAAGTGCTCGTTTTATCGTGAACAGCCAATAAGATTAAGTCATGCGCATGTTACCCTTATTTGCCCGTACTTCGTGACGACAGCATGAGAGGAGAAGGAAGGACGAATCTTTGAAAGTTCGCACTTTTATGTAGGGAGGCACATATCAAATAAGATTTTAAGATATTCGGTTCGATCAATTTAACCCCAAGTATGTGTAAAAATCTAATATATATATATATATATATATATATAATATTTGAACTTTACTGTAAATAAATACCTCAATAAATTTATTATATACAAATATGTATGTACTATGCATAATTTTATTACAGCTATGCTGCCTTGCGGATAAAATTAAAATATAATTATTTCACCATAAGCAGGCTCTTTTGGTTAAAATCAATTTAGATAATTCTTGTGGAATATCTATAATCACAAACGATGTTAAGTATGTAGAAATAGTTGTAGAGTCACCCTACAAGTTTTATTTTAATGTGTATCGAAAAACAAAAATTATGAGAGTAGATATTTTGGGATCACATTGATCAATATATTAGTTTAATGTTCAATATAGAAATAAGTTAAAGCGGTTTTTAAGGCACGGGTATGTAGATTTGTAATGCTTCTGTGGAAGGTCGACCCTCGCAGAAAGCTTCCACTGTCAAGTTGCTGAAACAAATGTGATGTTTTGACGGCCGCTCTTAGATGGTTTTAGAAGGAGAACTTGATCCCGAGCCTCCTTTGAGCGCCGTCGCGTCGAGGCTATATCTTGATTATCGTGCTCAGAGTGGTAACCTAATTTATTTAATTTGGGTTTTATACCGGACCGTCATGGAAATCATTGGTACAGGGGTAACGTATTGTTTATCAGACAGAGATTGTGTAGAAGTGTGTTTAATTTATTTCACTCGGCCAAGATACAAAACGGGTTGCGAACATACGCAAAGTCACCTCATTGCACAATATGAAAGGACAGGCATTCGTGTCTATGGGACAAAACGAAAAACCACGAACTCAATATTTGCAGTCCAGTTTTCTGATGTACCCGCATCCAAGCACAGAAAGAAGAGATCTCAAACCAATGGCACAGCACCCAATATCGCATCGATAACGGGACTGGAAAAGATATCGGGTGGTTCAACAATCTTGAAAATAATAAACCCACTCTGTTAAAATAATTTCCTTCATTTTTACGGAAAAGTGCTGGTAAAAATGTATCCAGAGGTGTCCGTAAACTCTCCGTAAAATTACGGACACACTGAATTTCAAAAACGGACTTTCCGTAAAATTCACGAAACGTTTCCGTTACGGTAATTCCCTAGTTTTCTGTACTTCTAGTTTAAATAACTTTCAGTATCTATTTTATTTTTATTAATAGGGTGTTATACTGTATATAAAATATAATTTAAAAAGTTAAAAAATTTTTACTTAAGCAAAATTGGAACCCGAGTAAAAAAGTCACAAGATCACGACCCTAACCACTCACACGGTAGATCGGGTATAACTTCTGGATTTCTATAGTAGTCACATAAGCAACTTTTTTAGTTTCTGTTAAAGTTAGTGTATTATAAGTGGTGTTAAGTGTTACATACGCCTGTTGCTACTTTTCAGTGTTTGAAAGAACAGGTCTTAGTGACGTGGATAACCTTACTGCCGCATAAACGATATTTTTCTGGTTACAGTGGCGAAGAAATTTTTGTGTAGACTCGGCATTGTTCGTGGCTAAAACCCGAAATTATAGGAAATACGGAGATCTTACGTATTTTGTACTTACGCACGTAACTCCGTTTTTCGTCATTACGGATTGGGTTTCCGTATATTTATAGTGTATTTTCGTAAAAATCGCCTTAAATATACGGAAAATTTTAACAGTTCAGAAAAAAATGAATGATTGGTTCTTTAATCATCGCAAGCCAGAAATGAATGTTCGGTAAATTATCAAGAAAATATTTCGTGCTGCATGTGTGGTAACAACATACAACCGTCGTGGCCGCCAAATCTTACCTGCATGCATATAACGGAGATCTAACTTGAGAGTGCCAACTCTATACCTTGTTACCAGATGTCGGTCTGGAAAACTTTGAAACGGTGGGGCGGAGAGGACCTTCAAGCTTCTTTTCCTACCACGAAGTGAATCAGATGCCGTGTCAAGGGTATTTCACGGTAAAGTGAGCACTTTCGAAAGAAACCTTTGAAAAATATCACTGCCCCTACCTTCAATGTATTTTAATGGGCACAATGAATGGTAATCGCCCAGTAAAGTTGGTAACGACGAAAGGAAAGTAGTCCCTTCCCATGTAGTAAGCCACAGTCTGCCGACTGTGGTTTTACTGCTGGCACTGCTGGATAACTGCTGGCACTGAATACTTAAGGGTTTACATTAATGGCCCTGTTATGGCTGACTACTGGCAACAGAACACTTGGCATGCCATTTATGGCCCACTGATGGAAATTTGATGGAAATGAAACTGATGGTTGAGAGTAGGTGACCTATTAATGGCGCTTAAATGGCTTACCAACCGTATTCCAGCAATGGCCGCACATCTATAGGCCATTTGATGGATGTGAAGTGGTACATCGATGGACCATTGCTGGTGCAATTTGGCTTATTTGTAAATATATAGTTATGGAAATATCTATATTAAAATGCTGTAAATACGACTGGGATTGAATAGCGTCCAGGTGACATACATAGTGTGAAAGATCACAATAATGACCAATTTTGGTGTTAATAGTGCGATTCGTGTAGGAATATTTCTCTCAACGACAGTATATATTCCATATTAGTTCATCTAAACGTAAGAAACGTAAGAATGCACAGTGGAGTAATGGTTAGCATGCTCGGCTGTCAAAGCGAGGGGTGTAGGTTCGCGTCCCCTCTCCTGAAATTGTAAGCATAAGATGGTTGAGAAATGGTACATCGATGGGCCATTGCTGTTGTAAACATATGGACCATGCTTGGGCCATTTGTGTTCATATGTGGGCCAGTTATAGGCAGAGTATGGCTAGTTAGTGGTGCTAGTTCAGGACCAGCAATGGTGTCAGGTGCATGCCATCTTTTGGCCAACTGTTTGCTGGCTTGGCATCCGACTGTAAACCATCAATGGGGCATATGTGGTTTGCTACATGGGTTGTTTTAACTTTGAATTTAAAGTATAAGGTAAGCATTTCTGAATACTTAAAATTATATCTTCTGCTCTCTGCTCTAATTGATACGTGTAAATGTAAGCATTAGCAATTTTTTAGACATTTATTTTTCTAGTGTTTTTACAGTTTCACTTCATCAACATATGACTAAAGTGATTAGACCCGTGGAAATGTTAAATTTACACATGGTGGAAGAAAACAAGATGTTCAAACAAGTAGATAGATCTTAAGCAGGGCTTTCAAAAGTGCTCAGTTTACCGTGAACATCTTATACAAATGGTTTGCTCCTTATGACGGCGGGGAGAAAGGAAGGACGATGGGAAAAGGTGTGTCTGTGATCCCGGTTCCCTTCCCGCCCCCCCCCCCAGCTAAATCATTCACCTCGCTCATCGGGAGCAGCGATAGTGTTTTGTTTTGGCAGCGACGTCTCGGCAAGGGCGCACACCCACATACACACTGAATTACGGCCGGTACGTCGCCGTAGACGCCCCGGCTTGGCGTCGGGGAGGCGTCTGCGAAGTGATAGCGTCGCGTTCTCCCATCCCTCCCTGTTGTCCCCCTCTCTCCCCCAACCCTCTATAGCGGCTGTCACCGGCACAATGACGTAGCGAGGGGAGCGAGCGCGCCGCGGGCGACATTTCACCCGTCACGACCACGCCACGCCCCCGTCATTATTCCGCGCGCACGGGCCTGCGCGATCGAAGTGCCCTCGGGGGGGGGGGGGGGGGTCGCCATCACGTCATCCATTTCACCGTCCCCGCCGCGCCGTGCAGACCCGGCGGAATCCGTAGAGCGTGAGACTCACACGGCTGGGCGCGTGCTGAATGACGTCGGAGATGGCGCCGCGCCAGCTCGCCCATTCAACTCTCCCTGCGTCATATTGAACTGCGCTACGGCGGAAGACGGCTGCTGCGTCCGGACTGCACGCGTCCAGTCAAGAGCTAGTGGAGTAGCTATTGTGCGTCTCACTGTTACTTAGTTTGCAAATCATGTTATATTTATACACTACTATATGATTTGGCATGTTTTGTTACGTATTTTTGTACGTATGAAATTATTATTTCAACCCAGCATAGTTGATTGACTGTTAATAATCGCTAGTCGTCTGGAAACAGCGCGCGTAATGTTCTCTTTCTGCAATCTAAGAGTGAGACGGGATATAGACATTACTCAAAAGGGCGTGTTACGTTGTTCGAAGGGTATAGGCTATTCACGGTAAAGTGAGCATTCTTGAAAGCACATATAGCATAATCAAATACATAATCGTTGATGGCAATTACATATTTTTATCTTTTACTTTGATAATAACTAAGGAGAACCTTACCGGCAAAAGGGGAGGAGAGTTGTGGATAGTCACAGCCCCCATAATTCCAGGCTACGCCCCTGAGAGCGTTTGAGACGCAAGTCAACCTAAAGGCTCGATCACATCTGTCTTTTTGAATTTTCTATTTTATGTGCTATAACATTCTTTTCAAAGAAAATACTAAATATATCTTATTACAGTGCATTTACATTTTATAAATGTCTTCAAGTGTTGCTGCCGAATTTTATCCATGTATTATCTGGAAATCGTGAAACTACACGATTCTATTGATAATTTAAAAATCATGCTGTATTAATTACGTCATTATTTCTTTGTAAAAGTTCACAAACTGTTTATTCTACAGCGTGATGTTTATTGCTAGATAGTTATAGGTGCAGTTGCAAAATGAGCGTCCCTAAACAATTGAAACAAGCTGTATACCAGTAATTCAACATAACGTTTATTCAAGTCTAGATGCTTCTTCAAACCTGTGTAGAAAAACAAAGAACGGTTTTTTTCCTTATCAACTTTGAGAAAAAATATTTTGAAGGTTTGGTCAAACTATTTCTTAAAAACGTTTACGTTTTATTTCAGCGCACGACATTTAAATTCATATATTTGGCAGGTCGAAAACTTGTTACGTTATTCGCCAATCTATGTTGCTAAAAGAATCTGAGCTGGTGATCTAGTGGATACAAGACTCACATGCTAGCAACGTGACTAAATATTTCGAGACTACAAATTGCTATTTCTGGTTTTTTGTGCAGTTATGCTAAGTGAAGACAGACAAAAGTGTTGTTACTGATATTTTCTTATGAATCTATGACACGGAGATAGTCAACATGTGATGTAGATTATTAAGAGAAATAAACAGAACGGGAGAGGAAAGAAGTTTACTGTAATTCAAACATATGAATTATCACAGTGAACTGAGCAATTTTGAAAGCCCTCCTTAAACTCTCATTGTATGAACATTATGTGTAATTCCGCATCATGTAAAAAATAACATGGTCACTGGCCTCATCACTTTATTCATGCGTCCGTCACTTTAAACTGTGTAACAATTATAAAAGTAAATATTTTAAAAATCTACTTATTTTTGCACTTCCATGGGCTAAAAAAAACATAAAGCGAAATTCGACGTTAAGACCATTGGTGAATGAAAGTGTCATAACTTGTTTCACAGTGAATTTTTCAAAATTTTTGGCACTTCAAGGCGTAAATAACAACTTTTAGCGCCTTCTTACGTTGTTAGATATTCTCTGCTGTCATTATTCTTGGAGCACTGATGGAACAAAAGAAAGAATATTCGTTTTCTTATCTGCAATCAGTGCTCCGAGAATAATGATGGCAGTGAATATCTAACAACATAAGAAGGTTCTAAAAGTTGATATTTACGTCTTGAAGTGCCCAAAATATTGAGAAATACGCTGTAAAACAAGTTACGACACGAATTATGTAAATATACTGCTTTCACGCACCACAGCCTTAGGTGTGGAATTACTTTCCCCTCATCGTTACCAACTTTACTGGGCACATGCCACTCAGTGCGCCCGTTTAAATATATGCAGGTAGGAGCAGTGAATTATTGTTGAGGTTTATTTCAAAAGTGCTCATTTTATCGCGAACACCATTTACCAACGGTTTATACTGTTTTGTCACGAATGCATATATAACTTATTGAAGTGTGATACGAACTTAATTGACAGTGAACTGAGCACTCAGAACGTCCGTGTCAAGGTATTCTTCTGTGTAAGCTATCAATATCGTTAGTGGGCTTCTCTCGTTAGCGGTGCCTGAACCTCAAGAAATCATAATTTAGTAACTTCTATATTTGATCCTTGCAAACGATTTTCTTTCAGAGTGACGACCTTTCAGCTGTGGTGTCCGCAGTTAATACGCGACTACTTCTGGTTTGGTATGTTCAATAACCTAGTAGATAGTCTAACTAGAAGATATGTTGTATCACTATTGTGTAGCCTACTGTTTGAAACCTGAACGTTCGGGTCAGATATTGTAGATGTTGATCAAAAAAACTTACTATTCGATTTATCACTGTTTCAATGACGTTTTAACAAATCGAATAAGTTAAATTTTATGTTTCTTATATGGGGAACATATTAATTTGTAGTTAAAGATTTATTAGTAGCTAAATTTTATTAAATAATGCCGAAATTATATGGACAATATTTATAAACTTCCAATAACAGAAAGTAAAAGTGAAATGCTGATATATTTGTAAGAAAAATAACATCTTGTTTCATATCTGATACTCTCGATTGATCACAATTGCAACAAACGAATAGCAACTGGTATTTTCAATATTTATGTCTCTATTGCCCTGACGTATTTCTGCACCAAACAGATGGCAGCACATCCTCGCACAATGTGCAAAAATATAATTCACGAAAAAGTGGAGCTGTTATATGCATTTAAAAAAAATACCACTCGTTAGTGAAGTAATATATGAACAGTATAAGAATTTACCTCGGGCCATACTTAATTTACGTAAACAATTTAATTAATTTTCAAATACTCGTTACCGTCTTAAGTACATTTTTATTCACAAAGCAGCGTTTATAGCTCGTTGTACCGCCACCGTCGCGGTACATGTTCTGTGGTTCATGCTTTCTTGCTAGATGGCAGCACAGTAATGTTCGAAACGCATATTGACTATCGACCCGAAAATGCTATTGTAAAAATTCACGTCAAAATGTTCGCCGGCGGTAGTATTTAAAATATGAATAAATAATCTCGTCTCTGGGGAGTAATTTAAGTCACTCTACTGTACTTATTATAATAAATTACTTGCTACTGTCGTTTTTCTGCTGCTGGGCATTCCTAATATGATGCCATTTTCTTTGTGCCCAACCTTCTGCTAGCCACTGGGTCATTCTCCATAACCAGCTGCTGGGAGCTGAAGTCGCTGCTAGACGTTGGCCTGAAGTGGTATAACGAAATTAACCGCTAACCTGCAGCTAATTTTTAATCGGAAGGTTTAACAGGAGGCGGTGAAACTGGCATTTAGTACAGCAAGAAAAGGAACTGTTTTATGCATGAGTGCAATTTTTACTCCCTGGATTCCGCACCTCGCTGTTACAATTATTCTCCGCTGGTGAACGTCTTCATTTTTGTGAGTGGCCTTAAAGAAGTTATCATGATAATGACTGAGATAGAACCGATGGCGACCGCTGCATGAGAACGTCGCATGCAAAACTAATTAATTTTAACTACACCAAATTCATACAATAGCAAATGTTTTATCGTGTACTGGAAAATATCTCATTGGCGATGTAAGCCTGCCACATTAAATATATAATATCCTATCAATGTTATTTATTTTAAATGCAGTTCCATTTTTCCACAACTTTATTCCTGAGGAGTGGTCCTTTTAGTACATTTTTATTTGTCTTCGTATCATTGTGTCCCGTAGCACTGGGTGTCGCTGCTCGCCTGTTGAGTCGTTGCTAGGGCGCAGTAAAAATATCCAACAAATAAAAAAATCTTCTACAATTTTCTCGCTCACCCGATATTCCGATCATAAAAATTCTGAAAGGTTTTACATCGAAGCCTTCTCCTCCCTTTCGCGTCACATATAAACCTGAAAACTTTTACCTCCTGAAAGGAAGCGACAAAAATATCCTTTCTTCAGTGTTGCCAGCTTCGGCACATAACTGCAGTGGTTTTGTTTCATGCTTTTCGATATTGCGGCACGTCTACTTTGCATTTATGGACAGCTGCTCAGCTGTTTGTATACCCATACGAGTAAAATATTAAAGCAGTTCTGTTCTTCCTTAAGAGTAGAGTAGAAAAAGCAATAAACTTCATGTTGAGCATAAGAACGGTAAACTCTTTGTTTCTAATGCAGTCTTTTTCTCTTTCTTTTTTTAATATGGTCCGGGAGTAGGTACTTCAAGTTTTCTATTACATCACAAATTTCCTATGCTCTTTTTACATCCATATTTATTCCCAGCCAAAACTGAATATAAATGCACGCTCTCTACCACTAATACATCTACATATAGGCCTGTGTGTAAATGTGCTGTGGTTGAAGCTATATCCAAACTATTCTTATACGTCGTATCGCTTTAGTAATATACCAATGAAATTATTTTTAATAAATAACAAAACATAATATTAAGCTAATTTGCAAGAAGATGACTTTATTATGTATTTAAATTAAAACAACATAAAAAATTATAAAATATTAGCTGTTGAACAGATTTTTGTTGTTATCAACCCCAATATAGGCAAACTATTTCTGTGCAGCAAGTACATTTTACATGACATTCCTATCTGATCTCTTTTGAGTATAAAGTGATTCTCCTGATGGTTTACTATAAGTTACGTTGTAGATATATCTGCAGATAGGTCTACTAATATCTATCTGTTGCCTTGAAGTAGATAAAGGCTGTTCACGGTAAAATGAACATTTTTGAAAGCCCTGCTTAATATCTACTTGTACGTATGTTGTCTATTCCTCCTCCTTATGTAAAATTAATATTGCCATGGACCTTATAACTTTATTCATGCGTCGGTCAGGCGAAACTGAGGAATTATCAGAAAAAAATGTTTTACGAATCTATCAAGTTTTACACTTCCATGCGGAAAAAAAAACAAGAAGCGAAATAAATAATTTAAGTTATCACAAATGGTTACCCTAACACTTCCTCCATCGTTACCTACTTTACTGGGCGCCTGTCACTCAGTGCGATTATTAAAATTTATGCAGGCAGGAACAGTAGCTTTTTTTCGAAGGTTGATTTCAAAAGTGCTCACTTTATCGTGAACAGCCTTCGTTCAGCCAGTTATTAATGCAGGTCTTCATACCCCTTACATTTAATTCTAATATTCGTAAATTTTGCTGATTCCTTAAATTAATTAGGCCAGCATATAATTCTAAATCACTTTTTTTTTTTTAGTTTTTTTTTTTTAGGAATGTAGGTGTTACGATAACAAACAGCTTTGTGTTTATCTGTGTGCGTGTGCAACGCAATACTCGTCTCGCGTGTATGTTGTGTGTTCCGTCTATCATCTGACCTATCACCAAACAAAATTGTATTAATATATATTTTTACTTCTTCAAATGATTTTAGATTTTTGTGTTTTGTACGTATTTTCAATTGACATATAGATAATGTAAATTAACAACGGCCCTTGATATCATATTCGAAAAATTCCTTAAAACATGCATGAAAATAACGATAGCACGTTATTCATTAAAATATACTAGAATAATAATAATAGGTTATAACTTTTTGTGTTGCATTTATATGTTAAAGCCTACAACAAATTACGTTACCTTGAATAAATTCCGTTTCAATCAATTTTTTAAAATACTAAACCGCACTACTTGAGCTACTAAAAACTTGAATCTAATATACAGAGAATATATATGTTGGAAAAAGGAATGTATTTTGTTATCCCAGTAACATATGAACGATTGAGTACTTAATTGTGCTATTATCAGTAAAGTATGAAGTCTCCGTTTTTAGTTTTTAAACACTTTGCGACTTTTCACTGCTGCGAACATTGAGACCACGTTTCATGCGGTTGTACACGTCTGCACTACGTGCTAATTCCTCTACGTGATGGATTTTTGATCACCTGTGCTGGGCAAGCTGT
The DNA here is from genome assembly GCA_029891345.1 of Dryococelus australis. Lineage (NCBI taxonomy): Eukaryota > Metazoa > Arthropoda > Insecta > Phasmatodea > Phasmatidae > Dryococelus > Dryococelus australis. The sequence continues at coordinate 99,096,181 of CM056994.1, forward strand.
CTGGGCCGAGAAGTTAGGTTAGATGCTAGGAGTTTCCGAGTAACCCACCTCATTCGCGTTTCCTACAGTATCAATATAATGTGGGACTCTGCGATTTAACTCACCCAACACCGGTTAAGCTTTTCGATCGTCCAGTAATGATCAGGGCCGTGTACTTACCCGGGCAGTTACCACCCTTTATTAGGCGAGGGTGGAGGGGGGGGGGGGGAGATACTATGCGGTGGCTCGAGAAACTGCACTGAAACCAGTAACGCGAGTACGTTAGACTTTCGACGACTTGCAGATGGTTGGTTTTAAGGTCGGCAAAGCAACTCCACGGAATGGATTCGTCCATCGTATCCACTATAAAATGCGAGAAGATAAAAGGCCTTAGCAGCAGCGCCATTAGTGGTACTCTTGTTATTGCAACAAAAATTATATTACTATCGTGTCATTTAAATAAACTTTTATTTTGTAGTAAAATTAATTGTGTTGTGACAAAGTTAATGATGCTTGCATTTACTAAGTATACACATATACAGTTGAAATTTTTATGTAAATAAAGCCTCTAATTGTTTGCTGCTGGCTGCGAACAAATTTTGTATTACAACATAAATAACACGTGAAGAACAAAATATTTGTGTTAGTGCGACACTAATGTCCAGCCAACACAAGTTTACGCTGAGTTGACGTTTTAAAATGGCGGATACTAGTGAACAGCGATAACCTCGTAAAATGAAACTGCAATATTTAAATTTTAAAGCATGACGCGAAAACTAAATGAAACTTAAGACAAGCTTTTAAAACTTTGCAAAGAAGTTTACTGTGTCAAATACGCACCTATTTATAGATCGTAAGGTATTTCCACGTAACGAAAGAGTTATGTTCTGGTGAATACCCACAATATGAAACGCAGTTACACATCACTGTTTTTTTTTCCTTCGTTGGCAATAGTTCTGTTTGTAAACAAATAATACTACTTTAAAAGTTTGAATGAGGTACAGATATACGGACAAATACAACATGCTAGAAGTAAGTCACCTATATGCACGACTGAATGACCAATAGTTCTGTTCGGCTCTCCATTCACATTTAAAACCATCCTATTGGTTCAGACAACACCAGACATATTACTAAACTTTACAACGTCCATAACTGGCCGTCTCTCGACCTGTATAACACCGAGTTGGCAGTGTCCCACTCAAATGTTCTTTCCTACGTATACTAATGTGCAATCCATCCTGTTTATTTAAGTAATGTACACGTTGAGTGCTGCTGAGTTGCAGAGAACCTTATGAACACTGATGGCGAATTAATATTTCATCGCCAGTGTCTTCAAACAGTGCAGATTTCTTAATGTTACAGAAAACTCGATACGAAGCAGTTAAATTCAGTCAGCTTAATATTACGTCGGCGTCACCCAAAGTGTTAAAGCAACTAATGCACGAGAAAATTTTAACACGAGTGTTTTCATCAATTCTAAACAAAATATGTTTTACTGCAATATAAAAACCACCTTAATATTGAACTACGGTAAGGAGGTAACATTGTAATAAAAGTATTTAATAACACTAACATTAATTATTAAATATATTATATTTACAGCGACATTAGTTACGGGTGGCTCACAAATAAAAAAATACTGTAGCAGTAAAGCTAATACTATCGACACAACTTTAGTAGAGATAGTAATTTTTCGCGAGAAAAAAAATTATGAGTACACGGTAGACTTCAATATATAAGCACCCAATAGCAATTTGTATATTGCCATCGGTTTCTGTCTGCTTGAGAAGGCGTTTTCATAATTGATAGTGCCACTCAGCATTAGGCGACATCGACACGGCTCCTACGTGATTCGTGTGCAAGCAGTTAACACGTGTCAAAAAGTAATTCAGCAAACCAAGATATATTAACGATCCTACAGTGTTTTGAAATAAAATTTGCCGTGAACTTTCACTACCCCTAAACAATAGTCTTTTATCCGTGTTAGCACATTTGAAAAGAACCTTTTTGAAAACGACTGCCCATTGATCTCAAACAGGCCTATGCGGCCGTACACGCTACTATAAAGACTCCGAGTTATTCTAAAAGCGAATTAACTAAACCAGCGACAAGCCTTGGTTTTGGTTTGCGAGAATAATATTTTAATTTGTAGGAAATTTAGTTAGTGTATTTGTATGATTTTTCACATCAGAGTAGTAATTTAAATATTAATAACACATTTACATTCCTAAAAATTCAACGATTTGATCTGATTGGAGCGTGAATGAAGTCATTAGGCCCGCCTTTATGTAAATCTTACATACGCTGAAAGGGTACAAATTAAGAACCAAAGTAATATCTTGAGCAGGCCCTTTAGAAGTGCTCAGTCAACCGTGAACAGGAAAAAACTGGAACTGGAGTCAACCGCTAAATAATGCCACAGTTATTTTTATATTTCTTAACCGAAGTACCAAGGAACAAACTTACTAACATTATAATAATGCTCTTATCAATCTGCATTAGATCATTACAAAGAACGATTTGCCCCAAAACATTATTACAAAGAAGGCCGCGGTGGTGTGGTGGCCAGACTACTCGACTCCCAACAAGGCGAACCGGGTTCGCTACCTGGCGGGATCACGCCCCGATTCCTGTTTGTGGCAATCGTGCCGGACGATGCCGCTGGTCAGTGGGTTTCCTCGGGGATCTCCCGTTTCCCCCACCCTTGTATCCGGCACTGCTCCATACTCACCTCGTTTCAGCCTCATTGGTTCTCAAAACATCGATGTTAGGAGCAGCCCAAATCTCTTTACTCACCCTCTTCACCATCGAACACAAAAAAGAACTGTCCATTAGCAACAAAATTACAAGTGGTGCAAATAATTTTTTTTGAGGCTTTTATTTGTTTGGCCCCATGGAAACGAGTATTCTGTTGGCCGGAACAAAATTTGTAAACTCTGTTCACGAAAAGGTGAGCACTTAAGAAACTAACCTTGGAAAAATTTCGCTGCACCTGAATGCATAATTTTAATAGGCGCAACGAGTGATATTTGCCCATTATATTTGGTAATGACGGATGGAAAATAGTTTCATATCTTAAGGTCGAATAAAAAGTGCTAGGTAACCATTTGTGATAAACTTAAATTATCGAAGTAAAAAATTGAGCATATTTGTACAATATTTACTTTCCTAATAATTTCAAGTTTAACTTGATCGACGCATGAATTAAGTTATGAGGCCGATGGCAATGTTAATTTTACATAGGGCGGATAATACACAACGTGCATTCAAGTAGAGCTTTAGCAGGTCTTTCAAAAGTGCTAATTTTATCGTGCAGAACCTATAAGTGTGTAATGTAAATAAAGATCCGATATCCCCGACTGGCGTGCAGATTCTTCTGCCAGGGCGGACTGCGCCTACGCATTGAAAACGGAAGCTGAGAGACGCTCGACAAAGGAGGGTCTGCTCATTAAAGAAGAAGCAGCAGGCAATTAACTGGCGCTCCCCCCCCCCCCCCCCGGTCAACGACTCGTGTGGAGCGACAGCTCGCGAGGAGAGCGCTGCCGCCTGAGTTATGAAGGCCTGTAATTTGCGGTCGCGATAGCAAGGAATAGCACGGCGCGCTCTGATATCTCGGGTAATTAATTAGCTGTTCCTCCACTTCCTCATACCTCCCTAACTCCCTTCATCACTCTCACTGCCGCGGATGGGGTTTGTAGCGTCCCCTATACCTCTTACCTATCCGCTTTCCCGTCGTGGTCAGGGATGACAGATGTTCCTACACCCCCCCCCCCCCCCGCCCCTTGCGGTGAAATAAAGTTGACTCGCCTTTCAAATTTCTCCTGTGTCGCAGCAATGATCAGCGTAAGAAGGCGAAGTAAACTATTATATATCGTTCAAGCTGAGACTGAACTCACTGATGTTACTTCAGGACGTGAGCATATAAATGTTTTAGTACACTACTCTGTTTATTTGAATCTGGAAGTCATTTTCAGAATGAAAATGTACGCCATCAAAGTATGTTTTAAAAAGTAAACTTTATAATGTGTACCGACGTTTGACAGAAAGTCCTATTGCGGAATACCTGGTTATTTTATTCTGCATTAAAAAAATCATTGATTTAACGCAATTTATTTATATACTGCCTGACAGAGTAATTGCTACACCGTGAGGTCTTGAATGCACCACCATGAAACGTGCAGAGAAGATTTACTTATGCCTGTTATGAATTCAATTACAAACACTGGCCAATCACACATACCGCGCTCGTGATATAGGCAGACAACAAGCACGTGAAGCTGTCATTCTAGAAGTCACAGCGGCGCGAAGTGAAAGTTTTGGCTGTTACTGTGTGTCGAGAACGAACAACACGTAGGTCTTCGTATTCCCGATTGACCCTTGCATCGTATTGCGAAATAAACGAAACGTGGTGTCAAAACCGTCGGTCGCATTCGACGACAGTGGTACCAGGAATGAAATGAACATCGTTGAAGTGGGGACGAAGCTCGTAGACAGACGTCAGAGCGCACAGATCGTCACAACAGACGCCATGACGTAGCATACACGCAGACTGTTGCGAAGTGTGCAGGGCATATTAGGTTCTCCGACATCAACACTGACGTCGCGCCGATTGGCTGTGGCAGGTTTTGTTGTCCAACCGTCCATTATGTCGTCGTTTTAATCGCTTGGATTGGTGTCGCATCTGAGCTGCATGGGGTGATAAATGGACAAGGAATCACGCTTATATCTCACCATTGGCGAGCCCTGCAGCAACGTGCCCATCTGATGAATTCTGCTGACGTTGTAGAGTGCCACACAGCTCGTCAACGACGCGGGGGGAGGGGGGTCGTGGTGTGGAGAGGTATCAATACCAACAGCCGCTCATCTCTAGTACACATCGCGGGCACATAAACGACACGCCGCAATGTTTATGAGGCGCTGCGCCCAATGACAATGCCAGCTTTGCGTCCCAGACACTCACTGTCGACAGGATAATGCCCAGTCACCTACAGCTCACATGCACTTCCTTGGACGTCCTGATCTCCTAATTTCTCGCCAATTTAGAATCTGTGTAACACAACAGGACATCGGTTGAATTGCGATCTCTCCCCCCCCCCCTGAAATGTATATTAACTGTAGACGCATATGAACACCACGTGGTTCACCATACTCCAAGATATTAGTCTGACGTTTTATTGAATCGATGCCACGTCCTGTGTTCCAGGTCACTGGAGCCTTGCCTGCACATAAAAATCAAATCATTTGTTTTGCACCTGTTTGGTTATCTGTAAGTGCATTTTTGTGTGTGTGTTGAGCATTCCTTCATTGTGTGGCATTTTTCTTTGTCAGCCAGTGTACTAAAAATGTTGAGGTGCAATGGCTTAGAGTAAGTGAACATTTTTTGTAGTTTTTCGTAAAGTCTCAAGATTTGTATAGTAACAAGGCGATCGCAGTATCCCAGTAGCACACTGTACTTTCTGTTTGTTTAGGAACGCTGCACTAAAATATTCTACACTTATACCTTTCCTTTCGTGCAACACATTCTTTGATGCCGCAAAATGCAAAATATGGTTAAGTATGAACCATTGGAAAATTAGATTGCCTCAAACAAAATTTTATACAAACACACACACACACACACACACACACACACACATATATATATAGCATGCCAGGTAACCTTAGAACCTTGTCTGTTTCCCAGTCAACCTTTAGCCTGGGAGGGTTACTCCAAAGCAACTTTTGTTGTACATTACACTTCCTATTCTCTCACTGAATTGGGAGATGAAACTATCCTAAATCTGTTCACAGATTTCTGATATAGATTCAGTTAAACAGAACACACGGAATTGTTCTTTCAACCCCAGTAGGTTTTGTTATTTAGAATTAAAATTGTATTAAACTTCAGTTTTCAAGGTTACCTACCTTCCTACGAATTAGGCCAACTGTAAGACATGTGCAAATAGTTCATCAGGATCACAATATACAGAGAGTGTGAATTCGATCGACTGACTGAGTGGGGATATTCTTATGCAAAATCCATATAAAACAACAATATTCTGGATATGGTTTGGTCGATAGAAGACCTCATACCTCACCACCTTAGGTTTGTAATTATCATCCCCTTTATCAAGAAATTGGATTTACTAGTGTGACGGGGTGACCGCCACATTTAAGATAGAGATACTCTAAGAATGTTTGTTTTGCAGTGAGAAAAAGCCTGGGTGGCCGGCGTCCGTCTACCCTCCTAACAGCATGATGTGTGTAGTTGCTGCTACTTGAATTAAGGGGCAAATTATGTTGCTTGCGTGGGATTGGGTACCTGGTTTCGCACCAGAGCGAAAAGAATATTTGTAAAAGGAGCACTGGTGTCAAAAAGAGGTCGCTGGTATCGAATAGTCGACGCGCCGATCGAAAATGTGGCGCTGAAGTGCAGGCCTCTTGGGGAGGCGATGACGAGAAGTAGGGATTTCGCGCGTACAAATTTGCGTGCGCGAGCTGCATCGAGGAGATCGTCCCCAGCCGGCATGCTGGCAACAGCTCAAGGGTGATGTGGTTCCGCCCGAGTGGAAGAACGTCGAGAGATTCTTCGCTGCGAGAAGTTAAGTATGACTGCTATTGGGGCTTCAAAAATATTAGCTATCGCAGGCGAACTTTGAACAAATCAAGTTGTAAGAGTGTGAGACTTAGCAGTTGAGAGTAAAGATTCGGGACTTAGAAAATTTTCATCGTGGATGGAAAAGCAGGACTTAGTTTTTGGCAGAGGTGAAATTCAACTTACGCGAATTTTCTGACCATGTGGGATTTTGATTATTTTTCCTGTCCTCGGATTGGACTTAAGCTCAGGTGATGCGCACATGGCGACTTTGCCTGGAAGTGCGTCATGTGTGGAGCTTGAATTTAGGATTTTGGCTCTTATAGTTACGGCTGATATTAAATGGAATTAAGGTGTGTTAGCCGACAGTGTTAACTTAGCTGGAGCAAGCGGATTGCAGGTTGAAGCTAGGAGTGCAGGCGCATGTTTCAAATATCGGGGACAGGATGAGATGCCATAACACCATATACTCGTGGTATTTTGAGCTAGATTCGAACTTAGTAAATAAGGAGCGGGACGACTTTTGGAAGAAAAGACCAGGAATTGGTGCGTGTATATTGTTTTCCCCAGAAGATTGAAGTGGGTATCTTGAGGTCGTGTTAATTTTGATCAATTTGTTATTGAACAATGACAAATTAAGGTTGAATTAGTGGGAGCGCCGAGATCTTGCGACTCATCCAAGAGGAGAAAACATGTGTTTTGGTGTGTGGAAGAGGTAACTGAGACTTCCTACGGCGATGAACAAAACAGCGTTAAACTGGATTTTGCTAGGTTTTCGCTATTTCCTGCGAAAATTGGTGTGGTGTGGTGTGTGTGATATATTGGTGTTTGGAGATGGAATGCATGAGTGGTAGGGAGAATATCCCTTGTTTACCCCTTCACCATATTGGTGTGTTTGGTGTCGATTGGAGTTAAGGGGGTAATGCATTTACCTTGGTATCGGTGGGGAGAATATCCCCACGCTTCCTTGACTGTATGTGGAGAGTGTAAGAAGGTATTGAGGGCAGCCATGATTGGTGGGGAGAATATCCCCAGCCGTGAATAACCTGGATGGTGTTATGCTGGACGATGATGTGCGATGGTTATGTGAGTGAATGCAGTGGGTTTTTCCTAGTATCTTCGTGGGTGTTGAGGGAGAGTTTGCAAAGTAGCCGAAAATTGAAAGCGACCAACACTCCAGCAGACATTTCTTAGGTTTTAAGAGGCTTTGGTATGTTTGCAGGCAGAATGATATTATATATATAATTGTGATCACCCTGCGAGTTGAAAAGGAGGAAATGTGTGTACTTTTAGAATGTATTGTTTTTAAGGGGAATGCCCCCTGTTTTGTAAAGATTTTAAAAGATTGCTATTAAGGAAAAAGATGGGGCATAAGGATGACGATCATTTAATAAATAAATGTTTCGATAACGGCAAATACTTGAGACAAGAATTTAAACAGGTGTTGTGACTAATTAAAACTGGTCGCCATTTGTCTGGTAGAGCGAGATAGTGGTATTCAAATAAAAAGGGGTTTTGGAAAGGCAAATATTTTATATCTGTGTGGTATTACAGAAAATATTTTATTAGGTATGTGGTGTTAAAGCAAAAACTTTTAAAGTAAATATTTTTAAAACAATGTTTTTGGAGAAGGTTTTCCAGGATAGAAAGATAATTGGTGTTACGAATACCTGGGCTGAAAAATGAACAACACAGAAAAACAAAAAACAGAAAAGTCCAGGATCACCCCGCACCTATTACTTTAACCTACTCGCTCGGCAGTTGACATGCGAATGGGAACTCCGCGGCAGCGCTCCATATCTCTAAACGCTGCCACTATATGTTGGGACCTTATCACCGGATGTACTTCCGGGCCCACAAAGCCGCCACTTCTGGGCGATAAACAACTGCCACTTCCAGGGGATAAACAACTTCCAGTTACAACCAAGTGCAATGCACTATTGCAACTGACAACAACATCCTGTTGCATACAACACACACACAAGTGCAAACATGTTGGCGAATATAAACTTTGATACACCAACTTAACAAACATAATTACTCCTTTCGGGTATGTTAAATGGATCACATCGATAGTAAAAGAGGGGGGGAATGAATTTAACTCTTCTTGCATGTCTTTTGTCAATCTAATGTTATTTATATATATTTCTGTACACCATGTTGGACGTTTCCCTAAGGAAGCTTCAAAAATTTTGCTATTCATTTTAATAATAGGATTTTTGAAAGGTGCACTTTTTGAGTATCTAGTGTGATGTCCTTGATGTGTATTTATATCACTCCGTATATTTAATAGCATAAAATACGTGTTTAAATATTTCCCCCTCAATATACCGCCCTTTTTAATATAAAGTAAAAAGGAATATAAAAATAAAGGAAAAACACTGTAGTACATTTCTTACCTACAAAACATTTATTTACAAAATAAAAAATACATAACACATAATCACGGATTGAAAAACAATTCCACATGATCAATAATTTGCATTTCGCCAGTAGTACCGACTAATTTCCGATACAACCAAATCTTTTCCAGTTTATGATGGCAAGGTAGACAATACTGCTGTAATTAGTGTTTCGGTAAAGCGTCTATGTATTCATGTAATAAGATGGAGATGGAACTTGGTGATCGGATTTGGTTGTATCGGAAATTAGTTGGTACTACTGGTGACATGCATATTCTTGGTCATGTAGAATTATTTTTCAATTGGTGATTAATCCTTGTAATACTGATCTTTGGAGTCTTTAGTAAAGACTGTTGTGCTGAAATTCTCAGTGTCTGTCCAAGTAATAGTAGAGATGTTTCCCAATTATTCTGGATAAGGTTAAGTGTACTCAGATTAAGAAAACATACCTACTCTGCTGAATTGTTTGTGATGATGATGTTCAATGAACCCTTCCTTATCCCGAGTACTTTAATGAAAGATAGAAAGGATAGTTGAGTGTGAGGTTGTGCACCAGGATCTGAGCTAGACGGGGCACATAAGATTTCGATCGCATGTCATTTCAAAGCTGTAAACTTGTATCGCAGTTTGAAACCCAACACCTGTGCGGGTATGCAACACGTCTGGCACCCGTCGCACTTACACGTGAATGTTGGAGCGGGGGACAGTGGAGTACGATCTAGTACGTCATGGCAGACACAGGAGCAGCAGCAGCAGCCCCAGCAGTGGCCCCAACCGAGTACGCCACGCCCATCAGTCCGCACTGGACAAACTCCCAGAAAGTCGATGAGAACTTCGAGCCTCTGCTGCAGCCAAGTTATTGCCTAACCCCAGTACTCTACTGGCCCCAGTACAAAGTCGACAGAATTCTCCATGTCAAGGAAAGGAAGAAGTGCAGCGACCGCATCTCAACAAAACTGGCGCCATACATCCAAGGGAATGGCCTTCTACAAATATTCTGGCACACCAGCGAGGTCGACGCTAATCTCAGCATACTCTCTGACAAGAATATCGGCGGAGAGGATCTCACTCTTACGTGTTCCCTATCGGTCATGCTAGGACGGGACGTGGACGTGGACGTGAAGACAACACTCGGAGCAGTACGCATACTCTTCCTCGAAACATTTGATTACCAATACAAGGATGTTCACGGCCAGATACTTCAACTCTGTGCCGACCAACCTCCAGAGTACACAAGAATTCCGATAGGCACACAAGAGACCCAAACTGATCTGCCTTAGCTTAAACTGCCAAAGAAGAAATCCCGCAGCATTCTGATGGATCTTCCAAACCCAACCAAGCCCAATAAGAGAGCCAGGAGTTCGCAGACACACCAGAAAACACCACAGTCCCAGCATCCCGCGCCAGCCCTGCAGGAGAGCAGCAGGACCCAGTCACCGCAGGACATCATAGCTGAGGATGTCGCGGTCGCCGACAGCTCTACCTGCGAGCCTGAAACGACCAGTCTACCCAGGTGTCTCCAGCACCGCCAAGGAAGCGGCGGCGACGAGAGAAAGACAGCCGCCAACCAGCGAGTGGATCCAGAGATGGTAGGAGAAGAACCAAGAGAGTAGGGATCCAAGGAACTTCGTGAGGCTGAGGGGAGGCGTCAGGGCAGCCAGGGTTTCCGAGACAGCCATCACCATCGCCCTGACTACCACTGGCGACACACCAGAGCGCTGCTGGCGGATCCATAACCGGGCCACGTAGTGCTGGACCATCCTGTTCCGAGTCATGTTCAGCCAAGAATAAAAGGCGGCTCTCCTGCTAGAGCAGGGCTTGGAGTTCAAGGGCGTGCGCCTCGTGGCCGAGAAGAGCCACATCAGCAACAAGGCTAGAAGAAGACACTCTGGTAGCACTACACACAGGGCGAGGAAGTGCTGGAGCTAGTCTCGTTGCTAGCTGCAACACTGTCTAGCCTACCTAGGTACAAGAGCCAGCCTCGGGCCGAGGAACACAGGTTCCTCCGCAGGCCTAGCCTCCGCTTCCGGAAGAGGGAGGGGACTGAGATTCGGGGTTTTGGGTGCTATATTTACACAAAAACACCCTACGAACACAGCTAACACACCACATATACAAAAAAAATTAATTCATTCATCACACAACACGCCTGGATCGCAGTGTTTACAGGCCTCCCGGGTCGGCGGGATTTTCCGGTTTGTCCGGGATCGGCCTGAACAAAACAACTGCGGTCTGGGCAAAACACACCCCACGGCCCTTACACCTCGGGCTACCAGGGTACTCAATGCAGACAGCACACTCCACACCCAGATTTAGCAATAGTTAGGCACATAACACACCCAGAATACACACAACACGCAGTTACACTCACATAACACACCAGAATTACATACACACTCCCAGTTTAGCCAGCAAACTCTGTATACGTATGTAAATATTAAAACTTATGAAAATATTCAACCCAAGTAATTTGAATTATTACTCTATAATACTTATTAATCCTTACTATCGTTATATCTTACTAGTAAAAGCACTGTCAATATCTAAGAATCCTTACTAACAACTAGATATATTTCAAAGGACACACCTATAGGAAAGATACGATTAGGACGAATCACAAAGTTATTGTTAGAATATTACTAACCAAAGGCCTTTCCTCACTTTTACTAACATTTATGTAGTATTTTCTAAACTAACTAAAACTAAAACACAAAAAATACGATAAACGCCAAGCTAAAAGCGAATAATAAACATATTATATGACTAACATGCTAAAACCAAATGCCAGATGGACGAGTTAGCTGACGATGTACGCTTCCTGCAGAGGAAATTAACTTGCTGGACAAAATTCCCTCCAACCCCCCCCCCCCCCCCCTGACTGTCCTAAAACTCACCGCTCGGTCGCGATCCTTTCATGACCTTTCTTCGTGGATGCCGGCTACTGGGGGCTGTTGTGACTGCTTATGTCGCTGCCATGACTAAGATAAATACTGAAAGCCACGATTTATTTTATATTTCTACATTCATCCGTGACTTTAAATCATCCACCTCTCATTAGCAGATTTTATTTTCAACCATGCTCATTTCGACAAGTTCATAAAATCTTTCCTGGTAAGTGCAGAGGTCTTAAAGACATAAGCGCATATACCCGCAATATCCACGACTGGACAAGTGTTAGGGGAGCGGGTCCCCTTAATTTTTAGCGTTCAGCGTTTAGCGGGACAGTGAAAAACACTGGCAACATTACCGACATGCACAGTGTTTTTGTTTTGGACTTGTAGGACAATCCATGCTGCGTCGTTGCGAAATCTGCGTACAGCATGGGGACCGCTGCATCGAGCCTTTTTTGTAGGTGTGTGTAGTGTGTAAATAAAATGTAAGTAAACGTAGTTCGTGTACGTATCTCACTGACCCCGTCCCACCACCCGCATACGAGTGCGACGGGTGCCAGGCGTGTTGCATACTCGCATAGGCGTTGAGTAAGGGGACTCCACTCCCTCCGTTACTCCGGTCGTTTTTGGGAGAACGGTTGGCTGGAGGATGTGTTACCAAGGCAACCTTCTTTGTTGATTTACACATGCTCTTTCATGAACAATCATTAAACTACGATACAACCTTGCGGTTATGAAATTGCATGCGATCGGAATCTAGTAACCTCAATTTCTTGATAAAGGGGGATGATAATTACAAACCTAACGCTGTAAGGTATGATGTATTCTATCGCACATACCGTATCCAGAATATTATTGTTTTATCTCAAATGGTGTCTGATATTTTTAATTAAATTCATCGTCAAAATCCATTTTCATGTGCTCGTATCTCCGTTAATATACACTTTCATCCACATTTTTGAATGTATACCCTACCTAATTTTGCATAAGGGATCCTCCCACAAAGTTTTTCGGTCGAATTCACACTCATCCTGCACATTTATAGCGAATATACATCAACGGCAAGGATAACTTTGCATTGTCGTAACAATAGTTTAGCAGTATTCTTTCCGGTAAACATAATTACTGTATTCTGAAGGTTAAACAATTATGTTGATGATATAAAATAATTTGTTGTTTAGTAACAAAGTACCATTTAGTAAGTTTCATTACGTACTAAAAACTACACTGTACAGAAGAAATGTTTTGTAGGTTTTACTTAAATTTTCTCTTTTGAATACAGAAATATTTCTTTATCGCAAACAAAACCATTTGAAAGGGAAATTTTTCTTGGTTTTAAACTGACATTAAAGAATAATTAATAACGAAAAATCTAATAACAATAAACCAAAGTGTCTCTCATTTTACTTATTCCTAATGCAAGGTGTTGTTACGGTAAACAAAACCGCCTCAAATAAATAGTTTTCTTTATTATACAGAAAACGTACAAAGTATAATTTTACAATGTATTTGTTCATCAATGCAATACGATGCAAGTTGGGCTATTTTTTTCCTGGCTACTAAACTGAAAGACAGTTTTGTTTACCGTGACAGGAGGTTGTAAAAAAAAAAAAAAACGGGAAAATGTTAGCACTTGCAAAGAGAAATAATAATGATTATTTTCTTCAATATCTGCTAGGTATATTGAAATACAAACAAAAGTTAGGCAGGCAGAAATGAAATAAAAACCACAAATGTTGTAACATTGTTTCTCTGGTTACATTGGCCGGAGAGCTAGTGTTCACGTTTTAGTAATATAGAGATTTGGTATTATGCAGAATGACAAATTTGAAATGAAGTAAAACTGAAAATATTGCAGCGCTAGTATTTAAAATTCTTACAAAGAGGTATATGAAGCACTGAAGTTCTACTCGGCTACAAAGTTAATTACTTGCTGCATAGACGACAAACAAAATTTTCCAGACATTTTCAGCGCATCAGATTCAAATTCAGCGCTCCTTTGAGACCGTTGCTTTCTTTTGGAAGTAGAATATAGTCACGTTTATTAATGAGACCGCACAATAATAAGTTGTGGGCGTGAGGTCAGTAAAACGCAAAGACTATGGAATTGGTCGTTCGTGACCTTACAAGTTCCGTAGCCCAAAAGACTACCATATTGGCAAACAGTCCTATATGTAAACACTAGAGGGATATGAACGTTGTTTCAAATGACTACACTGAGAAAAAGGGTTTTCTGAATCAAACAAGATTCGAAGTTCACAACTAATCGAGTCACCTTTAGAGCAGGTGGTCATGTAACGCTGAAATAATTTCGAAGGAGCAGCAAGAATTACTAGCTAATGTGCTGTTGCAACAGCATACTGTCTTTAGTGGTGAAAAAATCCTTAATAAAAAAAATCTGTTGTCATGTAATAATTGAACAATCAAGAGTCATAACTTCAAACATTCGAGAGAAAAGACTGAGTGAGTCAATACGTGAGCAAATATATAAAATAAATATGATGCAATAATTTAACAAGAGTCATATCTTCAAACACACAGGAGCCACTCAAACATATTCAGTGCGAGAGAAATAATGGCCCATAATAACTTCGCAACTCCGACCTCTACCACTTTAAGACATACACTAATAATTTTCTAAAATAAATCCCATATATATTAAACATGTTTCAATATGGCCGAAGGTGTTATAAGCATTCAAACTGATCACTGGAGCTCAGTTGAGAGCGAGCTGTCGTTGGAGATGCACGTGCAAATAAACTCTCAGTACTTAGTAATTGGTAATTTCGATACATAATAATACATTTACTGCATACGCAAGTGTGAGAATAAATTATTACATTTATGTATTTATTAATTAATCGAATTATTTATTACATGCATGAATCAAACCAAAATCTATGCAACTGCATTAGCCACTCCCCCTCCCCTCACCATCCATCAGAGCTCAGTAGTGTTCTGGACTTCGGAAAGTCAACACCTATACTGCTGCTGCTCCCCCCTCTCCACACCAAGCAATAGAGATCAGTCGTGCTCTGGACTCCAAACTGTCTAGATAGACTCTGTCAAAATGTCCCTTGCTCCAAGAACCAGCCGACCAATCACAGCACACCTACAGCAAAGCAGGGGTGAGCCCCTCTGCACAAAGGGGTAACACCAACAGCCAATCACAACACACCTCGTATGGGAAGTAAGGATGGGAGAGGGGAGGGGAAGAGTTACAGCTAATTAAAGTACACCACAGGATTCAGGGGGGAGGGGGAGGGGTACATACACTGGGAAGTGGCGGGGAAGGGGTGGAGGGGGTACACACATATTTGTGAAATTACACATAGCCACGCAGCTAATTTCTGCTCCATTATCCAACATGGCTATACATGACGTACCATAAATCATTACTTCCAGCTCAGGACATAAGGCTTCTCTCGGAAAAGAGTTATCGATTTAACCACTATCCAGCAGGAACTCTCGCTCGTTTTCATGTAACTTTATAGTGTACACATTACACCTGATCGTTGAATTATCAATATTGTGCACTCTATTTGTAGTTTCGTAGGCCAGCGTCCGAGTGCTATTGAGCCCAACAACACCTAGTTTGTTTTACTGAGGCTTGAATGCGACATACTGATAAAATTCTGCCGAATCTGAGTATATTAGTCCAATGGGTGAAAAGGTGGTACAGAAGGGTCAAAACGTGACTGTCCAAATTGTTGTTAATGGTTTGTTGGCTACCACGACCGCGTTTGGAACTACCTCTTTTTGGTGACCCATTCACTTGGTCAACTGCAGCACGTTTATATTTATGCCGCCATATATTAGGGGTCCAATATGGGACCGACCCATGCAGAAACTTGTGCTGACGTTTGTTATCTGGGTTTTGACTAGACCAACATAGTTTTTTAGGCGATAAAAGTGAAGTACGTGTTGTCCGGTAGGCTGCCACATGGTGCTATGTTCATTCGGAGAATTAGTTGAACTTTGTTGCTGTTGATGCGAGCTACCGCTAGGCACAGTATGAAACCTTGCATATTTTAACACTCCTTTCCAAAAGCCGTCTCGATATAAAAAAAAATTATTTTATTAAGTGCAAATAAAAAGTTTTCTTGTTTAGTCGAATTAATTACATGCTATGGATAAAACACAGAACAGAGGAGTGCTAGGCTTCGAAATTAATGTCTCCATAAAGAAATATGTTTATTAAACCAATATACACATGAATGTAGCGATAACTGAAATTACAATACTCAGATAAACAAACTGATATTTTAACAGGAAGGTATATCTACGAAATTTTATTTGGTTGTAAGTCTATTTTATATGCCGACTACACATACGGAATTCCACCTAAAAAATTTTATAATCCGAATAATTTCTGAGCATTATGGCTAACACACGCTTTCTTTGGTAGTACAGCATTAGTATCCGTTCGATATATTGTTATGGCAAATGTGGAAAAATACTTCTTTCTTATTTAAATTGGTACGAAAATAATTATGTTTTAATGCGTTTTATAAGGTAAATTTATCGAACAAGTAGCTTCCTGAGTATGTCATATTTCACTGAAGAAACGAGTAACCGCTGGACCCATTTATTATTCACGGAACGTACTGATAACAGGTACTTCAATAATAGAGCTACTCGGCTCGTGATTTTAAATTCCATGAGGATTATTTTTCATATCCACTTGGCAACTTGTTCACTTTATGTGGATGGATCATTTATCTGCTCTCCTGGGACACAATCTTTCGTGAAAGACTGAAATTAAGGAGCCGTCCATGGGCAGACCTTGCAGGAAGATAATGGCGGAGGAAATGAAACTTTAATAAAAGGCACTTCGAAATGAGTTACGACCCCTCCTTGCTGAAAAGTGACAACTTCTCCCTGTCTGCTTACTCCAGGTAGATCTCCCTACTGAAGATGATGCCCCCCGAGCCAGACGTGAACGATTTTAATATCTGGCGCAAAGGAGAGAAATTGGGTTCGATTCGTGCACGCATGGGAAATTAATTTCTTTGAGCTCCTTTGGAATTTCGTTCCGAGTCCCTCCCTGGATTATACATATTACATATATATATATATATATATATATATATATATATATATATATATATATACACAGCGACATTCGAGAAGGAAGAAAGAACTCGACCTTCAAGGAGGCCTCCACAGGAAATCACGATCAGATATCTTTGGTGACGTCATCGAATAAAGTCTACGAAACGTACATTTGAGTGGTAGGTGTTACATGTACAATATTGAGTGAGATAGATTTAGAATGTGTTTAATATCTGAGCACATTGTAAAAAGGGGGCGGGGGGAGAGATCAAGTAAAATAAACTACAAAGAAATTAAATTCGTCTGCAAGAGGGAGGAAAGGAGACAAGAATACCCCTAGAAAAGCCACCGGCAAACGATAAAGTTTTTCACGTGATTCCTCGAATTAAAATACGACTTTAAAACGGCTGAGAATAGAACCTGGTTATCTGTAGTCTCAACAATACACGGGGCTACGGTGGCCGAGCAGTTAGCCTGCTCGCCTTCCACGAAGGCGATTCGGGTTCAATCCCCGGCCGGGTTACTCCGGATTTTCGCGTGTGGAAATCGCGCCGGACGATGCCATAGGTCGGCGGGTCTTCTCGGGGATCTCCCGCTTCCACGCCCCTCCATTCCGGTACTGCTCCATACTCACCCCAATCACCCTCATCGGCTCTCAAAACCTAGATGTTAAGAGCCGTCCAAATCTCTACACTCAACACTACATCACTGTGGCCTCTGTACAAACGGGGAAATTACGAAATCATTTGTTGTATTATCTTAGACTCGCATAATAATGTAAAAGTTATTTCTAAATAACTGTCCGGATTTGCTTGTTTCATTTTACCATTACGAAGTTTTTCTGCAGTGAAAAACTATACTTTTATAATCTCTCAACCTGTTGTGTTAAGGCGGTTAGCTTTCTCTGCACGCAAGCAGCGCGCCAAATATGTTTTTGGCGCACGCCGAAGACAGTATATCCTTCGTTTAATAATTCTTCAATAAATTTAGACAGTTCCCTAAAAGAAGTGCGGCCACTATGTATCCCTCCGCTACAGCTGTTCTTTTGGTGAAGAAAATTATATCTGTAAACAAACTACGAATGAATCCAATGGCAGGCATTGAAAGACTGATAACTTCAGTCCAGTACTTTGGGTACTACAGCTAGTTGCCATTCCCAACTGATCTATTTTTATGACCGCGCAATAATAAAGTTCTGTTTATTTTAATTGTGGGGTGGGGAATCCTAGTTTATCGTACTTCGTGAGATGTGAATATTTTGCAGTTCGTCTTATGAGAGAGCGGCGATTGGAACTTAACATTGCTTTAAGATGCAGTGGAAAGTTTTGTTCATACGGAAATAACATTAAAGTTTTAACTTCATTGAAAGAACTAAATGCGATAAATGTGTCGCTATTCGTACCGATACAATAAATACTCAGCACATAAAAATAGTTAGATTTTTTTAATATAACAAACTACGTAAAAAGGGCGTTTATTTAGGCCACATACATTTCAGAACCTCCTGAAAGGATAAAACACAATAAATACGTTACTGAAAACACCGATGTGCGAAATGCACAACGTAAAAATTTTCAGCAAAAATACTTTCGCACGTAAAAATCGTTAGTGTTTCAACGAAGTTAATTAGGGTAAAACAAAGTTTTTTAAATGCCACGTACATTTCAAATATTTTATCAACAATTTGAAAAATATATATATTATTTACAAAATACACAAACTTGCTGTCCTCTTCGTAATTCCTAAACACGCGGCGAGCTTTGGATTATTACTTCACTAAAATCACTTTTTTTTTGGCCACTGATGTGAAATAATTTATTTGCTGACTTATTCAATTAACAAAACAATTGAGGTATTTCTTGAAACCAAAAAATGTATACTTTAAAACGTAAGTACTTTGCCGCTAGCGCTTCGTGATCGTCAAGAAAAATGGCGGACCACAGCACACAACAATCTCTTTTACAAAGCGGCCAATACGAGTCGAAAATAAATTTCACTGAGTAGTGTGTTCTAAAAAGGCACCTACGACGAACCACATTTAATGAAATACGCAACGACCAAAATAATAAACTGTGTATACATTATTCTACACTGCCAGCAAGGGACTCTCGAATATAGATCAATTATGACAGAAGAGAGCTCAGCGGCAATGGTATTTCACCGGGAGGGCGGAGGGAGGGGGCGAGACCTTTCACATAACCGTAATATTCACATGCTCTACCATAACATTTCTAAATGTTTTCAAAGCCCTTTCTTTATAACTCAGAACAATTGTGCATTATTCAATTAGCACCATTTTAACCATATATGTTGCAATTATCAATTAATTAATTAATTACGATTTTTAATGCCGAGTACTATTTCCTTAAACAACAATTGCAAAGATTGCCAACATAATAACACGCATTCCGCAACTACAATCAGCTGACACAACACTTTCTAAATGGTGACGTTTACTGTTCACATGCTGTGTAGGTTGGTGACGTCTGTCAAATTTTATTGAAGTTGAATTAAACAGAGAGTAATTAAATATGCCATACTTCTTTCCGTCAACTTTCACCGCGTGACCCTTTGGGAACTCAATACTATTTTCGTATGAACACGTCCGCTGTATGTTGCTATGCTAGCTGCTCGAGGGGGGGGGGGGGGTAGGAATAGATGCGTGCAACGCTGGTCGTGCTATCAGTTCTCTCGCAAACATCAGATGGTGCGTTCTTAACTGCTGTTACCAATGTTTTACCAGATAATGTGTGAGACTGCGCATATGTTGCAGGGCCGTTATGTTATCGCTCAGCTACAGACCGGTTCGTGATGAGATGACAGGTTAGCCCACCTTTTGGGAACTAGCTTGTTTAGACGTCTGCCAGGACTGTAAACTTAAAAAGGTACAAGCACTTGTGCCTTACCCCGGATTCGAAACTAGGCCATCCACAAATAAGCTGGCGTCCAAAACATTTGCCCCAAGGAAGTCGGCTTGGTGGAAACATATTTTAAGAACATACTTTTTTCCGAACATAGGAAAGCATCAGTATGGAGAACGTGCTAGTTAGAGCGATTCAGAATAGGCACGAGAAATGTTGGCGAAATATTGGAGTTCAATATTAACTGTCATTGGTATTAAATGCTTAACATTTCAAAGACGTTACGTGACTTCCACAGTGCTTATAAATTTCTTACGGATGTGAGCTAAAGAGGATGGCCATGCAAATACAAGATAATGGATTTCAGGTAGGGCGATATTGCCTACAAATTCATCGCTCATTTCGCATACGAGCACCTACATGGCGGCTGAAATCACTGAAGATGTGGTCAGAGACATAGGAAATAAGAGTTAAGGGACAGAGAGTAAAATAACAGAAGTAAATCTCAGAAATACTGAATGCAGATGTTCAGGTAACCGGATGAGTCATATGAAGTCAGGAATTTTCATTTTCGTTGCGGCACTACAGTAAAATAACTCGTATATAGTATAAACAGAAAGAAGAATGAAATTCACAACGATAGTAATTGGTACGATGTATTTGTAGCCTGGAGTAAGCATAGCTCGAATAAGAGTAAAACTCTTACTTAATTAAACATTATTTAATATTCTGGTACACCGCGTGTAAACATGGGACACAGATAAAAGACACCGAGGGAGGATATGAGAGAAAGAGTGTTTCTAAAGGTTTTGCACGTATATAAAAGAGTGGACATTGAAGGTGATTATATACCCAGACATAATTTAAAATTTTGAAGAGAAAAAGTGAGAAAAATTCGTTTCAAATATTCTCCTGGAAGAGATGCAAACAATTTAACGGCTATGTCAGGTTAACAGATGGAAGATAGACGAAGAAGAGGAAACCAATGAATACGCTAAGAGACGCGGACAGAGAGAACATGGATTGAAGCGTGCCACAGGAGAGGGATAGAAAATAAAGGGATGTAACTAGTCAGGAAGCTGCAGATGATAAGAAAGATCACGGAATTGCTGTTCCCACCCGAGCTAGGTTGAACACGTCAGCGATTAGAGAAAGAGAAGGAGCCGATTCTCTCACTCCAGAGTCAAGGAACTATCGTTCCCAGCCGGCCTAGGTAATGGAGGACGTAGAGACAAAATAGGGGTGGAACAGGAGCAGAATCGAGACAGGGTATAAATTGCAGAAGCACGAGAAAACTCCTACACGACCGTGGGAACATCCTGTGTAAACCACTTGGTCCACAAGGAGCTTTAAAAATGGGTAGTTTGACACATAAAATTTGCCAATTGGCCCTATAATCCTTTTTCTAGTGGGCTCAAGGTTATTTTCTACTGGCCACAAAACTGTTAGTTAGTGATTAAAATGTTATCACAGAATGATCGCCATGAATATATATATATATAGTATTTATAAACTGCTCAAAAATGTTATGCATCAATGATTCATTCTACAGAAAATTCCATGATATAAAATTTCCCCTTTATGTACTCTAAATTTGAACCTGTGAGGGTTGAACCAAATCAGTGAAACAGTGAGAATTGAGCAACTGATAAGCAGTATCAAATAACTAATTAAAACAGTGGTTGAATTTCACTGATTTAATTGAGATTTCCCACTGAACGTCAAGAATGCCACTGCTGCTGTAAATCACTTTTTCCCAGTTAATTTTCTTGATTCGCCGATCAGCAGTAGCTTATCAACCGACTTTCAGTGAAAGATTTCTCGCCAATTGATATCACTGATTCGGATTATAAATGTGTAAGCATGCTGCAAATGCATGTGTTACAAAATAACACAAATATTGTAAAAGTTTCATTTTGTATCATAATAAGAAACAAATTACACTAGCTGTCTGTTTGTTTGGGATCTCGTAAGATCCATGACGCACCAAGGATTACTGAGAATGAGATTTTACAGTCGCTCTTAAGGCAAAGTATCCCATTCTGTCTGCGTGGCAAATATCAGCTCCTGCGCATTTTTAGAATGTCGATTCCAGTTTTAAGAAAGCCACAGACTTGCTCTATGCAGTTTATGTTTTAACTTTCTGCTTGCCAATCTTTTCTTCGAATACCGGCTTGCTGACAGTATTCATCAACGTTTCTTGCATGGTGTGCGCGAGCATTATCATCCTCTGGGTGAAACATTTCACCAAAGGCATGTCGATAAGTGTGCACATTAGATGTCTATTGCAGATCTTGGCGCAACTCAATAATTGAACTAAAATTAAAGCAAATTTCTCACATTCAAGCAACTTTTTTCAATTTCTTCAGAAAGCATGGTTCGTCTCTTCAATTTCACCCCCAAAATGAAGATAATTTGATCCAAATCTGCATTCTCAATCAAGAGCACTTTTTTTAAAAAACATGCTTCGTTCATTCTTTGATCAGTGTCCTTCCCGGGAGTGAATGAGGCCAAATTTAGGTCAAAAAAGACTAAATTTATTGCGCTAAAACAATTAGTCAAAAATAATATCACAAAGAAAAGTATGAAAATTCTTGGAATTTCAAAAAAAATTTTTTGATGATTTAGCTCATAAATAAAGCTTTAATGAACCCCTTACAAAGAGTGAACACAAGTTGATAATTGATTTCGATTTTGACCTTAAATTTGATTGATTTTGAGTTGTGCTTTGAAAGGTTTTACAGGAAATTAGAGATTTGTTTGAATTTAGCTTGAAATTGCTTGAATTTTAGTTAAAATATTGAGTTGTGGTAGGATCTGCAACAGACACCAACAGAATTTATAAAAAATGTTTACTTATAAACACAACCCTTTCGAAAAATCAAGCATTTTAAATCACATTTATCTTGATAAAACTTCAGCACTTCTCAGAATACTGTGAGTAAATGTTTACCCTCTTGATCAACATGCTTTAAAAATTATAAAAGGTATGCAAGCATGTTAATGCAAACACCAGGGAGCCGTTAATTTTTTTTTTTTTTAGTTTACAAGCAAGTTAATGCCAACGCCAATGACTCTATTTTTTTATTTTTCCGGCCATATTTAGCACCAACAAAACTCCAATTGGAGAAACTCCTCACTTGACCACCGGTCGGCCTATTATTTAATTTTTTTAATTGGCAAAGTGAGCTGTTTATTTTTTTTTATTTTTTTTTAAATTTTTTATTTCTTAAAGTACTCCCAATTCATATAGTGGGGCCCTTTCCACTATTCCACTGTAGGAGTAACCCCACCCTATACATCTGAAATACTACAGTATAGCAAAGAGAACATTTTTTGTGTCGGATATTAAGGAGTACCATTTCTTTGCATCAATGCTATTTCATTGTTGTATTAGCAAGAGGAATTAAGGTTTTTTGCTCAAATTTTGAATGTCTTGGTGATACGTTAACAATGAAAATATGGACGCCACATATTTGAATCGTTAAATTATCCTCTCAACTGGGTGTCGAACCTCGAATCACGAGTTACAAGACACACGCCCAATCACTGAGCCATGGTGGTCGAGCAAGCGAGGCGACGATTTTACTGCATCTTGTGGTGAACTGCAAGATGTGGTAAACTGAAGTCTGTTATCATGCTCGCTGCACTAGCCTCGCCGAGAGTCCCCGGCAGCTCGAGTATATATCAGCACAGTTGTGTGATAACATGCTTCCTGTCAAAGACAGAATTCGCTGTGGTCAGGCACACACGAGTGTGCAGATAAATATTGTCCTATTGCTACGAGAGTGCACAGCAACCACCGAAGCAGATAATGAAAACGCACGCTTCAAGAAAATGCTAAGCTTCGAAACAGTTAAAACTTATATACAAGAATCTGAGTTATTCAAAATAGTTGTTAAAAATATAATATTTTAAGTGTATGTAAAATGCTCACATTAGGCAAACTTTTATGTTACAAAATGTTGGATCTGGTTTCTGTACTTACCACTGTCCATTTTTCTACTCAAATCTAATATTAAAAAACCATAACTTTCGCACCAGCACTTCGCACATATCTCTTTAAATTTCTCATATGACATGTCCCCACCACCAAAACTGCAATATATATGTTTGAGGTTTGTGTTGTCTTGTCTAAATATACATAGAAAATTTGCATTGTCTCATACTTATTGTTTGGGAACTCTCGAATATGTCTGTGCAAGATGAAAAACATTAATATTTTTATGCCAATCTCTAGTAAAATATTTGCGGACGACATTTTGTTCATCTATAATTACACCATAGAAAATAACTAAAGAATCATTTTTACACTGACTCAGTGGAATTATTTCCTCGGTATTATTTAAAAAAAGTATGCCATATTTCCATTAAACTTGCTGGATACCACATCTAAGTCATCCTGTAACTGAATATATTTGGGTTGATTCAAACTTTTTGAACAAAGATACAATTTATTAACATTTAACCAACATGCCTTATCAGTCAAATTGATCATTTAATTTATCTTGCCGCAATTGTTCGGGCCTATAATTAAACCTATAATATCATCAGGCAAAAGTTCGCCATTCTTTTTTTTTAGTAGCATCTCCTTCAGGAATTAAAACTCCAACACCCCAATCGACTTTCTTCATTTATAACATCATTTTTGTAACAAATGGAGAAAAAAAGTTTTCAAGTTAACAGATAATATTTCTATCATTAAGAAGAAGCTTCACTGTGATATAATTCATAAAGATAAATCTATATCATTCCTTAATTTTTCTTGTAAAATTTATACACCAAATATAGACAATAATACTATAACTACAATCGAAAAAAAGAGTGCCATGGTTGATAAATACAAAGTTATAACCATTTCCAAAGGTCAATACGATTTTGATTATTTAAAGGAAACTATACAGTCAATTGATCCATTTCAACATATAACACTGTAATAACAACAGACAGTGTGAAAAATCGAATAATAATTAAAACTAAATTTGATATTAAACTTGATAGTCACTTAACTGATATTCTAGGCTTTGAAAGTTATATGACTATTAAAAAAGACAAAAGTGTCACTGGTTCTAAATTGCATAATTTTTATCCGATTAAAACAATAAATTTTCATTCTAACTTGGCATATGTTATGTTCATAAAGTATGATGAATCTAATAATTTACAAACTGATGTAATTTCTAGTTTTCCATCAAAAACTATGTTTGGTATTGGAGATTGCATTAGCTATGAGCCCCCATATCCAATTTTTTATCAAATTAATAACGAGCAGTTTAATTACATTGTATTAGAAATTAGAGATGAAAATAGTAAATTAATTGATTTTGATGATTCTGAAATTGACATTGTTTTTGAGATTAAGGGAATTTAAAATTAGAAGATAAAACTAGTTTAGAAATTTAAAACCCCGTCTCCAATATTGTATTCAATTTTATTAGAATATTTCAATAGGGTATGTGCTATACACCCTTTTAAGAGGCACATAAAATATATAACTTTTCTTTCAGAAATGGTTGGTAACCAAAATGGATACAACCTCTCATTAATAAAATTATAAATTTCGATACCCATATGGCAGTGTATCCATTTTATTTTCTAGTATAACTCTCTTGTTATCACAATGACTAAATGCTATTTTATTAACTTCGACTGTTTACATTTTGTGTTTCTTACTTCTTATTAAATTCATTGTTCTATATTGAATTTTCTCATCAAACACAAATTTATTATAATATTAAAATGTAATTATGTTCTTAGCTACACACTTCTTTACACCTTATGCTCTTTTGTATTCTTTATCCTCAACTCTATATGCATACATATTTGCTCTTACACCAATAAATTCTTTAATTATTTTACCATTACATTCATCTTTCATTTTGCCTAAGATTGTTTATGTATTTGTGGCATAATATAAGTATTGTCCTTTGGATAATCACTTGTGTCAAATTCATCTAACATCAGCTTCATGTCTTCGTAAAAATCATCTGTTTTAATGTTATATATAGAGATATTGGTATCTGAAAGCACAATACAATTTTGTCTCCATATTTGACTTTCATCACTTTATGATTGAAATCATACATAAATTCTTTCAATGTAACTAAAATTGACATGCCAGCATAAATAGGCTTGTTCAATTTTACATTGGCTTTATTCATGAGAATGGCTGCAATATTCTCATTAAATATAGTACTTATTTTGAAATTAGGTTTAGCATATAATTCTTCGCAAATTTTATTACTTGTAACCAGCCTTATATCTACTCTGTTTCTTGTATTTTTCATTGTAATTGCCAAACAGAATTATTCATCAGTTTGTAAATATATTTTCAAAATTATTTTTTGCATTGGTCCTCATCAATGTATTAAAATCCATATACTTTTTTTTTAACCAATCAGACTGATTAAACTTCAATATCCTATGTATTTTTGTAAGCCTCAATCCATTATTTAGGCACTGTTTAAACTACGATAGTGTAGTATATACTTTTCTTTGTTGTGTAAAGTTTTTAGTAGTTTAGAATCATATGTTCCTAGAGCTACCTTATTTTCTGGACAGAAAGGAAGATCTTTGTGTAAATTATGTAGCACTTGTGGGTACTCTAAATTAAACACTAATATATAGCCATATTCAGAATCGTCTTTCAAATTTAATATTTTTTTCACTCCAGAAATCTAAATCATATAATGTATAGTGAACCCAATCGAAACCTCCAACCGGTAGATATTAAGACATTGCCCAACCATATAAATTATTCACATAGAAATTAGCTAAATAATTTGATTCTTAATTTGAATTGAAATCTTCCAAATATTTGTTATTTGATTTAACATATTGCTTACGGGAATGTGAAATTCCATCTCTTATACCTTTTACTATCATTAAAATCGTGTCATAATCGTGTAATAATTATAGTGGTTGTTTAGTAAAATTTTAACATTGCATCCCACGATAAACCTGGTGCTGTGTAAAACCATGCAGGATATGGACCATATGCATTTATACACGCATCTTTAAAATTCTCAAACACATCTGTCAACTGCAGTACATAAATTTTTTAATATAAATCATGATATTCACCAAATTTTTTATATTAAATTGATTCCATATATTTTTGCATGCATTTAATCTTCATCAGATATGTAATATTCATTTAATTTACTATAAATTTCATTCTTTGGTGGAAGTTGAGTTTTGTAAAAAAATTTTAAACCATCCATATAATCGTATGGGCAAAAACCTTTCCTGAAAACTAAATGTACAATATCTTCTGAAAAATGTTTTTGTGTATCTTTCATTTGTTCTTTAGTTAAATTAGACGATAGTTTATCTAAACCAGTTGCCATAAATTTAAATGTGTCTATGGACCTAATTTTTAAATTTTTTTTTTTTTTTTTCAAAAGTAATACATTTTCTGCGTTGTTTGCAATTAAATCTATCTTTTTTTCATCATAGCCTAACTATTTAATTAATAAGTGAGCATCATATCCAGCTAAGTTATGAAAATTAATTGGTACAAATTTCGGCAATTTTAATTGTAGATTACAATTGTTGCATGTTGGGTTAGTAAATTTTCCCCTTGTGTGATCATGGTGACACACTTTTTTATTTTCTTTAGAATATTCACAATCGCATACAGTGCATTTTCTAGATTTGTTGAATGTTGACTTTTCTTCTTTTGTTAATGGATTTATTTGCATCGATTTGTGAATATATTTCCTCAATTTCTACTACTTCCCTTTCTATTGATTGTACAAAATGTTCATATGCAAATAGACCTCGATATAGAACCGGTGGCTTATGATCACCATAAGCACATACAATATAATAGCAAAATGAGAAGCTAGCTGATATTTCATTGTTATTCATGCTATTTATTTTATCATTAGTAAGATTATATCTTTCTTTGAGTACCACCTTGTAAAGACCATTATCAATATCATCTTCTGTTAAAACTGGATATTTTTGGATCGATTAAAATTTTTTTTATATCTCTAGGATTTGTCTTAGGTGTTGATATTTTCTTTAGAATTGATTCAAAATCTGCATATATTGCGAAAGGAACTTTCGTTGAATGTTTAATATTTTTAAAATTTATTTGTTCACCTTTCGAAAGTAATTGAATTTCTAAATTTTTACTGGTTCATTTTTAGAAGAATCTTATGTGTGCTTATTTAATTTATCTTGAGACTAATAAAATTGACGACACGTATCACAGATATAAATTTTACTTTTGTGTTAATTTCTTGTGCTGAAAGTAATTTAGATAAATCTTTACTCCAACAATTATGCGGGTTTGTATCATTTTTGAAATAAAGTAGATTTATGTGTTTGCCCTTTTGATTTTTTGTAAGCTTTAGTGGATATACACTGAACTTGTCATCAATAGAGTATACATTTATAGAGACATTAATGTTGGTTTTCTATCTTAGGTATATCATCAATTTTAGTGAGATATTCATATTTATATATTGCTTTGTCAATGATAAGTCTCACATTGTTATATTTAGATATTTTTCGTAGATCTTTTTCTCCTGGAAACAGTATAGATTTTATTGCATATAGGAAACATTTTTGATCATCATTCTTCACATTAATGTATGCTTTTTTATTCTTAATCACTTCTGGTAGTTCAATATAGGACGCTCCATTTAATGGATTATACTTGTTTATTGCTAGCTGCAACCCAACTATGCTATGTAAGGCTTATATACTTCTGTCAATGTTTTATATTCGTGCAACTATTTCATTTGTTGTTTGTTTGTAAATATTTGTGACGCCTCCTTCAATCAATATTGTAAAAGTGTGTGATTGAATTCCTTCGAAAATTCGTATCTCGCCAGTTTTCCGGCTTCAAAAATGAGCAGCAACTTTAATGTTAGATTTCACAGTTCTAAATTTTATAAGTTCACTGCAGAATATTATATATGCTTGTTGTTTTACTGACCCTAAACATTTCTGGGCAACACTATATTAAAATTATTTTCAACGTTATATGCTGATGACCTACATTTGAAACCTTTCTGACTTCGTACACAGAATTGGTTTTTCTATTTTTGTTGTTCACATACACATTAGTAGAAAAGAGGAAAATTATTTTTATATCCTTTTTGGCTTTTCTATATATTAATCCCCTTTGTGGAAAAGGTAAATTTGCATAGTATCTTTTTCTTTGTTCATTTTTAATTATTGGCATAAGAGCTCTATTTAAATCAGCTTTTCTTAAATTACATATTTTATTAATGTTAAAGCTTTTAGCTTTAGTTCTTAATTCCGCAACTGTTACGTCATTTGGATTCTCGATATGATTTTTAATTAATATTCTCTTGCTTAAATAATATTTGCAATAAGATCATTTTTATGTGATTTATATAATTTTTTTACTTTTAATTCTCTACCTATAATTCTTAACTCACGCAATCTCTTTTCTTTCAACTCAGACGCTAGATTGTTCATCGCCATATTTATATATAATAAGTTGTATTATAATAAAAATCTATG
Source organism: Dryococelus australis (assembly GCA_029891345.1). Lineage (NCBI taxonomy): Eukaryota > Metazoa > Arthropoda > Insecta > Phasmatodea > Phasmatidae > Dryococelus > Dryococelus australis. The sequence continues at coordinate 99,125,450 of CM056994.1, forward strand.
AAGTCAGCGCATGCTGAGCTTCACTTAGAATATCTATTGATGTAATGAGTGATTTCCTATTTTTATGCTTTTTTTAGAGAATGTTTATATACATATTTTCCGCATTCATATTTTACTTTATCGTTTTTTGACTCATAATGTTGTTTGGCGTATTCGGTATAACATTTTTTGCAAGTGTTACAATGCATATCTATTGTGTTTTTTGACTCATAATGTTGTTTGGCGTATTCGGTATAACATTTTTTGCAAGTGTTACAATGCATATCTATTGTGTTTTTATGAGAGGCGTAAGATTCGTTAGGCTTATTCTCATTGCATACAGAGCATGTATTGCTTGAAGAATCACCTTGTAAAATCTCATATGTGTTGTGCAATTTAGTATTTTTGTGCTTTTCGTGATTTACCTTGCAGATAGATTTTCCAAATTCTCATTGTAATTTCTCTTTTTTTAACTCATAACGATTTCTAGAATGTTTCTGGTATTAATGTGCTTATATTTTGTGTGTTTATGTGATGGAAAATTACTCATGGGTTTTACTTCACCACACTTTTTACATTGCTTGCATATATAAATATTCGCAGTTTCACAAGATAGTGGCGATTTCATTGTTATTTCTAAAGAAATGGATTTTATTAAGAAAAAGAAAAATCAAAACAGTCAACAATTTACATAACCCATATTCATTGATAAATTTAGTGATTTTTGTATATCTTCATATAGGACCATTTTGGTGTTATGCAAGAAAATTCACACAAACAAAATTGTTATGCTGGATGCTCTACTAATTTAAAAAAAAATTCTTCTATTTTCTCTATATATTCACCCATTGCTCGAAGTTCATATTTGTCGCCAATGTTATATAAGAGTGAAAAATGTAAGCTTTGTAAATTTGAATGAAATTTGTAAACTGAATTTTTAAGATCTTTAGATGTTTTATCTAATTTAAATGAAGGTGGTCGTGAGACACTACCACCTTTTAAAATGTTGGTCAGGCTGCAAGGAAAGATAGACGAGGTTATGTTTATTTATAAAGAAACAAATTTATTAAAAAGAGTAGACTTTTTTATAAAGTAATGCTTAAAAAATGTACTTAAGAGAACTCTAGATCATGGACACATTTTCCATTTTTCATTTCATTTAAATCTTTATAGATTACAAAATAATCCTTATCATTTCTTAGTTTCAAAGAATTTTTATCCAGTATCTTGACATAGCACTCTAGTACTTAAATTTTTAATTTGCCATCTAAAATACATTTTTTTTTTTTTTTTTACCAAAATTAGATTCTTTAATTTCGAAATCTCTATCATCAAACTATTAATTTTTCATAGTACTTCTAGTTTGGTGAATTCAAGCGAATCCTTCAACTTGTTGAGCAGAGAATCCATTTTTTTTGTACTCCGTTATATAGTAAGAAAAAAATGTAATAATATGAAGAAAAAATTTGGTGCTGAAATTTTATCAAGATAAGTTGATTTACCTCGCTGATGAGGCTTCAAATATAGACATCTATAGGAGCCTGAAGCATGTTGAAAATGTTATGAGGAAATGACTATCACCAAAATGATGCTATCTGATGATAACAAAAATATTACTAAATTTGTTAATAAATCTGGCCAATATTATTTAACTTTATATAACAATCTATAAAATGGAAAAAATGTTAAATTTTTGTGTAGGCGTAGAATGGGGTCCCCACCTTTAGAGAAGTCGAACACAAAATTTATTAAATGTGAAGTGGGAGTTCACCTTCAAAGGTAATGAAAAGTCTGGTGTATTTATCAATGAATTTGGTCTATATTTTATAAATGTATACTCGTAAATTTTTGATTTTCTTTATAAAAAAGTATATATATAAAAACACTTAGTACAACTCGCCAATTTTACTTGCGCATAATTTCGCATATAAAAATGGACTCAATTCTAGACATAATTAACAACAAACCTATTAGAATGGTAGACAAGTTTCTATGATTATTGATGAGAATAATAATCCTTTATTTTATGGAAATCAAATAGCTAAAATATTAGGGTATGAAAGACCTATAAAGGCTGTAAATTATCATATTAGAGAAAAATATAAGATGCTTTATAAGAATTTAGATAGCACCAAAATTGTGCTATCTAAAAATGTACAGCCGAACACAATATTTATTAACGAACCAGCTATATATCAACTAGTAATGAAATCAAAATTGCCAACTGCTTTAGATTTTCAAGATTGGGTTTACGAAAAATTATTACCATATTCGAAGAATTATTGATATTTGATTATATTCCAAATTCTATAAATTTATACCAAAAAATGAACGAAACATTGAATGCTCACATTGAGTGTTTTCGTAACTATTTTGATATTGTTGAAAATAATTATAATATATTTGAAAAAAATTTTGGCCTTCCCCTTTTTTTTTTTTTAGCAACTACATCACTTTCATCTTTATTTTCCATTGCTAAATTGTGTCTCTGTTCTTCGAATTCTTTTTATTTAATTTCTTTAGTTTGTTCAACAGAATTATAAACTGCACTAGCTCCTCCAGCTAAAGCACCGAGCGCACCTGAAGCTGCTAATAAAATTGGTGAAAATCTTTCATGGTGTAAACCACTTCCTTTTTTTTTTTTTTTTTTTTTTTTTTTTTTTTTTTTTTTTTTTCATTTTTTCATTTTTTTTTTTTTAGTATTGGTATTGATAAAGCCGGTAAGTAGTCTTCTTTTAATTTTTAATTGTTTCGCTAAAGATAATCTTTTGTTAAAAATTTATCTATACCCAAATCTCTTAATTGATCAATGGGTATTTCGAACGTTAATATATATATATATATATATATATATATATATATATATATATATATATATATTATATACACTTATATAAATGAAGATAAAAGCTTATATATATATATACATATATATTCAATAAAACATTTTAATTCCCCAACCTAATTTTTTTTAAAACATTGTTGACGAAACAGTAGCAGAAGCAATTTTTTCTATAATCGGATTATTTTTATCTAACATAATTTCTTTAGCTTCTTTTTGTAATATTTGATCAGCTTCATGTCTAGATTCAAAATTTTTGTGATCTCTGTATCCAATATCATGAAATTTGCAAGATTAATCTTATTTATTTATTCCTTAGTCTCATCTTTCTAATCTTTCGTTAAATTTTGTAAATGGACTACAATAATTATAACCAGGCAAATGTAACTCGGGCAAATTTAAATTGTTTAATGCCCAGTTTATCACACCTTTTACATGGTGTTGAGAATTCCAAAATGAGTGTGGAATTATATTTAAAACTCTTATTAGATATGGAATACCTTTCAGCAAAATCAGAAAATTGATTGTTTAGCATATTCATTATGTTAACTTTCTCATTGCAATAATTTTTATTTCCACCATTTTCTTCGCCATGAATAACTATCAATCCCTCAATTAATTTTCTATCATCGTTCATCCAAGTATATTCTTTTGGCAAATTGCTGTATTTTTTTAATGCCTTTTCCAGATTTAAAATAATTTATAAAATCCTCAATATCGTCTGTGCTTGGTGCTGATTGAGGTTTTATGTAGTCATTATAAATTGGATTAATTATATTTTTGTATTTCCAACCACTGCTTGAACTTGGATTATTCCTGTTCGGATTAGGAATATAATATTAAAATAAAGTATTAGTTAATAAAACATTTTCTGTGTATTCTTTAAGGTCATTAGTAGTGTATTTACCCTCAAGATCTGATTTTTTTTGTTAACAAATTACAAAGTCCTGGTGTAAAATTTTATTCTTTGTCCTTAACAAATAGTGTATCTTTATTTATTATTACTTTTGTATCACCAATGTAAAAATCTTCCCCAACTCCATGCAAACCATATTTGTCATGAATAACATTAATTCTTTTTGCAATTTATATTCCGAGATTTATAGTAGAAACACCTGCTATAGGTGGCAAATATTTTAATGGAGTAACGCCCAAATTAAGTGATTTCGGGAATAAATCTCTTTCAAATGATGTTTCTTCTGGAGTTGGCGGATAATATAAATTTTTTACTGCAACAGGAACAGGTGCGTTTATTAAATTTTTGTTTTCATCACTTACTCGTTCTACATTTTTGCCAATATTTCGTAATTCATCTATCAATGGCAGCTCTTTTTTCTGATTTCTTTCATATTCCACTTTATGGTGCTTTTTATAATTTTTGAACCTCTCGATGAGTAATTTAACTTGAGAAATATCCTTTGATTCTTTCATTTATGTATAATTTTTTTCTTGTAAATGAGGTATAAAAGTATTGAGAGTTTCGAGAGACAAACTTTTCCCCCCAGTGATCAAAATAGGGGGAATTAAATTTTTACAATAATAGAATTGAGTTTGATGTTCCTATAGGAAATGGCTTTTATTTTCCAAATGAGGCTTATGTTTATGAACGATTTAGATTACAAAAGCGAGATAAAGCTGGAGATGCGGTAAACTATGATAAGTTAGATAACATTGATGTTTGTCCTAACTTTTTTCTTTTTCAGTTCTCTAGAGTATAAATCTCAAAACATGGACATATTATTCAGGCTATTGATAATCCGGGTATAACTTTGACAGTGATGAATACTTTGTTAAGATCTCCAGGTGAACAAAATTATTTAGAATTATCTTGTGTTGATGATTATTATTGAATAAAAGCTACTCATAGTGCTAAACAAAAATTAAATAATTTATTCACTGAGATATCTGTTTGAGATATCTGTTTGGTTTTATTCGAGATAACAATGAAATTTACTGGAAAGGTGGTTATAAAAGTACTTTTATTCGTAATTCATCCGATAACAACTGTTTATTTGTCTTTCAAAATAAGAAACCAGATGGTATACTACGCAGAGATTATGCAGATCTAGGTAAAATTGTAATTCAAAAATTTGAAATTATATGGCCTATTGTTGAATACGAAGCTAACACAGCCATTGTAATTAAAGAGAAATTACACAAAAACCTAACATATCTATTACTTTTGATTATTGGCAATTTGAAGAAAAAGATGTTCCTACTGATACAACTGTTTTTAACTTTGATATAAATTATCAGTTTAATAATTTGCAATTTGACATGCCTGATTTTGTAATTTTTGGGTGTCAAACTAATAGAAAAATCGTGCTAAATAGTATGTCCACGCTTCTGTGTTTGACCATTGTAATGTGAAAAATATTTGTGTTAAAAATGGTAGAAATGAAATTTTTCCAAACGAAAATTGGAATCTAGATATTGGCAATATTTTTTGTAATAAAACGTTTTTGCTTATAGCGATTTTCGAACTTCTAAAACAAAACTGGCTACTGTTTATAGAAATAATGAACTCTATTATAAGTTGGTTCTAAACTTTGATCGTAAATCCAATTATTATTCATTTTGGGGTCGAAGGCCGTTACATGTTATAGATTGTGTGTATAGAAAACCAACTTTGTTAAAGAAAAAACAAATGTAAAAATTAGTGTTGATTTTGATAAAGCTGTTGACGCACATACAATTTGTATTGTTATTTTAATTAGTCTACGAAGTTTAACGTATGATTACTTGAAAGAAAGGATTACTGAAGATATGTAAATTTTTAATTTTATTAAATGGAGTATGTAAAAAATTTTATTGGAACAAGAAACTGTTTCGATATTTTAATACGATATTTTATATGTATTGTTAAAGTGATTGATCGAATAAAAAACCTTTTTTTTTTTTTAATCTAAGTGAGATTTTTTCTTTCAACCTTATTTGTGGCAATTTTATTTGAGCTCTTTTTTTTTTTTTTTTTTTTCAAAAGGGGACAATTGTGTTTATACGTAAACATTTTTTTATTATTCAGTAGATGTCTATTGCAGATCTTGGCGCAACTCAATAATTGCACTAAAATTCAAGAGAATTTCTCACTTTCAAGCAACTTTTTTTTCAATTTCTTCTGAAAACATGATTTATCTCTTCAATTTCACTCCCAAAATCAAGCTAATATGATCCAAATCTGCGTTCTCAATCAGGCGCATTTTTTTTTAAACATGCTTCCTTCACTCTTTGATCAGCGTCCTTCTCGGGAGTGAGTGAGGCCAAATCTGGGCCAAGAAAGGCAAAATTTACTCCAAATTTGCTAGCTAAATCAATTACTTACAAATAATATCACAAGAAAAGTATGAAAATTCTTGGAATTTAATCAAAAATATGGTGTTTAGCTCGCAAATAAGGCTTTAAAGAGACCCTCATAAAGAGTGAACACAAGTTCAAAAATGATTTTTATTTTGCCTTAAATTTTATTGATTTTGAGTTACGCTTTAAAAGATTTTTCATGAAATTAGAATTTGCTTGAATTTAACTGGAAATTGCTTGAATTTTAGACAAATTATTGAGTTGCGCTGGGATCTTCAATAGACATCTACTGTGTATAATAGTATGAAGTACATCTGTTATTTACCGCTGACCTGTCATTGTCCCCTCAAAGCGAACTAAAGGCGTTCGACGTCCAAGCATGATTCCTGCCCAGACCATGATTCCTCCACCTCGGTATGCTTGGACTTCTTGCACAGCATGACGCCTTTCATGTGCAACTCGTCTTCGCTATACCCTCAACCTTCTGGAATGTGGCCTAAAATAAAGCCTCATCTCATCGACGAACGGGACATGGGACCATTCTTCAAATGTCCTCTCGTGATGATACTGTGCCCGTTGCCGGCAGTTTTGGCAAGTCTGTCTGTTGCGATGAAGGCATCTCATGGATCTCCGAACACGAAGGTTTCCCTCACGAAGACGATTGCGTACGGTGTGCTCAAAGAGTTATACACCAAAGGCTGCTCGGAGACGATCTCGTATCTCCTTTTCTGTTGGTGTATTGTTTAATGATGCATTAAGTCTCACATAGCGGTCCTGAGCAGGTGTTGCGTCCCTCGGGCGATCAGATCATGGTCGATCATTAGCATTAATGGTCTGTGTGTATCACCTCCAGATCCTAGACACATTACTTGGTGACACACCCACAGTTGCAGCAATAGTATATTGTACAACGCCATTTTGTGTACGAGAGAAACGATCCTAGCCGCTGATACATTGTTATTGTGTGCCGTGACATGATCCGATTACTACTGCAGTTAAACCCTTACTATCTGTATCCAAATCGCTGAATGGAAACATGCTGATATTCGTCTCGCACACAGACAGCGCACAAAATGTGAACTACGGTCAAGTGGGACACATACATTCCGACAAAAACGCTAGAAAAATGCGTAAACCTTATTCTAGAACTGCATTCCTAATATTAACGTTGGAACATTCATGACTTTTCGTTTGATGCAAAACTTTTTTCAGCAGTTTATATATATTTTGTAATAAATATTGTTATTTATTTTTGTTATTAATTAAATTTATTAAAACCTTACAGCCTTTGGGAGATAATCATTATAATTTAGGGTTTTTGCAGTGGTCTAGAAAGAACATTTTTCAATTAGGTACTTCAAAAGATAAGCCAAAATAGTTTATGGATATTTAGTTCATTCCCTCTTGTAGTCAGAAAGTATTATTATTGTGTCACCAGTATTAATGAAACTCAAGAAGCATTAACATATGCACCTAGTGCAAATAAAAACTTAAAGAGTCTATTTATATATTTCGTAAACATTCTTTAATTTATTTTTTTTACTCTAACTCGATTCGATCTCTTATCGTGATTTTGGGACTCCAGACTCCAGTACAAGAGGTTCTAGGTCAAAATCTCACAAAAATAATAAATGTGTGCGTGTTTGCAGCTTTTATGCATGTGATTACTTTTACTTAAAACGAAAAATGGCGAATATGAGCCCTGGCCAACGTTCATGAAAAGGAGACATGAAGGAATCGACTTTTTTTAATGATCGTCCTCCCCAATCCCTACTGAAGAGGTGATATAGGTGAAGTATTTTTCACATTAGGGGCAATGAAGTCTTTGGAATGTGTGATGGCGCATACAAATAGAATCTTGTAATTTTCCCTTACCCACAAATATCAGCTTTAGTAATGACATAATCAATATGCCTGATTCTACATACATCCACACAATGAAAGAAAATAGTTCGTTCAAATTTCCGCAGCTCTCATTAGAAAAACTGCAAGGAGATACTTCACTGAGTGTAGCCCAGTCAGTGTTGCTCGCAACAACTGAATAATTGGTTTGGGAAGTGCTTTCTGTTGTAAAACAGACAATTTTGTATGAAAAGTTAGCCGCTGGCCGACCGTAATGACAGAGAAGGACGTGACGTCATACGAGATTGCGGACGAATCCTGAATACTATTCACGTGTCCTGTGCCAGAAGGAACTACATCATAATCTAATACTACCTTCACAACACAAAACACCTTACGAACTACGTCACACAACACAAACTGTTTCCGACGTTTCATACAAATCCCGTTGAACGACAGTTTTTGCCAATAATGTGAAATTAATGGGTCAATATAGCCGAAGAAATGCCGTGGTTCTGTATAAATGCTAATGAGTTGAAAATTAATAAAACGCTAATAGATCGGTGATATGTAAGCGGTTATCTGTTCCTTCTCATATGAACATACGGTTTTAAATCAGCGTGGAATCTGTTTTTATTTGCTCAATGTTTTTACAGCATACAGAAAATGTCTTTTTATATACAAACTCAAAATAGAAAAATGAGTTTGTCTAACGAAAAATACAAACTCGTTTAAGAGGCAGCGAATTTACGAGAAAAACTGATTAGCAGTCAATGAATTTATTAGTAATGCAGTAATATTAATTTACCGCAAAAATCTAAACAATCTGGTATGAGTCAATTACTCAATATATCCCATAATTTTGTATTTTTGAGTAGTTCTTATTGTTATACATTCCAAGTGACTAGCATAATTTCAAAAGTACTGTAGTAACACGCTGTATTTTGTATTAATGTACGATTTCTAACATGATGTTTAATAGAAGAAAATATACAATTCACTTGACTGTATAACCTAGATTCTTAATGCTCACATGAAAATTAATTCCTGCCTTCAATATTAAAGGATTAAGAACTAAATAATATTCAAAGACTGCAATAACATTTTTTATATTATCAACTTCACAAATATCATGTTAGCGTGTCATAAAAATATCTGATCAAAAAATATTGTTCCAACATCAAACTACCGATGATGTCAAAAATCTTCAAGCAGTTACAGTTAAGTAAGAAATTGCAGTGGTGAGTGAGTGAAGACATTTGGACGTCTTAATTGCAGTAGAGTCTTCGATTCATATATAAAGTGTAGGGAGTGGAGATACTGCTGTTATAGAGAAAAATAGGCTGCGATTTCTTTCAGAACTCAAAATTCTATGCTGTCGTGACATTTTAATATGCACGTGGGCACTGACTTGCGATGCACTATAGTATTGAATCATATGAACATGTATGTTTATTATATTATATAATATTAAGCAAAATGACGAAAATATTTTGTCCTACAATTTAATGACTATGGGGTTTTATGTAAATGCTTGAAGGAGACACAGTAATAGTGGTGGAATTTTACCGGACATACAGTGTGAATACACATATTTGTGACAGGTAAAGTTTGCGGAATTGACTGCAATGTGAGCATCAATAGAGTTTCTCGCCGTTGCTTCAGTCAACTCATCATTTGTTAAAAATTTTTTTTTCACTCGGTAGAGAGATGAGTATATGAGTAAAATCTCAATTTTGTTGATTGCAAAACCAAAAACTAGTAACCGCTTTTCTAATTAGTAAATTAAAATTTTGCTGAATGGACTTCATATGTGCGTGAAAAGGTTCGAACTAATACATTTTTCTGTGGAAGCACAAAAATGACCGACTGTTTGTGGATAATAGTTAGGTCAGCATTTTTACAATCGAACATGTAAAAAAATCCGTATCCACAGCTGAAAATATTTAAACTGTACTTTGCCTGGCATAGCGAATAAGCTGCAGGCGGTAAATAACTTCGTACAAAATATATATTGTTTAAATAAAGAGCTACTTGAATTGACGTTTCTCTGTTTAGTACACTTTTAGCCCCGAATTAGTGGAATACTGAGATAAATTATATATCAAATAATTTCACAGTGGCATGTGATCGACTTAATTATACTAGTCGTTAAGTCCACAACAACATAAATTTATGGATTTAGTGGAAGATTACGCGATGTACAAAATAAACATAACTAGTTGAAATATAAAAAAAGTGGAATCTACCATGAACTAGTAGTTAAAATATTTCGCCCAAGGTTGTTAAATTTCTGTCTTCTTGAGTCATTTTAAAATTCATATTTGGAAATGTCAAGAATATGAACCTGTAAGCTGGGTGGTTAAATTTATTCCTTTGGTATTTGAACAGAACACAGTGACTGCGTCGTCTACCATGAAGCGTTTTTTTTTTATTTGCAAAGGCACTCGAAGGCGCGGAGTAAAGCGCCAGGCGTCTAGCGGCGTTGACAAGTGTCAAGCGAACGGGGCGCAGGAGTCGCCATGAAAAGAAAACCTAAGGAGAGGACGTGTTCAGAAAGACTCGCCGATATTGGCACAACACGCCCGACACCTCCAGGCTCTTCTCCAAAGAAAATCATCTTTGAGCTAAAGGAAATCCTATTCCAAAATGCTATGGAATAAGTGCCGTAGTGTGTGTAATTTTTGACTACATAAATAAATGTTAATTTTCATCGATGTTTTAATACCGGATAAGAATACGTTAAAAATTTTCTTCAAACTAAAATTACTTTTGAAAGATTAATAACACTTTTATTGAAAGATTAATAACACTATTGAAAGCTATTTATTTTTCATAACGATGCATAACAGTCACTAGGTTACGTCCGTATTGCTACGAGCGCTACTTTTTTTTAGTGGATGTGCTGTTCTCACCTGACCGAGAAAAATGATGGCGGCCCGCTAACTTCTCGTAGACTCGGGCCATTTCTAACAGCTTTGCAGTGTCGCTGGCGTGTCAAACCAACACGGAGTTTTAGATTGCAATATGATGAGAGAAAAAAGTTAACAATCAGGTCATTATGTATTTCTTGTCTTTGTGGCAAACTTTAAATAATATGGTTGACATTTGTGTGATGCAGGAGAGTCTTAACAGTACGCTTGTCACCTCAGCCTCTACAGAAATATCTCATCAGTATTCTATTTTACTATTTAAATAACTTGCAGTTAGTAATGGGACATGGGAATTTTTCCACCGTATGGGATTATATTATTTGGGAGAATATAGGGAATTAAACCAGATTATTTTTTCCCACTCATTATCTGGGTTTCTATTTTTAATGATATTTAAAACCATATTTACATTTTAAATACAAATCACAGTACACTTAAAACAGGTTTTAAAACACAAAGTAATGTATTTAAATTCAAAAATTGTTAGTTGGCTTTATATCCTAATTTTTTTCAATGTGACTGTTGGCCAGCCTGTTAGTGAAGTGCAAATAGACCATAACCTCAGAACTGTGTATACTATTATGATTACTTAGTTGCTCTGTGATTAAGAATACGAGAACAGGTTATAATTGACGTTCTTAAAATAGGAATAATTAAGAGAAGCGATGGAAATCTTATAACGAAAGAAGTGATAAAGCTTTAGACTGTAAGTATTGTGGATAACACTACAATTTTGAGAAAGATAGATCAGAAATATCTGATCATCTCATTAAATGCTAAAGGTACCATACAGACTTAAAGCACAGCATTTTTAGAACTGTAAGAAAGAAATCTTCACTTATAATTGCAGCAGCGTCTTTAGAAACTGCTTCTAGTTATGTGTCTTCCATCTCGCGCTCAAGCTCGAATGTAACAACTGCAACTCAACATTGCCAGCAGCATCACATCCGTCCCAGATAGTGTTAGTACCAACATTACAATACCTATTTGAAATACTAAAAAACCGGTCATGGAAAATTTTTCGGACCGCATGACTCATGAACAAAACGTAGGGTATGCCTGAATGAGATTCTTGCAAAAGCAATATATGTTAGTGGATCACCACTGTCATTAGATGAACATCCCTTGAGGATAGAGTTTTTCAAAACAGCGAGACCATCTCATAAACTTCCCACAAGAAAGTCTCTGGCTAATACACATTTAGGTACACATTATGTTGAAATTCAGATACTATTGACTACAGAACTAGAAAATGCACAAAATCTGAATTTGAATGTGATGGTGGGAGCTATATTCGTAATGAAGGCATCATACATTTTGTTGCCACTAAACCTGAATCTGAATTTATTTATTTATTTTATCTGCACACAGGTGAATATCTCGAAAAACTAATTTCTTCTGTCGTATAAAAGTATGGTCCAGAAAAATTCCTTGTTTAAATAGGGGACAATGTAGAAATACGAAAAAAAGCTTTCACATTACTGACAGAAAAGTATGACCATATAAAGCCTTTAGGTTGTTTGACTCTACCCCTGCACTTATCGTGTAACGTCATTCTAAAATGCAAGACTGCCGGCGTATTTATGGTGACTGCGGTTGACGTAGTCAAAACAATAAAAAAAAAATTACCCAGGTTTTAAATGCTTTATTGGAAAAAAATAAATATCAGAGAGGGGTTGTAATATAACTTTGAAGCTGCTATGTAAAACTCGCTGGAGAAGTTACCTTCGCTGTTTAGAAAGTCTTCTTGTCTTTAAAGTTACACCACAGATTTCGCAGTTAACGAAGAAGTAACAGCAACGCTCACAAAGGAAATGAAAACATGACTTATTGATGGGGTTGTATTTTGGGTCAGAGTCGAAAAAATTAGCCATCTTTTTAACCAATTGTTTCATGCATTACTATACTGGAATGCAAAGATTGTAACATTCACAAGGTTTATAAAGCTTTCATTGAAATTGAAAGCAAGCTGGTTGACTTATTTCCACAGTCACCTTTATCATTTTCAAAAGATTAATGTATTTCAGGAAAGCTGAAAGAGAGAAGGCTAACATTATGAGAACCATACATTATGCAGCTGCCCTTTTGGACGCATCAACTAAAGGTCACTTTCTAGCCAAAGAAGATCAAGTAGGTGGTACGGAATTCATCCATTCTTTTTGCCTTAACATAAAATTTGATTTCGTGAATGTTACGAAAGACTTAGTTAATTATCTTTCCGGGGAGGACTTCTTGGGGACGTCATTCAAATGGACAAGTGTAAACAATGACTCCAACGTCATGAGGGTTGGGGTTATTTGAAACTGCAGCTTTATCGGAAGTGGCCATAACAGTCTAACAGCACCAGTGTCATCTGCAGGCACTTAGAGATCCTTTAATACACTTACATAGATTCATAGCAAGAAAAGAAATCTCACAACTGCTAGGGCAGCAAAATTACGTATTTATACCACAACTGGAAGATAATGCAGAAGCATAATTCATTCCAGGGACTGCATGATAACGAGAGTAAAGGTTCTACAGAAGTACATGAAGCTCCACCGCGTACTTCAACAAAATACTCTATGCAAGCACAAACAGAGAATCGAAGGTACTCTCAGACTACTTAAGTTACTTTTCATTATAAAAACAGTGAAAGTGGAGACAGAATTGTAATACAGAAAACATGAAAATCTTGTGAACATCTGTTCTTAATATCTTGTCCTGTCCTGATCGACTGATAAAAAACAGATATTGGAAATATTTAAATTATTCGTGTCTGTGTGTAATTTATTTCATTTTGTTATCTGTCTAGTGTAGCCGTGGTTGAATTTTTTTTTTAGGTACCTTAAGCGAATCTTGAAAGCAGTAGGGGTACTCACGATGATGGCAGTGATACTGAATATGAAGTAGTAACCTACGCAGTCAGAAGAGTGAAATGATCATGATGCTTCTGAAGAAATGGACGAATAAATTGCCTACCACTGTTGAGTTTCACGAGTACCATAATGGGACTTTAATGTGTGCTACAGCCAGCCAGCCAGCCAAATATAACTATACATTTTACTGACACGACGTTACGATATAGTTGATTATTTAAAAACTAAGCTACGAATCGTGCATGCAGCCACAGAGTAGAATATAATTTCTAATGGAGCTGTAAGATCATAAGATCTTGCGAGTCAGTGTGGTATTACCGTTTTCAGGCAACCTGTATGAAATTTTATTTTCTAATAGTACTCTAGATTACTTCAGCAATGCAGTGAAGAATGTGACAGAGAATGCGATGCTTTTAACACTTTTATAAATTGCTAATACGTCTTAGAGTTGAGAGAAATGGTACGTTTTTTTTTAAATTTATGTAAGGCGAATGGACTATTTGACATGTAAAAGAATTCGTCAGAAGACTGCTACAAGTTTCGAAATATTTGTCGTGAACATTAAAATTATTCAAACGTAAGAACTTGTACTCGCAAACGAATGGAAATATGTAAGACGAGGTTAGGAAGTGTTTTATCAAAACCTGGAAATAAGAGCTAGTCGGTCCCGTAATTGGGGCCCAAAGTCAAGGCACTAAGGGCAGGAGGCCTGAACTTCGTGATGCGGAAGTTTTAAAACAAGCAATCAAACTGAAATTACAGCGGAAACACTTGGTTAACGAAACAGCGGCTGGAGGTCCTTGAGAAGGGCCAGGAGAAAGAGAGAGAGAGAGAGAGAGAGAAGGAGCAGATGGCGAGTTGGTAGGAGTGCCCTATTCAGATGCCGTCACGGGAGGCCAGGTTTGGACTGGAGAGGCCTGGCTGGAAACTTCTGTTCCGTCGGCTTCTCGCGAGTTCCTTGCACTGCTGCTATTTAACACAAGAACGTTAAGGGCTTCTGGTTCATTAGTAATCGCAAACACAACATACCGTAGAAAAATATATGTACGGTTTTACTCACGCCTTTTTTTAAGTGTCAATACACATACGCGAATGTGTGAGTTTATATGACGAAATTGAAACTGATGAAAGAATGAACTAAAAGGAGCACAAAATTCTTTAGACACGGTATATTTTTAAATTTAATCAGGTTTTTCCAAACACTTATTAATTACCGTATCCGTACTTCAAACAACTATAGAATTTTCAAATGGAGTAAATATTTCTGCAGCATTAAAATAGTCTCGGCCGTCTACAGCGAGGTATCTCCGCCAACGATTCACAATAACATCCAATGATGTTCCCTGCCGTTAACTGATTTGTAAACTATACTCATTCATTTAAACTGTAAAAAAAAAGCAGTTCATTGGTTGTGGTGACGAAACAAGTGCTATTTCGACTTAGTACAGCACGCATAAAAACTTATGATTTGCAACATTTTAAGAAACGGTTGAAGGAGTTACTAAGATGCATAAACTGGTGGTAAAATTACAGTATTAGGTCCGGGGAGTGTATGAGTTGAGGGATAACTTCAGATCTCAGTTACTAAGTTTCTGTTTTGTAATTTTTGTCGCCTGGGGTTTGGTATTGTCTGTCAAGAGAATAGGAGCCCTCATGTTAACCGAAAATGTCTCTTTTTACATCACTTCCGGTGAATTTATGCCCAGCACAATATACGTCACCAGGAGAAAAGAACTTGAAATGGATTAAACCACTTGATGGCCACAACACGAGCAAAAAAATATTGTCTGTCGTCAATCTTGTTTCCGGAAGTATATTTCTGGTTTTCACCAACGTCTAACCGGCGGCAGCTTCGCTTGCGACAACCTCACAAACACCTTGATACGATCGAATATGCTCTCACTGTGGTGACAAACCAACATGTTATTGCTTACGACGTCCTGCTGCTGTTCGTGATGGTATATTCATTCATCCGACACCCAATTGCCCTTTTCTATCACTTCTCCTGTTGCCTGAGGATGGTCGAAAATAGTTGAACTAGAAGACTTGAAATATCGATCATGTTACCAGACGATAGTACGTGCTTCCGCGCGTACCTATGAAGCAACTTTTTCATGTTTGACCTTCGTCTTCTACCTTTCTAACTTTAGTGCTTCTCGTTATCGTTTTGTGAATTTTTTATCCTGCGACGCAAGCACTGTCCGTACTGACGTTGCACCTTTGTCTCATACGCTTACTACATTACGATAATATGTTTCCGCAGCTGTAAGCTACAGTTTGAGCTCATGCTACGAAATGACACTAAATCACGTAGACCCCTAAACGTTGCACATTACACTGTAATACGTAATATTTATTACGCAGCTGCAAGGTGAATGGTGTTTAATATTCCTGTTAGTGTGACCTCTGACGGGCGTTACATACGGTTGTTACATACGGTTCCTTGGGTCCTGTGCAATAGGAGGTAGGGAGTGTTGACTGCAGATAGTTTGCATCTCGGACATATATTTCCGAACAACTTGTTTTAAAGTAACTACTTTTAACACGTGTTGTAAGAAGCGTCCTTGGCTATACATGATCTACTAGAGGTTATTCTGGCGTAATGTTGAGCGGCAGAGCCGGTTGTAGCAAAATACAGCGATGGGAGTGTTGCGCGAGTGACAGCGATAATGAGATGAATTCAGTGATATGTAAAACTACCCAGCTTAAAACGCGAAACTTTCACAAATTAACATTCTCGTCAAACAGTTGCAGATCATACAAACCTTCCTCTGACAGTTTATCTTGTCAAGAACCAGCGCGTAAAATGTTCCAGCCAGAAAAGTAACGTTTCATTTGTAAACGGTATACATTATAATATAATGCTAGAGTTTTAATCGCTGCGTCTGCATTGTAAAGATATGTAGGGGGCATGCAAGAGGTCGCGGAGTGGCTGCTAACAACCCTTCCGGAGAAAAATTTTACTCATGTTCTTCATCCATCTTCGATGCAAATAATACGTTCTTCCTATAGTCTTTCAACTACTCCTTTTATTGTGATCACTGTGCCTTCTTTTGTACAGTTCGTGGTAGATATAAAACAGACGTGTGTGTATTTATAGGCCCATTCATCTGTTGACATTGAACGCACGTGGTATGTTTAATGTTATGGGTTTTAATAGCTGGAGCTAGTCCATTATATCTCTATCAAGATACGGTGGTAATGGAAGCTTAGGCTGGCATGCATTTAATGTACCAACCTGCTGAACGTAACGTCATGACAGAAAAATGTCTGTATTCCAATAGGTTTTCCAAATAGGCGTATGACTCTTTTCATATAACTTACTAGTGTTGAGAAATAGTGTTTCTATCACCATAATCCATTTACGGTTACTTCCAAATTTTCTGAAGCCTAGCTAAAGTTCTACTTCCACAATATCCCTCCGCCCCATTCAAAGAAAGACAAATAAATTTCTCCAGAGGGCCAACTCCCCAGGTTTGTGCTCACACAGTGTAATAATAGTTCTCATAAGAGCTAATTTTTATTATACAGTATCAAAACACCAATTTTCTCTGTATTTGGACATATTAATAAATTAGGTATTATAATTTTTAGATAAAATATAAGTAAATATACAATTTATACAAAAATAACACAATTCTATGTCAATACAAGTATAAAACTTCATGGGCTTTGTGGTATTAGCCTCGGTGGAAAGCAGCAAGATGTATGGGAGCGCCCCAAGTGTTAGACAATTTTATGGAAACATCAAATAAAGAACTAAGAATGTTCATATGAAACGTTGGTGTTGTTTTGAAGTCTTATATCAACGCTCCAGTTCTTCCCGAATATCCACACACATCCCGCATGCAAATTAGTTGTGAAAACCGACGGGAGGCTGAACATATTACCAGGTAGCAAATCAAATATTCGATTCTTTTTACGGACCGTGCAGATATACTAGTGGCTAGGAAAATAACATTGCCCAAAACAACAAAAAAAATCAAGATCGGAAAAAAGCCGAGTTAATATTGACAGAAAATAAAAACGTGAGATAATAACAAACCACTAAGTTATACTCGGTAATAGAAAAGAACGCTATAAAATTACTGGGTTGGGAAATAAAACGTTCGGGTTCACCGTTCTGGATGGTATGATTGGAGCATATTTTTGAAATTCTATGAAATTGTTACACTACAATTCGCGACTTCTAAGTCTCTGGAACTACGATGCAAATTATGTGCTCATTAAGGGTAGTTAATTACTGATCTAGAATAAACCTCAAAGAGCTGATTGAACACTCCCATATAGTAACTACACACAGAGCCTTTAGTAGAAATAACTAAAGCAGCATTAAAAAAAAGTGCCTCAAATTATCAATGCGCCAACATGTCATTCTGAAGATGTCGTACATCTCGTAATATTTAGTGTATAACTTAAATTGCATAACGTAAAGTTTGTCCGACACGCACGGTACAATTGAAAAAAATATTTTGAACAAATACAATACTGGTTTATAAATCAGGATACTCTTAAAAGTATAGCGGAAATGTTTTATAGTATGACTACAGCACATTTAATTCCCGTATATATTAATTCAAGATACATATTTTCGAGAAAAAAAAATTATTTGTAGGAATTCGCTGTAAAATTATTATAAGAATCCATGTAAATCATTGTCAATGGCTGTAAGGACGTACGTTATAAAATCGTTTTTAAGAAATGTAACGTTGCCACGCACTCATAAAAGGTGTGAAAAAATTATTTTAAAATATGTTTGATATTATTGCTCACCATGAAATCACCCAACCTACTTGATAAGATCTGAAGGACTTCCCGATGTTCACTTTATTATCTGGAAGTTATCGTCGGGGACGTGAAATCGCAGACAACTTCAAGTGTTACAGCGAGCGAAATTACGGAGCAATAAAAAACAAGTGTGCCGAGATCTTCCTTTTCATTTCAGGAGAACTGGAGACATTCATAAGATAGATATTTATTTCAGTTGCTGTCCAGTGCAGGGAATATCAAAAGATCTGAATCGGTTCCTTCGCAGATTCGAGCTCCAAAGTATATTCTTTATCTCGTTCTCTCTCTCTCTCTCTCTCTCTCCTCTCTCTCTCTCTCTCTCTCTCTCTCTCTCTCTCTCTCTCTCTCTCTCTGCAGGAAGTTTCGTTGCCATTTCAGTTGGAGATTTATTCCGTGGCTGATATGGAAAAGATGTTGACCGTCCTCCACGATCGTATCTGCGTCGTTTCTGCCTGTCTTGGGGAATCGTCGAGGTCAAGCATGTTGACCTTCTTTCCCTTTTGAAGAAGGGGGAGGGGGAGGGGGACGCGCAGCAGCTTCCTCTGAGGCGGTGGCCCGCCGGTCGTAAACAAGACTGACGATACGACGTCCTACAGGGGGTGGCTACAGGCTGTGGGAGGAAGTAAGGGTGGGGGGCAGCCCGCCCAACCCCCACTTCGTGGTTATTGTGCGTGCTATGGGCGAGAAACGAGGGATCTGGAGGGGCTGGAAATTTCATCTTGTGATAAACCCGTAGTGAGGGAGAGGCAAGGGAGGGCGCAATTTCATATTAAAAAAGATAACTCATGAGTGAACACAGGCAAAGTCACAAGCGAGATTCATAACGGCTCCCCCCCCCCCCCCCAATGACACATGTACCACACTGCTTCTATGTTAACCCGAAAAATTGTTTATCTTTGGGTAATCCGTGGCATTTTAGTTATTTCAGATAGTTTAACAAATAATTGCTCTAATCCTTCGCCGTAAAGTCGTATTTCAACAAACATATAGAAAATAAAGCACTTATATTAATGGACAATTATGGAAATTCAAAGAGGAAAAATATTAATACATATGAATTCATTTGCTCGAATTTTCCCTTCGAAAATGTGGTTCCTGAAGTTATGTATCAAAATCAGTGACTTGAACCTTAATTTATATAGTTTTACGTTTAAAATTTCTTCACGGAGCATAATACATATAATTAATGACGTTTTAAACTTGGCTAAATGCCTTTGTACAGGCAATTTGGGATGTTTTCAGGGTATTTAAACAGATATCACTTGTAGGTATTTCCTGTCTAATGTTTAACCTAAGATTTTTGGACTCTGTGACATGAATTGATTGATTTTTGATATTTGGTAAAAAGAAAAATATTTTGGTGAACCTTACATAACGAGGAATGCCGGAATGCTGAGTAACAGCATAGCTGACAACATTGGGTCTTAAAAAAGACAGCTGTGCTCGCGATCTCCCGAACTCTGGATTGAACAATTTTTATTCCTATTAGTCTACTGGAACATGGCATTTGTCAAGACAACGTGCTCGACAACACTGATGTGTCTTCTGCTCACTTTGCGTGGAACCGTGATGGCCGTGGTTAGTAGTGCAGTGAAGGGGATACCAAAATTGTAAAAAAGTCTGGTTTCGTTTACTTAATATACACGAATCGTTATACAGGAAATTATTGATCAATGAAATTGTAGGTAGAGCAGGAAACGTATAGTCTAGAAATGAGTCAACTTATCGGTATTGTTAGCATGTTCAACTCAAGTTACTTATAATATAGAGGGGACTAGGGTAAGACACCAAGAAATATAATGGATGATTTTTGTGCCACAGGAAAGAGTGAGGTGAGCTAATGTGTGTTAGATAAATAGCAAAGATTAATAATATATTTGGTATAGTTTGTTACCAGCTCTATTATTTCTGACATACGCCATAAACTAAACATTATGTTTTCCGCCTTAAGCTACAATCCCTATGTCACGTGTGATTTCCCTGTCTTGTAGTATGACGTTTTCTAATAAAACGTGTCCACAACCACAAGCCGGTCTGGTTTTTTGGCTGAAAATACGATTCGAAACATTTCTCGGAACCCTGGTTTCCATTTCCGAATTTCTCTGCTTTATAACCTGACATGAGGGAATGTATCATCAATCATCATATTTCATGTCGAGTAGTATGTCCCCTGTCAGACTAACAGAATTCCAAACAAATGTAAAACATGGGCTCTGGAGCATGAATTCCAACAGGGTGAAATGGAGTGAGGGTTGTGTTGTCAATGTGATACGGGGATAGTAAATTTGGAATATGCACATTTTCCTTGCTATGGCGATTAGTTACCCAATACCGTAATAACATCGTAGTCTTAAAATTTTGAGACTAGGACACAAGTTCAACATTTATAATCATTAATCAATAAAACCCGTCACGTTTTAAACTTTCGTATTAGCTTGCCTGTCGCCTTCTTTTGCGAGGGCCGTAAATAATGTTTGCTCATGGATAATGTTTAAACGTACTGGCATCGAAAATAACACTATACCAAGATATCCCTATTGTTGGGTTTCATCTTACTGCACAAGAAATTCATGTAAAGCATCGTATAATGTATTTATGATTGTCTCAAAATAAAAAATACTAAAATACTAAAAAACTGGAAAGCAGTATCATATATCTAACTTGCGGGGGTATTTATTAAAATCTTTTGTCATGTTATGCCCTGGTGGATCGTAAATAACTGTATTTTGGTATATTTATTTATGGTGGTTATAGCTAAAAAAATGCAAGAATGTGGCGTCCTCGTAGATCATGATAATTTAGAAAACCTTAAATATAACAATAGAACCCTACTTCATGTTTAAAATTGTCGGGCATGATTTTGTAACAAGAATACACGTAGATCTACAATAAAAATTAGCATGCCTTTGTCAATCGCTGTATAGTTGATTACAGTCTAATTTACTACTGACAAATTGTTCCAACGACATTAAAATTACGCCTGTGTATTTTTCTTGCTATTAACGTACGTCTTTAAACGGTTCTGTTTTTTAATCCATTTCTTTTATAATAGTGTAATACAGTATAAATATTCTGAATGTTGTACGCACATCCGTTTAACGATATTTTCTCCAGTATGGTTTCATTTCTTACAAAATATGCTATTTTCACAGTCGATATGTCTATATTTTAATATGATCTTCGCATTCTGTCAGTCGTGGGAAAACTACGTTTTATTCTTGTGCGAGTTTTCTCGTTGAGTTGGTTTTATTTGTGAAAGTTGGTAACTAGCCTGTGTCGTCTTTGGTGAGTAGTCTGTTGGCCGTATATAGTTTTTTCGTATACATATATTTATTTTCTCGTCCACAGGTAGCTTGTCTTTTTTAAGTATTTTTTCTTGCACAGTCCTGTTTCTTCCATGACAGACATCTGCACCACAATGGTGAATGTCCAAAAATCTCCCTATTGCTATGTTCTACAAGTTGTGTTTATAATATTAAGGATTATTTATTTTCTAACAAATAAACATACATATTTGACATACTGAAGCTGATTTGCGTGTTTGAGGCACAAAACCAAGTAGAAGAAAATTTGAAAATGATACTTGCTACTAAGGCATCTCGCCACTACGCGCAACATACTAAAACGACCTTTAGTCTTGCCACCTTCTAGCTTGTACTGTGAAATACAAGCATGGCAATATCATGTTATTCCTTAATAACCGGAGTAAACATTAATCCCTATATACATATGTGTGTGTATATATATATATATCGTATTAAGCAAACATGTTTTCTGACACGAGAGTTTTAGTCATTTTCGAGGCAACAAAATGTTTTAAGTGAAATATCAGAATTCCTCCTCTGGCATTAACAATTTCCTAAGCAATATCCCGCAGTAAGGTGTCATGATGAACTATGCGTAGTCTCAAAATAACGCCTGCATCACCAAATTTCTGGACGCGATTTGGTTAGGTTGAAAAGTAGTTGAATCTAAAACAAAGTTATTTTTAACGCATGTCAGTGCTCTGTTATTCTCATATGATTTTTTTTTTTATAGTGAAACTGATATTTGGGAATCATTATTCATGCGAATAATTAAATGCATGTTATTATAATACGTCTATGATGACACCGTTACAAAAATCAGAGATATTGTCAGGGTGTAGTTCTTCTGCGCAGTAGGAAACTCCAATGCACGTTCTTGGATATCTTGTGTTTCATTTCATATCACAGTACTTAAGAAAACGAATAAGTTCGGGGAAAAGTCATATATATTTTAGCTGGTATGTTTAACCCTTGTGCATACACAACGATAAATGTTTCCAGTCAACATGAACTTCACACTCGCGCCTTGAGCTGGGCTCGAGTCCACAAAGCTTTGAACCATAAGCAAGTATGCAGTCAAGCACGCTACTAAGGGTATCAACAGAGAAATTAGAAATAAAAAGGTTTTAGTGGCTTATAAAATTAATTTTTCGAAGCTCAGTGTGATAGGGTTTCTTGTTTGGTTTCTTTTGAATAAAGTATATCACACGTGTATGACATATTTTGTAGCAATTGTGATGATACAGTATTGTATTAGTACATAAACTGCACTCATTTCCTAATACTCTGTGAACTACTTGCACCGCAAGAAATGATTTGGTCTCGCCGTGTTGAATGTGGGAAGATTCAAAGAGAATTCGAACGTAGCAAAGTGATTAGTTTATATTCCAATGTACAAGAATTTGGATACGGGTAAGTCATATCCATATAGAAATAACTTCATATACGAATAACCTGAACAGTATCGCAACATTTTAAAGCACGCCACTCACGATATGGAAGTCTGACGTCGAACCAATGAGAAAGTGTTCTGCAGTCACATGACTATAACAGACCTTGAAATGACTGTATACAGGTGGTAGTTACGTTTTATACGCTTATTTGTACACCATAAACAATAAATTGAAAGTTATTGATGTTCATTAAAATGTGTTCCTGTAATTTTCTAACCACACTTATTAAATATGTTGAACCGAAGCCTCGGAAAAAATACAAACCAGAGATACATTCGTTCTCACATTTCAATTAATGATTACGGCCTACCCTGGCTGGGTGTTCCATTTTATCAAACTATATCGTAAAAATTATGTTTATTATTCGTGTAATAATATTGGATAGCATTTTCTGAAGGAAACAACAGTGAATTGTCCCTGGAAAAAATGGCGGAACTATGTTTGACACATGTAGGGATACGGTAATGTACGTTGGCGACCATTCACGATTACTTCCAACTTTTCTGAAGCCCTGCTAAAGATTTACTTTCACGATATCCCTCCGCCTCATGACAACAAAGGTTAACCGAGTCTACAAGATGACACCAAAGGGACAGTTCACCACTTACGTGCGCACTCAGTGTAATATTATTTTGCGTAAGCACAATTTCTTGCAAGGCATTGTCAACACGCCTGTTTTACCCCTGTTTCATTCATATTATTATAAATAAAATATTATAATTTTATATAAAACTTAAGTAGAAGTTCAATTTAATAAACAATAAAGCATTTCTATGTTAACGCAAGGACAAAATACGTGTGATTCATGACATATTTAAGGGAAAATCCAAGAACGTCACACATGGGGTTATTTTGAAAATGTCTGATCATAAAAATGCGAAGAAACCGCGAATAGACGTTAGCCGTACCTGTTCCTCCCCCGTTTAGCACTCCACTGGAAACGCAAACAAATACACTCCAGATTGCTCGGGAAATAATAACTAAGATGTTTTAGATCTTCAAATACTGGAGTGCTGCTGCGCCAGAGACGTTGCCGAGTGTTTTACTTCAGTGCATTTGGATTAGCGGGTAATGTCTTATTTGGGATATAGAAATTAAACGAAAGTAAGAGAAATTGATACTTGGATTTTATGCCTTGGATGAGTTCTTTCGTTTGACACCAAAATTAGTTTGCTATCTCGTCGAAGCCGCGAGACATAGTGCTAGCAAATTTTCGTCCGAAATTACCGCCAGTCTTCGCGGATACCCCCCCTCCCCCAACCCAACCACCCTTTTTTCCATCACGCGCATGCGCCACGCCATCTCAAAGTCGCGCTCGCATCGTATTCGTATACGCGATCGAACGAGATCGCATTTTATTTTAGTCGTGTTATTAAAGGATGTTCCCGATAAAGTGAGCACTTTTGAAATCAACCTTAGAAAAAAAATCACTGCCTCTAACTGCATATATTTTAAGGGCGCACTGTGTGACATGCGCTAAGTAAAGTTGATAACGATTGATGGAAAGTAGTTCCGTATCTTAACGTCCAATAAAAAGTGTTAAGTAACCATTTGTGATAACTAAATTAATTCTTTCGCTTTCTGTTTTTTTTAATGCATCGAAGTATAAAAATGATCTGATTTGCAAACATATATTTTTTTTTTTCAATAATATCACAGTTTCTCCTGACCGACGCGTGAATAAAATGATGATATCAATGGCAATGCTAATTTTACATAAGTACGTAAAATACACAACGTGCATACAATTAGATGTTAAGCAGGGATTTCGAAAGTGCTCATATTACCGTGAACAGCCTATAGCCAAGAAGTTACACTGTCGGAATAAATAGCCCTGCATGAGTTACTTCACCGTTTCTATCCTGGAATACGCTGTTCCCGGTAAAGTGAGCACTTTTCTAATCAACCTTAGAAAAAAAGTCACTGCCTCTGCCTGCACATATTTTAACGCGTGCACTAAAGGATATGCGCCCAGTAAAGTTGGTAATGATGAAGGAAAAGTAGTTCCATATCTTTTAGGTAAACATCTGTCGTAACTTAAATTATTTTTTTCGCGTTCTGCTTTTTAAAGCGTCGAAGTGCAAAAATGAGCATATTTGAAGAGTATTAATTTTACTACTAATTTAACAGATTCAGTTTGCCTAAGCATGGCCCATGGCAATATTAATTTTACATAAGGCGTAAGAATACACAACGTGTATACAAGTAGATCTTAATCAGGGATTTCAAAAATGCTCGTTTTAACGTGAACATCCTCTACCCCATGTCAGACCGTATTGAAGTCAAAAAGTGATCACTATGAAATTTTTCCATGTAAACCTCCTGCAAGTAGTTCCATATCTTAACCTCAAATTAAAGTGTTTGTCAACAATTTGTGATAACTTAAATTATTTCTTTCCCTTTCTTTTTTTAATGCATCGGAAGTGTAAAATTAACCAGATTTGTAAGATATTTACTTTACTAATTATTTCGCTGTTTCAATTTACCGGCTCATGAATAAAGTGATGAGGTTCACGGCAATGTTAATTTTACATAAGGCGGAAGAATACACAATTAGCAAACAAGTAGATCTCAAGCAGGGCTTTCAAAAGTGCTCATTTCACCGCGAACAGCCTTTAACACGCTTTGTTGCTTAATAACACAGCACCTCTGATTTAATAATGATAGGTAACGTTATCACCCGCGAAACGTTCCTAGAAGACAGGTATCAAGTCAGGCTCAAACTATTTACGAATTCGTTTGATCATCTCATTTGGTTGCTAACACTTTGTATATGACAGCATTTTAATTCCCTATTTTTAACGGCGTGTGTTTCCCTTGTTGTTCACTTAATGTGGTACGTCGTGGTACGATATTCCACCCCCACTTTCCATAAGGAATGATCTCGCAAAGTCAGAAAGTTTGAAACTGGAGTTCAGGTTAACCCAGTATGTATGCATTAGAGAGAGAGAGAGAGAGAGAGAGAGAGAGAGAGAGAGAGAGAGAGAGAGAGAGAGAGAGAGAGAGAGAGAGAGAGAGAGAGAGAGAGAGAGAGAGAGAGAGAGAGAGAGAGAGAGAGAGAGAGAGAGAGAGAGAGAGTTAGTTTTTAAGTGTACCGGCTCTCATCGTTACCTCGTTGTAGGTTACGTAATGATGAATGATAAATACACATCACAGAAACATAGCAGAGGTAAATATTTTGCCGAGTTTCATGGCACAATACAATTAAATGAATACGCCGTTGGTGTATTCATTTAGTATCGTTTAGAGGGATGCATTTTAACATATATATATATATATATTTTGCAATTTCCGAAAAGTCGTTAATATACATCAACATACGTATTAAAAGTTGCAATACAATAAGTTCAACGAAGTTTAATTGTGCTCAGCAGAGATTCAATCTTTAGTAAATTGGCTGTAAACAGTGAGATATAGTCTATTAACGGGTTTTTCGGCCTTTTTTAATCAAGCCTTTGAAAAATCTCTCCATGTATGGCGTGTTTAGTTATTTCCAACATATGCCATATATCACAAGCGTTTAATATTTGTGCTCATAAAAGTTTTTTTTTTTTCCTTTTTAATTAATATGTTATTCATATTTATCTATTAATTATAATGCTTCATTTATAAATAATTCGAATAAAAACAGGGAAAAATAGGTATGTTGGTAGCGCCTAGTGAGAAATTGTTCTGATACAAAATACTGTTACAACTGATGCGTTGTCCTCTGGTGTAATGTTCCAGGCTTAGTTAAGCTTAGTTTGCACGAGGCGGAGGAATATCCTGGAAGTATAACTTTAGCTGGGATTCAGAAAAGGTTGAAGTAACAGTGAATGGACTATAATTAGCGTCTATGATGGGGAGATGAATGTGGAGCAGTGTCGGAGTGCAAGAGCGGAAGAAACTGGAGTACTCAGAGAGACCCGGGTGGCGAACAGCATCGTCCGTCAAGTTTCCCAGGTGCGAGAATCCGGGTGTCCCGTAGGGAACCGAACTAGGTTCGTGTTTGTGGGAAGCAAGTAGTGGAGGCAAGTAATAGCGTGTTTTGTCATTGCTGTATTTATATATAATGAAAGAACTTTTGTAAAAAGTTATTAGGTAATAAATTTCAAAGTATTCAACTAAAAACCGATTTGAAAGAAATAAATTAATTCTACATCTATTCATTAATAGTGTTCAAATAAACATACGCACCATCTTAAGTAGAATAAAACGTTAAAGATGGGTTGATACATGGAAATCCAACCTGTTTTGCTATAAAAATATCCAACACGATTACAGTTATCATGTTTTAAATGGACTAGGTGACGATCAAATCAACTTACACGGGTATGTGTGACACTGGCATAAGTGTACTTGAATCGTGTTATCACAATGTCCAGGACGTCTGTAGCTGAGAGCGTCTCGAAAAGACAGGCATGGTTTTGTGGCTGGAATATTATTTTCGAGGAACTCAGAACAAACGACCAGTTTTGATTAACTACGATAATCATAAGTACGGAATGATCTTAAATACTCCAAATTATTGACGATGGAATGATAAAATAATTTGATGAGATTGGCTTTAGCTGTATGCAGCCGTATTTCACCACAGTAAACAGAATTTCAAAGAAAATTTAATTCGATCATAGCGTAATTCTTCCGTGAAGTCATCGTTTTTACTATAGGCTGTTCACTGTAAAGTGAGCACTTTTTAAGGCCCTTCTTAATTTTTACTTTCATCCTATTTCCATCTTTCCGCTGCTTTTTAATATTAGCATTGCAATGTGGCCAATAAACACAGTGTATACATTTCACCACCCTCAAAATTTAATACCTGAGGCTGCAATAACATATATTTATTAGTGGTTAATACATGTTGGGAGGGCCTTAAAGAGTGCTCACTTTATCGTGAACAGCCTATAAGCCGTTTTGTGTTACAATTATGTAGTTACAATAACACGACGTGACATTTTAGTTAATCTGTGTTTGGTTGTCTACATGATCTTTTACTCGTGAATTATCAGTATACGTTATCTATCACCTGCCTTCCAGATGTGGACAGGGTTTTTGAAGCCTCGTGGTCCCCCATTCTAAAGTATGTGTTTACGAATTTATTTCTTTTTGTTCGTAGCTATAGAAATGTTGAATTTTGCAGGACCTATTAAGGAGGAGCGGCCACGTGCAGTGTTTGCGAAACTCCCCGCTAGGGGGCAGTCGAGATCAGTCTCTTGTCTCTTTCAGCCATTTCCCCTTCTCCTCCACCCGCTGTATCTCTTCACCCCACGCCGCAGACGACACTGTAATATTGGCGCGTGGCCGGGTAGTCTCAGCCGTGGGGAATGAATAATTCAGCTCAGCGGGTACACATCCATCTTCCCGGGGTCCCCTCCCCAACCTCTCTATCCCCTTACCCTCCGGCAACGCCCCTACCCCTTCTAGAGAAATCCTTTTCTCTTTGCATCCCGACTACCTAACGCTACTTTCTCACCGCCTCATTCAGGAAGACGGGCCGAGTATAAAGACACATCACGCGCGCTCGCTCGACCGCCGCATACAAAACTTGGCAACTCTTCACAGAGCCGCCAGATGCCGCGGTCGCCACTCCCCACTGCCCCGCCTCGCCCTTTTTCATCCCCCGAGTTCTTTTTTCTCAGCTCCATGCACCACTGTTTGCATCTTGAAGCGGCGGTATACATCCCATCTTGTGTTTATTTATGGTACTTTTCAACTTACTGTCAAGATTTAATATTAAAACTCGAACCTCGTTACCACGCACATATATACTTTACACTGCTCACGAAACCAGAATGGAGTGATTTCATTGTTTACTTCCTGAAGTGAAGCTGAAAAATATTAAATAATGTATTCATCTTTATTGCGGTTGCAGATGCGACACAAACTTGGGCAAAATGCAGTATTGTGGACTTATGCCCTGAAAGCCCTCTTTTTTCATATATCTGATTTGAAATGTATGCTACAACGAAAAAAAAAACTATTCGAAGCTGAAAAGGACACTAACACCATAAAAACCTATGGAACATAAATTAATTCTATGCAGTTCAATCGCATTTTACAATACTAAGGAAGCCAATAGAGAAAAAAGTAGACAGGGAAAACCTCAAGAATAATTGTGTTTAAAGTCTATTCACAGTAACCATTGAAAACCACTAAACGATTGAAAAATCCCTCTATGTAAGGCATGTTTGGTTATTTCCTAAACGTGACATGTATCACAACGTTTTATACTTCTATTAATATAAAAGTATCATAGTTTGGGTTAAATTATACTATTACTTAATACTTTATCTATAATTTAAATAATTTACAATTAATACGAATAAAAGCTGAGAAAATAAGCGTGTTGGCAAAGCCTGGCAAAAAATATTTCTCATGCAAAATATTATCAAACTATTTGCGCACGAATTCTGTACGCTGTCACTTCGGTGTTATTTCCTAGAGTTAGTTAAGCTTTGTTAACATGAAGAGCAGTAATAGTCTGAGAGCAGAACTTAGCAAGGTTTCAGAACAGTTGGAAGTAACTGTTAATGGATTATACTACTAAAGAAAGGGAGAATTTCCCCAAAGCACTGTATTTCTGTCGAGCCATTTCTGATGCTATACATTTATTACGTTGCCGCGGCGCAAGATATGAGAAACAAAAAACCAACATTGCAAAAAACGTTGATCACAGTGCTGAAAGAAAGTGTTACGTATGAGCGCCCATTTTCAGTTTTACAATGTTGACGTGAAAAAAATCTATAGAATTCAACTAATGAATTAGAAGTTTATTGATGTCTCGAACCCTCTTAAGGATGAAGTAAAGCAACTGCCTATGGAGCACTGCACCAACTGTAAAATGTGAAGAACTCAAAAAAATGAGCACAGAGACCATATAAATTGTCAGAAAAGGGTGGTTTATGCTATATATGAAAGAAGAATTTATATATTTTGTAACATTATAAACTATTTTACCGAAATTTACTTTCAAATTGTAAAACATTAATCGATCTTTAGAGTCCACATTTAGCACAATTTAAGCGCATTTCCGTTTTGGATGCTTCAGGAATGCAGAATATACAAGAATATTTTTTTCAAGAAATATCGTCATAATATTTACTGCGATCATGTGTAATAAAACCATAGAAATAATGTATCGTATTAATTTAATAATTAACTTTATTTACATCAGTTTCAGGCATAAATGTTTGTGATAAATGCACGCATATACAATCAATTATAAATATTGTTCCCTTTATTATTATTACAATTTTCTTACACACAGTAATAGTAAACAGTGTGACGATAGTCCATCATAAAGATTTGCTTGCAAATTCTGCTTTCTGTAGCATCCGGAATGGAAATACGCTTAAATGTTGAACAAATACGTACTAATTTAATCGATTAATTTTTTTACATTTAAATATTATATTTTAGTAAAATATTTTATAATGTGGCAAAATATATACATTCTTCTTTCATATACAGCATAAATCGCACTTTTCTGTACTACTTTTTTAAGAGTTCTTAACATTGTATAGTCGGATGATATATGCAGTTGCTTTACTTCAACCTTAAGAGGTTCGCACGCATCGAAACCCGCGGCAAGCTGCGTTACGCCTTCCTCTGCGCACTCGTCACGCAGAACTGTTGCTCGTCTTTTAAAATATCAGACAGCCCACGTAGGCTACACAACTAATACACACGATTTCTAAAACCGGTTACAAAAAGTGCATAACGAGTGAGAAAATATTTAAAACTGCGACGTTAATGATTTGTATTTGTAATGTGTTTCAAAAAATATATTTTTTCTTGCTGCGTATAAAATATTAACTACTTCACCGTTTAAAGAACTGCGGGGTTCTTTCGAGTTTGTGTTTTATTTTATTTTTCATTTTTTAGAAGATTACACTATATAAAATATGTTCACTGGGTGTAACGCACTGCCTTGCCAATCATTATAAACCCTGCGCAGCCTTTTGTATATACACAGTAGTTTCACCTGAGCAGCCCCAAAGGGACAGCTCAGTCTTGATTAATTAACCATACGACTTCACTTTAATAATTTTTATTTAGGATATTACAGGTTAACGGTGACTTAACCTCTCATCCCAGCCAGTTGCTAGTATGCTTGGCCCTGCGCTGCAGCCGATTCCAAGGCAGCGTCGTGGGGTTCGATGCTTCAATTGGTGAAAGACCTCCCCGTAATTATAAGTCTTTTCTCCCCCCTCCCCTTCATAACGTATCTCGGTGCACTTACAGCATACGGCCGTAGATATGCTCTGTCAGAGCCTATGGCTGCAGAGTCTAGCTGCTGTGAGGTGACACAGCATTATATTTAGATACATATGTCCCCGAGGACATATGCTACTATAGGCTATATTTAGGATATTATTATAGGCCAATTAGTCTAGCTTAATGTAATTTTTTCCACGGGTGCTTGCCGCCTTCTAATGTTCTAGTAAAAACTATTAATAACAGCCCCGCTGACATTTACTGGCAGCTCACTTT
Organism: Dryococelus australis; assembly: GCA_029891345.1. Lineage (NCBI taxonomy): Eukaryota > Metazoa > Arthropoda > Insecta > Phasmatodea > Phasmatidae > Dryococelus > Dryococelus australis. Next base: position 99,157,220 of record CM056994.1, read on the forward strand.
CTCTCCTTTAGTTTCCAGGTTCATAGAAGAGATCGGGGGAAGAGGCCCAATAGCGTCACTTCTCCCACCAGAGAGGCTCCCAAAAACCTTTCTGGTTACTGCCGGCATCAAGTTAAGAATAAACAAAGCTCCCGCCCTTTCTCTACTAGTATTTCCAACTCTATTAACTAAGATCATGTTTTCCAAACTCTCTGTCTCCTGTAGCATTCTGTTTAAATTAATTAAATATAACTCATGCAGTAATTTTTGAAATTCTTACTTCTCTGTCGCAATGGTTTTTACGTCTCTCTTGAACGTTTTTCCCTTGCTCTTCATATATAAGACTAGCTCTAAGTACACTTAGGGAGGTAGTCATAACTCCAAAGTGCAGGCCCTGACTGCCCAATCCCTCTTTGCCGCGATGCATGTCTCCTTGCATGATTTTCCTTCCTAGTAGGCGTAAGGGGTTAGTTCTGAGACGCGATAAAATCCCATCCTACCTTCGAGCCGTAACATCACATAACATTAGAATAAGCTAGTTTAGAAAAAAAAAGTGTTCACTGGGGTTAAATCTCCAAATTAATCCCACGTTCGCAAATATTGGCAGCGGTTTTATATCATTCTTATAAGTTTAACTTAAACTTTTTCAAGCCATAAGAAGTTAAAAAATATTATTCGTACCTATTTTACGTAAAACAAATCTTCTCCACAATAAGTGAGATTAAAATTTTATATCAAATGGTACTTTATTTTAGAAATCAGAGGCACAGCCCGTGACTTTTTTTTTTAGTATTATCACGTGCCTAGAACAGTTACTTTACAAATTTTTGCTATCATACAAAGACTGAAAAATATGATGTGAAATTAACACAACATTGGATATAGTTTTATCCACTAAGCCGCTGCGGCCCCACTTAGAATCGCTCTATCCACTGGTCCACTAGTGCCCCACTTGGAATCGCTATTTCCACTTCGCTACTGTGGCCCCATTTGATATATATCTATCCACTGAGCCACTGTGGCCCCACTTGATATCTTTATATCCACTAAGCCACTGCGGCCCGACTTGGAATCGCTCTATCCACTAAGCCACTGCAGCCCCACTTGGAATCGCTTTATCCACTGAGCCACTGCTGCCCCACTTGAAATATATCTATCCACTGAGATACTAAGGCCTCATTTGATATATCTATCCACTTGGCCACTTTGGCCCCACTTGATATAGTTCTAGCCACTGAGGCCCCACTTGGAATCGCTCTATCCACTGTACCACTGTGGCCCCACTTGGAAATTAACTCAACATTGAAGCGAGACATTTAAAGTAATCAAAAATTATATTACATTACCTTCATATCTCTATGCAATATTCTCTATGAATAAATACAAAACTTTAACATAGGAAAAAAAATTAATTAAACATGAGTTTTTGGGGTAAAAGGTAATTATTGCGTAATCTGATCTTGCTGAAATTTGAACTTGAGCTGTGTTTGGCCCTTGGGATTCGCTCTGCAAAATTTGAGGAACTTCTGTTGAGTATCAAGGGATTTAGAAGTTTTAAAGACGGACAGAAAGACAGAACGTCTCATTATATAGGGTAATTCTATTAAGTGCTACAGTATAAGTTAATGTCCAGGCATTTGAATGTGTAATTTAAATAATTAATTTACCGAAATTTTTATGCAAGTGTAGACATAATTTTGTGTGGTTTTTTACGACTGGCGGTTAGAGATCCACATAACGAAATTTGTCTGACTAGCAAAACTACTGTTATGCTTGACACTGTAGTAAAAAAAAAGTCTTAAATATTCTGTAACGGAAACAAAAAATTCCAAATTTTGTTTGCTGAAATGTATTAATAAAAAGTATATGATCAGTTGAATAAAAGGATATTTTAAGGTTTTCATTGGCTGTAGATAAATATCAAATTCTGTGACAAAAAATCGGCTTGTGACGAATATAGATTCAAGAAGTGTCAACAATTAATAAATTTGTTATTAAAAAATGTAGACTGCTGAATAAATTAGTTGAATATCACGCACGTTACACACGCTAAATATCCTGCAATAAAATAAATTTAAATAATTCGACGTAGTACAAACAATGTTTTCAAACAAAGAACGACCAAAATTTCAGTAAATTCTTTGGACGCAATGTTTAGGAATATAGTCGCCAAGATTATTTAACTGCTCCGTAACTATTGCGTTAAGAGACTTTGCACGGAAAAACTTAAGTTATACGGAATATTACTATTACAATAAAAATTACTCCAAAAAACGTTATTTCCATCTGGATGATTGAGTTGTGGGTCGAGCTTTAGGTGGATATCAATCATATCCATTACAGTTTCCTTGTCGAATATGACGTACTGCATATCTCAGCTATACAAACGCCTGTCTAACGTAGGGAAACATCCCACTCTACGAATAATTCACACTGCCTTTCGTGTTGCGTGTTAAGCTGATCATTCACGCAAGCGAGATACTAAACGTATTTAAATTTAAAATTAAAATGAACTTCAGGCGAAACGCTTGCTATGCGTCGTTCATGCTTTCATAAATAAGAATGTATTTTTGTGAGCTGTTTTGCTATACACTACTAACCTCTCTCTGGAGATAATAAATGTCTAGCTGCAATACATGCATTATAGCCCAGACCGCACGTAATTTGTGCTTTTAATAGAACGCACCTCTCTTCCACATTGCTATTTATCGCTACCAGTCGTTGGTTTTCGGGCGAGTTTTGCTGTATATTATACATACCCCGTAAACCCTCCACTGTGCTCTACCAACGAGCACATTTATCTTGCGAAAGTGTATAAAAACTTTCTATATTAAACTCGTGTATGCAATAAAAACAGAACACTGTAATATAAAACAATCAAAAATTTTAATGCTTCAAAAGAAGTAGTTTCAAGAGGTTATAAAAAATGAAGTAAAATTTATGGCCCAGTTGTACGTATAAAGGGTTCAGATTCTAAGTTCGTAAATCATTATTGATAGTACACGGCTGTTTACTTTCAGGGATACGTCAAAACATCTCTCATTTTAACTTAAATCATTTTGAAAAAAAAAAAAAAACATTATTGTGTGAATTTGTGTGTATGGTGTTGGGAGGGGTGGAGGGGATGGGATCGGAAGTACAAAAACACGGATATTGTGTTCAAGTATAGTTAGTATTCATTTGTAACGTTAAAAAAGGAAAACTAATTTTAAATGTTGAGTCATATAGATTACAAAAAATTCTACACGCGTCATTTTCTAAAAAAGAATGTATTAATTTGAAAACAAAAATATGAGAAGACAAAATAAATTGCAGTGTGAGTTAATTTAAAACTATGCATACATAAGACATCTTGGGACCGTAATGACATAATTCCAAAGGAATTTTATACAACTTGCCGACATTCTAAGTGACTATTTTTAAGAAGTTAACTATTCCAAAATTTTGTACGAAAGTAGTTTGAGACTTCAATGGATAAATGTTTAACTTCTTTCTGAAATACGTGACAAGTAAGTTTTCGTTTTACACGGTATTCTGAAAGAACTCGCAACGTTATTTCTTATAAAGCACATAAGGAGAAGATGATTGCATTCCGAAATAGTCTGCGGTTGTGTCGTCTTTCGGACATTAAAATCTCGGTACGGAAATTTTAACAGTGAATTTTTAGTAACGCGTATAGGCCATTGAATATTGTTCATTATTAGCTACGAGAAAACTATATTCGGCAAGGAACTTTTAAAATGTCGTACTAAATCATAAGCTACTTCCTACGTGGCTGGAAATTACATGCGCGTGTGCGCGCGTGCGCGCGTGCGTGCGTGCGTGCGTGCGTGCGTGTGTGTGTAGGTGTGTGTGTGTGTGTGTGTGTGTATGTGTGTGGCAGTAATCTCAAATGTCTCATAAGACGATGTAATATTTTTGGCTTTCTAACTTGTTTTAACAGCTAAAAGCCAGCTATAATTACATTTTATACATGACTTCTTAGCGAAATTAGCTGTCTGCACTGTTTTTCTTCTTCTCAATTAAATGGGATTTGAAAGCTGGGACTATAACACACTTTTACTTCGTTAAGTAGTTCAGACGTAGTGACATGGTTGCATGTGTAACAGTTATTGCTTGTTATGAGACTTGAGTTCTGTTTTGCGCGTCCCCAAAAACAAATATTTAAAAAAAATTCAATTTATAAATAAAAGTTGCTTTTTTTGCTCAATTGCATATAATCTTATGCGACCATTGAGAAATTATTTCTAATTCAATAAAATGTAAGTTTTGCGACTCACATCAAATCCAACTAAACCAATGGCTGAAGTTAAAAGTTCGGTAGTGCTCGTACACATGAAGCGTGTATCCACAGCTACGGCGTAAAAAGAAAATGGGATCCCGACTGATGTGCAAACAAGAGAGTATTCCGCAACATGCGTCATAATCACACTCGCGGACACAAGATTTGTGACAGACCTTGAAGGTCTATATGGCGGTTATGACAACATTTGGCAATATCGGAAAAAAATTATTTCCAAGCGACTCTGCTGATAGTGATTTATGACCTCCGTGTTTGTATTTCGCTCTGAAATTTTGAAGTTATAAATAACGGGACATAAATTCGTTCGCAAATGGCAGGAAATTTCATGTTTATTCTATTCACGTGTAGCTGCAAAAATGAAGTATTTATTTTATAATTTAGTCGTAAAATAAATTCAACCAATGCAAGTTCGGTGACAATCGTCTGATAAACACGAAGAGTTCGGGTTTCATAAGTGAACTTTTGAAGCATTTCCTCGGTGTATGAGTGCCAATATATTTATTAAGTTCTCCTCTCTCAAATGTCTCCTCATCCAACTCCCCTTCCATTTTCTCTCACCTACACATATAATTAATACATTGCTAACCTAAAAAGTTTCAACACCAAGAAGGCCGTGACCTGTTACAAACCGATATACAGGCTATTCACGATAAAGTGAGCACTTTTGAAATAAATCTTTGAAAAAAGTCATTGCTCCTACCTGCATATATTTAAACGGGCGCGCTGAGCGACATGTGCCCAGTAAAATTGGTAATGTTGGAGGGTAAGTAGTTCCATAACTTAATGCCGAATAAAAAGTGCCAGATAACCTTCTGTGATAACGTAAATTATTTATTTTGCTTTCTGCATTTTATAATACATAGAAGTGTACAAATGAGCAGATCTGTGGAATTACTTTTATAATGGCAATGTTAATTTTACATAAGGCGTACGAACACACAACTTACATACAAGTAGATATTAAGAAGGGCTTTCTAAAGTGCTCCAATTACCATGCATAGCCTATACTGGACAGAATTCTCATCATACACATGTAAAATTATTATCTTGCAGTTCGTTATGACGTACAGAGCATGGGGATATCAGTACTGTGTGGCAACAACTACAGATGGCAATCACCGATGCTACAGGACGCGACATTGACAGGAAGACTGGAGTGGAGAGATTCGGGCGACTTTACCATCGTGGTCTTGATAGTCGATTGACAGGAAGACATTTGGATGTCAGTCCGACGTATATCATACAATACTGTTTCGATGTGTGCCCCAAAGTTCGTCCGTTTTTGCACCTGATGCTGCAGACGGCGACGAATCGTACGTGTAGACATATATTGATGTGCCAGTAGAATGATTATGGAGAGATTGGTACACCGGGATCCAGGATCGGAGATCGAAGCTGTTCATGCTCTGTCATTCCCGTACCACAGCGGCCATTTTCCCCATAAAATTTCACTTTTACCTTCAAAAAGGCACCGATCCCGCCAGTTGCAAAAACGATCCCCCAAAAGGCACTTTTCTATCCATAGGAAGGATTTGGGGAGATCGTTTCCGAGGGCAGAGCAGTGGCAGCCAAATTGGTTTTATAGTCATAGGGTATACCAAAAGGATACACGGGATACAGGATCGGAGTCAGAGCCGACCGTCAGCCATCGTGGTTCTGTCAGCCATCTTAGCCGCAATATTGGATCCGGGCCACCTTTACCTTGACCCTTTGACCTAAATGACCCCGTGACCTGGCAAAATCTTAAACCAAAAAATTCCGAAGATTCTCAAAAATTTATTTTTAAAAATTATAAAAAGTTATTTTAAAAATATTATACTTTTTTTAAAAACTTATTCCAAATTATTGTTTAAAATGCATTTAAAAAAACTTCCACTTCAAGAGGTTTCCCCAGCACCATGTCCTGTAGACGACTGACCATCCTCCAATCAATCACATTGTCATAACCTTTCCAAACACTACCAATGTGTTTCATTGTTTAATTACTCGACAAGCCTCCGCCCCTCACCCATACTCATTCAGTCAGCTTGGATTTTTTAGTTTGACATTCGTTTACTTTATTAGCACCTAGGAAGCTCCAGTATATTAATTTATACACCAGGCGAGCTATCGATTTAGCCATCAGGTAGTAGCAATTTTTGAATATATTTACGTATTTAAAATATATGTGGTGCTGCCTGCGCCTGGCAAATTTGGTTCTTTTTCCATCAACAAGTGGTTCTAATTTCTCGATTTAGCCACGAGGCGAGCTGAAAAAACAAACATTCTCTCATGCTCTGTCATGCCATGTTCACCATTTTTGATTTCGTGTATTTCTTAGTTACTTTCATTTCATTCTCTGTCATTCTTTCTTAATTTTAGTCAACCGTGCTCCACCCACCACCTTCAATTGTATTTATACTCTGTCATTCCACTTCGATTTAATAGCCTTCTGATTGCTCTGTCTCCTCGAACCACAATCTTGGGTTACATCTCTTGGTCTTGACCTTTAACCGTTGAAATACATTTAGTTCCTCATTTGTGTTTAATAGAAAAATAATTGGAGTATATTAGAGCAATACCAGTCTCGTAGAAATTTATGAGGACCTCTCTTCGCCATATACTGCACTGAAGCAGGTCTGGCCCTAGGCCCGACTCGGCTTTTACCCTCCCTTCCCACCATGTCTCAGTATCACAATTCTACCACGTCTACATGTTTTCATGTCTGTTGCATCCAACCTGCTTAAAATATATTATGATAATACTTCTTAGTTTCTCTACAGTTAACTTCAATATTATGCCTTTAATACCATACTAGCCGCCCGCCATCACTTCGCTCAGGTTTTATGGAGTTATTGAAATACATAAATAAACATGCTGCTATCCGTGACTACCTGCGACTACCCGTGACTACCCATGACTTCCTGCGAACACCCGTTGCCACCTGAGGCTACCCGCGACTACCTATGGCTACCTGTGACTACCTACGACTACCCATGACTACTCATGAGTACCTGCGACAACTTGCGCCAACCTGCAACTACCTGCAATTACCCATGACTACCATGATTATGTGCGACTAACCGTGACTACCATGAACATCTACGATTATCCGTGACTACCTGAAACTACACAAGACTACCCGTGACTACCCATGACTACCTGCGACTACCCGTGACTACCTGCGACTACCCGTGACTACCTGCGACAGCTTGCGACAACCTGCGACTACCTGCGCATCCCCGTGAATACCCATGACTACTTGCAAATACCTGAGACTATCTGCGGCTACCTGTGATTACCTGTGACTACCCGTGACTACCTGCGACTACTTGCGACTACCTGCGACAACTTGCAACTATCTGCGACTACCCATGGTTACCTGCGACTACCCGCGACTACTTGCGACTACCTGCGACTACCCGTGACTACCTGCGACAACTTGCGACATTTTCTTGTAACATTGTTTCAGTTCATCTTTAATGGTTTCGGTAGAGAGAGCATGCTTAGAAAGCAGCCAAGTAGCTCATTTTTCTCCGATTTGTTTACAAATTTCGAGATTTCTCAATTAATTTTTTTTTAGTAGTTTAATGTAGCCTTTGTCCATCTGAAAGAATGTACCTTTCTAACAGTGAACGAATTATAAGAATAAGTTCTGTAGTTTCCGAGATTAGCCGTTACATATAGACAAACAAACTCACATTAATTCTTTATAATATTAGTATATATTATTTATTACTCACAACGAGTGTAAACCTACACAAGAAATAATTGATTACAGGCTCTCAAGTCATCATATTTTGACACATAATTTCATTAATTTTTTATTGAGCTCAAATAGAGTACCATCATTTAGTAACAAATATAAAAACAAGGCTGTCATATTCTCTATATCACATAAGTAGGCATGCTAGGGGAAAGTACATCATTACTAAAGAGAAATAAAACTTTTTTTTCATTGAAATCACATATACACACACACACACACACCTCAGCCTACAGACATAAAAAGAGAATCCTCACATTCTCGGGACCACGGTGGCCGAGCGATTATACTGGAGCCTCCCAGCAAGCCATACCAGGTTCAATCCCTGGCCAGTCCACTCCGGATATTCGCAGTTGGGAATCGTGCTAGACTATGCTGCTGGTCGCGGATTTTCTCTGGGATCTGCTGTTTCCCCGCCTTTCATTCCGGTGCCACTCCATACTCACCTTACTTCACACTCATCGGCTCTCAAGACCTCGCTGTTAAGAGCCACCCAAATCTCTTTACTCACAATCTCCACGCCATTCACATAGTATCCTTACAGCAACATGATAATTTTTCACGTAGTGAATATAATCTGCATATATGCAACTCAAGACAGTCTATGCTGGCTGGCGTCCAACCAGAACAATTGGCCATATATTATTCTTCTTTACGACATTTTTTTTTTTTTAAGTCTTCTACAGCCTCTGTAAAGCTGTCAACATTGTACAATGCTACGTTCGCAGTCTTGAATGCTCGCCGACTAATGGCTTCATCCAAAGGTTGTGGCTTTTCATAGGTTCTCTCCATCCAAACATTATATGTGATGGGCCTTTCAAGACTGCGAACATAGCATTTTACAATGTTGATAGCATTCCAGGGGATGAAGAAGACTTGAAAAAAAAATAGTCGTGAAGAAGAATATATGGTTCGACGCTAGCCGGATCCGGCGTATCGATTTGGCATATTCTATGCCTATAAAACCAATATGGCCGTGCCCTTGTACTCGTATTCGTTGGTGCAGCTGGGCCGCTGGCTTCCTCCGCGTCGCTCAGCTCGTCCTTCCTCGACCACTGATCCCATATCTGCTTCACTGTCGTTGCGTTTATTCCAACGCGAGAACCAACTTCGCGCTAGGATAATCCACAGTCCTGACCTGTTCGCATTGTTATGGGCAAGCACTTGCTGTGGCGTTTGTATGAACGCACCAGTACACATCCATTCCGAACGAGGTCACGAAAGCGAAGCGCAGCCGCGACAATCAGGACACGAACCGCAGGAGCATTTTGCAAACAAACGGAATAATTTGTAAATCACCAAGTATATAAGGAAGCCAGGGATTTAAGCTCTCGAGTCTGAAAACTTCCAGCAGACGACGGGGCACCATGGATAAGCAGATGGGGTTTCGTCCGCCGTAATCGTAACAGCGACCAGCCTTCGGCAACGCAAAGGTAATGCCGTTCCAGCAGTTAGCAGTACTCTTAGTTCGATGCATGGTAATAGCTTACAAGATAATACAGGATGATTCGCAATTAGACAGACAAACGTCGGGAGGTGATTCTTCTAGGAAAAGTAAAAGGAAAACATATATGAAACTTTATACCGAAACCAAATATTAAGGGAAGCATGAACCCTTAAAAAAAAGAGGTTTTAAACCGTATTCGTGCAACATATCGGTAACGAAGTAAAATACGATGACAACTCTCGGAAAATTATTATATGTTAGCGGGACCTTCAACGTAAGAGCCGATATTTTGCACAAATACGGCTTAAAATCTGGTTTTTTTAAGGGCTCATGTCTCTCTTAATATTCGGTTTAGGTATAAAGTTCCACATATGGTTTCCTTTTACTTTTTCCTGAAGAATCACCTCCCGAAGTTTGTCGTTCTAATTGAGAATCATCCTGTATATAAATAATTGCAGGAATATAATAGCATAACGTTACACACTGCCCTGGTGCAGTTTATGGTATTTACGAAAAATGTGGTGTTGTAAATTATAATGTAACCGGATGTAAGCTTTTAATATTTTTAATTATATGACCTGTGAAATAATATTGCGTTCTCCATAAGAGTTACGTTTCCCCAAATAGTTTTGTGTTTGTGCGACCCACACATGGGATGGACATAACAGTATGTTTGCCGTGTTCTTCAACGCGGCATACTCACCCCGTCTGTGCTGAGAAATGGCGGGGAACATAACAGTACTACCTATAAGTGTCTCCCCGACCCCAGTGTGGGTTACTCCAGATTCGACCTTCTTGGTGTTGCAATTTTAATTGCCAACAGTGTAGTTACTACACTCTATTCGCGGGTTTCGTCGCACATTTAATATCAAACCTTTGAAAACTCACCTCATGTATGAAGTGTTTAGTTGTTTCCTAAATACGCCGTGTACTTATCATGAGCGTTGTATACTTCTGTTAACATACAAGTATCACATTGTTTCATTTATATTGAATTTGAATAAAAACAGTGAGAAAATTCGCATGTTGGTAATGCGTAGTAATAACTAGTTGTTATGCAAAATATTTTTACATTGAGTGCGCAAGAACGAGGTGCATTGCCCCTTTGGATACATTGTCTTGACTCGTTTACGCTTTGTTTCATGAGGCGGAGTAATATCCTGAATATGGAACTTCAGCAGGGCCTCAGAAATGTCGGAAGTAAGCGTGAACGGACTATACTATAAGTCAATTCAACGCAATTCAATGTGATTTATTTAGATACATATTTAATGGGTAATATGAGTATGTTATGCACGGTGATTAATCACGGAATTTACACAAAAGCAAGGCGCAGAAAAATATCTGCCACGCGGAGATATGTGGTTCGCTGAAACGCAACGCTGCTGTAGTGTGACTTGTGCTTATCTGTGACCGCAAGCACGAATGCTCAACTTGTTAGATGACCGACGATTATTGTGGTCCGTATACCACATCTTTCGCAGGTCAGTTGTGCGAGATGTTTAAATTGAAATGTTACGTGAATACGGAAATGAGTACATGCATGTTCTTTTCTAAAAATATTGTGCATATGTTTATTTTCTTTAATTTTTTTACATTATACGAAATTAAAAAATATATTTAAAATGAAAACGATTAAATATGATGAGTTCACATTAGTTTGGGAAAGTGGGAATATCGTATTTTTTTAAATACCTTTTTGCGACTATTCGGCAAACATAACAAAAATTTTTATAAAATTATTTGAGATGAAATGGTTGGTTTGAAACAAGCTAGGAAAAATGATTGACTCCTGATAAACAACAACTGTTTAGCTTTTATTTTTAAGGATTTATCACATTTAATTTATGTATATTGGGAAGTTAAATATATATATATATAATTTTATTTTACTAGGGAATTTTTAAAAATTGTGTACTTATATTGCATCATAAATAAGAAAGAAAACTCGCGTAGTGCATTCGTTATAATGACATTCTCATAGTAGGTACAAGATAGTACGGAAAATGTATGTATCAGCTATAATAGTATTTAAATATGATACCATGCATACAAATTATAAAAACATATTAGGTTATCAAGTAAACTATTAAATTATGATAGATTCAACAAAACCGTTAATAAATCCAAACATTAATTTTTGTGTCTTATTATATAAACGGCCGGAGGAAGCAAATGAGGTTGCTGCAGCAATATATTTAAAACGATATTATTTCAATGAAAGAATACGCTAAGGAGAACGAATAGGCCGGAAATTTTAGCCCCTGGAATGTGCTTTTTTCCTTTACTGAAAAATAAACAAAGAGATAAACGATAAACCATGAAGGAAGTTTTGCGTGAGCGCGGAGGGTGGCCAAAAGAAGAAAGAAAAGCGAGAGTAAAAAAAGAGAACATAACTGCGGTAGGGAACAAAAAATAGGAGAGTGAAAAGTGCACCCGAAAACCCCAAAAAATACCGTAAAATATTCTTTATCCAAGCCATTAACTCGACGCGGAGAGAAATGTTCGCCACTCGCCGCTGGAACTAGGGTTGTCACTGGGCGCGGTGTTATGCGCGGCAAATCATCTAATCTTGTGTCCGCAGAGGTGAAGAAATGCGAAAACAATTCACTTCTACAAGCACGTCGGGGAATACAGGTTTGTAACAGGGAGAAAATATGGGCTTGCAATCACTCAGAAGCCTGGGGTTCTACAATGCTCAAATTAAATGTATATAGATGTAAAAAAAATTTTATTTCGAGGTTGCCAGTTTAACGGGGTACTTTTTCCTACTAAAGATACACCAAATATATAGTAATAGAAATTATAATATGTGGTTAACAAATCGTAGCGGGGTAGTTAACCAAGGTAATTTCTCCGGCTAAATATCATAATAAATAATCATCCGAAGAACTGATATACACAAATGGGAGACCCTATTTATTAGCCCTGAAAACCGGTGTCTTGAAAATTTTCTATTTCTACATCAGTCGCTCTTTACCTAAGTGCGCAATGTCTAGAGACCTGAAAAATTCGCTTTATTATTAAGGGACACATTAAACTTAAAACACGTGTACATTTGCATTAAGTTTTTCATTGGTCTGTGCTTTGCCTAACGCCCTGAGTATCTCTGCGCCAATAAACTAGCACTTCGCAATTGTGTTGCCCAATCACGTGCAATCTAGTCAAAAAGGGAGTGACTTCACATCTTTGCAGCAGCCAATGGAGAAACGATGCTGGTTCGAGTAAATACGATACTGTGAAGTTCAGCCTGATGGCAAATAATAACGCGAATTTTGCAGGTCTCTAGCAATGTCATATTAACAAAAATAATTAGACTCTTAGAAGCTGTAGTTTTTGTAAATCTACATTCGATCGGACGTTCTCTGCAGACAGTCAGTCAAATGGGGTAGGCTACCCGGCGTGAGAGAGGAAACGATGGTTGGGGCACTGTGGAGAAACTTGGAAATGTTGTTGGGTAATGGGCGCACCTGAATTCGTCATGTCCTCGGCTCTCCTTTCCCACGCACGAAAACTTCTGGGTTGTACGGAAATGGAACTTCAACTGGGATTCCAGCGACAGCAATCCAGTCTGCTATCGATATCACATCTTATATATTATCGTAGCCATTTTCGTTTCTTAAATATAATAAATAGGAGTAAAACATGCAAAATACCATGAGAAAAATAGGCGAAGTTTATGTTGGTGAAATACATTTCAAAACACGTTCTGTTGCGCCAGGTGTTATATATGTAGTTATAATCGGAAACTATAAAGAAAACATAAGTTACCTTGCAACTTGTACTTCTCGATGCCTATATGAAAGTTTGATCTCATAAAACGCATTACACGCATTCATGGCGCTGTATGTTGCTCCATTCTGCGTGGACGTACTAAATATTTTTCCGTTTTCCTCCGGAAAAAGAAACGCAAAAATCGTGCACCACAATTCTTCACAATTCTTCGCAAGTACTTCTGAGGAGATCCCGCAAATCACCACAGATGTGGTTGGCGGGCGCAGGTCGGAAAACACGCCGAGAGATTCCTATACCATCAGTGAAAAGTATCAGAACAAAAAATACGATACACTTGATCGTTACCGTTCGGACCTTCGCATGTATACGATATCTGATCATTGCTATCTACGTTAAAGGCTGTTCACGATAAAGTGAGCACTTTTGAAATCAACCTTAGAAAAAATATCACTGGCCCTACCTGCATATATTTTAAGGGGCTCAATGAGTGACATGTGCCCAGTAAAGTTGGTGACGATGAAGGGGAAATCAGTTCCGAATATTAACTACGAACAAAAAGTCTTAGATAACCATTTTTGATAACTTAAATAAATAATTTCTTTTTCTGTATTTTTTAATTCATTGAAGTGTAGAATAAGCAGTTTAGTGCAATATTTATTTTTCTGATAATTTCAAAGTTTCGCTTGGCCGATGCATGAATAAAGTGATGAGGCCCATGGTAATGTTAATTTTACATAATGCGGAAGTACACACAACGTGTATAAAAGTAGATCGTAAGCAGGGCTTTCAAAACTGCTCACTTTACCGTGAACAGCCTTTACATTTATATATACACACATTCATATAGCCTTGATATGTGTGTGCGTGTGTATGCAGCACCGAATAGGCAGGACGGGGTGGACACCGGACATACACGTAAACACAGTAAATTATTTTAGTTGTTTTTAACACAACAATCTATTTTTACATTAAATCTATTTTTACCATCTTTGCAACAAAGTAATGTCATTTTGAAGTTCTGTATCGCCAATTCTTCGTACAATCTTTGATACAATGTTGATACTACACTATCGTTTGTGAAAATTGCTACACCCAAAAAGAATGGCCTGAATGAATCTAAACTTGCAGGATGTGTAGAACAGTGTACCTGAAATAAGTGATTGCGTTTGCAGAGAGATGGCTTACACGTAGACCCAGCATCGCCCTCCGCGTGTGATCGGAAAGGTCACTGTTAACGCGGAGCTCAGTCAGTGAAGAGTTGTCAAACGAAGTGAAAGCAAGTGCCATTATGCCTCGTCGATGTTAAAGGACTCCATGTCAGCATGTGAGTGAGTTCGAACGGGGTAGAATGATCGGCCTCCGGGAAACGGATTTGTCATATCATGGCATTTCGACTCGTACGGGCTATGCTGCTATGACAGTGATGAATGTGTGGAACCAGTGGATAGAAGAGGGTCGTACGCAGCGACGAGTAGGTTCTGGACCACACTATGGGATGGCCGTAACGGACAATACAGCCACGTCCGCAGTGTTGGCTTGACACTGGAGCACTGCAACGGGTGTGGGCCTGTCTGCGTTGACGGTGCGACGCCGTCTGCTGCAGGCTGGACTGGTGTCACGCATGCCATTACGTTGGCTACCATTTCCCAGAAACCACAAACGCCTCAGTCTGCAATGAACACGTGAACGCTGTCACTGGCGTGCTGAGTGGCATAATGAAGTGTTTTCGAACGAGTCCCGATTCATCCTGTCCTACAGTGACGGCCGCATACGTGTTAAACGCTACCATAGTGACCGCAATCTGGCATCTTGCATTGTGGAGCGGCATAGCGGACAAACGTCAAGTTGATGGTGTGGGACCCCATCGGAAACAACATGCGATATCGTCTCCTACGTATTGAGAGAAATCTGAACAGCAACCGTTACATCAGGGAGGTTTTAGAGCCCGAGGTACTGCCTCTCCTTCAGGCAACTCCACATGCCATATTTCAGAAGGGCAACGGCCGGCCACATGTGGCGAGGGATGTACAAGCCTTCTCCAATGAACGACAGGTAGCACTGCTTCCCTGGCCTGCACGTTCGCCTGACATGTCACCCCTCGAGCATGTCTGGGATATGGTTGGTGTGCGACTTCTTCGTCACGGTCCTCTGGCATCAACTACTGTTAATGCTCTGTGGGTTCGCTTACAAACAGCACGGAGGGAGATTCCCCAGGAACATATCCAGGTCCTCTATTATTTTTATGCCACGGCGTTTATTGGTTCTTATTACAGCACGTGGGGACTTCACACTACTAAATTCTCAAGGACGGAGATCATGTACTGTTCTGTAATCCTAATCAATTGTGTATTGGCATGTACCTACTCTGTGGTGTATAATTTCAATTACATGTATCCTTCTGTGTGCTGCACTTTTCACAAACGTTAGTGTATTAGCAATGCAATTTCTGGTAGAATTGATTAGAGTGTGAACTTCCCGTGATACAGACTGAAAACTATGATTAAAATTAATTAATTTAATGATTTACCTATATCTATTAGTCAAGTGATGTTAATCAGGCGTATTTGTTATTTTTTAAAAAATATATGTATATAATGTCACTCATTATAAGTGCATATACGAATCCAGGTAATGTTAAAATGTTGCATAACATCTACAGCACCTCTACTGCCTTTGTAAACATTGCTGAAGCCACCAAAGAGTTTTCTGTTGAAAGAGGGATGAAACAAGGTGATTCTATATCACCCAAGTTATTTACATCGGTCTTAGAAATGGCTATGTCAAAAATCGAGTGGCACAACAGAGTATTATGGGTAAATGGAAAAATCTTAGTAATCTACGATTTGCTGATGGCGTAGTTTTACTCTCAAACAGTTTGGAAGAGCTTAAACAACTGAAAAATGAGCTAGAGATAGTATGCAGAGAAGTAGGCCTTAAAATAAACATCTCTAAAACTAAAATCATGCAAAATAAATGGGTAGCAAAAGACAAGTTGGTCACCAACGACATTGATATCGAGACTGTAGAACACTACATCTATCTTGGTCAGCTAATCAACATGAATGGCGACTCGATGCCTGAGATCTATCGACGTATAAAATTAGACTGGAGAGCATATGGAAGAAAATCCATAGTTTTTAAACCAAACATGCCAGTTTACCTTAAAAAGCAGGTAGGTCTATTTGATCAATGCGTATTACCTGTCCTCACATATGATTGTCAAACTTGGACGCTGAATTGTCAAGCAAAGCAAAAACTGAGAACTGGCCAGAGAGATATGGAAAGAGCAATGCTTGGGTTTACAAGAAGAAACAGGAAGAGAGCTGACTACACTCGATCAGTAACTAAAGTCAGGGACACCCTAGAAAGAGTGAAGACTCTAAAGTGGCAGTGGGCTGGACATACTGCTCGAAGAAGTGTTGACAGATGGACATTGGCGGTGATGGATTGGATACCAAGAGACCTGAAAAGATCCAGAGGAAGACATCCATATCGCTGGGACAGAGACATTCGAAGAGTAGTAGGTGTGAACTGGAAGAACATAGCACAAGATCGATTAGCCTGGAAGGAATTAGAAACAACCTATGTGACGCTAAATTGTAAAGTGTAGCTCGTCTGGCTTAAAGAGGCTACATCCTAAAAAAGGGATTGATATAGCTGCTTAATAATAATAATAATAACAATATATACTGTAGTTTATCATAGGTTCTTATGAGTTAGTTGTAGTTTAGCCTTTAAAAAGTATTAACGATAATTTATCATGGTTTTCAGTAAATAGCATGATAGCTGAAGAGACGGGGATAAAGACAATAGTATTAGTGGTAACTTTCGACTGTTACAAGTTTGTATGGAAGTTATCTTACCATAGCCTGCGAGGTCTTAGCTATGAAACCTAAAATGCAAAGTTTAAGTGATATATAACAGTAAGGGGCATTCTTTTTTTCGTGAAATTATGTGGCCCTACTCACTAAAACGTATTCACGTGCAATGGTTTTTGACTAGTGCGTCGCGATGTACGTCATATTGCGCGGCTAATTGTTTCTCCTATAAAAGTCTCTTTCACATTCAGTAACGGTTTACGTGTGACTTTGCGTTCTGACTTCGCGGTAAACTTTGCGATACTTTTATCTTTCCGGGTGGTACACAATGCAGCTCATTAAGTTATGGAAGCTTCACTTTGGCGACATATACGCGTGGGTTTCTTTTCAGTATATAGAAAAACAACTTGTGCCAACCTAATGTTTGGTTTTGGTCATCGTTTGTAAATCCGGAGAATTTTCGATTTGGATGTTGCCCAGTCAACGTAAAGAGCCATTATAAGCTAAACATGAAATAGACCGGTCTTCTGTGCGTGTACCCAACATTGATCTACCCCACACCTACTCAGCTGCCAAAGTTGCATGGTCAGCAGTGATGACAGCATTTGTTAAATTATTATTTTCAAAAGACAGCCCTTCTGCACGAACAAAATACTTATACTAATTTGAATTTAATACAATTGTGTTATAATAGGTTAGAGGAAGTATACAAACATCTCCAAGCACATGTTTATAGAATCAGTGTTCTAACATCAAAACCTTCATCCACGTTGTTTTTGAAAGTCGTATTGGCAAAAATGCAGTTCATTGTTAGGACATGGAGTGGCTACAGCGCACCTAAGAATGCACACTCTCCCATATTTTCCCTCTACTGCGATAAACAACAAACAAAACGATCGTCACACATGAACTATAACAAAGCAGTTTTATGTTTTCAAATATTTTCTAATGGGGCGTTCATTTGATATCAGGTTTATGAAATATGGGAAATACATTATATATCTTAATTTGGCAAGCATTAGTAGAATTATAAGCTTATTCGAATTACATGAAACAGTGAAAATGATTTATTTTGGTCAGGGAAGCGATCTATTACAAAATGTTGAAAATCACTCATCAAGGGGACTTCAAAACGAAGTCTGAAGCGTGTGTAGTTATAAGAAACTTTTAAGTTTACATTTGGTACACTTTTACAAAAACATGTTACTGATAATTTTTTGAAAGTCTTAATTAGTATTTAAACAATCAATCGTTTACGTTAGCTTCAAGTGATGGCGGCTGTTTACAGAGGACGTTTGATCCAGCGGTGGCATTGCCAATGGGTTCGATCTCAACAGACTACACGGAATGAAAAGAGATGGGGTTTCCTTGAGATTTTCAATAACATTTCCTGACATGCCTCCCGATTACATCCCCCCCCCCCCCACAATCCAACACTATGTGTGCACTGGTTTGTAATTCGTGACCCAGTAAAACAATGTCGTAGCTCAAAATAATACTTTTTTGAATTACTTTTTTTTAAACGATTGTGTAGGATATACTTTGTTTCAAGGCTTTCTGTAGAACACGCTCCCCATAAAATAACCATGATTGCCATTTCATTACACATATTTGTTTATAAACTTAATATAATTAATATGCATTTATACGAAAACAAGATAACTTTAGTTCCGAAAGTGTATGACTGGGGGTGCGAATTTAGATAATGCTATGGCCAAGCACTTAAAGAAAAAAATTACTGTCAAAATACAACTTATGTCGCATTTCCAAACGAGTACCTTTTTAAAATATTTATCCTGGAAATTGTAGAAATTAAAAGGCTAATTTTCTGCAGCCCAGTGTCAACCTGCACCCTCTTCATTGCTAAAGACAAGCGTATTTTCTGCGGTGAGGCCTTCTACAAAGTTTGTGAAGTTATCCGTCGCTAGTTGTCATCTCTCTTAAGGGATGTTTTGGCATGGTTCTGATCGCATTTTCCACCAGGCCTTCTTTAAGTCGTTGCAGAATGCAATTTTCTTTGATTGCGAAAGTTTACGTCACGCGTAAAGTATGTGCTTCCCAGGTGCCATGTTGTGGCATTTTCTCTATAACCTATTTCGTTATAATTCGCTTTTGCAAACAAATTTATTCTTCTTTAGCAAAGCCAAATCGTATTTTCTTGATTGTTATGGAAATAATTTTTTTTTTATTGGCAATTTGTTTCCCATTCGCGCTTCCTCTTTCTACTCATTCACACACATAGAAAATTTGCGAATGTTTCTTGGAGTGTAGACAGTAACTGCAAAAGAACTGTAAGTTGTGGTCCCGTCTGTTGTATCTGCAACTATGAACACGCCTCCTACATCAGAGAGCATTGTGTTCCCCGTGCAGAACAGATAGTCCATTCAACATAACAACTTCAGCATTGTTTGCATTGTTCCCGAAACACACACAACTGAAATGCAGGAGTTTCATTGCTACTACCATTAACCAAAACTTTTATGTTATGAATTCTCTGCTGTGTTTCCCAGTGTAGAAGTCAATCCACCGAGGCGTTTTTTTTTTTTTTAGTCCAATGTGTACCTTTTCCTCAGCGATTCTGTACATTGCCGTGTGACGTAACAAAATAATTTAATCTTCAAACTACTAACTTCCTAATATGAATCTGGCGTGCCGTACCGTCATTTAACACGCTCGTAACGTCCGGTACTTATACTAGCAATATAACTGGCTAGTATTCAATTATTATAATCTCAAATGGATACATGCAAAATATGCTCACAATTATTATTCGCTTCAATTAACCTAAAGGTAAGGGAAAGTGGACAAACAATTCAGTTTATTATTTTATCAGTGTGCAGTTAATGTACAGACTCATTTTTAATAAATAATTTTACCAAAAAATATAACCCTATGACAATATACTTTTAAGTTATTTTCAACAATATTGACGTTTATACTAAGTTTTATTTTATTGTACGTTTTAAAAATCTGCCTAGAGAAGAATGACTTGTTTGTTTAATACGACTGGTAATAGATAAAACTTGCTCTCTGTTACCTTAAGGCTCTCTCTTACGTGCAGCTTTTCCCGGTTTGAGACCGAGAAGCGCGGGTGCGATAAGGGCGACTCTGCCACAAGAATGAAGTGCGCCATCGCCTCTTAAGTGCAACTCTCAGAACTGGCGTGCAGCGTTCTCGTCCCCTTGCGTGTATTAGTGGGACTTTCAGCGGTGACCCTACTGGGGGAAAGTCTGTAGAAAGTTTCAATGCGGTGCCCTGTAATCGTTTTGCATGTTTCTGACGGGTACAATTTGAAATACTGTGGTTGGTAAAAGCAGTATTTAGCCATTTCGGAATACTGTGAAATGGTGTTTCTAACGTACATGACGTCCTGAAAGCACTCAGCCGCCCTCGTTCGAAAGGCATATTCTTTTCGTAGATCAGCACGGTGGACAGACGTTTAATAGCCAGGTAGGTGGGCTCCTTAACTTTCATCCACCTTTGAGAGTCTGCAGTTCCGCAATACATAAATACATCTCACAATTCTTTACTATTTGAGGTATGATTTGGGATAAATTATGTTTTCAGTTGGACAGCGATCAAAACACTTGTATGTTCTGGGAGGACGAGCTTCATCACGCTAATAGTCGCGACTTTATCACGTTGAAATCTGTGGGGTGAGAACGCCTAAGCGAACAAATACCTGACTTGACACAGTCGTTCCAAATAATCTAACATTGTCTCTGCAGAAGACTGGCCACCAGAATGTGCGATTTCGAGAACTTATTTTTAACTCCTCCATCCTTTTGACTTTGCATACAGTAATTTAAAAAACGAAAGTGATTTTAGGTACGCCCTACTTAAAGTTACATAAATTCATACAAAAGTGTTAGCTTACTGCTAACCCAGCTTAAGACCAAGATAAATCTTTAATATTCGAGTACCTGTCAAACTATCTCCAAATTTGACATTGGTGACTGCAGTAAAATTTTGTATGCAGTCCACTGTGTGTGTCTGTGTGTGTATTTCTGCTTAAAGATTTCCTTATTATTCAGTATGCAGAATATCGAAGATAACGACTTTTAGTTTACTTAAACATAATATTGTATTCTGTCGTTACATACTAGACAAAAAGGCGTCGCCCTTAGATTCACAATCAAAAATTGTCGAAAATAAATGAATATTTAAATTGGAAACTACGAAATGGCCAGCTACACGATGTGAAGAATGAAGAAATACGCAATTCTATTCGGAGGGTGTTCTGCGCAAATTCGTTTGAACACCTAAAATACGGTTGTTCGTGTTCCTTCACCACTACACGTGTCGCTAGAGAAAATCGGTAGGCGTTATTTTGATTAAGATCCATATTCTGAAAAAAATAAAAGTAGTTCTCCTGGGAGCAGAATATCTGACTAGGCGTACCCAGGGTAGCGCGACCAAGTAGCGAGATCTATTCGCTATGATTCTCTTCACGTGACTCCAGGATTTTGGTAACCGCGGGGGGAGGGGGTTACAGGGCACAGTGTAACCCCAATTCTAACTAATATTACTCTCATGCCCCTTTATTAATCGTAATTAACTGTGCACCAATAGAAATCTTAATTCAGAAAAATATTAACATGATGCGGCAGAAAGTTTTCGGCAAACTGATAACAGGCCTTTTTATAAAATACGAAAATCCCACATGTTAAGGTAACAGTTTGTCTTCATATCTCCACGCTTCTTTTACTGCTCTAATCCTCTTTAAGTACATCGTAAGTGCACTTCTTTCGTATGTTCGTGACAAAGCAAGAAGGCGGTAGCTACTATCCCCGTCGACGAGAAAAAATGTAAGGAGGCACGAATACTTGCATTCTAGTCTGCCTTATTTTGGGGACAGCTTTCATTGGGTTTCAATGTATTATATGTGCGTGTGATGCTTAGCAAAAATTTCCAAAAGAACTGTTATGGACTCCTCCCCCATCCCCCTACTAACAATATTTCGTGTCAAGGAATATGAGGGGTATAGGAAGAAAAGTGTTAGAACTAGTCACGCCTGTAGATAGTTATTCATATTTTGTGTATAGCGCACTCACATTAATCTGAACAGGTTCTAAGCTCGGGAGATAACTGATTTAGCACACGCACAGCACGTAAGGCCTATGACAGCACAGGGCACACCCATAGCACAACTCTGAAAGGTACGATTCAAATGGCACACGCACAGAAATGACGGAAAGTTTACACAAAACAGTCTTGTAAATGAAAAGGAACGATGCTCTGTCAATTGTGCGTGTATGTGTTGGTAACAACTGGAATAAAAAAACTAGTGGAAATTTTTTTTTCAAACCAAGTTTTTATTTGTAAATGCATTAAAAAGACAAATTTCACTATAGTATTACACAATTTGTAGAACTTGTAAGATGTGGTCGAACAGCCTTAATAAACTTTACTACAAATTAATATGTTTGTATCAATTTATATTTAAGTATATAAAAGTTTGACGCAGTATAGAAAGTATACCTCATTTACGTAAGCCTAGTAAGCCCATATTTTGAGTAAGGCTTTTGACTATTTACGCTAAGCTTTTATATACTAAATATATTAATTTGTAGTCAGGTTTATTACGGCTGTTCGACCACATGTTACAAGATCTACAAATAGTGTAATTGCTATAATAATTTTTCTCTTTTTAGTGCATTTATAAATAAAAGCTTGGTTTTAAATTTTTCACTTTTTATTTTCAACCATTTTTATTTAGAATAAATGACTCCTAGTGTGTTGGACACTGCTTAAGTTACATAAAAGCTTGTAACTTCCGGATCCATCACCAAATCAGCTCAGTGGTACCTTCACATTGTATTGTCATCGGAACTACACATGTATGCGTAATTTCAGCTCAATTGGATAATTATAACTCGTTTAATATCGACTTACAAGATTTAAAATAAATACACCCACACACCTACATACAATTGGAGTTAAAAAAACAACCGTAGACAACAAACACCAAATTATCGTGGCGATATTCAGTTCGCCACACTATAAACCGTCGAGGAGTTCCCTCGTGAGGAGATGATCCTGGCTGCAGCACCAGGTCGCTGTCACCATATTATTGCATTGCCATCGGGTTTCTTATGCATACCAAGTTTCAGCTCGATTGAATACCTAGAAGTGGGTCAGAATTCACTTGCGTAATTTCACACGAACGTACAAACTAACTAGACAAGCAAAATAAAAGCTTGTAAAAATACTGTTAAGTGTTTAGTATACTTTATTTCCCTGTCGTGAGTCATAGAAATATCAAACCCTATACAGTTCATATTTACCTACAATGCTTATACAAAAACAATCTCAAATCAAAACAAGCTACCGTATATGTATGGTGCCAAACTCTCCAAGCAGTACTTTTCCAGCGATTTTCATTTTTACATGAGATCGGTGTTGTTCACGGTCTGATTGGCCATACACAGTGCGCGGTGAACGTGCACAAACTATAGCATATAGTCCAACTTTTTGTGCATTTTGCCCGTGCTGTTGTGCGTGATTGTGTCATGTTAATATATGTATTAAAACTTGTATGCCTCTGCTATATTTTTAGCTAAATCAATTGTGGCTCGACCTTTAATCAGTCAGTAAAAGCCCTTTGAAACTTTAAATAACATTTCCAGGGTACAATTTTTTTTTCAACTTGAATAATTTTAGCAACAAACAAGGTAAAATATTATTTGCGCTAACTTCTCATTAAAAAGTAGGCTCATGACATTTATCGGTGGCTAATAAAACTTGTTATTTATATATTACTTATATTAAAGTACACATAAATGTTACTGTAATATGTATAAATTTATATATCTAGGGACCAGAAAAATTCGCGAGTTCAACGACCACCAGTTTAGACTACTTGGTCTCATATCAATCGTGCATATATCAACTGCCCATTAGTTGCTTGCTGCCACAGTGGAGGGCGATGATTTGGCGTGCATTTTGTTGTATGTTTCTCGTTGGCCAAGGCCTCCCCAGGAGGTATCAAATAACGCGTGGACCAATGGAAAAGGTGGCACAAAAGTAAAAGTTTTCCAATTCTAGATTGTTCCAAAATAAATTTGCGAATTTTTAGGTCTCTAGTTATAGCAAGAGGATTATAACCATTCCAAGTTGCTCGCTACTAAAAGGCTTCAATCCTTTTACAAGATGCCTGAGGAGAGTATCGAGTTCGGGAGGGATGGAGGTCTTAATAAAAAATAAACGAACTAAACTTGATATTAATTTATTTATACTTCTATTATTTACAGCATCAATCAATCTATTGATATACTATATTACTCCTTTTATTTCTCAGTGAGCATAGTATTCAACATTTATCACAATCCCAATTAATATATGTCTCAATGTCTCTGTTTCGTTAGAGTCAATTAACTCACATTAATCATTTACAGTATTTAAGTCTGTCCGTTGCCATCATTTGTAAAGTCTTCCACTCGCTTATCCAGTCCAATAGTCCAGCCTGCCAGTTGCACCCTTCACTGCACTGAAGCTCGCAGTCACAGTTTTCCCCCACTGGTCACTTCTCTGATCACTCGCTGCTCTTCTCGCTCGTCTATCGTTTAACGTCGCACAATCGCCCAGACCCCCGGCTTTCATAAAACTCACCAACTCACAATTCGGAGACCCGGCGCGCTTTTATAGTCACTTGTCTTTACCTGGAAGGTTCACCACACCCCGAGTTACGTTGAGAGAAACGAGGCTAGTGAACCAGAAAGTTCTTCATGTAAACGCAGAAATTCTATCCACCGAAGGTCAGGAGCATGTGAACCACCAAAGGGTTATCGCGGCAGAATGCCTTGATAATTTAACACCCCGGTAGGATCATCGCTCGCCTTTCAATTCAAACATTCCTTTATGAATCGCCGCCTGATATCATCTCAGGAACTTTGTTCTCCGCACACTCTTCCCTCGCTCGGGCGATGCGATGCAAAGCACCGACACGTAATAATACGTTTCTGTTGAAATACCACACATGTTCTTATTTCATATTATGATTGATACATACAGGCCTAGTATGTAATTTATAAAAGTAATCAAATGTAAAGTTCGTTGTTTGTAAATATTTTGAATATCGTTATACGCAAAATAGACAGAATACCATCGCTGCATTTAAATTGTTAATTCTAATTAAAAATATAACTAAAATAATGTAAAACTTACACCAGCATCTTCCAACGCGTGGAAAAAAACCATGAAATATCAACTAATTAATACTCTTTAAATTTGAAGTAAAGCAACTGCCTATGGAGCACTGCACCCGACTATACAAAGTGAAGAACCCATAAAAAGAGTAGTACAGACACCATAAATAACGTCAGAAAAGTGCGATTTTGGCTGTATAGGAAAGAAGAATGTTTATATTTTGCAACATTATAAAATATTTTACTAAAATATACTTTGAATGTAAAAAAAAAATATTGTAATAGTCTGTATTTTTAACCAATTTTAAACGCATTTCCATTGTGGATGCTTCGCAAAGCAGAATTTGCATGAAAATCTTCTGCGAGAAAGATCGTCATAATAATTGCATTATTGTTAGGCCCTATAATTTTCTTACACACAATCGTAGTAAACGTTACGACGATATTCCATCACAAAGATTCTGCTTTCCGAAACATCCAGAATGGAAATGCGCTTACATTTTGTTAAAAAGACAGACTATTTTAATCGAGTATTTTTTACATTTGAAAGTATATTTTAGTAAAATATTTTATAATGTTGCAAAATATAAACTATCTTCTCTCATAAACAACCTAAATCGCACTTTTCTGACAATATTTGTGGTGTCTGTACAAATTTTTTATAAGTTCTTCACATCGTATAGTCGGGTGCAGTGCTCCATAGGCAATTGCTCTGCTTCGACTTTAGCATGCAAGTTTTTGGAAAATTCATAGTAGTTAAGTGTAAGGATGCCTCTAGAATTAAAACTGAGACGAAACGTAACACTAACAACATCACTGCTTATTCTCAGATCTGTATTTCCTCATATTCAACCATGTGATATGTTCTGCTGTATTGAGTTTAAGTAATCTATCTCGTATCGCTAATAAATTATTAAAAATGAGTGTAGTCAACTATAATATAGTCCACTATTTCGCCACTGACAAATGGAATACAAGTAACACAAAAAAATTCACTTAAGATTACATTTGTGGTAGATAAGTTTATTAATTTGGAAATGTTATTTATTTATTCTATTTTTTAATTTTTATACCGCACTACAAAGCTCTTAAAAATCACAGAATCGACAGATTTTGTGTGTCAACATTCACCGACTGTTGTAGAAGTATGATTAAGTATTATATTTACTTTATAGTTTACCAAATAATACCTAGCACCTAAGCTATATTACATTAAGTGTGATTGTGCCCTTCAACAAACATTACCGAATAATACTACGTTTCCCCGTATCCGCCCCTCTACCCCTCGAAGTGAAACAGTTCCACCGCCAATACGTGACTCTCTCAAGTATCAAGCGACAAACAGTTTAGAATAGGAAGTCTTCTAAATATGCCACGTTCGTAGGGCGAGGGTTCGTGGCTAGAAACCCATTTAATGTGTAAGTTCAATAACAAAAGCCCGAGACGGCAGTCAGGTCGTTTGGATAGACTTTAAACGGGATAGACGGGAAGCCGCATTGTTTCTTTTTTTTTTACATAGCTGTATGACCTAAAATTCTGTTGCGGGTTTGTTGCCTTTTGTTAAAGGAACCAACGTAACTTGGTAACCTCCTCAACAGAAAATAAAAACACCCCTTTGTCCTGGGCTTCATTTCTCCATCAGCTAGCAAACTTGTGCGCCCGGTGGCGTGCATGGCTGTGCCGGCTTTCAGGGCCTTTCGTTCGTTCCAAGCACCAGGCAACAGTTATTGCTTCGCGATATGGCGCCATTTGTAGGAAATACGCGCCGCGGGGGGACAGACTCCCTAACACGACGAGGTACTTATGCCGCAGCTGGCGGCGCCCATTCGGCTGTGCGAAACCAGAGCGTCGCACCGAGTGCTGCAAAACGGCAACTAACCTCGCCTTTCGCATCCCTCGATATATCCCTGCGAGATCGAGACTATCGATATGCGGGGAGTGGCGACGGCTGCGGCCGCACGACGACTGCGAACAAGGGTGTTACGTGGAAGAACTGACTGACGTGCCGGGCAACGGGGTTGCGCAGGGAAAGTGTTGCAATTCTTCTGCTGAAAGGTCTCGAAACGAGGTCTCCCCACATATTACACGTAAGTGTGCTCTTTCTTGCAGAAAGTCAAAAGAAACGGGTGTGACAAGCACTTCATGTGCCATTGAAATGGAAATGTTTTCTCCATGTTCCTACATGTGGCTACAGTCGTTTTGGCAGCCAATGAATGTATGCAATTTCTTGGTTACATAATTTATATATATATATACACACACACACACACACACACACACACAATTTCTGAAGTATTAGCCTCAGTACTTATATTTATCTACAAAGTCAAAACGAAAATACACAAAATAATGCACACGATAAAAAAAAATTTGAATTCCGTAAATATATGTCGTGGATATTAAAATATTAAGCAACCGCTTCACTTTCTAAGATTTCGACTCACGAACTAAGAAAAATTTGACGCAAAGCATACAACGCCATTAAAACTTAATATTGTTAGAGTCTCTGAGCGTAGATGGAGGTCTACATTAAATTATGGGTAAGGATTTATTCTTATCAATTAATTGACAATATGAAATTAAGTTAAAAAGATAACTTTTTCAATTATTATCCATCCAAATTGTGTATCATGTCACAAATTACTCTACTAAATGCAGCTAAACGAAAATCACCACAGTAAAATAATATCCATTGATATAAAAACAACCAACGAAGTAAGTGCGTTAGTGTCACTAACAAAATACCACGCTTTTAATATGACATACGCTATTAAAAGTAACGTTTTAATTCATAGGTTTCTCTCCCCATCCTACATCCAGAGGACTCCATAGACACCGCGAACACTGCGCTCTCTACTCAGCACAATCGTTTCTGAATCGCTTCACTCACTCACTAAGATGTGCAAAAACTGACTACTGACCAGGAGGTATGATATCAGTTATTTATATGTCCGCTTATCCCTTGAATATTGTTATTGGGATACAATCGTTATCACGAAACTCCCGTGAAGATGTGCACAATGTTCACTAGGCCACTAGTCTAATGCTCTACTCGTCAGCGTTATGCATATCTCTAAAAATGAAGACAAGTCAATGTACAAGTTTTTTCTTCGAAGGAAACAACGCTCACCACCTCTCTGGCCACTGGTTTGAGTCTTCCGATCCTTAGCGTAGCTGGAGTCTCTCTGTCTATTGTTGCATCATTTCCCCCCCCTTCTCTCCCCCAGATCAACTTTGAAGAGGCCATCCAACGAGTGTGGATCGTCCCCCGCAACATGCGACAGTAGTAAACATTAATATGAAAACAAATCATACCGTGTGAACATATAACATTCCAGAAAAGTATTGCTAAAATTTTATGAAATATATGTCAGATGGACACGTTATACTTGTATAGCAATCTTAATATTTATATTAATATGTATATAAGTCACAAACGCTAGTACTGGTGCGCGATTTGAGACACGTGATATCGAATGGGGACCGTTTTTTGTATCAACTAATTTCGTCGTACAAATGATATTTCAGACAAGTATCACACGTCCTACCCAACAGTGGGTGACCTACATGTTGTTATGAATAGGGCTAATGACTCATGGTCATATTCACACAAGGTAGGGCTAGGGGCATAGCTGATTGATAAATGAGACGGTCGAGCATAATTGTTACTGAGGGGGTTTAATTATGGCATGAGGAACAGGCAATAAAAGTCACTGTAATATTAAATGTCTGGGGAGCCACTAGATTTGATACTAATTTAAGTTATAATTATGTTATCACAAGCAAGTTTAATTATTATCTACTATAGTGTGTCTCTGCCTTAAACTTGATGCCGGAGGCTGTATCATCTTGTAGAGCGATTAGCGGCGACCGGATACACCCATCCTGCGGTCTTCCTCTGAAGCTGGCCGGACGTGGAAAGATGCCGCACCCTGGCTCGTGCTGGCCTATATCGGCGCGTTATTTAGGCATAGCTGCCCCCGATTGCCAGCTGTTGGAGCGGAATATTGCTGTCGGCCCTTCTTTTGCAATTCGCTGTTGTAACTTCTGGCGTCCTTGTTTACTGAAGTCGTGCTGCTGGGTTCATACGAGGGTTTAAGTTAGAACTCTTTCATACAATCATAACAATGTGAAATAGAGAAATGAGGGATTCGCGGCATAATATTTCAGGCTATTTTATCCAAACAATTAAGAGATCGTACCTCTCTAGTATCTGCCGTCTGAAGTAATAAAGTAAGTCGCTGTAAAACGGCGGCAAAAGGCTTTCGACTAGAATCGGAACATCCTGGAAGTGAAAGTAACATTTGTCTCAGATCACAGCATGGAATGCCGCTTGTTGTTCAGAGCGAAAAATATCGTCATTGGTTTCTTTAGCAAAGGATGAGCATACTGTGGAGCAGCCTATCACGCTATGTTTTGTGGTGACCCGCCGGACGTATATAGTAGGAAGCCTGACAAACATGTCTTCCTAATTGTATTTTCCTATTGTAAGGTTCCAAGGAATTGGGATCGTGGTTTGGTTTTATTGTTCTAGGCATGTTTTCAATACACTATTTTATATTATAATCCACAGAACAACTCTAGACAATGCATCGTTACCCACATTGTGGCTAAAAAATTGTAATAAATCTTATAATTTTCAACATAAATATTTTCACGTTCATAAAGAAAAACGTATTTAACCAAATGGTCTTACAACATGGGTGTGCCCTTCGAAAAATGACCAAAACGCCTATAAACTACCCCAGATAGGTTCAACAAGTTGATGGAGGAAGAAAACAATCTTTTAGATACCAAACTCAAATTAGTAGCTAGTATTTGTGGAAGGGTGGAAGCTATGGTAGTAGCGATTGACGAACCTGCAGCATACGGACACTCATAGACAAAACAATTTTGCACTCTCTGAAAAATAATAACAATAATAATTCGGTTACTGTGAAAGTTTGTGAACAGCCAAATCGACGGATAATAAAACAAAGAATTAAATGTTCATAGGAATGCGTATGCACATTCGTCGTACGAAAGCTCAGCCATTGCTCTTCGTGTGACGTATACAAACAGTCGTCAGAGCGACGCAAGTAATCTGACACGCACTATAGTTGTAATACGTCATTAACTGTGGCTGCTGCTAAGGTAGGGCTGCCGGGCGCAGCCCTCCTAATAATATCTCAGAACGCATACCTCTACCTATCTGCTACTCAGTAAATAATACTGAGTACGAATACGGAGGTTATTTCGCAGCGAATGTTTTTGAGATGGGCGTGACTCTTGTCACGAGAGAAATGTATTTTGGAAATGTCGAGCGGTGTAGCGGCAGATTCTTCGCCCCGAAGTGGGTAGAGCTAGTAGAGAGAGATGACCGTACCATAGGAATAGGTTTGCTAAGGGAGGGAGGGAAGACTACAGAGGCTCGGCTCTTATCAGCCAATCGCATGCAGTAAATCGGAGAGAGCTGGGCGCGCCCCTACTCAGACACAAAAATGGTTTCCTGGAACTTGACAAAGCTACCAAAACTACATGTTTTGTAAGCACACTTTCGCGCTCCACTCTTTTGCCGTTGTTAAACACATTTCTTAGCAATGCTTGTATTAATTTCGAATATTTTTTTATTTATAGATATCATTCAAACTCACGTGAGCTTCAAATGTAGTGTGCAATTCTCTGAATAAGTTTGTTGTTAATTAATGATGAGCAATGAGCATCGGTCAGAAGCAGGGTTGAATTGTTGTTAATGTCGTGTTGTGTAAACTTGTAAATAATTGTTAATTCGGCGAGTAACATTTTAAACCTTATTATGACAAAGATTTTCAATTACGAGAATAAAATAGAGCAACAGAATCTGTTAAATATAATTCAACAATGAAGCCAAGGTAGTAAATAGTTCGTATATGAGAAAATTCTACTTAAGTACATACAATTTCGCGGACTGGCTATGAGGGTGTGAAGTTGCAAATGTGTTGTTTTGTTAAATCTTTTTTTTTTGCTAATGAAACCTAATGATCTTGCGTGGACTGCCAGTGGGGTAAAAGATTTAAAACATCCGGGAGACAAAGTTAAAAGACATAAATCATGTTCGCAATATATAAAAATTGCCATAAAAATTTCATTGCTTGGTAAGGTGAATATACATTGCCAGTTAGATGGCACGTACAGGTTTTCTTTCAAATATATTTATTAAGATGTGCTACTTTCATCCTCTGATTAAAATTTGACATGAATTTTATATGTACTGTAGGCTATGTAAATTAGTATTTGGTTTTAAAAATATTTGTTTTAGTATATTTAAGTTATCATCATTAGTATGGTAGAATTGGTATTATTGTCTTATCTCTCGTCTCGTGTAACGTACCACACCATGTAGGTACTGGTTGGAAGGCATATAACCTAAAAAAACATAAAACAAATGCATATCTGTGGTAGTGATTAGATCTGAACCAGCGGCTACAGTATGTTGACCATTACAAATCGGGCAATGATATATTTTTCTTCAAACAACCACAATTATTTTTTGTATTTACCCACATAAGCTACACTTACTTAAGCATGTCGTACGCAATATATTTATCACTGAGCCTATTTACAAAAATTATATTTGTAATTATATGAGTTAGGATCGCTACAGCCCTCCCAATTTCAAAAGTCACCAGTCGCCACTGGTCACTAAAAAATAAACTATAGGCATGCCGAGAAGAAGTAATAGATTATCATACGGACAACTAACGGGGTTTTGAGAGGGAACCCATAGACCACGTGGCTGCGAGGAACATAATGGATGTCGGTCGCCTTTCGGATTTCAGTCAGATGATATCGGGAGCAATGGACACGTGGCAGTGCCCGTGCACAGCAAGATGTTCTGGATGACCCTCGACAGGGAACTGTTTCATTTCCAGGCACGAACAAAGCTAGCTGCGTCCTTTTCCACCATCCAGCGACATGTTGCAATTTCACTAGAGCATTCTATGTCTATCAGAATAATTTTACATAAACCTAGTATAAGCAAAACTGCTTTTATGGTTATCTTTTTGTGCTCTGCTGCTATTACCTCGAAACCGTTACCTTCGTTTGGAGTGCTGTTAGTAGAAAAAACTTGGAATGGTACCTTCTGGCGACATAATGTTTTTAAGAATGAATCTTGCTTTTATATTTGAACGGATTATTTCCGTGGAAAAGTTTGAGTGTTGCAATACATGCTTCCCTATACAGCGGCCCTCTTTCTTTATTACTGTAGCGATAGTCTGGGGAGCCATCACACATTATCAACCTTCACCACTGGCAGTGTTAAGAGTCACTGAATGTACAGCGTTATGTAGGTGACATCATACAGCCGCATGAACTACCTTTCCTAACTGAATGCCCATAGTATCCACAGTCCAGCAACATAAAGCTCGCCCGCACGCAGTTACGCTTTCCGATTAGTTATGTTTACGTCATGTTTCAGCAATTAATTCACGTGTCAACTCACCTGATTTGTTGCCCATCGAATACATATAGACCTGATGAGACCCCAACTTTTTCCATGTCGAAGTGTTCGAGATTTGGTTCATCATTTGTATCAACTTTAGGTAAATCTGCAACAGGGTTACATATTAATTTGTCTTAATACTTGCCTGAATATACCGGCAAACGTGTTTAAAGGCTGTTTGACGATTTACGAAATATGAATTTTTTTTGAACCGCAAGTGGATGGAATATTTCCCTGATAAAATTATATACCGTACTAGTAAACAAGTTTAAATTTTATCTGCGCCATAACAGTAAATGATTTTTTTTAACCCTACTTCTTTACAAGGTGAGCATATTAATAATTGTTCGTTTAGTGCTGACTGATTAATGGCCATGTTGTCTCCCTGACGTGCAGCGCCAAGAAACCTGACTTCAGCTTTGTTATTGTAAATTTGGCAACTCAGAAAATTATTACAGAAATACGGGTTTCTTGATAAAACTCTAATAAATTAATAATAAGAATTTTCTCTTTTCCAATTAATTCATTACTTATGTTATCGTTTGCTGTTTTCCAGAAGATATTTTTTGCAGATCCTTTATTTTCTATACATTTTAAATGTCTGACTTAGCTACTGCGGAGCATCCCGTGCATGGTGGTTTAGATATTTCTTCAATTGCTCTTAAAAAGCTATTTCTACATTTATGTCCCTAATTTTCAATTATTTTGTGTGACACTTAAAATCAGCAACTGAAAATACTGACTGTCGCAATATATTTATATGAAACCACGATCAAGTTTTGTTTCTGACGTGAGGATTTTCACTTTAGAGTTCCAGATTCCGTATGCCTGTGTCCACGAGGCAAACATATATATTTTATTACACGGCTGTGATTCCTTGTAACTGAAAGCCAGCGGCGTATTTATGAGAAATGCATTCACGGGAAGTAAAGAGCGTGTGTTCCGGAATATTTCGTTCGGCTGCTATGTTGGAACATGATTTTTGACATTAAGATAATATTTAGTCTATCATTTAAGGTGACACTCGTATAACATGAAGAAACGTTGAAATTCCTTCTTATACTGTCAATGAAGCTAAAATTTTTAAGTGAATGTTGAACCGCCTTTAGCGACTGACGTGGTATGTATCTAGTAAACACTTTTTCCGCGTAAATTAATACAGAAGTCGCTTCAAACTTTAGTGGTTTTAACCAAGTTTTAAAACATTATTTGCAAGTTTGAGTTTTACACTTTGTTAACTGGAGTACTATATAGACTCTTATACAGTAAAGTGTGTTTCTATCTATGTTTAATTTAGTATTTCCCATATTGCGTGCTTCGGAATCTGGACACAAAATCGTTCTTTTAAATGAATGCCAGAGGACAACTTGGTAGCACATATTTTTGACATAATTTTACCAAGAGCGCGTGCAATAACTTCCGTACTAATGCGTTAATCGTTTATCGACATTATAGCTGGTTCGTATAACATCAGATTGCTCACGCATTTCAGTCCGTAAGCTTTTTTCGTGCGACAGCAATAGTTAAAATGTAATCATTTATAAATTCTTTTCTGTGACACTTTGCAAATTTCGCTCACTTAAAACGTAACCCGGACACTTCTGCGGAACGCGTCTCTTGCAGACGATCCCATACAAACTGGGTATTTTAACTCACTTTGTATCACGTCAGAATAAAATTTTTTCAGCAAGCTGCGGATCGTACAGTCCTCGGCAACGCCACGAGTGTAATTGCTTCTATGCGACACATCTCTACGACAGATGGGATTTGAAAATTATATTTAAAAAACGCGCAATGAATGGGGACGGAAATGGCATAGTAGTACTGTCAGAGGTTCAAGGTGTAGCGAGAGAGGGTGAAATAAATCAACGCTGCCTACTATGGCGAAATTAAAACCAACCCAGCGACATATACCTCTGATGTGCAGATCCGCACAGAGCAGGCCAGGGGTGGAGCTGTAACTAGGGAGAGGGTGGCAGAGGGATATTTCGGGGGGTAGAGTGTTCGGCGTTCCGCCATGTTTGCCAGCGCGAGTCACAAAACACCGCCGCTTCACATCTTTGTCAGGGGTGCGATTGAGTGGAGTGAGAAGGTGGGAGGGGGGGGGACAATATTAACGGTTCACGGATTGGATGGCGGCATCACAAACAAAGTAGTACTTGTGAAAACTGCATTAGTAGTCAACATGCCCGGTTATTACTTCGGTTACGTAAGTCAGGCACACACAGAGGAGGAGAGTAGATAGTGTGTGTGTTCGTGTGAGAGAGACCGAGAGAGACGGTCAGGCACACACAGAGGAGGAGAGTAGATAGTGTGTGTGTGTTCGTGTGAGAGAGACCGAGAGAGACGGCGCCGCCGCTAGCTGGTTTCTGTAAACAGAGGGAATTAAATTCTGAAAAGCAAGGTTCATTGAAATGACAAAGAACTTTCCTTAATACAGTTTGTGGACTTCAGAACGACATCCACTATTGTTTTCTTCGAGCTTGTAAAACGCTTACGATAGTAAACATGGATTTAGTTTTTCTTAAAGTTACATATTTGTTTTATCTCTGTTGATTCTAATCAGCCGGTTTTCACTGTCAATCGCCTCCTGTCACTTCAAAATTTCTAAAAATATTTCTGAGTGCTCAAGTTTATTTATTTATATATTATTAGCGACAATATAGAACCAAAGGCTGGTTTACAATATGGACATGTTTTTACAAACTCTTGAAGGCAACATTACAAATAGAATATTTTGTGTATGGCACAGGTAAGGGAGCGTATACTTTGTTTACAATAATAATATAAATTATTTCCTACAAAAATGCGATTTCATGAGAAAACTCTACTTGAATTGGTTCTGACTAGAAAAAGATTCGCGTTTTCCAGGAATGAGTGAGGCGAAAATCTCCCAGGAGGTCATTCCAAAAAAATTTACTTGCCATATAAGCGAAGGAATGTTTGGAAATCATGGGCGGTGGAACCAGCGGGTCAGAGGGGTCCCCTTAATGATCAGCTGTATGGGTCAGTTTCTGAGAATAAATAACAAATCTGCACTGAAATTACGACTTTTGTTGTAAAATTAATACCTACAATAAAGAAAAATTTGAGTATTAGTTACAAATATGCTTCTAGTAGGGTGGTGCAGTAATTATATAATCTGTATGACCCGGTATTTGTTTATAAACGATATAGAAATGACATTAAAATAACAAAAATGTAAACATGTTATATAAGTTTTGAGTAAGCATCAATAAGTTAGAAAACATTTTTCTGTAATATTGTGATACTAGTTAGTGTTCATTTTAATTTTACACCATTAATGCTCACAGGTGATCATTAAGAGTTACGAATTTCGACCATGTACGTGGCACGAAAACCCGTCAAACGAACAAACTCATTTGACGTTTGTATAGTTGTACGATTTTGCAGTAACGATTTCGTAATAGTTTGGGCAAACTCGAAATCGTCCATTGTAAGAGTGTTGGATGGCTTGTTAATCCATCGGTTCGCCATTCCGATAGATCGTCGTCGGATTTTATCACCAACAATGAAGAGCGATCGTGCAATCCGCAGCGTCTACAGTTTATTAATTTTTTTGTTAATTCAAAGTGAATATGCCGGGATTCCAACTCAA
Source organism: Dryococelus australis (assembly GCA_029891345.1). Lineage (NCBI taxonomy): Eukaryota > Metazoa > Arthropoda > Insecta > Phasmatodea > Phasmatidae > Dryococelus > Dryococelus australis. Next base: position 99,193,475 of record CM056994.1, read on the forward strand.
AATTGTTCATCTACAACTCTGTGGGTTGGATCCCCCCCCCCCCCCATCAAAGGTCAAAAAGCGAGGGAGCGATACGGGCGACACTAATACGCACTTCTAGCGCCTCATCGCTCCTACGCGCAAGGCATGCGGTGTTTCCGTCGTGACGTTGTACTGTGTAAATTATATCTGTAACAGTGGGGTTTAATTGCACGCGATGAAAGACCACAGATTAAACTAATCCCATATATTTGTACTTTTATCTTCCCGCATAAGAAATATGCATAGGCAAGCGTTAAAATTGCGATATTTGACCTTGTTCACGAATTTTTTTCTCCAACAATTCACTTAATATGATACAAGTAAAAAATAGACGCATAGACAATTGTTTACTATCTTTTTTTTTTTGTTTTTTTTTTGCAAAAAGACGTATTTACAGAACATTCATTTATCGAGATACGCGTATACGCGCAAATAACGATTTCACAAAAAAATGAGGGGGTCCATTCCTCTCGTTGACAATTTATATTTAAAAACCATTTATTTATCTAACTCGATACCTACATGAACCAAACAAAAAAATTTAATGTTTTTAAACTTGTTAGGGTCAGGAAGACTTTTCATGATTTTAATGTTTTTTCTATGCATTTCGGTAAAAATTAACTGAAGAAAATGCCTTTAATTTCCCTTTGTTTAATTTCTGTAAATAATCGTGTTAATTTAATTTACTTTACACTGGCTATACAGGCGTGTGTTTAGTAAATGGAGTGTCCCTGTATCCACCTTTATGTATTACATCGAAATCTATTTGCAGCATGCGGATATTAAGTGTATCGTTAATATGACGGGTGTAAATGAATTGCAAAATAAGCACCTACAGAAATTTCACTGTGTAACGCCTGCAATTCTTCCATTTTGGAAGTATTTTAATTAGTATGTGGACACTATTATTTATTAATTATTATGTGATGATAACTTCTTTGATTAATCTAACGATTTACGTATTGTGTTTTGTGTTGTACGTAGATGTTCTTGTCTTTTTTTGTTTAATGGCAGTAATCTATTTTATTTAATTTCGAGTGTTTGCTTTGCATATGATAATTTTTATTCGTCTATGTTTTATAATTGTTACACAGTTAGCAATGTTAGTTGCTATGGGTTACGTGGCCGTAAATAAGTTTAATGTATATTTATTTGGATGTCTTGACGACGCAATGTCATGTTATTTGAAGTAAGGTTGTCATGCCATGATTGGTTGAGAAGAAGGACACTTTTAGGTTTTTGTTGGAGCGCTCTCCATTGTGGATTTTGCCGCCAGGAAAGGGCTGCAGTAGTTGTCGTAGAGCCAGTAGGATTTTTATTTTATTAGGGTTCAGGTCGAGTTCCGTTACTTAAATATAGCAGACATGAAAAACAGAAGACGGTTAATTTAGACTGCTCGCGCTACATACACGTTTTAATTAGAAGTTCACCATCAGCGAGTGACGTGGGGTACTCAATCTATAGACTGTATTCCCTTCGTGTACCCAGGCTCGTTGGCCTAAAGTGAGGGAAGATCGCGAACTCGAACATGACTCTACATGCGGCCGACTACCAACAACAGTGGCAACGCTTCATTTAATTCTGAGTTAAATAACTCCATGTCTGTTTTGGAAAAAATGTCCACTATGGCCGAAACTTTAATTATTTTACAAGAGAGACGCCATCCAGCCAGCCATGTTGGAATTTGCATTTTATTATTTTGATTGCATTACGCTCACAAAACCCCCATTGATTTTCATGAGTTCTCGTTCTCAGATTTGGTGTAAGTTTTTCAGTAATAACCAACTTAGTGATGTAACAAGATATATTCGGCAGACATTTTAAGATTTCGATTAGGCTGGATAATGGGCAATCTCAGTTGCGGATCACAACTTCCATAAGATTAGTTCTAGTTTATAATTGAGTGCAATGCTAATATTTCAATGTTAGACCAATTAGTCATTATGGGTTTGCATATTTTTCTGTATATTCCCAGTTGTAAATATTCTAAAGGATTATCCATTCTATGCGTGAACTTAAATACTGGTCTCCCAATATCATTGCATCCTATTTCAATGTGTCCACAGTTTTACATAACTATAACAAAATTAAATCAGTGAAATCTAAAGGGAATTAAGCGTCTTCTATTACTTACCTATGGTAAAAGTTATCTCTCCTATGGTAAGCCTTTTGAGGAGAGCAACGCTGGATGTACTCTACTGTAAGCTGAGTTCCTGCGACTGGGTACATGTGTCCAGGAGGTGTAAGTTATCACAATTCTGGTCCGTATAAGTAAATACCCTACCCCCTCACTTATTCGTCAGTGAAAAGTGCATTTGAGATGGAAATCCCGTCACTGCACGTCTATGAATAATTTATACCTTGCCAATAAGTAAAAACACTCCTAAAATTAATTAGTGGGTCGGACCACGTCGCCATTTCGCTCGGAAAAAAGTACTTACCGTGTCTGCCTAGCAACCTGTTGAATTGTGAAGCTTACGACCTGGTACACACGAACTTTCACACACGTTGGTTTGAGGTTTAAAAACTTTTCGACGTAGATTAAAACACTAATAAAATTGAACTGTGATGTTCTTGCTAGCCTCACGTAACTATCAAACACTTAAAAAAATATCTGAGGTACCGGAAAATAACCGAATATGTCCGTGCCAAATTTTCACGTGCAGCAACATCGAGGCCTGGCAAAGGAGTGTGCACCGGACTAATGTTTCAGTGATTTGTCGTGGGAGTGCAGCACAGTCGGTGACCGCCTTGGTAAACAGCTTGGGACGATGAGTGCGCCGACAAAAATGTGACGTTTCGTTACGTTACTTCCGGCATCTTGGTCAAGAGGGCGGAAGTTGAGGGCATCATTGTAACCTGATTGGATGTTTTGAATTTCATATACACTCAAAGGAAAATTGGTGTCCGCTGCGTCGGTCGCCATAAATGGTAATATTTTCAACCATTGACTGCGCATTGCTTGTACCCCCATAGGAGTAATTGAAAACTCTTCGATTTCTTGGGAAAAATGCTTTTGAGGGAGAAAATTAAATTGATTGGTAGCGCAAGAGGGCGGTGCAGTGTATTTAATGCCGGCTCGCGCTGCTCTCGGGGTCAATTCAGCGACCTCGAGGGGGCAAGCTTCTATCATGAGATAAGTAGTACTTTATTTGAAATCACCAATGTAGGCTCCTCAAGCGAACAGGTCACTTACGCCACTTTAACGTTAGGCAGGAGCCATGATGGCCGTAAAATAATTGAAAGTTTAAAAATTTGCGAAATATTGGCCTTTTAAGCCAAAATCCAATACTGTTACTTTTTGTAACCAACTCTTTGTGGCTATGTCGTCACCAAGCCGTAACGTGGTGGTATCCACTAGAAACCACGGGTAAACATGTGTAAACTATTCCGAACTTTGGGAAACAGTTGTAATTTTTGTAAACACTTGTCAATAATCGTTGATTATGGTTTCAACCTCTGATACTAAACAGGAGCTATGCAAACTCCTGGATTTTATTACTTGTAAGAAGAAACTTTACGAAGTTTACGGATTATTAAAAAATCCAATTTACTCGTGGAGTTAAGGCTGGCGTTGCTTAGCAGTTGCTCCCATCCACTTGTGATTGCGAGTAAATTAAAACTTAAATATTGTTTTATGACCAGTAATGTGTTACCCAAAATGGGAATTTTAATTCCTAGTGTATAATGTAAAATTTTCAATGGCAAATGTAGGTGCGGCAGAAATATAGTAGCCATTCGTAATTATGTTTAATGGAGGTCACCTGCTCAATATATTTTTGTGATGGCTTTTTTTGTTTGTATTTACCTTTTAATATGGCTACTAAGGAGCCTAAAATAACCTACATAAGTATTAGTTGAATATCAGCGAAAGTTGAATTTGGTTGCATTTGGTTCTATATTGTGGCAACCGGGGTTTTATGTAAATATTTTTGAGTATAAAATTGTCGTATATGGGAAACGAAAAGAATGTTTCCGGTTAATCTGAAATTTAAGGAATCTATCCAAAGAAGTTTATTATGTGTAATATTTTGTGCAAGAAATGTAAATGAAAGAAAAAAATTTAAAGGAATATTCAAAATAAAAATAACCATTACCACACATCTTTGTTTCTATTGCAGATCGTTGCTAACATTTAACTACCCTTACAATGTACAGAAAAATTATTTTTGCATAGCTTTTGCCATTTTTTTGTTCTGATTGGTTTTTGCTAGGGTTTATGCAAAACCTTCCTTGCTACGCCCTTGGTTTAGGACGCAGCAAGGTCAGAAAGGCTGCGCATCTGCTTTTGGTGCAGTCAGACATTAAAAGTCAAATTTACAGTCCTTTAAATTTTAACCAATTGAAATCAGTAACTCTGAAAAAGAGAGCAATAAATATCAAAGACATCAAATGTAACATATACAGTGCATATTTATTATGAGAATTTTATGCATATGCATGCATAAATATAGTATATGTGGTACATTTTGACATTTTCTTCTACTGACTATCTAGAAACATACGAAGATTGTTTTAAAATAGGCCACCATGATCGTTGCCTCAACATAAAAATTATGTAAAGTATTTATTTCAAATCCGTATAGAATATGGCGTTCTATGGTATTTCTGTCAAACCTTAAAATAAATTATATGTAAACTTCGTGTCACATTACAGACACAAACGTTGTCTCGCTCTTTAGCCAAATTTTTTCTTTCCCCCCCCCCCCCCCCCCACATTTTGGTACTTCTCGGTTTTTGTCCGTGCAACATAAACCCTTCATAATTGAAAAACACGACTACAGCTTGGAGAAATTCCGTTAGAGACTAGAAGTTTTTTAATGTGAAATAAAATAGTATTTTCTTGTGTGAGTGTATTATTGTTATTATTATGTAAAATAAAGCGCATTACTTCAGTGGTGAACAGCACGACAGCGTTAAAATACGTTCCTTTGCAAACAGTTAACATATTTTACGCCTATTATTTCTATAACGAATACAGATAAGATTTCGTTGGGTTTTATAAAAAAAACTGCGGGTTTCTAATATAGTGTATGTAAGCTGCCGAAATCCTGAGGCAAAGTTATTATTTAAACTTTAGTTCCTGTAAGCAGAGGAAAACTGTATTTTTGTATGTGATATTCGTATATATTTGCGTACATAACTATCTTTCTATCGCCGCGCGTCCTACCAGCTCAGTTTCAACAAATAGACATCACTTTAACCCTCACCCTCCCCGAAAGAAGGCCCACTCGACTTTAAGCTTTAAAAGTGGGATGGACCCCCGCGTGTTTTGTGAAATAAATGTTTGCGCCAATACGTGTATCTCAGTAGATAAATGTTCTGCAAATATGACTTTTTGTTATAAAAGATAAAAAAACAATCATCTACCACCACCTATTTTTTTTTTACTTTTGTCATATCAATCATTCCCGGAGAGCTTGGAAATCATATCACTCTTGGAGAAAAAAAATATCGTGAAAATGGTCAAATATCGCATTTTTAAAACTTATCTAAGCATTTTCCTTATGCGGCAAGAGAAAAGTACAAAGATACGGGGGTAGTTTATCTATGGTCTTTCATCGCGTGTAACACTACTCCATTGTTACAGATCTAATTAGCACAGTAAAGCGTCACGACGGAAACACTACACGCCTTGCGCGTACGAGAGATGGAGCACTAGGCGTCCGTGTTAGTGTAGCCCGTATCGCTCCCTCGCTTCTTGACCTAGGACGTCGGGTTCCCACAGTTTTTTGTCGTCGATGAGGAGGGGCCATTTATAATGAATTTTCCGACGTGACCGAGCGTTATTAGTAGGCCTAATGGGCTAGCACACTCACATCGTGTTTAGGAGGTAGTGGGTTGGATACCGGCCATATTCACTAACGGTAGTTTTTCCGAATGAATTTCCATACTTATTTCAAATGAAGGCTGGTGCAGTTCATTGATGATGTTATGAATGGCGTCAGTAAGCCATAATTCGGCAGCCAGCCTGAACGCGTCATCACACGACTACAAAAAGGACATCGCTTCTCTTTCACGCATCTCGTTAGCTTGCGATGCGTTTTACGGCATGCTCTTTGGTTGGCGTTATTCGCATTTAGCGACTCTCCGCTACGTTTTTTGGTTTCATGGGCTGCACTTCGCTGGCTTGTTCCGCGGTCATTTACCAAGCTCCTGCCGTGCGAGACTACCTCGCTGGCCAAACAAAAATAACGACGCTCTCTCGTTCAGCGTACGGAGACAGTCGCGAACACTCGCGCTACGGTGCGGAGTAAACTGTAACTAAATAGAGACTAAGTGTATATGTTTTAGACTTATTGCCCGGCAATTTTGTCTCTTAACAATTACCTACTTCAGTAAATTTGTCGTGATATATGTACGTTAATTTTTGGATGAAAAGAAAAAAAACTAATAAAGTAAAAAATCACTGGATTAATGGCGTTGGGTATTGGTCCGAGTATGAATTGAAGTCAATAGTGTTTTACTGAATAAATATATTGCCCGTACACATCAAAACAAAATCCACATAAGTTTCAAAGACGTTTTCCAAATCGCACTTTTTACTAACAAAATGGTCACATGACCGACTTTATCTTATGTTTGTAATTTCAGTTTCGTGTTGTGACGATTACGAAGCTTACAATTAAAAAATCCAAAATACCAAATCGCAACTATGTTAATTTTGCGACTTCAAATATTAAGTACCCGTAATATCAGAGTTATTGAAATAAACGAATGCGTATCACGCTTGAAATATATGTCATGTTGTAGAGTAACTAGCAAAACTTGCAAACTTCAAAATGGAAATTAAAAAAATCTGGAAACCAAATTAACTGGAATATGGCATAAGTTGCTGGATCTGAGAAAATGGAACTGTAAATAGTTGTATGTCTTGACAGAAACGAACATTAATAACAACGTAAATGTGACAGATGAAATATCAGTTTACACCATTAAATTACGTCCGAACTACACATAGTTTTGTATTTATAGCTGGGTTTTTCTAAATACATACTAGTCCAGGGCCTTGGGGTAGAAAATTGTTGTTGTTCGTATGCTACTTCGTGAAGAAAACAAGAGAACAATTTCGTTGTATTAATTTATTTTCCGGGATACTGAAATGCTTTGGTGCCACTTTCACATTGACTTCGTTTAAAAATGGCGGCCATTTCAAAATAGCCTCAATTGCATTCATAAAACAGTCTGTAACTCTGTTTTCCTTTATCAGATATTCCCTTTTTTTGACGAATATCTTTTTGGCGGCAGTTAATTTGTTCCTCTACAAAATTTTTCATAAGTCCAACCATATTCCTGGAGAGCTTGGAAAACTGAAAATGTCATTTTTTTTTTTAATTTTGTGTTTGTGAAAAAAAACGAAACAGCAATCGACAGTAAGTGTTTTAATAAAAATTAAAGATAACTTTATAAGCTTTAATTTGATATCTTACCCAAGGATGCTGCTCTTCCTACAGTAGCATAGTAACCGAAATAATCTGGAAAAGTGTATGTTTTTAAGTGACAAATGTCACGAATGATTCTTATTATTCTCTTTTCCTTCTGTCTGGCCCCTCGGACACGACATGGACACTGTGTTCATTCTGCCAATTAGAGACAACAGAAAGTGTTGGAAACATAAAATAAAGAAAGTTATGTTACGTTATAAAAACTTCATTACTGAGCAAGCAACATGGAATGACTCGAACTTTGTGGAGATGAAAAAATGCCTCGGTGAGTTGACAGCAACTAACTTTGGAGTTGCTCTTCTTATCAAAGAGCATATGAAACGTGCCCATATAATGTTCATAGAATAAGTGATCAAGAAGATCGCTCTTCTCTCCTTGCACTATTCACGGGAGCAAAAACTAGTGCCGATGAGAAATTTGTTTGCATTTTTTGTGATAATGGCGCAACCAAGCACAGTAAATTGCATATAGTGGAAACTGACAATGCCGGAACAAATCTGTTTAAAGCTATAGAGCTGAGTAATGATGACAGGTTACGTGTTTGGGTAAACGGAAGTACAAATTCAGCCAGTGCCCATGCCATTGCCATATCACAGAAATTGTTGGGTTGAAAATGTTAACAACAAGTTGCGGTAGGTAACTATTTCTCATGAAAGGCAAGATACATTTAGTGAGGCGTTATACACTGAATTTACTAATTTATTGATTTTTTTTTAAAGGAATTGTAGTTAATATGGAAGAATATATAAAGGTATTTGTTTAACGAATGGTGTCCCTGAAAGATATTGAAGTTAAGGGTCAGGATTTGGTAATTACTTGGGGTCAGGTTGCTAAGGAAACAAGTGAGTGTGCATCTTATCTGAGCAGTACACATAAAGAGGCAGATACAAATGTTATTTTGAATGCCATGGAAGTAAAAAAAGTTCGGAGCAACAAAATTAGACATTTTCTCTCCTGACACAGATGTCCTTGTTCTTGCTTTGAGCAAGTATTCGTCACTCCCACAAAAAAAAAAAAAACAAAATACTCTCTCACTGGAATTGGAGAGAGGAACCGAACTATACCGCTTCAACCAATATACAACAAGTTAGGAAATCTAAAAGCCGAAGCACTCGTGGGCTTACACTCTATGTCAGGATCTGACTTCACTGGATCATTTCTCAAAAACAAAAAAAGAAAAGTTTCTGGAAGCTTTTCATGACAGCGGACAATAAAGTTCTACATCCATTTGTGAACCTTATTATAAGTGAAGTATTATCTGATGATTTAATGATGGATATTGAGATATTCCTGTGCAATATGTACGTGTCCAGTACACATAACACTAAACGTGGAGATCTGAGGTGGTGGCTTTTACACAAACGCAAGTGGTATGTGAAAATCTCCCTCCAACGAAGTCGTCACTGACACTGGCTGTATTGAGGGCACATTTGCAAGCGATGGAATTGCATAAGAGCGACCAAAGACATCCAAGTTCACCGAATCCCACAAACTTTGGCTGGCAGCATGAAGATGGCCACATAGTCCCTGTTACTTCCAACAATACTCCAGCACCTTTAGCAATACTTGAGCTTGTTAAGTGCACTTGTATCAAAACGAAATGTCAAAGAGTTCGTTGCAAGTGTTCAACAAATATCCCCTTCTGCCCAGAGATGTGTAGTTGTGTTGGAGATGAAGACTTGTGTGGAAACAGTGTAAGCTGTGAAACACCCATATTCAAAATTGAAGTTGGTGTTTAATTAATGTGAAAACATTAAAACAAAATTACTTATGTTGGGTTTATTGTTGTGGTTACACAAAGAAATTATGTATCTACAAATAAAACGTAACTTTATATAAGGCAATTTGAAATGATAATTAAATTAAACAATAATCAAAGTAAAATTATTCCAATATAATTCTAAATTTTTCTGAAATGTCACACTTACAAAAATAACGCCAAAACTTGGTGAAACTTTTATTTATAAATTGCCAATTTTGCACCACAAAAAAATAGTACGTACATTAAAAACATGGTTTGCTAATACATCTTCATATTTCTTTCTACCTTTTACCATGCAATCAAGTCCTTCTTACCACAATTACAAATTAATAGGAATGCATTCAGTTGTAGTGTACAAATTGCACATAAGGTAAAAATAGACTATGGAAGGATAAAACAGATCAAAGACTTTCCCAGATTATTTCGTTTATTATGTTGCACTCTTGTGTAAACTAGGAAATTAAAGCTTATAAAATTATCTTTCAGTTTTATTAAAACACTCATTGCCGATATCTACTTTGTTTTTTCATTGTAAAGCAAAATGTAAAAAAAAAAAATAGTTTTCCAAGCTTTCCGGGAAAATGTTTAGACGTATGGAAAAATTTGTAGGGAAAGAAGTTAACTAACGTCAAAAGAGCTATCTGTTAAAAAAAATGAAAATCCGATAAAGGAAAACTGAGTTACAGCATGTTTTATGAATGCAACGGAGGCCATTTTTAAATTGCCACCATTTTGAAATGAGGTCACTGCGAAAGTGGCACCGAAGCATTTCAGTATCCCGGGACATACAGGACTACAGTAAAATTAGTCGCTTGCTTTCTTCACGAAGAAGCATACGGAATATCCTAAGGACCTCTATTATACATATTCTTGAACAGTTTTTGACAAATCCCAAAGGAACACGATAACATTAGCTACAATATTCTATGTTGTTTCTTACTGGGGGTATTTCCTTATAGGCCGTTTCCAGTTAGCCGGCGTTCTTTTGATATTGTAGTGTAAGGGCTCTCAGACACTATTACGTGTGTACGTGTTAAGGTGGAGAGATAATTAGGCCCCTGTAGAGAGACACTGTGTAACACAGGTGTAAAAAACTTAAGTATGTGACAAAAGAACGCTCACAAATAGCACAAAGAAATTCAAATACAAAAGAACCGAAAATATCACTAGGAAGATAACTTATTCCACTTGAAATAATTACTCAGGAGAGACGTTACTAGAAAAATTGTGGAATTTAATTAGTTTTCCTGTAAATAAGATTAATTGTGACAGGAATAGTGTAATCAATTTGTGGACTACACTTTATGTGTGGCCTAAGAAACGCCAGCCTATCTCGTGACTGAGGTTTTCTATTTACTTTAGATTTGGCATAGAAAATTTCTAGCATAAAAAAATTAAATAATTGAAATGTTTATTTGCTCCAGACTAGCTGAGTGTTCTAAGAGTAAGATTCTAAATTCCAGTTTGCCCGTGGTCAAAACAATCTGGAGTCAGTTTAACTGCTTCTTAAGAAAATAGTTTTTAAACTTAGCTTATTATAATTTATAAACGGAGAATTATTGAAGTTCTAGGCTTTCCTGACTATCTCGTTGTCGACAGTCGCATCCCCCTGGATACGGTAGGACCTCTCATAGCGAACTTTTATATTCAGACTTTCGGGTCTGTAGAGCCATTACAGTCCCAGCACATTTTTGTACACGCGGTAGCTCTAATTTATTTCTCTGAAAATATACGCGGGCGGTGACCGAAACAGACTTGCTTCTTCCTAAGACTTACCTCTCGTCTTTGATTCCTTCGGGACGGCCTATTTTCAAGTTAGAACTCGGCTCCTTATAATATCATCTAAATTAAAACCCCTCGTGTCAAACCCACACCAACCCGGCTAAAAAGTTCCTTTCAAACACTTAATTAAATAACGCCGTCTACAACTGACCAATCACGAGAGAGCTAGATGACCACGGTGACTGAGTGGTTAGCCTGCTCGCCTCACATCCAAACAAAACGGGTTAAATCCCCGGCCGGGTCACTCCCGGATTTTCGCATGTAGGATTCGTGCCGAACAATGCCGCTGGTCGACGGGTTTTCTCGCTGATCTCCCGTTTCCCCCGGCCTTTCATGCCGGCGCTGCCACATTCTCACCTCAATCATCCGCATCGGCTCTCAAGACCTCGCTGTTAAGATCCACCCAAATCTCTTCGCTCACTCATGAGAGAGCTAGAGGCAAGACTTGCTTAACACGCCAATTATTTAAGATGATAACGAATCAATAATTGCTCATATACTAGATCCTTCTAAACACATTACAAAGATAACAGACTCGAAAGACATTCATATATGTGTGTACGTTAAAAAAAAAATTAAAATTTAAGCGAGAAGTGGAACTGCATACCAATTAACATAATTAACGTGCCAATGAAAACTAATGTCTGTGAAATCAGATAACGTCTTACAAATACATAAATTAATTAATTAATTAAAATCTGCATACGGTCCAATTTTACGACGTTATAATAATAAACCAAGTGGTTTTATCCAATAGATATATATTCTTGAATTGCAGACATTATTTGAAGCGTAATGGTGTTATTTAAAATTATTAAAAGTTTTATCACCCACAAAGATTTTAATACAGAAATATTGGTCATCATCCTTCAACGTCAACTACACGATCATCGATCACATTGCTTAAGAAACCAAAAATAATATGTTCATATCTAGGCAATAATCTTTTAGCACTACGTTTTTAATTTAGCTGTGTGTCGTTGTAACTATAGTTTCTTGCGAAATTCTCAGGCTTTAGCTGCAAGATCTTGGCTTTTGGGTGGTAGCCTCGTCACTGTCGTTTTCCTTCCCGACGTTTCGGAATACATTGCAGCCTCCACCTTCAGGGCGAAGTATCATCACCTGTAACTGTTATAGGCTGTTGAAGGTAAAGTGAGCAATTTACAAATCAACAATTAAAAACTACCACTGCCCTTGCCCGCATACATTTTAAGGGGTACAGTATCTACTACGCGCCCAGTAAAGTTGTTAATGACTGAGGGAAAGTGGTTCCATGTCTTAAGGTTGAATAAAAAGTGTTACGTTACCATTTGTTCATTTTGAAATGATTTTAAATTCTTTCTGTGCCCTTTAATATTTTTTAAAGTGTAAGAATGAGCAAATTCGTAAGAAATTTAGATTTCTCATAATTTCACCGTTTGAGGTGACCAAGGCATGTATAAAGTGATCAGGCCCATGGCAATGTTAAATTTACATATGGCGAAACGACACAATGTATTCCGAGAAGTACATCTTAAATAGGGCTTTCGGAAGTGCTCAGTTTGCCGTCAACAGCGTATACCTCCTCTTACCTTCAGAAGGTAACAGTTATTGCTGCTGCGCCTTGAAGATGGAGGCTGTATGTATTTCGAAACGTCGGGAAGGATGATTTTATAGCTCCTCACATTGGCAACAAAGACAAGGAAACACATGACTGTGCTTCTTTTTATATCATAATCCAAACAAGACAAATAAACTGGGAACACTAGGCACTTACTTATATAAACCCTGACGTGAGTACATAAGATGGGCGACTTGCACGCGCCGCTGGGAACCCGCTAAGGAGCTTGTCGCATTCCCCGACAAACAACGATAACTCGGCGGAACTCTAATAGGCTTCTTTGCCATTCGAGACTAATACAGCCCGTTAAATTAAACTAAATGTACTTTAAAAGCTGGCGTAACGGCCGCTAAGACATGTTCTGCGCGACAATGTCAACTGACCCCCAGGCTACGATTGCGCCATGTTCCGACGATATAGGACACTGTAACACTTCGTCGGAGGTTTGTTGTCATCTTGACGGTATCATAACATGCTCTAGGAGACCAGAGAATAAACGTACCTACCCCAGTAATTCGCCTATCCAAATCAGCCCATGGCAAATAGACTAGGTTAGATTTACTAAGTTTCATCTAAGTTATGAATGGTGGATCAATGTTACTTAATTTATCATTTACGTCAATATAATATTAGCTAAGAAGCTCCCCCGAATAATGTTCTGGGAATTTTATAAATCTCTGTCTAATGATTTGTTTTAAATCTCTTAAATTAATCCTTATCTTTTATTCTATTCAAACTATTAAATTTGTAACAATACGAACTGCTTACGTTTTTCTGCGAGAAATCCTGATATTAGTGTACCCTTCATCTAACAGTTAGCTGCACTTCTGTCCAACAATGCGTTTAACTGATATAAAAGGTGCAATATCGATGTATCAAACTGGAAGAATTAAGTTTCTTATCTGTAAATATTTACGGAACTACCGAAGTACGTATAGTGATGAAACGTAAAAATGAGTATTGTCAAATGTATGCAAAACGGGAACTGCACGAAAATAGCTAATAAATTCTGGTAAATCAAATATCTCTTGCCCAACATTGATTTCTATGTCGCCTCTGGCCGCTTGGTTGTATTCAGCACTCTAGCCCGTTATATTTTGCCATTTTCTTTGTTAGAGAGTTCACACTCAACTGTCAATATTTGAATGAACGTTAGGATCATCATTGCTTCCCAACTGTTATTTGTTGTCCAGCGAATGTTTTTTTTGTTTTGTGGTTTCAAGTTTCGTTTATTTTGTTGGTTTATGATGTTTGGCAATGCACGCGGTGTATTTATATTACTATGGCAATGATTTTTTATTTTATTTTGTGAAAACTAATTTAGTTGACATGCTGCAATTTGAATTAACAACTTCTAGGCAAATCAGAGTGCTTTGTGCGTTAGAATATTTATAGTTTCTAGAATGATCGCAAATGCGATCATTAAGATTTATGTTAACGAGTGATTTTATAAAACGATGTGTGATATTTTAAATGTGAATGCTCAATTTTTCAATAAAAGTACTAATTAATTTTTACATCGTAGATGATTGAAAATGCAGTTGTTAATCTAAAAACTCCCCAATGACTAGCTAATATCATACTTGTATTTCTCTCTAAGCTATGTTCGTAACCGTAGTGCGCAAACGCATATTTAGTAAATATATATTTATATCATTAAAAATTAAAAAAAATAATGACGACAAAATAATGACGACAAATAGACTAAAAAAAATCAGGATCACGAAAAACATACGATGCAATCATTACAGCATATACTATAGTCTGTTATGTTTGTAATGTGTTTAGATGGCTCTAGCATATGAGCAGTTATTGATACGTTATCATGGTAACTAAGTATGCTGCGATAAAATCCTTGATGCGTGTTTTTATTAATGCATAGGAGTTGACGGCCACGGGTTAAAGTAAGACAAACATATTTCTCAAACAGTTTCCCTTCTGTATTAAAATTTCAGTGAATAGTTCTTGAAGTATAACTGACATAAAAATAATAAGAAAACCTGAAGACATTACATTGCCATGGGCCTCATCTCTTTATTCATGCGTCGGTGAAGTGAAACTGGGGAATTATAAGAAAACTTAAATATTTTAAAAAATGTTCAAATTTACACTTTGATGCTTTAAGAAAATAGAAAGCGAAAGAAATAATTTAACTTTTCACAAGTTTTTACCTGGCACTTTTTATTTTACGTTAAAATACGTTCCACATGTCACTCGGTGCGTCCGTTAGAATATACGCAAGCAGAGGCAGCGACATTTTTCAAAGCTTCATTTCAAAAGTGCTCACTCTATCACGAACAGCCTCACTCTGAATCTGAATCAGTGAGAATTTCACTGTTTCAAACAGTCAAACGTTTTTGACTGATACAACAGTCACTTCAGTGAATTTAACCGGTGAACCAGTGAAAAAATTCCATATTTCTTTCACTGATTGACTTAATGATATCTCCCACTGAATCGTAAGTCATTTTTCCCACTGTTTTCTCAGTGGTTTATTTTTTGACTGATGGACCAGTGAAACATCTAAGCAACTTGCTCCGACTCCAATTATTTTTGACTGATGTATCAGTGAAACTGCGTGTAAAATGGACGTCGAACATTGTTAAAAAATGGCCGTTAAACAACGTGTATCAAATGAAGTAACAACGAATAAACGAATACAACTACTACAAAATACTTTCTAAAATGTGTTACGTCTTTCGAAATGCCATTTTACGAGGTAATATGAACACACGAAGAAATTGCACTCATACATACTATTCATTTTAACGATCCTAACGATACCAATCATACCAAACACGAAAAGTATGAACATACACCTTCAAACTACACGATTACCCAGCACAATAATACCACATGTATTTTCCTTCGATAATATGAACTTAGTGTAATAGCTCAGATGGCAAGGAAACAGCCTAGAGTCGACGAATGCGCCCGTTCAATCCTGGCCACCTGCGAAATTATTTTACTTTTTTTTTAAATTACGGTTAATTGCACAATGCAAATAGTAAACTATCGTAAATATGTTTATTTCAAGTAATTATTTGCCTACTTTAATTACAAGCAATATTTAATTCGCCACTGCAGTCGGCCGTCACTTATTCAATCAGTGAAATTGTTTTACGTCACTAATTCAATCAGTGGAATTTTCTCACTGAAAAAATCAGTGGTTTTCCACTGATTCTAAGGGCAGCCATTTTCACTGATTAGAGTAGTTGAATCACACTGCGAATCAGTGGTTTCCCACTGATTTGAATTTAGAATGCTTTAGTCACGTTATTGTCCTTGCTTGCTCAACGCATTCTCGCAATGCGGAACCCTTCATGTACGTCCTTCTCGGGTGTTGCAATTCTAATCCTCAGTATTGTACTCGTATTAACCAGTATTTGTATTATATCATCATCGCCTTATTCAACGGTCTTAAATTACTACTGTTTTAAATAATCTTTCTATTTTATTTTCTATGACCTTTTTTTGACGAGTTCGCTGATTCACGACTGGTGTTACAAAACACAAACTACGAACTTTGTCAGCAACTTTTATTTAACCATTTCTTTTAACTATTAATAACTGCCTCTTACATATTATATAGCTGCCCTTGACATTTTTATTAAATGTTTGCATATTACTAAATCGTATAATTCATACGTATTTGTTTCTACAATCCAAATCAGCGTGTATGTATATATCGTCGACACATTTTTACACACAATATCTCATTTTTAATAGTTGGATTTGTTTAGGTTGCATTAACTGATTTTGCAAATGCACGCCTTCAGTGAGCGCAGATATTCTTCATTATCGAGAAATCGTGTACAGATAGAATTTGCTGTAGATTATAAAAATAATTTTTTAATCAGTGCGGCTAAGCAGGATATTTTAGCGGTCCCTCGCAACAGTTGCGTAGAAAATAATTTTGATTTCTACAAAAAATAGGATTACGAAAAATAATTTCATATTTTAGAATAGCCAAAATTTTCAGCCATGGTAAAATATGACGGAAAACTAGACCATTAGTTGCACAGATAGCAACAAGCTGCTACTAATGTGTATTATTTGACAGCAAAAATCTTCCTCGCATATTAGTGGAAACGTTACCGCATGAAATTAGAAGCGATTACTAACTTGAGTACTTACACGGAACCAACTCTATTTCACTGATTAGAACGCGTCCCGAGAAGATATTCTTGTAGGAAGTAGTTATCTACTTTTTCTTCTGCGACGTGAGACCATATATCCTTGTACCGTAATGGAATATTTTCTTCATCTGCAGATTCCAGCACGCCGGGCAACTGCGAGAATTTATTATGTTTCGCGATACGCCCTGTAGTTAAAATGCCATCTCGCAGGAGTGTGGGATCCAGACCAACAAATCTCGAGTCTCATAACCAACGTGGTGTAAGTTTTCTTCCTCAGCTGCCTTGCTTCCTTTACTTTTTTTTCCCCTTTGCTTCCCTCATCCTTCACAACTTTCCTAGGTGGATGGTATAATATGACGCACTCTTTATTTAAGGAAGGCGTCCTGCTGAACTTTTTCAGGTTTGTCCTGGCAGGCAACTTTTGTTTTACTCGATAAAAGTCGCAACTGGAATTTCGCAGAGCGAAATCAAAACTAGGTAACTCGTTTTGAAGAGCAAAATAAGTTATACATAACGAAGCACTGTTTTTATGAAGAAAGAAAAATAAGAAATGCTACTTCAGATTTGAAAAAAAAAAAAAAAATGCAAAAGCACTTGAAATTTAACTGATCGTTTTTCTGTATCAGTTTTGTAGAATTGAGTTTTCTTTAGTTTTTCCGTCACAGAAAAAAATGCATAAACCCTTTTTATTTCACTCAAATCTGAGATGGATGTATTTCGACTACTTCTCAATCAAGTATTTAAATGAATGTATGCTGGTCATGACTGAAACAGGACCAGTAAATTACAACGAATACGACAATTCTTGAAATGCATTATGAAATCATGAGGAAACAATATAAGATTTTTCTTCATTTTCTGTGTTGTGCTTCGGCCTGTGAATCACAGGTACGTAAGTACATCAATGTTCTATTACCACACATACATAGGCTGTGATTGAACATATTACATAATTTCTATATTTCATTTTTTCCTTATCTCTGTAAGTGCTGGTAGGAAGATACAAGTGTTTTGAAGCAGCTATATCAACAGCCTGTTCGGGATGTGATGTGTGTATCGCGATGGTTGAATCGATAATTCCTGTTAATACGCATAATTACCGGTTATTATGGATAAAGCAGCTGGCGTATGCGATAAGTCTCTAATGTTTATGTAATATTAATCACATAAGCCTCTTGTTGTGAACAATAACTAGCACTCTATGGTTTGGGTGATAAATCTCTCTCGAAGTTTTTACATGTATGCACGTCAGTTTAAGTATAATTTTCAGCTATTGTGGTCCTGTGTTGTTATCTTGCTGTATAATTTGGTTGTTTTAAGGCCAATGGTGCACGAAAGTCGTGCATTTACCTTTAAATGGGTCAAAAGTTGTTTTTCAGAGAATTTTTCAAAATTTTTTGCATGAAAAGACATAACGAATAATTTAGAACACCTTATTGATAGATATTCACTTCCATTACTGCTATCGGAGCACTGATGGAAGATAAGATAGAATATCTTATTTCTCATCTTCCATCAGTGCTTACAGAATAATGAAGGTAGTGAATATTTAACAATGCAAGAATTTGTTAAAAATGTATGTTTACGTCTTGTCGTTCAAATTTCGATAAACCCTCTTAAAAATCGGGAAAATATGCTACTTTCATGCACCATTCGCCTTAAGACAACAGAAATTAATTTTAATGAAACATTATTGAATTATTCCAAGAGAGGGAAAATTTTTTGAGCATGCGTAAAGAAATCTTCTGACACATGGCTGTTAAAATACAAGAATGACAATCCAAAAATGCCAAGACTAAAGAAAAACTTTGGATTACGACAGCTAACGTGTGCTATCATTTCCGAAGTGTCCCAGAAAATACAATTTTCATCTAACTTCCGAAAGTCCACTTTAAAGAAAGGTTGAAATTTAGATGAGAGTAAGCTCATACTGGGGGTTAAATAAATGTTAGGGCGCCAAATATATGGTAAGTGCTTGATAGAAACGAGTGTTCAAAAGCCCCTATTAAACGTCACAATCCCGACAACTAAAGGATTTTCACATAGTTTCGCGCTCTATCAAATAAACGTGATTTTGATATAACATTCATTAAACCTTCTGAATATATTTTAAATTCTCAGTACAAGTATTACAAAATCTAAGTGAAAATCAGGCAGAAAAACTGTTTAACTTAAATATATATATTTTTTAAATTTTGATTGTAGATTGACTCAAACAGAAATATCGTGACAGGTGGCTGTGAATGCAAAGCATCAGCCAGTGTCGCTAATATATTGCTGTACTCTGTTTTTTAATTGCAAAACACACACTTCCGAGGCACACATAGCACAAAAGTGGGAGAAAAAAACCATAGCGTGCTCGCAAAAATTTGTATTCGGAGCGAGCGAGCGAGCGTTTAAATGTTCAAATCTAAGTTTGCAGTTAGCGAAAATAACAATTCGACACCCTAGGACAAAATTACTTTGTATGAATAAATATACCACATTGAACATTTACTAGCATGTTGAAAGCAGAAAAGCGAGTGTTAAGATTGTTTAATAGTAGATTCGATTGAAAAAAAGGAAATGTAAATTTTGATTAAACGCTATAGTTAATTACAAATTCAGAAAGGTCACAAAGTGTATATGTACATTTCTTTTAAGTGTCCAGCATAAAGTGATTGCTGACTCCGTCGAATTACATTAATATGTTACCTGCAGAGATGCAACACTTTTATAAAACTTACGTAAAAATAATTATACAGCAGAAATATAAAATTTCTGCTAAGGCAAGGAGTCAGAATTGGTGTTTTTCATTGCTCGAGAAAAGAAAATCACGCGAATGAGGTCCACATGTTTTTCCGTCGATGGTGTCACGTATTTATTCCGCAATCCAAGCCTTCTTCTGAAACTATGGCGCATATCGATATTAAACATTTAAAATGTAATAACTGACGCACTTGTTTCTCAATGGAGCACTATACCCCACAACACAGCAATATTGACTAACTCTCTTTGTGGTTCTTTATAGGGGTTTTATAAACACTGAAAAGTCGTATTTGCGTATCAAGCTTCATGCGTCCACCAAAAGCTTATGAAGTCTGGCGGAAGAGCGCAGCACGCATCATCTGCACGCTCCCTGTAACGATAGGATATGAAGATGGTGAGAGTGGAAAGTTAATGTAGTTGGTGAGCGACGCATCGTGTTTAGCCTTGTATTATGTGGACGTCTTATAGGGGAATTTCAAAGATCTGCAGAAAATGTATTTAAAAAAGTCAGTTAGTAACAAGAAATGATGAAACTAACCTTATATGAAACGTGTCAAAAATAAAGTGCCAGAAAAATAATTACTTATCGTTCAGTGTTCTTTGACGCGATTAACTCAATACGTGAGATAACCGACATGCACTGTCAACTGACTACGACACTACTACAAGTTATTTTTAGTGTATCATTATCACAATGCTAAATTTGTAAAGTTGTGACCTTTGAAAAATAATTAGCAGAGTAATTAACGCCTATTCTGATTGATATTTTACTATTGTGGGTGTTCCTGGTACATTGAAGAGCGGCAAAGGCCGTGAATTCTTTAACATCATCATTCAAGAATTCTGTGCAATTCGGAACGCATTGAAGATAACCTAAGTAGAAGCCGAGACATGGCCAGACACAAGTATTTATGTTATTATTTAGTAAGTAGTTGTGGAACACGAACAACAGGATATTAAAAAACATGCTGATGACTTGGGTAGAAGCAAATCACACTCCACATTGCTTTGAGGGTCTGAGATTTGGCCATTCCATGAAGACCACAGCTCATTTTGCGGTCATAAGTTGTGGCAACATGAAAAGCTATTTTTGTGGGACTCTAGTAAATTTTGGTACTAGGCATCACTTCCTACTGATGCCACAGAAAATCTGCAATCTCAAGAGTTCTCAATGCTATAACCTATTCCTTGTCGCATAGTTCAGTAGAAGACGAATATTGACAAGAAACACAACCCCGAGGAAAATGGGAAAACAGAAAACGGCGGCGAGTAAAATGAAGGGCCAAACAAAGGCGAAGAGATATCAGAACCATAAGAAGACGTAGACTATGTGGAAATCAACTCAAGGGATAATGTTGTTGCTGATGAAATCAACAATAGAAAGAACAAGAGTAAAGATGCTACAAGTGCACTGTAGTTTCAAGCAAATACCCATGTTTTTAATCAATTGTTCTGACGGGTAGATAATTTTGGAGATAATTTAAGACTATGAATTCCTGATGTCGAAGGCAAAGAAAAGATTCAATAAACGTTCTAGGAGTATTTTTGCAAGTGGATAAGGTGGTTTATGATGGCGAACTGTACGAAACTGGCATCAAATGAGGGCGAGAAACAAGTTTGTCATTTGTCAAGAACATCTAATTTAATAACAGGGTCCTCGATATTATTGTGTTTCTTCACACGTGTGCCAGGAAATCATCCATCACAGGCGGTGCAGAGTAATGAAATTTTGGAAAAAAAAATTGGCTGTAAAATGCATGAAACACTGCGTGTAATTCTAAATGTCATGACAATGTGTTCTTTTCAAACGAGCGGAAGGTCATCCGTTAGAAAATTGTAAGAATTAATTATTATATTCAGTAGAAGATAATACTGCCTACTTCATTTCACAAGTCCTCATAAAAATAAGTTTGAGTATAATCATTATAATGTAAAATAATATGTTGATTCAATTAATGTACATTATTTTGCCACATAAGCCATTAATATTATTGTTACTTTTTAAAATTAAAATAAAAATTACTTTTTTTCATGGACAATTAAAAAAAATGTGTGTGTATGTATGTGTTTTTGAGAGCTGTCTGAACCTTACTTTCCTTATTGATTTACTAAAAAATAACCATTCTTCACTTCAGTAGAACAAGTGGATATTATTACAAGTATACAACTTTCGCATAAAAATACGGTTTCCAGGATTTCAAGGTAGGTTTCAGCGTGGGCAAAGAACGCATAAAATTCCTTTTAAGTATTTACTTATTTATTTAAACATTTCACTTGATTAAATTTATTTGCTAAATGCATTATTCTTGACTTTTGAGAGTTACTAAACATTGTAGTAGAGCTGCTGTCCTTACAACACCTCGTAGCCTCTGCTCGTAACATTGACTTCGTTGTAGAGGAGGTATTGAAGCTGTGTGTTGTTGCCCCACCAGCTATTTCATCTCTGCACAAAATGAAAACTTCCCTTCAGCTCAGCTAAACAAATAGACAGGAACTGGATCCAGGTTACTTGTGAAATCAGCATGCGCCGTGCAAGAAGAAGTAGCTGGTGGGCGGGTCGTAGTTCCGCCGTTGTGCCACAGGACTGACTTGCCAAATACTTCCGCATAGACGAGTTTTCACGTGACTTAAACCTCTGACGGTCACTTGACGAGCTCGATCACTCTCTGCTATTTCACGTCGTCACCTCAGTATGGGGAGGGGGGCCGCGGTTGCTGAGCAATTAGCACGCTCGCCTCCCACCAAGGCGAACCGGGTTCAATCATGCCGGACGATGCCGTTGGTCGGCGGATTTTCTCCGAGGATCTCCAGTTTCCCCCGCCCCTTCATTCCGGCGCTGCTCCGTATTCACTTTCATCACCCTCATCGGCTCTCAACACCTCGCTGTTAAGAGCCGCCCGAATCTCTTCACTTACTGAGTGGGGCATACTGAAAAACTAGCAAACGGCTGTTCATTTGCATCGTAATTATCTAAGGTTATTAATACCTATTGGGAAAGAAACTATTTCGATACCAATTGAGAACCAAAATTCTCGATACATTTTCTTAGAACTTAACTTTTCGACTCAATATTTAGTTACTGTTGTTATATTCAGTAAAGGCGGACAAGCCTCGTGAACAGCAGTGACGCGTTGGTATCCAGGCCACGGGAATAATCCCAAACTCATTACAACAATAATATTTTATTAAACATACCAGCGAAGCGCCAGTGGAGCTCCCCTCCCTGTGGCGCGTTATTTGGGACAATTGCGCCACCAGAAACGATATAATACTCAGCAACACTTTGTAAGGGGTCAGTCTGTCTGTGGACCCACGCCAAGATGAAACCATCAAGATGCAGCTTGGCGTGCCGCTCGTCGACTTCCGACTCAACACTCAGCCTCCGGCGACTGTATCATTCAGGTTAGTCATGTACTGTAATTGATTAGGACCTCCCTCGCCAATACCTTATATTTAATGTAAGTCATAATAGTTAAATTAAAACCTGCCCCCTTTTTAATTAACTTCAGTTATGCCCTCGTAATATAATGAATCCTCCCTAGCCCCTGGTACAAAATATTTAAAACATAACACCGTGTGTAAGAAAAAATTAACTTAACACTTTCCGCATATGATGTTTCGTCATGAAACATTTGAGCGCTTTTAATTTT
Source organism: Dryococelus australis (assembly GCA_029891345.1). Classification (NCBI taxonomy): domain Eukaryota; kingdom Metazoa; phylum Arthropoda; class Insecta; order Phasmatodea; family Phasmatidae; genus Dryococelus; species Dryococelus australis. The sequence continues at coordinate 99,216,622 of CM056994.1, forward strand.
CTTAATATAATTCAAGTAATCGATATTTCCATAAATTAGTTCTGTACTGTATGTATTTGGGTAAAGTACTGAAGTTAGAAGGTATTATTTGTCTGGTTATATGTGTGTATAACAAAAATTTCCTGGTAATAATTATCTTACCAGCACTTCTGTATGGACACGGAAAAACACACACACACACACACACATATATATATATATATTATATATATATATATATATATATATATATATATATATATATATATATATATATATATATATATATATATATATATACATATATATATATATAACTATAAAGTAAAGCCTGTTGAATTATATTTGGGCGATAGGGTAGAAAACAAATTACACGTGTGTCCTTTCCTGGTAAAATCAAATATTTATTTTACTTGGTAGTGAATACAAATTCTCAATTCTCTTATTTAGGACGAGCAGCAAAAATTTCCCGGAATCGCACTGTGGAGTCGGAGAAAGAAAGCAAGAAGTCTGCGCTCGCATTGTTTCGCTGGCAAGGGTAGCGTGTCTGCTCGCAGTTAAAACGGGCCGCGAGCAGTTTGGGAGTACGGTATTATTACCGCGCCGTTTCATACCAACGTGTTTGTCATCCGAGCGACGCGCGAACATCAAGATCAAGTGCTAACTGCTCGTTTTCAAAGTTCAGAGGGAACGGCGAAACAACTGTCTGGGACGGGGAGAGCGGTTCCTACATCACGATAACGCTTATTGTGCAGCAAATTCCTCGACGATAAGAGTCTTCATGCCGTTGCGCAACAGTGCAGACTCGTCCAGAACGACCACGGCTAAGAGTCGCTCATCACTCAAAGTTTTTTTCATAACGCAACGTCGTCAACAAGCGTGTTCACAGGAGCTCACCAACAATGACTCTGTGTTGCCCCCTTAGCTCGGAATGGGACTCAGAAGTAACGCATTTTTCGACAACGGAGAACATCGCGACGGCCGAACTCCGGGATATTTAGAACCCTTCCGAAGGTGCTTCCAAAATGTTAAGGGTCAGTGAAGCAAACATGCAGGCCCGTGTGAAAGATAGAGGGCACGTAAAGGTTCTGCTTAATGGTATTGCCTACCGGCTGGAAGCTGCGAAATTTAAATAGGAAATCCTATGCTAAGGAAACTTCGCCTGAGTTCGTTAGATTTAAAGATATGCGTTTCAAACAAAACGTATTCTACACGAATTTCCTAAAAGGAGATCCCTACGAGCGTGTATTTTTATATAGATAGGTATTATTTACTATTTTGTAAAACAAATATTAAAAAATTTCTTGCAAACAGGTTATACATGTAATGGAAATATCTTCGCTGTAGGGAGCTTCTCCTAAAAGAATCGAGAAGAATGCATTTTGTTTCAAACGCCTGTCTTTAAAGTTTACGCACTGAGAATATTCCTTAACATCGGATATCCTATTTAAAGTCCGCAGCTGCCATCCAGTAGGCAGTGCCTTTAAGAGGCTAACAAGTACATGTTTATATGCGTCGTATTACTATTGGCTATTCACGGTAAACTGAGCACTTTCGAAAGTCCTACTTAATATCTACTTGTATACACGTTGTCTATTCTTCCGCATTATGTAAAATTAACACTGCCATTGGACTTATCACTTTACTCATGCGTTACTCTGGTGTAATTGTGTAATTATTACATACGTAAATATTCAACAAATCTGCTGATTTTTACACTTAGTTCCATTTAAAAAAACAGAAAGCCGAACAAATAATTATGTTATCGCACTTCTTATTCGACGTTAAGACACGGAACTACTTTTCCTACATCGTTCCCAATTTTACTGGGCGGATGTCACACAGTGTGCCTGTTAAAATATATGGAGGTAGGAGCAGTGATATTTTTCTAAGGTTGATTTCAAAAGTGCTCACTTTAACGTGAACAGCCTTCACAGTGAAATATCTCAGTTCCGTGAATTTCGTGACTGCGCCTCATACACATAGGGCCTACTTCAACTTGCTTCTCTTCTGATCTAATAATACAATCTAGCAGAGGTCATATATTCTCGTGGCAGCTAAAGGGGTTTGCCATAAGCAAGGCAGCGAATAGAACTATGATTCGTGAACATTTTTATAATTTATTGATAGTTAGCTTTTAAAATTTGGCTACTGTGTTTTTTAAAACCGTACACATCGGGAAAAAAATTGGACGAAGCTCAAAATTACTTTAAAGTACAAAATACGTTATTTTTATAGAAAAGCAGAATGCGATGAGGAACTACGTACTCTTTATAACTATCTACGTTTCGCAATAGAGATTATGTGTTGTACATTAGAGAGTGACAGTAGACTTGGTCGGAATTACGAGTAACACTGAATTTACTGTCTAGTAAATTTATAAACCTGTTAAGGTGGAATTATTTAATGTTTCCTACTTAGTAGAGAGTATAATTGTGTTAGATTTACGACGATAAAAATTATCATCACAGCAAATTTGGCTGTGAAAGATGTACGAATTCCGAAAACTTGGATCATTTTAGCTCATTTTTCTTCGTTCTGCGATATTCCATTTCCGCTAGTAAATAGAAGCTGTATTGCCAGCCATGTGTGTCAGTATTGTATTTTAAAAGCAGTTTACCATCCCGACAAACCTGACACATATATAAGTATATAACGGCAACGCTATTGATGAATTTCTAAACAGATGATTCTAATCATTGAAGAAAATCTCCATGCCTTCAGTTCTCGTTATTATTGAGTAAACCGCGCTACACCACAGATTTCAAATCCATCTGTTTTCTTCAGGAAGAACAAAACCATCTTACATCCGTAATTTTATATATTGATTACTAGAGACATAAGACGGTAATAAATGTAGGTATCTGCTATAAGTAAAACCCGCCTTTTTACATCTAGAATCTGCTCTAAATACTAGTGTCAATCTTTTCAACTCGCGAAGTATTTTGCACAATAAACTATGTCAGTGTACAAGTAATGAGCAATACAGTTCTTAAATAAAACAGCATTTTCTGAGCAAACCGTAGTGCTAGCAAGCTAGAGCAGGATTGCTAGGACAGCCGTGCCACAATGAGTGTAGTGTGTTAGTTTACCTTGAATGTGGAAGACAAGTGCAGATATCTGAATCACTGTCATCTGCGCATCTCTCAAGTAGGCGAGTTCCTAATTAACGCCATCATTTCTAATGAGGGCCAGTGTGACCATATAGGCGAACTAGGCGACCTCCTAGGGCGCCAATAATCCGGGGGCAGGAGGACAGTCGACGATAGATCTAAGATTATTTACACTCAGATTATTAAAAATTATATAAAATAAAATAAATTTAACTAATCGGATTACTACTTTCTAATATATAGTAACCTAGTTACGTTTATTTAATTTTATCATTGGCGAATTCAGGAATTGCGAATTCATATCACTCATTTTTTATGAGTGAGCAGTATAGATCGAATAATATTGAGGATTTCTCCAGTACGCATTGACTCCGCTAATTGTTGCAAACATTAATGGCTGAAACTTACGTAATAACGTTAATTATCAAATTGATATGATACATTATTTCTAAAATTTTCTTACACGCAATCACAGTAAATATTATGACGATCTTTCTTGCGGTAGATTTTATTGTAAATTCTGCTTTCTGAGGTATGCAAAATTGAAAAGCGCTTAAATTTTGTTCAAAATGCGGACTTTTTCGATCGATCGATTATTTACATTTAATGTTGCAAAATATATACATTTTTCTTTCTTATAGAGCATAAATTGCATTTTTCTGACGATTTTCATGGTGTCGATACTACTTTTTTATGAGTTTTTCATGTTGTATAGTCGGGTGCTGTGCTCCATAGGCAATTTATTTACTTCAACTTTAAAAGTCTTTTCCTTATACACTTGACCCATGCAGACCAATTTTAGTTGTACACAATTGTGTGCATAACCTACGTCAATGTTATTTTGGCCGGTATTTTACACTGCGGGGTTCACTAGTAAATAATCTTCTCTGTGGGCAATTGATTCGCAAACCATGTTACTAGTCAAGGTCTTGATTATTTCATATTACTATATATTTGAATATTTGTTCGGCTATTAAATACAGTGAGTGAGAAATGAGATTTGGACGTCTCTTGACATCGAACTCTTGATCAGCGCCGGAATGCAAGAGCGGGGAGAAACGGAATATACCCCAGAAAACCCGCCAACCAGTGGCATCGCATGGAGATTCCCGCGTGCGATATATAAAAATTGGGCTTCGCTGTGTTGGGGACACGACCGTTTGTTTTGTGTGAATACGTCGACGTTGACGCGCTTGGGCGGCTGGATATTTATTTTACTTTCTCGGCACCGCTTCACTCGATCATATGGGGTTTTATGGGTATCGCTGAATTGATTTTGAGATGCTCTTTCCAACAGTATACGACTTCTGTGTTTCTACTTGGCTTTTTGACGAGTATAGGCCGAAACTGTGTTAAGTTTTCTTAGCTTTTTTACATTAAACACACATTTTCACCATAACCATGCCACACAGATGTTTTTATGCACGCAATCGATTGATAGGAGAGCTGTCGATTGAAACTTAAATGATCATCGTAGCTTCTCCTAGTCAATAGTTATACTACGCGAAAGTCATGAAACGCGGCGAAAAGAACTCAAAATTGCATCACCCCCTCCCCCTCCTTAGAAGCGCACGATGTTTCGCAGTCCTCGCTCAACGTAACATATTCTTTGATCCTTTGGCAATCGAGTGGTGTAATTGAATTTTGAATGTAGATTATATATTCGGAGCTGCAATGCCAAACTGTAACCCCCGATTTTGTTATCGTCGGATTTTCTGGATCACCTCCCACTATGGTTGCAAATTTAAAGACGTATTCACGTCAAAATACAGAAATAAGTTGTTCGCTGGCTCGGGTAAATCTTTTTCTCTCGGCGCGAATACCGACCCATCACACACCGCTGCTCCAGGGACACACAAGAGAGTGGCTGTTGGCTGTTGTCGCTGGGAGAATGGTGAGAGCGCGCGGGAGGGAATGTTTGGCCTAGCGCAGGAACAAATCGACAGGAAGCTGCCAGCTGGCGGGAATTCGCGCTAGCGTTCATCCCCGCTTCCCCTTCCTTCTTCCTCTTATATAGGCCCATCCGTGAAGGTGACGGCTTGGCGCGCCACTTGAGTTCCTGCCATCAGGGTCCGTCGGAGACAACGGCCCACGCAGCCGGCTTGCGAATGGACCAACAATAGAAAGAAGAATTGAGAAAGGGAAGAGCGGGCTTTACGGGGATCGTAGTAATATTCGCGTCATTTGGTTAAATGAACGTAAAGAAATACAGCGTTCAACCAATTTAAAAAAAAATGCTTGTAGAGAGTTAAATTGTGCCCATCGTTGATAAACAAATTGCTTACCATTTCTTTCCTGTCGATTTTATTAGTTTAGCAGACACTCGTAAAGCGGATATAAATTACGCAACAGTTAGTTGGCTCCGAATATAAGTGCAATAAAGGCCACCCGTCACTTCCAATTTCAGGGGAACATACTAAGTTTTCTGTTGGCAAAGACGCCTTCTTAAAAAGCAATCTGAAAGATGGTTTACGACACAAAAGTTGTTAAACCAAAGAATGCTCCCATCTGTCTCCTTTATAATGCACTGCCGTAAATAATGCCTAAGATACTTTCCTTTACTACCAAGACAGTTGTCTTTTATCTTCGCAGGTGTGCTCAGTCGTCAGGAAAGTTAATTGCATTTTTTCGGTGTTTCAACTGAATCCCTGGTGATGTCTGATAAACCAATTACGGATTTAATATTTCACATAACGTCACTTTATTTACAATACCACATATGTAAGATGGGAAAGTTGCTATAAGAAGGCAAAATAACTGCTTAAAATGTGATTTTTAAATAATAGTACGCATTTAGTTCATCACGAACACTTTATTGTGGAACACACACTTAAATTTTTTATTCAGGAAATACTTAATGGTGTTTTCATGTAAACAATCGTGTTTGCAACTGTTCAGTTTTGCCTTAGTTCCAATGAAGTTGCTATATTGTGGAAAATTGTTCATAGAATAATTAAGGTGGACGCGTAATGACAGTTAACATTGCCGAAATACCATGAATTATTTGTTTTATAAAAAATTATCAGGCATTATTTTCTCTGACAGGGAGATGAGTTGCCTCGGTGAATAGAGAGCCCCCGTTATAAATGAAGACAGTCCAGTTTACTTGTGAGAATGCTGAACGAGTTAAACAACGGCGTGATCTTTGAGAATTTTATTGTAACGAACACAAAAAAAAACATCTAGCTACTGATTTGCAATCGAGTGAGATGTCTCATACGTAATGTTTAAATTAATATAAAATCTAGGTTTCTCTTTGCTCTAATAATGCTTGTCTTGCGAAAATACACCAGCTCGTCCACTGTTCGCTGGGTTATGAAAAGTTGTTTATTGTCTTAAGCGTCTTAATAAACGTGTTTTTGTGACCACTGGAAAAGTTTTCTTTATCGTTTCGAGTGAGAATAGTTTTAAAAGCAGCACGTTACGTTTCTAACAATTTCATATCGTTACTTAGGACCATGCAATTTTTATATTTCCGATTGCAGGAAGTATAAGCGACGGGCGAAATAACATATTGAGCAAAAATATAAAAATGTTCGATTGATAACGAACTAAACTCACCGTGAAAAATACTATCTTGAATAAAACAAAGTTTGTTTGGCACGACCAAATTAATCGTTTGTAATTGGGTAAATAAATATTCTGTTTCTGAAAACAAATTATTTTGTAGTGTATCTTTGATTTTCACGAAGTTGTAATATTTTGTATCTCGTACTATAGATTTGTATGGCTGTGCGTGTATTAAACAGTTTTGGTCACCATATAAACTATAAAGTAACAGCACGATCAGGTTTTTATATGCATATTATTTTTCACATTGTACATAAATGTTTTCAAGATTTAAAGGTTTACTTTTGTTTTTGTTTCTTATTTAAATAGTTTTATTTCGATAGCTTTTATCATTATCATACCTACGATAATTACGAACAAACTATCGAACCATATGTTCCGACGTAGGCAGTCAGTGACCCGATTACCACACAGCCAATCAAATAAATACCAGTTCTGGACCAAGGGGGCCGAGGTGGCTGAGCGGATTGCCTAACCACCTCCCACCAAGGCGAACCGGGTTCAATCCCCGGTCGGCTCACCGGACTTTCGCATGTGGGAATCGAACCGGACGATGCCGCTGGTTGGCGGGTTTTTTTGGGTATCTCCCGCTTTCCCCGTCTCTTCATTCTCGCGTTGCTCCATACTCACCTCAATCACCCTCATCGGCTCTCAACACCTCGCTGTTCAGAGTCTCCTAAATCTCTCCATTCACTCACCCTGGACCAAGCTGATTAGGTTGCCGCAACCAATTATATATAATAATAGATATCAGATTCTCCCATGTAACCATATGCTTTATTCGCTTCAAACAAAATATTAGACTCCGACATGTTATATAACTCATTTTTACGGTAACCAAACCCTATTAAAGGCTGTTCACGGTAAAATGAGCACTTTTGAAAGCCCTACTTAAAATATACTTTCTTGTATACACGTTGTGTGTTCTTCCGCCTTACATAAAATTAACATTGTCATGAGCCTCTTCACTTTATTCATGCCTCGGTCAAGTGAAACAGTGCAATTATTAGAAAAATAAATATTGTAAAAATCTGCTCATTTTTAAACTTCGATGCATAAAAAATACAGAAAACGAGATAAATAATTTTAAGTTATCACAAATAGTTACCTAACACTTTTTATTCAACGTTAAAATATGGAACTATTTTCCATCCATCGTTATCAACTTTACTGGACACGAGTCACTCATTGCGCCCATTAGTATAGTCGCAGGCCGGGACAGTGACTTTTTTCTTATAGTGATTGCAAAGTGCTCACTTTTATCGTGAACAGAGTTTATCAGCCCGTTGGTTTGGTATAATTTCGCGTACCAATCAAAATTAACACTGGCATGTGACTTTCGGGTGGCGTTTACATCAGCTGTCTCATACATACACTGCATAATCATAAAATTAAAGAACGAAAAGTAATAAATATTGTACTCAGCACTAAAATCACGTACACGTTAAGTACAGAAAGTAATGTTGGTTTGTAAATAGTGACGAATGTTCAAAATCCTTTTTCTCTTTGGTTATAAATATTAACGCCATTATCTGTGGTCATCACTTCCGAGCTCATGAGGAAATATTTTTGGTTTAGGTTATCATTATAATAGTAGAAGAGTTTGACATTATTATTATTCCCGTTATAAAAACCACACCAACCCGTTTCGATCGTTATTCGCCTTTAAAAAGCGTGGAAAGCTGAAACGCTCGGCCGGTGTACATAGCTATGTGTGATATTCACCAAAAAAGGCTCGCTTTAAGATAATACGATGTGCTTACTCATTCGTACAGAAGACCACGTGCCTTAAACAATCGTTAAGTGGCATAATAATAACGTATAACAACACTTAAGAGCAGAATTGCAATGCATAGATACCTAACATAAGTGAATTTTAATACGAAACTACGCACAAGCAAATGGCGGGCGTTGCTATTAAAATACGAGTTACGAAAACAGTTGTCATGAAGCTAAATGGCTGAACAACTTTTGATCCATTTTTTACAACACACTTACACAGAAATATTTATCACTCGATGCAAGTGTCGTTATAATTCGTCCAGTGACAGAGTTTTTAAAGCACATATCACTAACACTTACTAAGTCATTCTGTTTGCTTACGAAACAAACAATTTTTCCCTTATAACATTTAAATGCCTTCAATGATATGAACGTAACTTCACCTGAATAATAAAATCCCAAGACCTAGCTGATCACAATTCATTTCATGAAACTGCATTCAAGGAGTTAATGTTAAATCTAATTTGCCCTAAATCACCTATATTGATGGTTAGCCGTGGAAGGTTGTATTTACTGTTTGGTATATCGGCTCATAAAAATTAAACCGTTTGGACAGTGGTTATAATATTGTTTTAATGTATTCCTAGCACGCAAGGAATGTTTTACGTGCAGCATAAAACAATTTCATGATGTTATTGTTTCGAAACATGCGGAGGTATTAACTTGTAAACTGGAAATAGCGTAAATACTAAATCAAAGACATATGGATTTAAGATTTCAGAATTGCAACACATTGCAAATTGTATAACAAAACACACTTTCGAAGTTTATTTCAAGTTCATTCAAAGGAGTAAAATTTATACCGACCTAAATTGCGAAAACAGTATATTTTCCTAGTCTCCATATTATGTGAAATGTTAAGAATTTCTGGGGCAAGAAACTACGTGGAGATAACACAGAAAGCAATAACAAACAGTGCCACTTCAATCACAAAAATTATAAAAAATACTTTATTTATAACGCTAATGAATACTTTATTGCAGGAATTACAAAATGACACAAAATCACGTTGGTCACGAGTTAACTGCTACTGTGTTGATACACAAGCGCTGACGGTGGACAGGAAAAGAAACGAACAAGAAATGAACCAGCTAACTTGAACTTTGCGTCAGCCAGGTGATAACGTGAAATAGTTACTAAAATAAATGTGTTACAAATACCAAATTTTATTCTTATCTTTATATAATAAGTAGACGATCTCAGTCGGTCTGTCTGTCCACCTTTAATATCTCCAAATCCATTGAAACTCAACAGAAGTTCTTCAAATTTCGCAGAGCGAATCCTCAGGGTAAAATACAGGTCATGTTCAAAATTTGGCAAGATCAGATTACGCAATAATTACCTTTTACCCTAAAAACTAATTTTTTAATTACTTTTTCCCTATGAAAAATGTTGTATTAATGCATAGCGAATTTTGCATAGAGATATGAAGGTAATGGAATATAATTTTTGTTTACTTCAAATGTCTCGCTCCAATGTTCACTAAAGTGGGGCCAGAGTGGCTCAGTGGATAGAGCGATTGATTACAAGTGGGCCCTTGGTGGCTCAGTGGATATATGTTAAGTGGGGCCATAGTGGCTTAGTGGATAGAACTATATCAAGTGAGGCCACAGTGACAAAGTGGATGGATATATATCAAATGGGGCCTTAGTAACTCAGTGTATAGAGAGATTCCAAGTGGGGCCTTAGTAGCTCAGTGGATATAACCCTGTTAAGAGGGGCCGCAGTGGCTTAGTGGATAGAGCGATTCCAAGTGGGGCCGCAGTAGCTCAGTGGATAGAAAGATACCAAGTGGGGTCTTAGCGGCTCAGTGGATAGAGAGATTTCAAGTGGGGACGCAGTGGCTCAGTGGATAGAACTATAACAAGTGGGATCTTAACGGCTAGTGGATAGAGCGATTTTAAGTGTTGGTCTTATTGGCTCAGTGGATAGAACTATGTTAAGTGGGGCCGTAGTGGCTAAGTGGATAGAGAAATATTAAATGTGACCGCAGTAGCTTCAATGTTGAGTTGATTTCACATAATATCATTATTACCTAAATATATCTATGTAATATTTCTTTCAGTCTTGTGTGATAACCAAATATTTTAACATGGTAACTGTTCTATCCCCGTGACAATACAAAATGAAAGGTCACGGTCTGGGTCCCCTAGTCTTTATATATTATATGACGATCTCTGTCTGTCTGTCCGTCTTTAATATTTCTTAGTCCCTTGAAACTCAACAGAAGATCTTCAAATTTTTAAGAGCCAATCCTCAGGGTCAAATACAGGTCAAGTTCGAGTTTCAGTAAGATCAGATTACGCAATAATTACCTTTTACCTTAAAAACTAATTTTTAACTACCTTTCCTATATGAAAGATTTGTATTAATGCATATAGATTATTGCATAGAGATACGAAGGCAATGGAATATCATTTTTGTTTACTTTGAATGTTTTGCTTCAATGTTGAGTTAATCCCAAGTGGGGTCACAGTGGCCCAGTGAACTGAGCGATTCCAAGTGGGGCCGCAATGGCTCATTGGATAGAACTATAGCAATTTGGGCCACAGTGGCCAAGTGGATAGATGTATATCAAATGGGACCTTAATGGCTCAGTGGATAGAGAGATTCAAAGTTAGGCCGCAGTGTCTCAGTGCATAGAGCGATTTCAAGTGGGGCGCAGTGCCTTAGTGGATGGAAATATAGTCCATTCCCGATTGGAAGCGACTTATGAAAATCAACCTTTGAAAAAACACTCTAGGCATAACATGTCACCTGTTTTTTTCCCAATAACCTGTTTTCCACAAATATATAACACTGTAATTATTGAATAAATGAACCTTTACCTTAATATCTTCTATAACTTGTAATATTTATTTATTTTTTAAATATGAATTAACAACAGCGAGTGCAGCGACGTGTTGGCAACGACCGGTAAGAAATTGTTCACAGTTAAAATATTATTTTAACCTCGTTTTTTAGTATACTGTTAGTAAATTAAACAGTGCCTATCGAAAAATTTTAATATTTAAGTAGCCATGATGGTAACATATCACAATTTTACAGTTTAAAATAACAGCGGAAAATATCGTGAGTAGGCCGTAATGGTACGGTATTGTTTTATCGAGCGTGAAAGCAATTGGAAAACTGTCTGCCGGCGAGGCTAATCGCACTATTTCTCTTTCTTCGTCTCTTTCACACTCGGGAAATTTCACTTCGCTAGTAAGCAAGTACATTATACATGTTTTCAATTGTATCATATTTCATACTTATTATAGCAAAATAATGATTTTTGAATTTGTAATTTACAACTGAAAAGAAATTTTAATGTTTGAATACGTATTTTAATATATTTAGATATGATGGCGGGGCAGTTACCTAGTGAAGTTGGCAGACGTGGCGAGCCGTGACATGGCGTGTTGCTTTTTGTCAAACGAAACGTAAATTATTCTTACTCCGAAAAACACTTCAAATTACTACATCACGTTTGTAGACGTGATTTTTAAACCTACCTAGGCAAGTTACGATGTTGTGATAAATCTGTGTTTCCACGGCAGTAATAAATTTACTGCGACGTGTGTTTCGTTAGTCTTTGCGTCTGTGAAATGGCGTGCCTTTGTGCATCGTGGTCGATACGCTGGCCCTGTGTGTGTGTAATTTCTAATATTTGATTAGCACTATTTATACGTTTTAAATGTGACCTGTTTTTATGACGAAGTTATTTATTTACATCCACGCCTGTTTATTTATCACAACGCTGTACCTTTGCGCTCAGGGGTTTGAAACACAGTCGTGTATCGTTATTTGCCACAATCCCAGAAGAAAAATACTAAGCCCAGCCCGATAAATTTCAATAAACCTAATAAACAGTAAGAAGCAATATATAGAAATATGAGCGGTAATAAAGTTGTCGTAGGCTTATTTGTGTGCATGTTCACCGCTATCTTTTAAAGTTTGTATGGCAGAAATTAGCAACACGAGTTGCGTGCTTAAATTTAATGTGCCTTTTTCACTGGCTGTTCCTTCGTTTTAATATTTATTCCAACTGAGGCCGTCATTTTAGAGAAATGACCCAACACATATCAACAACAAAAGGATAATTACAATTAGCACAGCCCTTTACCTCGCAGTTGTAACAGTGTTAAACACAGTCGCGACACTATACTAACGTGCATAACATGTATTGAGCTATGTTGTGGAAAACAAATATGTTAATGTAAAATAACCGTAGGAACTATCTTCAATTCAGGCATTTTAAAACGTCATAAAGCTGACCTAAATAATGTTATAGGCCTAAACTGTGAATATTCATACGGAATGGTTTTTGGAATATGACAGAATTCTTTGAAAAGCTGTAAACAGTAAACAACACATTTGACAGGTATAAAAGTAGAAGTCACATTTCAATGATTATTTTTAGGTGTAGCGAAAGTATACGAACATATGTACACACATAATGGAATGTATGCATTGATTCTGACAGGTGCTACAGGGCAGTCACATGGCAATGTTTGTTTACATTTGGCGGAATGATACGAAACGGGCCTGCAAGTAGATATTTAGCAGAGCTCCAAGAAAGTTGCTTCCAATGGGGAATGGACTATATATCCAATGTTGAGTTAATTTCACATAATTTTTTGTCAGTCTTTGTAGGATAACAAAAAATTGTATCATCATAACTGTTCTAGACACGAGACAATACTAAAAAAAAAAAAAAAAGGTCACGGGCTGTGCCCCTAGTTTACATATAACAAAACGAAACTGAACTGCATGAGACAACATTTTTTAACTTTACCACTAGTAAGATGTTAAAACATGGAACCACTTCTCGCGGTTCGCTGCCAACTTAACTGTGACTTTTCAAGTCATTGCTTAAGTAAAGTATATGCAGATACGGGCAGAGATATTATTCATAGATTGATTTCAACCGTGCTCCTATGATCGTGAGCTACCTATAGTTATTGGTATACTTGTAAATAATTTATATGTACTAATTACATACAGATGATACTGGAACAACCTTAATAATTGTTCGGCTCAATGAATTATTTTTAAATGATTTATTTATTCAATGTAACGAATGCAGATTTTTGGAGCAATGGCAGATTTATTGAGTGAACTAAACAACGTTCAGAGTAAACAAGAATTTTTCAAGTAAATTTGTTTGGTATCTGCAACAAAATATTTCTCTTAGAGCACAGTCATCTTTCCCATAGCTGCCTGATTCCCAGAAATGGCCTTTTCCGACTTGTAGAGCTCTACACATTCTCTTACATCCCTGTCAACAAATTCAGTTGTCATGTTCGTTGTGTTACGCGAACAGACATAACCAGAGGTATACCTTTTTTGTTCCATTACAGCAACAATATAAAACACCTGCTTATTCTATATTGCATTTTACGTATAAACGAAGCGTAGAATAAAACTGCGCTTCCATAGTCTGGAGAAAATTCAGTAGAAAATTATTTTAGCGTGTTGGCTCCTGTTTTATAAAATGATATGTAGAAAATGTGAGATTATAAAATGGCAATAAATGTCATTAGCGAATAGTGCTTCAAAATAACTTTTAGGTATTTTGGAATAGTCGGAAAGTTTGGAATATTTATGTTTCTTTATGTGAAAGATTCGCAGGAAAGCGGAGACTAATTGAAAATGCTGCCCTTTGCCAACCGATTGCAGCGCTGTGATGCCCTATTAATTACAGCCCTGCTTCCCTTCAAAGTATATGCATACGTTTTCACACTTCTAAAACTTATTGAATAGGAAACTAAAATATACCTAATATTGTGAGTATTGTATTCTTTATAACGTTTACCTGTTTTAAAGTTTTATTTCGTCCTCTATATATTGCTGTCAGTCAGTAATTTTCTCACTCCCCGAATTATTAATCTGGACGCCTTTGCAAGATTCTTCTGCAAATCACAATATGTCGGTTTCTGCGACCTACAATAAAGCGTTGCTGTGACGTTTGTCTGTAATGTAATAATGTTTTAGTTAACCACTCTCTCCCATAGCAAGAATCATTCAAATATCACGGTAATTTTCTTTGTGGCGATTTTTAGAGAGATAAGAATAAATTGACATTCCAGATTACTTATCATTTATTTAGGCTGTTCATATAACCCAAACATTTTTGGCATCTCTAATATATCTCGAAACGCATTCAGTAGCAGGCATTCTTTTTTCGTTCGCAGCAGGTTGACATTTATGTTATAATAGCCATGTTTACGCAGACATCCTGTAAAAAATGTTAATTGTTAATCAACTGAATTAAATTTAATTTTATACTTTTATTATTACGTTCGGCCGCCTTGCCTCCACCCACTTCACCCCTTCGTCGCAGTAGGGTGCAGTGGTTGATTGCCCCTATTCAAGGCGACGCCAAGGGTTCCTATGGCGAAGAGGGGCGGGTGTCCACCACTCCTGCCTGGTAACTTCGAATGGGACTGAGGTTATTCCCGCCTGGTGCAGCAGTCAACGAATTAGAGACTGTTCACGGTAAAGTGAGCACTTTAGGGGCCCTAGTTACTTTTTATTTCGGTCATTTTCCCTCCTTTAATCACCTTTTTATATCATTTATAGCTGACCCGTGCAAACTTCGTTCGAATGACATTTAGGACTTGTTTTCTTTTGTTGAAATAAAAATTTAGCTTCGCTTAGGTTTTATGAAGTTATTAAAATAAAGCCCACCATAGTTTCACTAAGGTTTTATGTTTAAAATAATAATATTGCTTCTTTCAGGTTTAATGGAATTACTAAATTACACCCTTCCATCGATTCACACGTTTTATGGTTTTAATGAAGTAGATATCTATATACCTAGCTACTGGGACACTCAGGTCCCACTTGAAATAGTTCTATCTACTAAGCCACTGCGGCCCCACTTAAAATAGTTATATCCACTAAGCCACTACTGCCCCACTTGGAATAGTTCTAGGCACTGGGGCACTACGGCTCTTGGGAAGGAAAGGAGGACAGCCCATAGAGCAAAAAGAAGGTGGAAATGACGGAACATTTTTAACAATGCTTTTTTAAATGCAGTAATCCTAAGAAAAGTTTAATCCAGTACCTATGTACATAACTTATCACCATCGTATTTTAGGAACCGTTAGATATATCTCAATGAAACAAAGATTAAGTTAGTCCGGGTGTTATTATCTATAGACTGTGTAAATTCCATGTCAATACGTTAAGTGGTTTTTGAGTTAAATCGGGTCGTACAGGCCAACAGACATGAAAAAATTAACATTATATATGGCTTAGTAATTAATTATACTACATGAAAAAATAATTAAAAGTGGAAAATTCGAAAAATCACAGACAGACACTTCGATTTTTTTATTTGTATAGATTACTATGTAAGTAATAAACACATCTTGTATATTACACCGCACGGGGAAGTTATCCATGGCTAAAATAAAATAAAAATATTGGCTATTATTCCAAATTAGTAGACTTTCAAAAGTTCAACCTTCTGGGCCAGGTGACCTCGGCTATATAAGCAGCGGCGTTGCCTGTGTATTGGCCCTCAGGAATGGAGATTGGAATGGAAAGTGTTGTTGCCATGCGAGATGACGTGCGACGAAGCAGCGACCGACGAGTGCAATGTGCGACTGTTGGGAGAGCCGCGTCTGCGACTCACCGGTTTGACATTTTCATTATGCAAATGTAGGACAGTTGATATTTTAATTATATATTTGCAATTAATGAACTAAGGTTATGTGACTGTAAGAAGAATACGATATAGGCTGTTCGCGGTCAAATTAACACTTTTGAAAGACCTCTCATGTGGAATAATCGTTGATAAATATACTTTATAGTCGCTTTGGATGTTAATTTATGAGTGCGGTGGAACAAACACACTGTGTTTATTATTTACACGGCAACATTCATTTTAAAATGTGGTAAGGGATATATATAATTTATATATATATAATTTATACATATATATGTATAAATTACGAAATTAATTCCACGTGTCGAATTTTATTAACGCCTCAATCCCTTACGAAACTGACTACGCTCTATTTTACAGAGAACACTACATTCCTTTATTTCATGATATTAAGTTTCAAGCCAGTGTCTTAATTAACGGATGGCTTAAAGTCCTTTCCTACAGAACCAGTTGTATAGTATTTATTACATAGTGAATCTACAAGCGAACAGAGTGCCGATGTATCACCTTACTTCGAAATAAGCACGTATTATACTGCTGACAAAATGTTTGCATTTTCAAGTTTGTCGTCTTAAGATGTCCATCTTGAAGACAACTTTCAACACAGATCGACGGATCTAAATATTCACACGTGTTTTCATTTCAAAGCTTGCGCATCTACGTTTATACAAGTGTATAGTTTAGCTATGTATTGCAGAGGAATTTAATGTTTCTCAAATTCGCAATAGACCGAATAGTAGCTACCTAAGCTTGAATCCGCACAGAAAAACAAGGTGGAGTTACGAATACCAGAGAATATTTGTATTTATTGCTGAAGACGTTTTAAATAATGCATTTCTGGATTTTCGAAGTAAAACAATCCATAAAATATTCTTCCGAAACATCAACAACAATTACAATTAGCATTTTGGTATTATAATACCAAACGCCAGTTTGCAGATATTTACACACACACACACACAGAGGTACACACACACACACACATATATATATATATATACATACACACCTACATATAAACTTACACACATGCATTTATAAAGGATTATCCTGAACTCCATGCACAAACTTTGTGAGGTGATATTCGTTATGGAAAATGGCGTAGAAACGATACTACGACCTAAGGCCTGACGTGGATACTAAGAAAGAGGCGCGTCACTGAATATTGTGAATTAAAAGTAGTTATTTGTAAAATGTTACAAACAGTGTGATATTGTAATATTGAAGCTGACAATTAACGGCGATTTTGGCGCCTCTTCAAGGAACGTTGATCCCGCAAACACTTCCCAACGCTAGTGTGATGACGTCTGAGCGAGCACTGTGGTCGACGTAGCTAGTTCCGGAACGGAATAACGTTTGGCGAAACTGCCAGAAAGTACTTTTCTCGCCCGCGGCACGAAAACGCCAGCCGCTCTCAGTGTCTCGCCGAGACGGGCGTCACGTGCTGATCACGTCGCCGTGGGAGGGAGCAGCGGTCCAGCCCGCGCCCATCAGCGTCCGCCGCACATAACTGACGCTATAAACTGTTGCGCCGCTGGCGGCTTAATGGCGCAGTGCTAATATTTGGCGCTGGTCATTATCTCTAACGGCCAATCATTGCCCGGCCAGCCACCCATCAAGCTGGACCCCTCCCTCCTGCCGTGACAGACGATGCCCTGTGCATCTCCATGGACACCGATGCTGCGGCTGCGGCAGCTAAGGGTGATTCGAGTGAGACAGAGCATGAGCCATCCAAGCTTCAGAGCTACGGAAAGGCAAGCACCCAGTCTCATAAAAAAAATTATACACTCTATGAGCGGATTCTTCACACTTTTTGAATAAAACTTTTTAAAAAGTACCCCATGTATGACGGTTTTGGTTGTTTTCAAAATACGGTATTTATCACAAGCGTTTTATACTTTTGTTAACGTAAAATTGTAACTGTGAAAGGGTTTTTAACGTCCCCCAGTTTTATGCATGAAAGATTAGCAGGGGACGACTTACAGACTAACTTATAACTTAACTTAAATGAACACCAATGCCTTACCCAGGATTCGAACTTAAACCTTCCCGCACCCCAGAGCGGTGGCGCACCAACCGACTGCGTCACGAGAGGTCGGCTGTTAACGTAAAAGTACCCGATTTTTGCTATATTAAACTTTAATTTTTATTCTATTTATATATTACAATATATCATCCATAATTAATTTAATTAAGAGCAGCGAAAATACAGGTGTGTTGGCGATGTCCAGCAAGAAAAAGTTCTTATGCAAAATATGATTACAATGAGTGCGCACGAATGCGGTGCGTTGTCCATTTGGTGTAATTTTCTAGATTTGGTTATAAGCGTTGTTAGCAGTCTGGCCAGTTTTATGTGTTAGTTCCACTGCTGATCTAGAGGAGCGCTAGTGTTTTCGATGACGTCATCGGCACGGTGTTGTCAATTCCGCAGCCGGTAAAAGTATGTTATAACCCCGTCCTCGGCTCAACCACGTGTTCTTTCAAGTTCTGCCAGAGGCGAGCCTGTCACACGCAAGTTACCAGCATTCGTTGCAGCTGTGAATACCCAACTCATGATTTACTAATGGCGGACATGGCATGTGTTTCGTTTCTGTCGTAGAGTTATGTGTTTGTGAAAATATGCAGCGATATCAACTACTGTTTTGTTTTATTTAGCTCTGCGAAAATAAATTATCATAAATATATAAGAGTTGTTGTTTTTAATCTATTATTTTACTATAGATTAGATGTTCATGTTAAAATACGAGTACTGTTAGCACTTACAATATTACAAACGTCATATTAATCATGAATGATGTCATACATCATAGTAAACTTTTAGTTCCGTTCTTATGTCAAAGGAAATGGACCGGAAATAAATGTTCAATAATGGAGAAATATATGTCAGACGCACGACGGTCTACAATAGAACACAATGTTTACAGTTTGGGGTTGTGATCTACTACATAGATGAATGTTCGTACAAATTATCAGTACGTTAAATATGTCGATTCGAGTGTCATTAAGGCTGTGTCCGAACCTAGGAGTGCACTGGTGTATATAAGCATACTCCACTCGGCTCGATACGTGATGCATTCCGATAGACATACTTATTTGCATCCTTTACAGCAATTAGTTAGCTGATAAGATTCTGAACAAGCATTTTGACGTAAAACACATACTGAATATGTGCTGAAACGTAGGCGCATAGCTTTAGAATTATCAATTCATTAGGAGCTGTAGCTGGAAAGCGCATGACAATGAAAGTGTTCCTATTAACCAGTCAGAGACTTTTTACAAGAAAGGAATTTATTTATATATATATATAAGTCAGTAAACGCAGTTATCGATAGTATATCATTAAAACTGGTAACAACTAGAGGTAAATTTCATTTTAACACTAATATTGGTATTAATAAAAATTAAATATCGGATATTGATATAACGTTTTCACTCATGCATGCCTTGCCTTGTAAAAATATTGGCAGTGTTCTCATTGTTCTGCATATTAACTATACATTCAATGTTACTCCCGGTTTATAACAAATCACGACGAAAACGGGTTATATTTATCCCTGCTCTTCTAGATCATTAAAGGTTAGAGAGTATACAGTGTTAAGAACGTTGCTCAGTGGCGTTTCTCAAAAGGTAATGCCTCCATTCCACTCTTTATAAAAAGAAATATTAGGATTAACAATTACGAACTGCTTATAAATCGATTTACAAAATAGTAGCTTAAGGGCTGTAAGGACGCGAGACGTACACACATTCGTTTCCCCGTGTAAGTGCGTATGTCATGTCACGAAACATGTTAAACATTCATGTACTTAGACGAATGCAAACGCTGTATGAGTGTGCACCTCATTAAGCAGAAAATCTTTTGCACTCTGCGGGAAAAGGACATTAATGATAACGTTTAAGGCTCAACTCTAACAGATGTTTCTTTTAAAGCGACAATACAACTGTCATCTCTGTAATATCAAAATTTACAATAATGATGTGCATAAGTGGATATTGTCTGAAAAGTTGGCAGCTGTATGTGTTTATATTTACACGACTGTAACACAGCACACCATTGCATATTGCACACTGAAACTTCGGACTCATAATAACAATGCGAAAAAACGTTGACACTGTAGTGTTCATCAGTAATGTTAACACTAACGAACGCTTGAGAACTAGACATAACAAAGAGAGTCGCAATATTCTACTTCAGAGTACGTACATTACAAAATATAACTATTTCTGCATTAAACATTGTATGAATGCAATGACTCGGTGCTAATCATTAATAGTAATGCTAAGGCCTTGTCCGTAAGGACTAATTCGTTATTTTGTAATTTTTCATTTCGTAGGTTACAATTCCAACGTTGTCGACGATCATTACTGGAATGCTGCGAATATGTTAATAAACAAGACAGTAATAAAATATCCAATAACGACTTAAAATAAAACATGTGTTGCGAAATATAAAAATTAAGCACAACACTTACTTGCTTTTTAAAACATGTCTAGTGTAGTTTATAGACAGTTATTAGTAAAAAAAAAAAGTTAAAGTACGCATTCACGCATGTGTTTTGAATGTCAAAACTAACATGGCGTTGATTTTGTCATTTTGTATTTTTGCTAACAGCCGCTATATACACGATACAAAATATCAATTTACCAAATACGCCACAATGTTTGTATAAAACATGGGGTCACATGATAATTTTTTCAACTCAATCTGCCATTTCGGACACGGCCTACGTTTACAATATAAAACCTAATGCCTTTAGAATTATGCAGTGGGTGATTATCTGTCATACAGAAACACGTCTTCTATATTTGCAGTTTTTCATTAATGTTTTAATTCTTAATTCCAGTGAATTTAAACAAGCAGCAAACCTGTCATGTTTACTTTTATTTCTAACAACACCTCGTAAGAAACAATCACATTGAAGCAGATCATACTTCAAAGCCAACAGTTGCTATTAGAGAAGCTTTTTATTTGTGAACAAATATAAACGTCAACCTGTGCACATACACACCTTTGTCATATTGTTTTATACTTACATTACTGTAAATAACAGTTTCCCGCCAACAACACCGACTGCTCTGCACTGATTGGTCGTAGCCTCAACATATTTTCTAAAGATATAAAATATAACTATTTATTTCAATGATTAAGGAAATTCCACCAACGCACACTACTTCATAAGGTTCCACTGGGAACCAAAACTTAAGAAAACACACATTCGTTTCTTCTTCACTCATCTTAATGCATAATATAATGCTTAAATATTTCTATTGTTAATCCAGCTTTACTTCAGACATCACAGCTTACGCTGTATTACGGTGTGCAGGTGTGTATAAACGCAGCCGAATCAATACATTGCTCTGTTCATAGTGTACAGTTGTTGCCAAGAATAACAGAAATATTATTAAATATCTCGACTGTGTCAAAAGTTTTTTGTGTGTTCTGGAATGTTTATCGTCTCCTAGCCTACAAATAGATAATTTTAACAATTTACGATCACTATGTACATATTGGAATGATTTGTGACAATGGGGCATTCTTGTATGTTAACTTTGGGGCATATTTACATAATTATAATTAACTTTTCCTAAAGTAGTTGTGTTTTGTGTGCCCCACGTTTTGTTGAATGAATAAATACATCTTTCATTAACGATCACTTATTTTGTTTGCATGATTACACTATACTAACGAAATATGTTTTATAACATCAACGATCATCTTAACAAGGATTGTTACTTCATACAGCAAGTTAGATTCGATTCGTTTATCGTGGGTATTTTCTCCTTTCACTAGCATTCCGCTACCAATTAACAATGATAATTGTAATACGTTAATATAATACAAGATGTATGTAGCCTATCATACTTGCAAAACTGTGTTTCTTCCGATATTTAAAAATAATTTTAGAAGTTTCTGGTGCCAAAATTATGCGCGAGAGGCGTGAGTCGTTTAAGCCGTACTTACACGATGCCCAATTTCTGCTACTTTCTGTTATACTCGTGGGCACAACAGAAGGCGTACGATTTTCTATAGCAGAAGGGAAGAAAGAACGCATCCGTCCACACCCACACGTTATCTAAAGTTCTAATAGAAACTTGTAAATGGCAGGCAAAACAACTCGCAGGGTACAAATACAACCAAATTTTATGTGTATGTGATGTGTGGTGCATCCAAAAGTTACGGCGATTTTTTTTTTTCCCCCTGAAGACTGCATTGGTTTAGATTTTAACGTATGAGTACTATTAATGTATGGAAAATGATATGAGTAACGGCACTGCTTATGCATGGAACACGAGGTACTGTATTCACATGTATATACGACGGACATTTATACCACTCATTAAAAAACATTAGCATATTATTTAAACAAGGACGTAACTAGGAATGTACTCTAGGAGGGAAAGGGGGGAGGAGAGAGATTTCTTATATCTATTTTTAACAAAATGCAAAACCTTTATTATTAAAAATGTATTATAATCAATGGCTTCATGTACTGATATGGAACCACACAATGTTACAAACATTTTTCACTTTCAAGGCAGATCACATATTCCTTGAATTAACATATAATACTTGTCATTTTGTTTTCAAACTTAATTTTCATTTCGATTATGGGAGGAGAGGGGTATGTCCCAATACATCACACCCCCCCCCCCCCCCAGCATGGCTACGCCCCTGTTTTTAAATGTGTATATTTATTGAGCATAATAATCAATCTTGTGCTCTCCGTAATTAAACACGCTTTTATGGTTATACAGCCAAAAGAAGACAGAACTGTTACAATACTAAACTTAGGCTTTCATGTGTGCCTTTAAACATTACTCACGCTATACAGATCAAATTATCTACTTTAGAAATCAATCGATATGATTAGCAAACAACTACTGCTCCTCGACTGTACTGGTACTTGCGTATTATTACTTTTAGACAAAGATTTTCTGGAAATAAACATTTCATAACAATAAACTAAGTTATAAACAGCCATAATGTGTCACATAAATAAACTCGATACCCGTCAGAGATTTGAACTCTAAAACCTACAATTACGTGGCACAGACCTGCGCACAAACTCACTGAGCTGCACAAACCACTTACAGTGCACCAGTGTGATAAGATATTATATTGAACATAAGTCCACAGTCATCACACATTTTATAAAGTGGTGTTCATTCTTTCATTATGACCGCATGAGTAATATGCATCGTTTCCCGTTACTCATGCGTGCATTACGTTTCATTTTGTTCATTCTATGTTTTACAGAACTTGTAATCTTTTCGTAAACGGATATATACGACGTGAGAAAGGAACTTGGTTGTCCGCCATCTTGTCTGTCCCAGCGTGTGGGTATAACATACATTCAGAACACTTTCTACTGTTGTGGTGTTGTGACTTGGGGGGGGGGGGGCAGAGATGGAGTATGTGTGAGAGAGAGGGTAGATGTCAATATGGCAACGCCGCTGACATTCCCCACGCTCACGCCACGAAAATGGACTAGCGCGACGTGGTGTTCATCCCTCGAACTGCAGCTGGAGTGGTCAGAACATTTAACCTGGGGAAGTCCATTCTAGGCTTGATAAAGCTCCGGCTGTTATGCGCACGTTTGCTTGCTAAATTAACCTAACTAAGATCTAAAAAACGGGACACGTATATATTCACGGTTTAACCGTGACTCAAATCTGGAAGCTCATGGCCCAAAGGTAGCACATTAGCAACCTCGCAGATCACTTCACTCTCTGGTCTTGAAATTTAAAATATATTAAATACTAACCTTGTTTCTTAAATAAATCTGTAAAACGCTTATTTTAATAGAATCAATGCAAATTTATCTCTTAAAGTGTTGTGACTTTCAGTTACATTTACTAGTGTTATATTTTGTTTGTAAGGCCCGTTTGGGTTTCCAAATCCTTGCCAATAAACAAAGGTATGTGAAAATTCCTGAAGCCTACCTACCATCTAAGCTTTTAAGAAATTCATTAAAAATTATTTGCACCCATGTAGAAGAAAGTAGACTCATTAGTTATACCAGTAACTTTTTGTTTAATATGGCGGGAAAAATAAAAATGTATTAGGTTAATTTGGTCATGGCGTTAAACTAAATTCGACCAAACTTGGTATATTGAAAGTATCACCTACCCAGTGGCCGATTTAAGGGGGGCGGAGGGGGCGTCCGCCCCCCTCCCCCTAAGAACCTGTAAGGATGAGTTTCGTTAGTGCATTTCATAAGGAAAATGTACAAAGTTAAAACATTACGTTTATACACACAAATATTGGGAAACAAGTCACCATATACATGTATGCACACACACAAGCGTGATACATATAAACATGTTTAATACACACATTTATACATACGATCACATATTTAGTTATATATTCATTATTTGGCGTCGACATTATGTCTGGGAGTTCTGAATAGAAATACTCCGTTACTGAGTTCGGCCATAAAATAGCAACGTTAAGGTACAGAAACTCCTAGAAATATGCGTGGGCACGATTGTGTGTGTGTAAATGCATGCATGAAGAATTCGCTCTAGATTTTTTTAAACACAGCAGATAGCACCCCCAAACATATTCTCCATTTAAATATTAAAATGATTTTGAAATAGACATTAACTACTTACGGCTGAGACTACCACCCTTTGTTGTATTCATTGATTTATTGCTGACTTAATATGTAAGAAGTAAACATAAAATTCTTCTTAAAACGTTTTGCTATTTCCCATATCCTGTGTTACAGACATAATCAAAAATCCTATTTACTAACGCATATCTCTGTTTCATTCACATTGGTGAAAATTTACTATGTATTAATTTAAGCGATTACTTTATTTGGTTTATATAATAACTTAAAATTCTGTTCATTCAAAACACCTTGAGCGAAAAACATCTCGTTTTATGTGAGAAAGAAGAATTTAGAAAGTTAATTTGTTGCGAAACGATAGAAAATAAGGATTTGGCCGCTTTTCTGAGTTCCCAATGTAACCAATTTAAATAAAAGTATTTTATTGATATTAACAGAAGGCACAAACATTTCAAGTTTTTGTGTTGTCTACATATTGCAAAATTCGATATTGTTTGGTCTTAGTATATGTATAAATAATATTATATAATAGAGGTGACTGTGCAGGAAAATAAATTTTCTGCTGAAATACACTTATTTTTAGAGATGTCTTAATATTGACCATTTATTTGACAACTATGTTCATTTCTTCATTTAAAATTTACTATTCAGTAAGAGAAAGTCGCGGATATTTTAAGCTTCATTATCTTTATTTTTGTTCACAATGAAAACATATCCATCCTGCATTTCAATAATTGTCGTTTTATGTATTCCCTCCCCCTCGCTATTGCTAAAGACATATTTTTAGTTTTAAAAAAATATGTTATTTCCGTTAGCATAATGAAACCCAAGTTTTGCAGATGTGATAATTGTTACTAACACGACAAAGAGTGTATATCCTGCTACATAATTACTTCAAGATAACTTTTGTGTGCTGTCAGCATAACGTGGGTTTTCTGGAGTGGGCCAGACCCGAGGATGCATTAAATATTAAGCAATAAAATAAGACGAGTTCCATCTGAACGTGTATATTGACTGAGTGGAATTACAATCCCAAGGCAATACAAAAAGTCCCTCGAGTCAAGCGGGCATAGCATATCTGGCCTTTCATAGGCCGACAGGGTAAAAGCACGTGTTAAACGGCAGTAGAAATTAAAGGTATGAAAATATCCACGGGCAGAAAATTTTTTTTATCATATCTCGTTATATAATTGACCGATTCCTACCAAATTTGGCAAACAAGAAATACTACGGCACTCCTTGTAAAATTATATCTTAAGTGAGCCATTCATTGATTTTTAAAATGGCAACCATATGAATATTTTTAATTACTGTGCTAAATTTACTGCGCCATGTAACCATGTTTAACCAAACTGTGAATGCTGGCAGTAGCCTATATTACAACCATTACATGTGTCTACACAAAGCCTTTTTTTCCCGCCATTTTTATGATAGCTCCACTTTTATGCCATACCTCTAGAAACAATCAATCGTTTTCCACCAAATTTTGGCAAACAAGTATTACTACAGTAGGCAATGTAAACTGATGTGTTTTAAGTGGCCCAGAAACTTTTTTTCAGAATTATGGCAATTTAAATATTTTATTTTAATACACGTGTTTCTAATACCTCAGTGTTTGAGTTTAGCCTACTTCATCAGATTTACTTGCGTATGCAGAGGAAACTGGCCGATTAGTTATATTGACAAATTCTTGTTTTAATATTTGCTGGAGATAGTACATGTTAAAAATCCATGTTATACAGTTTAATATTGTTCGTCATAATATGATGGAGTATATTTGTGTGTGTTTCAATGTAGTCTGGCCTGGATTGAGGCCTGCGTTTGTTCTCACTGTTTATTTATTGTACACCAGAGTAAAATGTTACAGAAATTTATCATCTATGCGGTAATGGCAGTGTCGAATAACATTGCGTAATTTTGTACGCTGCCGCCAAAAGCGGTATTACTTCGCCACTCACATCGACTCAGAATATACATACACACATATGTATGTGTGTGTATATATATATACACACACAGGATGATTCATGGCGATATGGCCGAAATGAAGCAGCTGATTACTCGGGTCAATAGGAGTAGAAGAAAATTAATACCTGCGTGTTATAATTTGCAGTAGGTATGGTGTTATGATGATCTGCACGATCGAACCAATGTGAAGCGCGCGTTCGCAGCATCATTGGACGGAGGCGCGGGCCTAGTCAGTTGTAAACAGTAAAGTTATTGATGATGTTGAAACCCGCGCATGTACAGTTTCAGTGAGCAGCGCACGCGGTTCACATGCGTGCGGCGTGATGCCCTGACGTCGGATTTGGCGAGTTTGAACATCTCCTGTAAAAGTTGATTACATGTAGGGTCTACGTTTCCTACAATTGCATGTACAGTAGTAATCAGTGCATTGATACCACGCCATGTGTTTTATTCTGTTTCATAACAGTCAGTTATATGTCACTTTCTTTGAACATTCACCCTCCTCTAAAACATAAAATATAGTGATTACAACCAATGTTGATATGTAATTTTTACTCTTACGGAACCGAATAATAAGCTCCTTCGGTTAGGCCATATCGTCACGAATCATTTTTAGGTAGGTGTGTGTGTGTGCGTGTGTGTAATATATATATATATATATATATAATATATATATATATATACACACACACAGACAAGGAACTTGTTGCTTGTTTTCGGTGTGTTCAAACATAATCTTTCGAATCACCTTCTTATTATGATATTCTGTTTGATTTGTTCTTTCTGAAAATGATTCTGTTGAAAAGTGTGAATGATACTTCGTTGTTTGATCTCTGCCTGAAACGCTTTAAAACGCGTTTACAACTACTACATTATTTACGTCAACTCGTTAGAGCCAAGGCGCAGATAAGTTCTTTTATCATGCGCAGCTTTTCTTTGCATATTTTAAAAAGACTAACCATAAGCAAGAGAAACGTCCGAAATGTGCAGATTTTCTTGCTTAAAAGAGACAAATTTCTGTGATACTAACTGCTATTAAAAGCAAATTTTAACGTAACTTTTAGTCTGTGTTATGGCATCGTAGCAGTTTCATGAAATTACTTGATCTTACTTTTTACACTTAAAAAAACTCAAATTTTGCGTATTTCTCCACACGGAATAGTACCAACGTTTCAATTAAGAAAAAATATTGCAAGAAATTCTTAGGGTGGATTATGTTTTAAGCTGTATATCATTACATTTCGGATTTCAGTTTTAGCACGTATACTCACCTAAGAAATGTTAAGAAATATACGTCTTCGTTAAGATGTTATTAATTGGGGATACCCGGAAAAGACAAGGAATATTTAAAAGCCTAATATTTTTC
Organism: Dryococelus australis; assembly: GCA_029891345.1. Classification (NCBI taxonomy): domain Eukaryota; kingdom Metazoa; phylum Arthropoda; class Insecta; order Phasmatodea; family Phasmatidae; genus Dryococelus; species Dryococelus australis. Next base: position 99,244,636 of record CM056994.1, read on the forward strand.
CAAATTTTCTCACCCTTGCTTGTGAAATCGAGAATACAGATAAACACAGCTGGCAATTTTCTCATAAACAGAGAAAAAATTACCGACCCGGCTTATTTCCACTGCGACTTTCATCAGCATGAAAGAAAATACCCAAAATGAGAGTCCCAGTTTCTTCAAACGGCCCCAGGCTTCTTCAGCTGACTGTACCTTCTGAGGTTTCCGGTTACCGTAATTAGGAAGATAAAACGTTAAATTTTCATACTTAATTATAAGTTTTTGCTTCCGAACTCTCTACACATACTAGAGCAATTTTCTCCCTCCGCTCAAAGCTCTTCTGATGTTTAATTTGGACATACTGTACCAATTTCTTCTGCTTGAATATTAAGTGTTTATTGTTTGCCCTGATTTCAGGCGCAAAACCGCGCTTAAGTGAAAACATTGAAACCGTATAATACTGTGAAGTTTATTAAGTTGGCGAAATAACGCTAATATTTCGGACCCCTATTATTTTCATAATGGGAGATGTTCTTCGCAGTGTTCTGAAATTATTCAAATGCCTTAAAAGTAAAATACACATACCCCGCTGCCAATTCGAAACATCGGACAAATTTAAATTTCCTGTACCAGTAACGAGATAATATCAAATATTCGGCTATTCCACTCACGTAAGCGAATGAGAATATACTACAGGAATTCGCTTAGGTTCGTAATGTTCTGTGATGCTATAACACACTGGTACACTTAACACAATATTTAAGTTCCTTTGTGATGTGCTAGGCTGCCCAAAACAAGCCCTTCACAAGCTTCCGAATAGCAAACATTTTACACGAAGAAAGTTAATATTTATTTATCCAGTTAAAAATATGTTCAGCGATACAATGATATAAAACCTTTTTGAAAACCCTACATATTATCTTTCTAACAATACTTGACACGATTGACTGTTTACGAGAATATAATGCATGCCACGAATCTGATGTGATGGACAATTTATATCACTGAATTTTCTGCAGCATCAGTTAATTGTGGAGGAGTATCTCCACCTAAGAATCAACCAAAACATCCAAACCCACCCTCCACAAATCCCTGCCAAATAATCAGATAAATGAAGGGATGGATAACGTTTATTCCTTAAGTAAAAACTTCATTTGACCCCAAATGTTTTTCAGAAATGCAAGGGGAGAGGATAAAAACTTTTTAAAATAAATTACTTTAAACATGAAGACTTTTTACGTTTAGTTGTAGCTCTCAATTTGCTACGATTTCTTGATGTGATACAGAGATTTATGCTACAGTTAAAAAGAATTTCAAAGAAATTACATAACGGCTTTCATATGTAATATACGATATATTTTCCCACGACTATACTAACAATACATTTTCCCGAGATTGTACTGAATTTTAGTAAAAAAAAAACCCCTTACATGACATGTTTGGTTTTATTCTAGATATGCCATGTATCACAAGCGTTTTATACTTATGTTAACATGAAACTATCTCATTATTGATTAAATTGAACGTTTTCTTATATTTATATATTAATTATAATGCTCCATCTAGAAACAATACTAACACGAACAGGGAGAAATTACTTGTGTTGGTGACGCCTAGTAAGAAATAGTTCTCATGTAAAATTATATTGCACTGAGTGCGCAAGATTGCGGTGCGTTGTGCCTCCCGTGTAACTTTCTAGACTATTAAGCGAAGCAACTGCCTATGGAGCACTGCACCCGACTATACAACGTCAAGAACTCATGAAAAAGTACTACAGAAGCCATGAAAATTGTCAGAAAAGTGCGATTTATGCTGTATATGAAAGAAGACTATATATTTTGCAACATTATAAAATATTTTCTAAAATATACTTTTAAAATAATCGATTACAATGGTCTGTATTATTAGCAAAGTTTAAGTATATTTCCATTCTGGATATTTCAGGAAGTAGAATTTGCAAGAAAATCTTCGTCATGGAATACCGCCATAATGTTTACTATGATTGAATGTAGGAAAATTGTTATAATACTGTAGGAAATAATTTTTGCAATTTATTTTATGTGCGTCCATTGGCCACAAACATTTATGGATGGAGCTGACGTAAATAAATTTAGTTATAACATTTATATGATACATTATTTCTATGATTTTATTACACATGATGACAGAAAATTTTATGACGATCGTTCTTGAAGAAGATTATCTTGAAAATTCTGCTTTCCAAAGCATCCAAAACGGGAATGCGCTTAAATTTGGTTTAAAATGCGGACTCTACCGATCGATTAATTTTTTACCTTTTAAAAGTATGTTTTAGTAAAATATTTTATAATGTTGCAGAATATATACATTCTTCTTTCATTTACAGCATAAATCACACTTTTCTAACGATTTGTATGGTGTCTGCACTAATTTTTTATGAGTTCTTCAAGTTGTACAGTCAGATGCAGTGCTCCATAGGCAGTTGCTTTACTTCAACCTTAAGTACTGTTTGCATGAGGTGGAGGGTTACCCTTAAACTGTACCTTTGGCAGCGCTTCAGAAAAGTTGTGTGTAACCCTGAATTGAGTTTACTTGCGAATACAACCACCCACACAGCATCTCCGCCAGTCCCTAGACCCTCACCAGACACCATACATACACCGTATGTAAAAAATATTTTAATTGTATTTAAATAATAATTTATTTATATGTTACCATGGTAATTTCTTCAACAATAATATACTACGGTTCACACATGAGTGAATAATATTTCATTCTGCAGGAAGTAACAGGAATAATAAGTGAAATTGATCCCGTCATTATTTAGTTTAAATTTATTATAAAGAATATATTTAATACTTCCCGACAATGTACAATTTTCATGAGTATAATATGGTTGCATTAGCTCACGATATGTAATAGGTTTTGTAATTCAGATGCATTTCAGAAATAATTGATGAAAAAATCCCAAAATACTTACACGTTGGTTATCAAAATACACAATTGTATTACTTTTTATCTTTAGTTTGAAAATTACTGCTTAATAGCTAGCGACGTAAATTGCTTGCCGTTTGTCAAAATACCAGTCTTCTTCCCTCTGCTTGCCAGCGTGCACTACTAGAAATACATTTTAAAGACTATTCACGATAAAGTGAGCACTTTTGAAATCAACCTTATAAAGAAGTCACTGTTCCTACCTTCACTTATTTTAACGGGGGCACCGAGTGGCATGAGCCCAGTAAAGTTGGTAACGATGGAAGAAAAAGTTGTTCCGTATCTTAACGTCGAATAAAAAGTGTTAGGTAACCACTTGAGATAACTTAAATTATTTATATCGCTTTCTGTTTTTTTTATTGCGCCGAAGTGTGAAAATCAGCAAATTTTAAAATTTTTAGGTTTTAAAAATAATTTTACACTTTTAACTGACCGACGCATGAAGAAAGCGATGATGCCCATGGCAATGACAATTTCACATAAGGCGGAAAAACACACAGAACGTGCGTACAAGTAGATATTAAGCAGGGCTTTCTAAAAAAGTTCACTTTACCGTGAACAGCCTATAACTGTTGGTATTCCAGCTTACTCTGGACAAGGTAGTTTAGATCCGCTCACGCGAGAAAAAGTCCTCCCTCAATTCTATCCTCGTCATCATTAGTTACATTCTCTTGGCGCTGTAAACAGTCGTAGCAAAATACAATTTGACTGTAACTGCAGTGTATTAAATTATAAAGGATGCACAGAGAATGAGTGGTGTACACTTTAGGGAATCCGATTTCCCTCGATCACAAATGGTAAAATATGTGGTTCCTGTTACATTCCTGTGCAGAGCCTTCTCACGCAGTCTGGTACCGGCATAACATTACTGTGAGGAGAAGCTTATGTGCCTGTAAAACAGACGTCTTTGCGCTGTTTAAGAACTCTTTTGGGTTAAAAGACTGCTTCATCTGTTTGCACAGTCAAGGGTTTAATATTTTATTCTTTCATATTTACCGTTAATTGTTAGCTATTTTAAATTCTTATCACATTTTATCTGTGATAATTTTTTGACGATTATATAGTTCACTTTTCTCAATTCTCCTACCTCCCAGCAGTTTGCAAGGCGGTAGTGTGACAAGCTGTTTCGAAAATATTCAAACCGTTTTTACAGACATGCATGAGAACTGTTTTAAAACAAATAACCCGAGCGATCCTATCATCTGTAGTAAATATGTTGGACGCGAAAACTCATTTAATATATTTTAAACTCCTCAAAGGCAAAATATAAAGAAATCCTTTCTTAGTGAGTGCACTCTTAAGTGACCTCGAACATAAAGTTTCACGATTATTGGTCCAGCGGTTTGGGTTGTACGTTGATGATCCTTCAGATGAAGACTTTTCCTTTCATGTGTACAGTCACAAAAAAAAAACACGTTGTCTGACCAATCCTCTTTTCAGTCACTGGGTAAAAAAAAAAAAAAGCGCACTCCTTTCGGTTTTTAGCCTTACTTCTACATAGTAATTTTCATATTACGGGGTTTTCAGCAGTTCTATGAAACTGTCGTTTAGAATATTTGTTGGGAAATTTCAACAAAATCGCTTTCGAAGTCCAAATTTATTCAGAGTAATTAGTTTAAAATAACATTCTTCCCAATTCAAAATATAAACTTTAATTTTCTAAAACATTTTAAATTATTTATTTTAATAGGATTATTTTGTGTCTATTATATCTACGAAGTAATTGTTTTAAGTGTGGGAAATTAAGGGGAGGGGAGCTTTTTTTGCTTTTGTGTGCAAGCGCCGAATTCACTATGAATTAGGGCCAACTAAATCAGTTGCGTTTATTTCTGTAAAGGCAGATGAAAGGTGAAGAGTGGAAGAAATATATTTTTTTACACACTTCACAGCTTGCGAGGTACCTGGTACTATTTTGTATCAGAACAAAATAGCAAGTCGACGAGATATGTGAGTTTATGAAGATAACTGGACTCTACAAGGGCGCCTTTCAGAAAAAAAACATACAATGACGACTGTGTTCATAAAGCAATATTTATACAGTTAAGCGCGTTTTTTTAGAGATATTGAATTCCAAACCAAAATTATATTATCTGCTCCATCCATATTTTGTTGTAGGAGCTAATCCAACTAAATATTCTTACAGAGAGATCATGGTTAACAATCTGAGGAGGACAAACTTCACACAAGCCAGAAGCAAGCCGACTGTATCCACAGCTGCAGAAACACATTCATTCATCAATTAGTCTCTATTCTCTCTTACCGTCATCCCATTAGTCAACTACTCATTAGGTTTCCATTACTGACCGGCTAACAGCGAATGAAATGCCATTCTGTCAGTGTTCAAATGAAATACCATTTTAATGTTAAGGGGCTGTATAGTCCAGCGTGTTAATTTAAGACTTTATACAAAAATTAAATTTTATTTGCAAAAATTGTTATTTATGTTGAGTTTCTGTGTGGTAAAATTCTGACAAATATGGAAACAATGTAACTATAGCTAAACTCAAGCATGGCCGTCAAAGTGGTAATGCAGCAGTTTAGGGAAATTGTTTTAATTTCTTCTTTCTACTAATTATGAATTCCCTTCGCGCAACGTAAACTTCAATATTACTTTTAACATACATACGCGTAGGTCAAGCGCGGCCTTGAAAATATATAAATCTGCCCACATTTCTAATACGCAAGCTCATTATCTCATTGTTCATAGTCTTCAATGTAGAGTACTGAACGTTTTATAAAACTTTAAGACACATGGAAAAAGATTTTGTGATTCGCTGCCAACATTGCAGTAGATAAACCAGTCAATGTTTCCTTAAAACTATATACAGCAAGGAGCAGAGTTTTTTTTTTCAGAAGTTTATCTCGTATCGATGAAGATTTGGGTACAAAGCGTCAAAAAATTCGATTATTAGGCGTTCTCGAGATATCTCGGTTGTGGTGAAAGTAATCGAATACTGAACGAGTGAGTGAAGAGATTTCGACTGCTCTTAACATCGAGGTCTTGAGAGCCGACGGGGGTGATTGATATGATAACGGAGCAGCACTGGAATGGAGCAGCACCGAGAAAACCCGCCGATCAACGGCACCGTCCGCTACGATTCCCACATGCAAAAATTCTGGAGTGACCCGGCCGGGTTATCCGAGCGAGCTGTGTGATCCGGTACTCACAGTAACACACATTCTTTGTATATGAGTACTCGAGTTCTTGCGCAGACGTTACGTCTTTCATTCCCCGCTTGTAAAAGAGAACTAGTACATTCCCCTGGATTTTCCCCCGTCTTGCCGAGTGTATAAACGTTTTGTTCGACTTCGAAAAAGTTCGAGTGTCAGATAATGTAAAATTGTGTGCAGGGCTATATTAAAAATAATGCGTCTATCGGTAATGTATAGATTATTAAAACAATGAGGCCAGAATCGGTCAGAGAAAATATTCAAATCGCTTATTCGAATAGGCAAATGAAACCCACAGAACTTGCCAGTTCTCGAATTCAAGCTGCGAGTGAAAGTTCTCGATTCTTATAAGTTTTTGAATATTTTGAATACAGAATAATCGGTTCCTGGAAACTGTCGATTCTGCCCATCGCCAGACAATAGCCGTTTCGCAGCTTTTCCGAGCAGCTCCAGTGAATAAAGTTGAAGTTGTGTATAAATAATTTCAGTCATTAGTTATACACGTATAATAAGTTCACGGATGGTTATCCACTTTTGAAAGCAAACGTTTGAAAAATGTCACTGACCCTACATGCATATATTTAAAGGACACGCTAACTTACAGGTGCTCAGTAATGTTGGTAACGACAGAGGGTGAATTTAAAGTTTTAGGCTGACATTTATGAATAGTTACTGAAGTTTTTTGTTGAATTCTTTTTTTTTTTTTAATACATGCAAGAGTAACAGTTAGAAAATTTGTAAAATATTTCGGTTTCAAGTAATTTTTCAGTTTCGCTTAACTGACGCATGAATAAAGTGACCAGGGCCGTGGCAATACTGATTTAAAATATGGCGGAAGAATACACAATATGGATAAAAGTGTATTTTAAGCAGGTCTTTCAAAATTGCTAAGTCACCGTGAACAGTCCATATAGCTCATTTGGGGTTACATCTAACATTTCTAAAGCCCTGCTAATATCCTGTAGTATTTAAGCTTAAATAAGTCTATGAAATCACACCATAGGGAAACGCACTGCATTTTGGGGATTCCGTTTAAGAATCTTTTGTATGGAATTATTTTCTACCAGGCATACCAATACACCTATTTTATATCGGGATTTATTCATATTAATTATAGATGTTATAATTTATAAAAAAAAAAATATAGTTAAAAGTTAAGTGAAACGAAAAATAAGAGAATCTTACGTTAACGGAATTATAGAACGCTTGTGATACACGGCATATTTAGGAAACAACTACACGCAAGTTATACATGGGGTGAGTTTTCAAAGGTTTGAACTCGAAAATGGTGAAGATATTGCGAATATTTGTATAGTCTATTCGCGGTTTCTTCGCACTTTTTAAATCAAACATTAGACCCCCCCCCCCCCCCCTGTATAACGTGTTTGGTTTTTGCTTAGATGTGTATCACAACAGGTTTATAATTCTGTTAACATAAAAATACTTTTTTTTTATTTAACCATAACTCATATTTTTTTATACATTATAATATTTCAATTATAAATAATATGAATGAAGACAGAGAGAAAATATGCGTGTTGGTAATGATTAGTATAGACCGTTCACTGTAAAGTGAGCACTTCTGAGGCTGTAGTTACTTTCTCATTTAAACCATTTTTATCCTTAAACCAAATTTTTTTAAATAAACATTGCCATGTGAGTAATAAACACAGTGTGTATATTCCACAGCACTCTGAAGTTAACGTCCAAGGCTAAATTAAAATGCTGAATTGACTGTCATTCCAAATGGGAGTGCTTTCAAAAGTGCTCACTTTACCGTGAACAACCTATACGAAATATTTCTTAAGCAAAATATTATTACAAGTTTTTTTTTGTATGACGCGGAGGAATATCCCATCAGTGGAACTTTATCATGGCTTAAAAAAAGTCGTAAGTAACCATGAATTGAGTATATAGCAGTTATCTCTCTATATGCTGTCCACGACTAAACAGCACTTTTGAAAGCCCTGCTTAAGATCTACTTGTATGCACTTTGCGTATTCTTCCGCCTTGTGTAAAATTAACATTTCCATGTGCTTCATCACTTTATTCGTGCACCGGTCAAGTGAAACTGTGAAAATATTAGAAAAATAAATACTTCACAAATCTAGTCAGTTTTACCCTTCAATAGATTGAAAAAAACAAAGCGAAAGAAATAATTTAAGTTTATATACAAATGGTCACCTAACACTTTTTATTCGACTTTAAGATACGGGACTACATTCCAGTCTTCGTTACCAACATTACTGAGCGCATGTCACTCACTGTTCACGTTAAAATACATGCAGGCGGGGGCAGTGACTTTTTTCTAAAGTTAGTTTCGAAAGTGCTAACTTTATCGTCAGCAGCCTCTGCAGTGTTAAGGCGAAGCGCGGAGGGGATTGCGGTGTTGGAACAACACACATCCCTGTGTTGAAGGCGCGGGCGAGTGTGACGTGACGCGTCGTCGTAACTGTCCCGTGACGGTTGCCTGTCGCCCTCGGGGCAACCAGTCTACACACACACACACACAAGAAGAAGAAGAAGAAGAAGACTCCCCCTCCAGTCCCAGACCCGTATGACGCGTCGCTTTGAAGTCCTCGTCGCCCACCGCCTTGCCGACGAGATGGAAGGCGGTACTATAAGCTCCGGCGGCGAAACAGACGACGACTGCTGTGCCCGAGTGCAGGCTCGAGTCGTCATGCCGTGTTGTGTTTGCTGACAGCCGCCCTGTGCTCAGAACAGACGGCGACTTCTTCTCTACCCACCCGTCGCCCGGCACTCGACTGCACACGAAAAGTTGCCGGTTCACGTGATTTCGGATTCATTGTAATTATAGGCCGTTCAAGGTAAAGTGAGCAGTTTTATAATGCCCTTCTAAATTGTTTCCTTTCGTCCAATTTCCATCTTCCTGCTGCTTTTTGATATAAACATTTCAACGCGACCATTAAAACCAGTATATACATTTCACCATCCTCAAAATTTAATGCCTGAGACTGCAATAAGATATATATTAGTGGTTAATGCATTTTGGGAGGGCCCTAATAAGTGGTCACTTTACCACGAACAGCCTATACTGACAATGTACAATTAAAAAAAATTTATATTTTTCGAGTTGTTTAATAATGTTTTTGTGCGTTATTATAATTGTGTGTTATCTGTTTGTTGTAAAAGTTCGAGAACATATTTATATTTTATTAATAGTTTCTCGACATTTCACAACAAGCAGATAACACACAATTAAAATTACGCACGAAAGCGTTAAACAATACGTAAAATGTAAATTTTCCATGATCGTACATGGTCAGTAATTACAATGAATCCGAAATTATGACGCGAAAACGAAGAATTTATGCAAAAGGGGCTTTGCCGAGCTTTGGCAACGAGATTTCCTTAGCATAGGTGACTGTGGAGTGTCGAGAATAACAGGGCAGTGGTAGAATGCTAGGGCGGGGAAAAATACGAGAGCCTTGAGAAAACCCGCAGGGCCAACGACAACGTATGCCACGTTTCCACACACTCGAAAATTAGGGTGACGCTACCCGGAAATAAACCTGGTTCGCCTTGGGGAGGGGGAGGAGGGAAGGTGAGTAGTACACTACCGCGACTCTCTGCACACCAACATCCCCCCCCCCCCCCCGTAATTCCATCCAACACAAGCAAACTTGTCAATCTTGGAAATAGATCAACATCAGCTTGACTGGTTTCCAGTATCAAGATCTTCTGTAAATTAGTCGTTCACAGAAAAAAAAACCATGTAATCACTGTTTCATTGCAATACTTGAACTATTTTGACCCAGCGTATACAATGTGCGTTGACATGACGTACACGAATGTTATTTTTTTACCAGTGCTGTACACTGCGGGCTCAGTACTCAATGACTTTCCTTGCGAGTAACTGATTATAGGCGGTTCACGATAAAATGAGCACTTTCGAAAGCCCTGCTAAAGATGTACTTGTATGCCTGTTGCGTATTGTTCCACCATGTGTAAAATAACCATTGCCACGAGACGCATCACTTTAGTTAAGCGTTCGTTAAATAAAACTGTGGCACTATTATAAAAATAAATATTTTACAAATGTGCTAATTTGTATACTTGTATACGTATATTTTAAAAAATTACAGAAAGAAAAACCAATAATTTCAGTGCTCAGAAGTATTTACCTAATACTTGTAATTCAACGTTAAGACACGGAACTACTTTCCCTCCTCGTTACCAACTTTACTGGGTGCATGTACCTGTTGAAATATGTGCTGGTAGGGGGCAGTGCCAGTTTTCAAAGGTTGATTTCAAAAGTGCCCAGGTCGCCGTGAACAGCCTATAGTAAACCGTGCTACCGCTCTTATTTACAATTGGTTCATATTGCTGTTCAGCCAAACACTAAGCATACTGTCCATTGGTTGTGCTAATTAAACAAGTGCTCTTTAATTTTAACTACAGATTTATAAAAATTATCTCATACTTGCAACACCAGAAACAATAAATTAATGCAGGTTTGAAAGGGATAAATAAAGATGTAAGTAAATTCCAGTTGCGTAAGTTAGTAACTCTATTTCACGCATTCCATTGGTTATAAAAATTAAACTATTTAGTCCTACCGTGTCTGCACAAACAGAGGTTTGAATATCTAATTTTAAAAGAGTGCGTTCTTATACTTGCTGATTGGTATTAAAGTACAGGCTCGGTAGTGTCCATTTCATATCGAAAGTTACTACAGTTCCACAATTATTTCAACTACTTTAAACACATCCGAGTATTAGAAAGAATTTTTAAATATTTATGTTGGCCCTTCGTATGACGTACGTTTAGAGTAATCGGGTTGAGGTTTATTTGGGTGGGTCGAACTTTTCAGAAGGCAAGTTGTGCCGCCTGTGACCGCTATTGAGAGTTCATGACATGCACGGAATATATGTGGAGAACCGCGGTGCCAACATGAAATACTTGCTTTCCCTTCCTCTTTCCCGCGCTTCACCGAAGTGCTGCATACTTTACACAGGGGATCCCCCCCCCCCTTTCTCCATAACGTTTCAAACTCTGCCGTTGAGCAGGATACAATTTAAAGTACTAAGTGAATGACTAAATCACTGGCACACTTCTTTTAATCTGTTTAAAACGAATTTAATCTAAAAAATAATAATAATAATACAGCTCCCCACCCTATAAAATTAATTCCACTCTTATTTCTGCAGTCTTATACATAGCATAAAAATCAAAATATTATCGCCTATTATTCAGAAGTATACCACAAATTATATACGCAAGTAGTTTTGCTGTTCAGAAATAATATATCTGCCAACCCCAAACTATAATGAATTTTTTTGCGTATAAGTGACCATTGCACTCAGCGAAGTTCTTTCCACAAACAATAATATTTGTTACAAAAGTAAAGCTGACGTACGGAAAAAAATGTTTAGAATTATTATTACTCAACTGGCCTTAAATATGAATGTAAACAATATGGTAAACACCGAGCTAGATGGCGCTGTAGTTATGCACTGAAATCGCATTCGAGACGATACAGATTCAACACCCACCCCGACCAACTTGTAAACAATTCGAAAGTTATTACCCCTATGGGGTTTTACACCACCTCTAGTGATAATATTTTCTAGCTGAGGTTATATTTATGGCAATGAATGTATATTATACCAGTGTTTCCTCAAAATGACATGGCGATAAGTAACAAGATGCAGACTATACAATTTTCAGGTTGAGTCAGTCAACCATTACTTATGATTCCCCGATTACAATTTCACGTAATCATTTTCCAAACAAACAAACATTTGAGTTTTAGAGTAATATTAACAAGTAGATGACAATTTATCAGGCATAAACTGGATGAATCTGAGTTAGTAAGAAATATACTAGAATGAAAGGACGAAATTTCATGCTATCTGAGGAAAAAATGGCTACTCGCTGGCTCACCACCCAATTATCAAATATCTACAGCCGTAGGGTAGTTGAGTCTATCCTACAGGTACATTTACTCGTGTAATCCTCTCATCCCTGATTGTAAATACCGAAATTTAACACTGCGAGGTTTATGTTGAAAAGTATTTGTTTTCGCTCGATTGCACTGGCAGTGTTCAGTCGTGAAACTCTTATAGGTATGCCAGGAGCGGCCAATACCTAGAGACCTGCAATATTCGCATTATTATATCGCATCAAGACAGGCTTCAGAATCCTCTGCATGCTCGAGCCGAAGTTATTTGATAATTGGCTACTGTCCTCGGTGCAAAGCCGGTTGTTCCTTTCTAACGGTACGTTATTTTTTCGCTCACATTAATGAGCAGTGTTTATTCCTTCATGCTGAGTCGCAACCGAAGTGAAAACATAAAAACGGCCCAGTGACAAATTTAGTGCATTGTGCTGTTTATGCAGTTTAAGTATTACATTTGACCGAATACGCTGCCTGACAATGAAAATAGCGCACCACGAATACCCCATACTACAATCATGCAACGAGGCAAATAGCGCGAGTAGGGGCTCGTATGCACATTATCTCTGTATGGTGCGTTTGCATTTGACTTCACACCTGACAGTGTCGCTGCAAGCACCGACCAAAGGTCGCAGACACTGGCGTGTAGTCAAAGCAACATTAACGCCAGAAACACCAGGCGAAACTTAGCAAGCGTAAAGAGTGAACAAGAAACCATTAAGATACCAAAAGTCGCTTTACGAAACTGACGGCGTGCGAGAGAGGAATCACAATCGGGTTGAAATCCGCTTGGTGGTCGTATCGCCGTATAGCCTAACATGCCAATCATTCTCACCATACTGTTCGATGCTGTTGGGAGCAGTGGATACGTAAAGGTACCCACACACAGAATATCGGCTCAGGAGGGACAAGGTCGACTATCAGAAGAGAGAATCGATGGGTCGTGAACAAAGCGTGGAGGGATCCAGTGGCAACCTGGTCCACGATACTGGCTAGTGTTTTTGGCTCCTATGTGCCCACTAACCATTTTCCGATGCTTTGAGGAGGCTAATCGGCGATGTCAGAACTCATTATGTGTGCTGCCGTTATTTCTGCAACAGCGGTGGCTCCGTTTAAAGTGATGCCTGTCCATAGCAATTTGTAATGTCACATACTGGCGATGAGCTGTGTTTAGTGATGAGTGTCGCTTCGTTACGGGGACAGCCGATCATGTCGCCCGGGTGTGGAGGGCCCCTGGTGAACGCCACAAACCCCAACTTCAAAGTCGAACGGCACACTTCCTCCATGGCAGGTATAATGACCTGGGAAGCTACAGCCCACAATAGCCAATCCGCTCTCGTCGGGTTACATGGAACGGCTCAGTCACACGTGGGTGAGATCCTACGCTCCCATCGGCTCCTGTTTCTAGCCGGGATTCCAGACGCGATATTCCAGCAGGAAAATACCAGACCTTGGTACGGCACGGGTCGCCCAAGACAGCCTCTAACATGCCCAAACACTCCCATGGCCTGCCCGTTCCCCTGACACGTTCCCAGTAGAGGATATGTGGAACTGATTGCAAAGCCAGCTGCCAACCGCGCCACAGTATCCATAATTTGGAACACGCCGTCTAATAACTGTGGGCCCATCTGCCTCAGTGCAACATCCGGTGTCTGCTGGACTCCATTACAGACCATGTTGCAGCGTGTATCGCAGCGCGAAAGGGTGAGACACACTATTGAAAATGACCGGATGGTGTACCACTGATCTATATGTAATCATCCTGCTGCTGTATTTTTGTGATCATGTATATTACTCATCTCTATCACTTCCTATAGGTATAAAATTTTAGTACCATTTATTACATCCTTCTGTATATACCTTGTTTATTGTACGGAAGTGTAATAATGTGACATGTGCAGGTCTACCAACAGCATTAACCCCCGAGAATGTAGTACTTTATTGGCGTTGAAATTTTATTTCTCACAGCACTGGCCATAATTTTTATTACTTTTGTGACGTGTTTGACAAAGAAATTTATAAGTGCTTTGAAAGTGAAGTGCCAATAATGTAAATACAACAGCTTCATTTATGCTATTTTTGGCACATCCTGCCTTATTCTTCGGGGTAACTGTTCTTGTTCTTACATGTCTCATGCGGATAGCTGAGCATTTTCGAAAGCCCTTCATAAGATGACATTTTTATTCCCATTTTGCAACCTTCCATCGAATACAAAGATAACAATATAATTTACCTATCTACATAATTCGTGCGATGATAAACTGAAACTGTGGAATTTTTTAGAACTTAAGTATGTTGATATAAAACAATTTTTCCTCGTAGGCGCACAAAATGTACATCAGCCAGGAATATTTTTTCAGTCTTCACAGATCTAAAACTTATGATTGTAATACAGCAGTAAAACTTTGAAGGACTGTTCTTTAATTCACCGCCAATTTCACTTAAATGGGTGCCAGTTAGGGTCTCCATTTATATGTATTTAGAGGTGGATAATTTTTTCAAACGTTACCTTCAAAATACTAAATTGACGGTGAAATAATTATATTTTCACTTTCTCGTAACAACTGAAAACTGAAGTAAAAATTATTTTCTTTTTACATTGTTTACCAAAATGTCATTTACTTTTATCCTAAAAGTCTGTGATAGCAAAATGCATGCAAAGCACGTGTATTGCATGCTATACACACTCTAAATTTATTTGAATCAATGGGAAACCACTGATTCACAGTGAAATTCAACTACTCGAATCAGGGAAAATGGCTCCACTCTAATAATTTTAACTTTTAACTACATAATTTTCGAAACATGAATATATTTTCAAGTTTAGGGCCTTGAGAAAGACCTTTTTTTTTCATTAAAGTAGGAAAAGAGGTTGATAGGATACAGTGCAAGGAAGAATTATCTATATCCTTTTATGCGAACTAGCGGAAAGAAGAAATTGCAGTATAGGCGTCATATGCCTGCCAAAGAGAACGATTACTAAGTTACGATAAGTTTAATATCACACCTTATATAAAAAAGTTGTATTGCCAGGATTACTCGATATTCAATCTGATTGACACATATAATATATATATATATATATATATATATATATATATATATATATATATATATATATAATATATATATATATACACACACACACACACCTTCTTGCGAGAATTTCCCATCACTATAGGAATACTGTTAAAATAACTCTCTTAGGAACTCACAAGGGAAACTAAATTTCACCTTGATCAGCATTTACTGAAAATCCGGAATGACTACAATTAAAAGACAAGAAATACAAAACATCTAATAAGACATTAGTGATTTAATTTTCAAGAACAAAACACTGCACATTCCTTAAAATGAAATATTAATATATGTGTATTTACTTCTGCCAGCACCAAACATCTTAAAGAATTAAAATGGTCGTTATCAACCTGTCGTTATCGTCTACAACTGCGTACGCAAGACCAAGAGATTAATTATAATTAAGTGGAGTTGTTAAGTTTATTAAAATGTTGTTTGGATAGCTTAAGCACAACTATAAGTATTGACAAATTGTATACTTCTCTCGAGCCACTGATGTACAATGTTCGACGAGGTGGTACAAATTTAATATCTTAATAGCATAATTCTCCACATTTGTAGATTTAATATTTCCTTGAAGAGACTTGCACATACAGCAGGCATAGTCGGCAAATCCATCTTCTTGAGTTAGTGCTGAACAGTCGTCAAAAGCTCCAGCCTGTTCGGTGAGCATCAGGGAATTGAAAACCATCGTACTTGGTAGTGCAGAACCACAACTGAGTCTGGAGAGAATTACACAACTGGGTACCATTTCCCGTAGAAATTGTCAGCTTAGTGGGCCTCCTCAACTGCCCACAGTCCAGAGTTCATCTCTACAGCCGAGTTCTAGCCCGACTCTCGTTTCTTCCCTAATAACTTGTAGGCATAATGACACATGAAAATTTCCTGACTGGACTGTTTAAGAATGGAGCCAAGAATACAAAAAGTCATATTCGTTTTCTCCTAGGCCTATGAACTAGATATGCTTAGTTCAACAACTTAAAATCGTACTTATTATCATTCAAAACGAATTTCTTAGATAGCAACTTATAGAAAGGGAAAATCTCTGTCAATAAGTAGTACTCCAGCGCTAACTAACAAACTTTTAAACTACTGATTGCATAGAGACTAACTTAAGTTTGGTGCTAAGGTATGAACTTATCACTATCTTTCTTGCATACAACTAACATTGAGTTTACATATTTGACTGTATATAAATATAGATTTTAAATAAAATTATAATTGCCTAATTTAAACTAGCATAAATTTTCAGATAAATGATAACAAAGTAAATGCAAACAAGAGCAATTTAGGGAAAGAAAGAGAAAAAAAACATAAATAAAACAGTCAACGCCTGGATGGATAGAAGTAAACAAATATCTGTAAAATCACTTTACTATACCACTTAGAATCAGTGGAAAACCACTGATTGTTCCAGTGAAGAAATTTCACTGATTGAATTAGTGACGTGAAACAATTCCACTGATTGAACAAGTGACGGCCGACTGCATTGGCGAATTATATATTGCTTTTATTAAATGCAGGCAAATAATTGAGTGAAATAAATATATTTACAATAGCTTACTCTTTACATTGTGCAATTCACAGCAATTTATGCAAGTAAACAAAGTTTATCAAGTGGCCGGGACTGAACTCGCGCACCCTTTGACTCTAGGCCGTTGCCTTGCCATCTGAGCTACCACGACAAGTTAAAATTACATGAGGATAATATATATTTTATAATTAGGCTGGTAAATCTTGTAGTTCGAAGTTGTATATTAATATATATTTTTGTGTTTGGTTTGTTTGGTATCGTTAAGATTGTTATAACGAATAGTGTATATATATATATATATATATATATATATATATATATATATATATATATATATATATGAGCCTGTGACGATTACATGGATTCGAAATGAAAGACATAAGTTCGGAAAGAAAGGCTGTATGTGTTCATATTACCTCGTAAAATGGCGTTTTGAAAGACGAAACACATTTTAGAAAGTATTTTGTATTAGTTTTATTCGTTTATTCGTTGTTACTTCACTTGATACGCATTTTTAAAGATCATTTTTAAACGATGTTCGGCGGCCATTTATACACGCAGTTTCACTGATGAATCAGTCAAAAAATAAACCACTTAGAAAACAGTGGAAAAATTGACTGACGAATCAGTGGGAAATGAAATATGGCATTTTTTCACTAGTTAACCAGTTAAATTCACTGGAGTGACCGTTGTATTAGTCAGATACGTTTGACTGATTAAAACAGTGAAATTTTTACTGATTATTATTTAGAGTGCACATTTAAAATCCATTCTAGGGAAAACAGCGAAACAACAGCTGTTTCCGAGAAGTAATCTTAACGGTTATGTTAGTTGAGGGATTCCTTTAAAATGCATCGTGATGGACGCATTCATCTTTGGTTAGAATCCGAATTCTCGTGAGGACTGCGATGCACCCCTCCACGCATCCAGCATCAAGGGATGCGACACAAGCGTTCACTGACGACTCATATATATATATATATATATGTATATATATATATATATATATATATATATATATATATATATATATATATATATATATATATATATATATATATATATATATATATATATATATATGTATATATATATATATATATATATATATATATATATATATATATATATATATATATATATATATATATATATATATATATATTCGTTCCGCAACGAGCACACAGCTTTTGTTTTCCATTTTTTTTATATACTTTGATTGTTCTAAATATTTCAGTAATTTGTCGCTGATACAAATGCAATAATTTTTTATGTAAACGTTTGCACGATATCTATAGGAAAATATGTAAAATTTAAATCTCATATAATTACGAATATTGTTAAAATAAAGTTGAAACAAGCAACAACATAATATGTCATGAAATTTAATAACAATAAATGGTGTTGATCAAACAGTTCATTTTAAACAATCTAATGTAAATAATAATAACTGTGGCGAGTTATCACATGGATGAGTGCTTTATCTGCGTAGGGTCTTCTGCACTGCTTGCCTAGTTCTTTGGTTTATAGATGAGCTTACACATATATTTGCCTTGTATGTCTTTGGATTTTACAGTATAACATAATTTAGTAATATTTTATTTATTATGTTTATTGTAATATTTTATTATGGTAGTATTTTATTATGTAATCAGCTGCTCATATTTTTGATGTATAATATATAAGAATATTTGTCTACAAATATTTCTGGAAGCTTCTTCAAAGCGTGATAGTTCTCGTGTTTGCCGCACGTCGCGCCACCGCCTGGGAAGGAGGGTTCGCATGACCATGAAGTGGGAGTTGAGCGAGGAATGTAGGCAGCGGTGGTCACGGTGGAGAGAGAGGGAGAGAGAGATAGAAAGATCAAAATGCTTATGTGGGAACAGAGCTGTGTGAGCGCCCGAGCTAATGGGAGTTAGAATTGGGATGTGTTGTTGGCTAGACAGCGTTTTCTGCAGCACGGAAACGGCTGTCAAGAATGCTTGCCATTTTAAACATCGCGTTTGTCTCCTACAATTTACGTGAGTTTATCTTGCATATATTGAAGACAGCGTAGGTGTTTTACTCAGCGATTTCTCCGGCTTAGGAAGAATGGAGCTGGATTCCAACTTTGTGGTGTATCTCGCGGGACGAGAGACAGTCGTCGAGCGCCGGCAGTGAACGGCGCATCCCGGCGACGGGTGAGGCTGAGTTTGCCGCCAGTCCGGGTCCTTCGGGAGTAGGTACAATCAACACGAGGTGGCGTATTTATTCAGTTCACCCTTTACCGTGAGCCTATACAAATCGGCCTTTTGGTACTTGACGTACTGTGATAACTCGTCCTAAACGTTTTGTTATGTGTGGAGAAGGAAGTTCCAACTATCATAAAATATAAAGAGCCATTTTATGAGCATGTATATTCTAATATTTGGGTAGCTTTTTTGGCTTACACTAAACATACTTGAGTTTTAACTTTGCAAAATTGGTTTATATAATTATAACTTTTTATAATTCTTTACTGTGCAATAATTTCGGATTCTGGAAAGAGTATTATCTTTAATATGTCCATATTGTTAAATGCTGCTTTAAAGATGCAGCTGAGTAAATGTCAGCTCATTAAAATGGATAGTATTGCATTTTCGCTGCTTATTTTTGCAGCCGAGTAAATCTAATTGTGTTAATGTGCTACCCTAGCTTTATAGTTAGGCAGTTTCATAAAAGAAAAATTGATTTTCCAGATTTCG
This sequence comes from Dryococelus australis, assembly GCA_029891345.1. Lineage (NCBI taxonomy): Eukaryota > Metazoa > Arthropoda > Insecta > Phasmatodea > Phasmatidae > Dryococelus > Dryococelus australis. The sequence continues at coordinate 99,264,011 of CM056994.1, forward strand.
AGCTTCTATAATTTAAATTACAATATTACTAGAATATACAATTCTAACGAAAGTGTCAATTTGTTGCCGTACTTTTTAATGCAGTTGAGTAAATTGAAACTAAATTTTTATTCTTTGCTTCTTTTGGTTTTGAGGTTAGGATGCCTCGCTAAAGGTATGATTCTAGTTTGTTAATCAATTACCTTATCCTTTAATAATATGTTTTATCTTTTTCAGTGGTGAAAATAATATATTTATATATTTACTTTACAAACTGTATTTTATATCCTTGTATAATTTTATACTAAATATTTTTGATTGAAATTTGTGCGCCTGTTTATTGGACTTTAGTTTAACCCCTTCATGACAGTTTTCTTTCTTTTGTAGCTAATTTGGGTTTGAAGTCGAGCTTTTTCCTATATGTCTTTCTGTATACTTATGTATGTGATGAGTGGGGTAGCCTGAGGGATCAGATATGGTTGGCTCAGCATGCGCAACTCTGCTGGTGTTATGAAAGTGTTAACCTTTATATTTTGCTTTTGTTTCATGATGACTTATTGGGTGTATAAACTGGATAAACCGACAGTGTCTGTGAACCTGGGTGCCCTAGGGATTGATGCGACAAAGTAAGATGATGTTGACACTTTGTGGAAGAAAATAGCTACTCACTTGAAGGAGAAGTCAGCAGGCCATAGCTAGTCCAGTAGAGTAGGAGCTATGCCGAGTTTAAGGTGGGATTAGCAATGTCCCATCTCTTCCACGTAACCACGATTTAGGTCCTCAAAAATTTGTTTTAGCTTTTCATATAGATATTGAAACACTAATAACTTATGAGGTTTTCCTGTTATAAGAGGAGATGATGCAAGCCCTTTTAATAAAATGCATGGTGCTAGTTGCTGATATAATTCTGCAGGGCTTCGCTGTGAGAGAAAATTGGTCCATGGTAAAATCTAAGTTATGTGCAAATATTTGCTCTAAGAGGGTAAAGGTAGATCTGGCACGAGACAATGTTTATCACTTTCAACACCCCGGGGGAAGATAATTGGAATTTATACAAAGTGATACCTACCACGCAAATGCTTTAGACTGGAAATTGTCTGAAGAGGAATTCGTTAGCGTTATTTTGGAAAATCTCCACTTTGGCATGACAACAAAGTGCAAGGGTTCTTATCCCCAAAACTATTGGGGATTTGCATATTTGGGCTGTTCAACCGGAAAATGTCATCTATACATCATGTCAATATGCCAAACAGTTTCCTCCCTAAGATAGGGTATGGCGTAAAATAAAGGATGAATACTTTTGGGCAGGGATTGTAAATTAGGAAGGAGTGATGAACATAAATGTTTTGGGTAAAGAGAGAGAGATGGGCATCTGTTGAGAGATTGCAAAGCAAATAAAACTGATACAAAGGAACATGGGAAAAAGTTCAGGCGGTAAAAAACATGAAACTTTTGCCGTAATAGGGAAGAAAAAACTAAGCTAAACATAAAGTTTAATGGTGAATTTGGTTATAGAAGAGTAACATATTCCAGCTTTAATTGACACTGGTACAAGTAGCTGTTCCATTAGTCAGGAATTTGCCTGTGCTCTTATCTCGGGACATTCTGAGTTGAAAAGTAAATTTACTGTAGGTGATGGTTTCAATTTGTTTGTAACTAATGGGGCTTGCTATAAAGTTAGTTAGAATTGCTCTCCATTTTGAAATTTGTAAGTACTTGTGGAAGAGGAAATTCTGGGTTGTCCCGGGAGTAATTAGCCTTCTGGTTTTGGGATTGAGTTTTCTAAGTGAAACTAGGACAATTGTGGATTGAAAAAATAAAACCTTGAAGTTTGACTCTGATGAGGGAAGTGAGGTACCCTTAGAAAAGGGGAAAAGCGCACAGAGGTGTGCTATCGGAGTTTGAGGACATTGTAACAAAAAATAGGGTTTTGTGACCTTATTCCCTATTAAATTCATGTGTCTGATGAGGAGCCCATCAGATATGCTCCATATCAGTGTTCTCCTCCTGAGCTAAGGGCATTTAGGAATATATTTGCTGATCTTAGAGCAAATGGAATAATCAAACCATCTGTTTCCCCTTATGCCACTCCCACATTTCTCGTGGGCAAAAAGGAGTCTGGCCAATACTGCCTTGTAGTTCACTATAGACTGTTAAATAAGAAATTTAATGTAGATCCTTTTTCATCGTCTTCTATTGAAACGATATTTCAGGTTAATTAAGGTTTTTCTGTCATCGACCTCAATTCAGCTTCTCATGAATGTGCTCTCCGTCTTACCAGTAAGAAATACACCAGATTTGTAACTCCTTGGGAGGCATTTCCAATTGGAGAGACTCCTGTTTGGAGTGAATTTTGGCGATCAATGCTTGTCGTGCATATTACATAATGTCCTAGAAGAGTTTTATTTTAAGTTTGTGCCAATATACTTGGACAATATTTGTATTTATTCTGATAATGGAGAGGAACACATTAATCACCTAAGAGCAGTTATTTAGAAGATAAGGGAGGGTGGTTTCACCTTGAATCCTGAGAAGGTGGCATGGATAAAAAAGGAAATAAAATTTCTTCATTTTATTATTGTCCAAGGGCGTAAGGTCATGGATCCTGCCAATATTGCTCCCATTGTAAATTTCTCTAAACCTAAAAATCTCAAAGGTGTAATGAGGTGCAGAGGAATGTTAGGTTATTTTTCTAGGTTCATTGAAGGTTATGCTGAATTGTACACTCCTTTAAATAATTTTAAGAAAAAAGGACAGACTTTTGCTTGGGGTCAGCCACAAATCGAGGCTTTCAATAAATTAAAATTTGTTATTTCTCATCCCTCCTGTGCTAGCTCTTCCTGACTTTTATCCTAGGTTTATTTTACAAGTTGATGCTTCTGCATTGGCTGCAAATGATGTGCTCTTTCATCAATTTGTGTTGGCCCTAAATCTACCGCCTTTCCCAGTCGGGTTCTTTCTAGAACTTAATTACAATATGGAGTACTTGAAAAAGAGACTTTGGCATGTATTTTGTATTTTGTGGGGCGCAAAGTTGTGAAAAAGTTTTTCTGTCTGTTTACGTGCGTATACCTACCCGATATAAAGATTTGTGCAATGTCTATCGTTTAGGCATGATGTAGGAACCTGATTTTGTGCCCTGAAATCATAAAAAATTATTCATTTTCTATCGGACCTCGAAAAAAATTTGGTAATTTTCCCAGTGTTCGGTTACTATTACAGGAATTTATATTAAATGTGAAACGGAAGTCTTAGCCATCGTATGTAGGAATCAGAGTGAGATAATAGGATTGTAAATCGATTGATAACCCGAAATTTTGAAGCCTTTTCAGCGATGTTTGTACACTAATTTCTTACTGTTTAGTATTCATGTGCACCTGATATAAGGATTTAAGCCAAAGGTGAGTTGCGGTGTAGGGAGCTGAGTTTGAGACCCGAAACTATAAAAAGGATTATTAATTCAAGTTCGGAATTAGAAAAAAATTTAGAGACTTTTTTAGGAACCCATAATAAAGGCGAAACGATGGTTTAAGCTAACGGATATGGGGATCAGAGTGAGATAAGAGGTTTGCAATTTGACTAACGACCCGTGTTTTGGAAATGTATTAGTGATGTTCGTACACCAATTTTTCACTGTTCAATATTTATGAGCAACAGATACAAATTTTAAGCAATTTATAAAGGTGATGCATGGCTTAGGGCCCTGAGTTCAAATCCTGAAATCGTAAAAAATATTAATTTTCTCGTGGACTTAGAAGCAATATGTCGGGTGTTCCGAGTGTATATAGTATATATAGAGCGCTGGTCACCTATTTCCAGAATAGTCCAATGAACTTGTTGATAGACTGAGATATTTAATTGACCTTGAAAAATGCAGGTATGACTTTCACATTGTTGAGATATCTTCGATCATTACTAAACTGAAGGTACGGTGTTATATCGCATGAGGTGATGAACTGCTTTTTTCTGAAATTGAAATCGCAAGTTCATTGCAATTATTGTAAAATAATGGTTTTTCTTTATTTTATTTTTGTGTGTCGTATCCTTTCATCCCTCACAACTTTAAAGTGGTGCTATGGACACTCTACTATTAACAGAAAGATCTGCATATAGAATAATAATAATAATGGCTTTAGTATAAAAATGCATGGATATTTGACTGCATACAAAACATTAATTCTGTCGACATGTACGACTTTGGAGACAGTTGGCAAATCACTTTTTTTTTAAATATGTATGGGTAAAGACAGACGACAAACCCATGAATTGATGATGGATCATTGAGAGAGGGAAATATTACGAAATATTGCGAAAGATTGATGGAAAGATTGAAAGACTGATGTAAAAATTGAAAGATTGAGGAAAAGATTGCAAAAGATTAAAATATTGTGGTGATCATTGCAAATATATTTAAAGATTATAATGTTGATTGTGAAATATCGATGGAAAGATTGTTGGAAATATTGTAAAAGATTGAAATATTGTGGTGCTGATTGCAAAAGATTGAAATATTGTGGTGCTGATTGCAAAAGATTGATGGAAAGATTTAAAGATTGCGGTGCTGATTACGGTACTGGTTGTGAAATATTGGTGAAAATATTACGAATGATTGATGGGAAGACTGAATGATTGATAGATTGATGGTAAAGAAGAGCACGAATGTTATGACTGTTATCATCCTCGTACTTTCCAAGTGTCTTGGTTCTTGTATTATTTGCATTTAAATTAATGCTAACTAAGCCTACAAAAGTGTTGGTAGATGCTGATCCATACCTTGAATACAGCACACTCATGCATTTGGTCGCTATTACAATGATGGGCTTGGTTTATTCATATTGTAGGTAACACAGCCGCCCCACTTTGAGCCTGCAAACAAGCGGCAGGTTGATTACAAATCCCGCACATAAACAGGTTGCCAGACGACGCCGCCGTCCCCGCATTCTCTCGCTCTCTCTCTCTCACGTCAAGCCATCGCGCTGCCACTCGAGGTTGCTGTCGGAACCCGACGGAGGTGTCGAGGCACACGACAGCAGAGGGCTGTTATCCAGGTGGACGAGTCCAGAGAAGACTTCATGACTACCGCCTTCAAGACGTAGGGCTAGAGGAGCTCTGCCCGTGTCGCTATAACCAAACAGTGGCAAGACGACTATTCACTTCGGTGCAGGCCTAGGTCGTGAGAATCCGGAACAAAACTTAACGTCGCTAGCGCGGATATTGTATGTAAGGCTGGGAACACTATTAAGAGGTTTCAGTATTGTCAGTATTAAATATAGAGAAGTAAGTTAGGGTTTCGTATTGTTTTAATCAGATGGTAAATCCATAAGACAGATTATTGTATATTTTGGGATTAGTAAAATGTGTAGTGTTTTATAATCTTCTGGTCGCCTACATTAATTAAGAGTCTGATCTTAGCTAACCCACATAACTGGATCTTGAGTCAGATAGTGTTTTATAATACAAGTAAGATTAGCATTGAATAGGAGTAAGAGTAGACTCAAGGTGCTAGCATTACAATATGTACATACATTTTAAAAATTCTGAGTAGCATACTTATGCCTGCAAAACAGTTGACGCAGTGAATAATTAGAAGATCCTGGCATCGCGTAGTATTCAGTCTTCAAGAGAGGGACTCGAAATGTAGTTGAGAGAACTTACAGCATGTTTCCATAATACCATATGTATAATTTAGACACAAAATAAATAAATAAATTTTAATTTAAATGTATTTATTACAAACAGATAATAAATACAGCTTTGCGATTTGACATACCCTATGCCTATAAAACCAATATGGCTACTAGAAACATACATATACTTGAAGAATTCGTGGGCATAATTGTCGAGTACTTTCGGGTACGTTCGAAAAAAAATCCCGAGTAGAAGTCTTCCGAGCACCCTTGAGTCGAATCGAAGATTACCGAGCTCGTCATAGTCGATCCTTAGAAGGTTACTCTCAGCCGCAACTACACAGCACCCATTGAAAATACTTTTTTTTTTTGCCGCAGACTTCCCATAACTATTCTACTATCCCATTTTTTTGAATGAAAGTAATGCAACTGCGTTAGAACTAATGTATTTTGCGATCAGTATAAGTGTTGAAAGAGTTAAGGCCAGACAGCATTCATACGAACAATCCCTTACTTGCAAGCTAGTTTAGACATCAACGATAATAATCCCGTGAACTCTCGATTGTAAAGAAAATGCTATGGGCCACTATCACGCTCTGTGGCAGAAACACTGAAGCTGTATCAGGTTCGACTATTGATAAAATTTCCCACTTTTTCTTTTCTGTAAAATATTACACACCAATGTCGATCTAGTGTTGTTATCTTATTTAGCGAATTACGCCCTAAAAATTTAAATAACTTCTGTTCACACGCTGGCATATCTATTTATTTTTAAATAAATTTAAGGAACGCAATCTTTTACCGAAAGTTATTCTTTCTTTCTTTTTTTTTTTTTTTTTTTTTTTCTTTTAATTTTTTCTGCTAGGTGTCTCGATTAAAATGGTAAAATAAACAATGAGTTGAAAAACGTACCGTTAATATTCAGTCTCGTGAAGAAACTAAAAGGTTTACTTTTTCCTGTTTTTCGATATTATATATATATATATATATATATATATATATATATATATATATATATATATATATATATATATATATATGCGTTTTTCTATTTCAACTTTGCTTTGTTTCACGACTTTCTTGACGGATGAATGCGAAACGAAGGAGCCTGCCCATTTCCCTGCGAATCGAGAACCGCGCAAACAAAACCGGAATATATATCTGAAGCAAGAAAATGTCTCCTGTTGATTTGTTTCCGTTTCAAAGTTGCGGTTCTTGAGTCTTTTGTAGGTTTCAGTCTTTTCATTTCTTGTATGTCCCCATCTTTCTCTCGCAGCCTCTGAATAAAAGCTCATATAAACCAGACATATTCCCTGTCTTCTACCAACAGCATTTCCTTTTAAGAATCTTCCCTCTCGTGCTGTGTCATCAGTACTGCTTTCTCGTCAAAGAAGTGGTCGTTCTATTTTTTTTCATTAGTGGTATCAGTCTCTTTGGACTTTGGCGGATACCAGCAAGAAATTCGGAAATCCCTGATGTATATTATCTCAGTGTTCTCTTAAAAATAATAAAGCATAACACTGAAAAATCAAAACCCTCGGGGTGTTTTTGTACGTTTTATATTCATTTTCTTATCTAGTTCCATAAAATATTATAAGAGTAATTTTGCAGGCTGAAATTCAATCTAAGTTCAGTTAAGCAGTAACGTAGATGCCCAAAATGTTCTAGAGTGCTGCGGAGTGTTAAAAAAATTTTGACTTAAAATTTTTAAAAATTATGTATGTATTAAAATTTACTTTTTAAAAATAGGTTTACAATAATATGGTCGTAATCGCATAAGGGTAGGTATATTAGGCAAGTGTATGGAATTGCCATTTATTTATAAATTGTGATAAGAGAGTTAAGCGAAATACGAGGAGTATGAATACTTGGCATATTTACAAGCATATTGTTGCATGCAGCCGCTCCGTCCTTCCTCTTGCTTTCTCTCCCCTTTCCCTTGTCATAGCTTGCGAAGCGCAGTGCTTCAAAGCATCGCCGGTAACGGGAGTACTCCGCACAACAATGATGGTGGAAAAATGGGGGGGGGGGGGGGCGCCGTTTAACGCTGTCACGTGCCGCGATAAGGCTATCGGGACTAATTACGCTCTGGTATTTGGGCGGTTGAATGCCTGGGGAATAGTCGATTCACGGTTTCTTCGGCCTTTTTTAATTAAACCTTTGAATCATCTCCCCATGTATGACACATTTAGTTATTCCCAACATATGCCATATATCACAAGCGTTTTATACTTGTGTTCCCAAAAGTTACTTTTTTCCCTTTTGAATTAAAATGTTAATGATATATTATCTATAAATTATAATGATTCATTTATAAATAATTTGAATAAAAACAGGGAGAAAATAGGTATGTTGGTAGCGCCTAGGGAGAAATAGTTCTTATACAAAATACTGTTACACTCAGTGCGCACGTATGCGGTGCGTTGTCCCTCTGGTGTAATTTTCCAGACTTAGTTACGCTTAGTTTGTACGAGGCGGAGGAATATCCTAGAAGTATAACTTCAGCAGGGCTTCAGAAAAGGCTGAAGTAACCGTGAATCGATTATAGGCACTGTGCGAATTTTCTCGTCATCTCCCCACCTCACCTTTTCCATGACGTGTCGTGCTAAGAACATTCCCTAATACTAAACAACAAGTAGTTAACAGTTGACCAACTGTTGGCAGTGGTGGCCAACGTTGTCAACCTGCAATTCTTATATGTTCGACAGACCATATGAATGAAAACTACATGACTCTTTTAGATAGTCCTTATGTGGGCCAATGATCTCAGAGATAGTTAGAATTCAATAGAAGTCCCACAAGCAGACGATAGACCAAATACTAACTGTTACTTGCTGTTGGGAAAATATAAGCAGCAAATTATCTGGGCCATTTATGGAATGCCAACTGTTGCCTACTGCTGCGAAAATATAAACAGCAAGCTAATGGGCCATTTATGGTACGCCAACTTTAGAACTTTAGCTTACTGCTGGGGACATATTACCGTTTGTGGGTTGTTCGTGTACAAACAGATTTGCACAAGTGGTCCAACTTACTTTCACTACTTGGGTTCTGTGCCAGGTCAGCTCAGCTTATAAGCCTCGTCGTACCTCTGTATAGAATGTCTGGAGTTCCTATACGAACATGTTGTCATACCATCGGATCGACGGGCGCCGACACAGTGACCAGATAGTGTAGTCGTCGAACGTCAGGAGAGTAAAGGGAGAGACTGGTGATTGAACTGGATGCGTGAATGATAGACATTTTGAATGACGTTAATATAAGACAGTGGGCGTTTTGGGGATTCATGTGCAACTACTAAATGGGGATTAAGTCACTTGCTAATACAGGAAGTTATACGGGCCTTAATTTTAACTGAGGTTGGGATTAAGCAGGACTGATAGGAGAATTAAGTAGTAATCTATAGATCGGTAGTTTAATGTTGAAAATAATATGTGCTCATTTTTATAACGTTGTAAGTATATCACGGGATAAAATTTAGCTCTTTATTTTTATTAAAGACTGCCATCCCGCACGAACTCTGATACATTCCAGTCGACTTGTAACAATGTACATTTTATGGTATCCTAATGGTTGGCGGATTATGTCGTACAGTAATTTTTCCCGAAAGTTTTATTATACTACACACATCGCATGTAGGAATCACTGCTCCCCATTCAAGGTCCGCATAGTTTTCATGGGGCCGCCCATTACATAACCTACGTTGGATCTAGTCCTCACTGTAGGGTTCCTCGCAAATGGTTCGTTCAGTGACCTCGTTGCTTCCTTTTGTACATTTTGCGTTCGATGCTGTTGTTCTTATTATATATGTTTTTCTTGGTACATTGCCGTTAGTTTTAAAATGATTTTTTTTTTCTTCTGATTCGCGAGGATTCTGCCTATTTTTCGTTCAAGCAGATTTTTATATGGTTTCAATGGTGGTACTTAAATTCTGTAACCAAGTATTTATAGTACATTTAACTTGGCAACTGCACTCTAGGAAGTGGAAAGTTTCTCTATTATGCTCACGGCTAAAGTGCTAAGTACAAGGACTCCAGATTCTTGTAACCACGAGCTTGGTGGCGACGATTCTTCTGTTACTGTAGCATAATGTGAGGTTGAGTGAGTTCTGCTGTGAAAAAACTTTCGCATTGGTGGTGGAGAATCTTCGAGAAGAATTGTACACATTTCATTCAGAGATGCGTGGGGATACATGCCAGTAAGAAATACTATTGCTCAGTGGACAAATATCTGTGAATAAAAATGCCGATTGAGCTCACAGTTCACCAGGTCAGTTGTGTCGTTAGAGAGATATTTTCAACTTTGCGTATTTTCGCATCCACATAGAACAATCTTTAGGGAATAAACTTATGAGCGGTTTCATGATTATCCTGTCTAGCGTCTGCATATTGTGTGTCGTGTGAGGTGGTAATCGCAGGATTTTAATGGGGTATGAGCGAGAGAAAAATTATATATATCTTCTATGCCCTTGTGACTAAATAGTCATCGACTCCACTGCTAGCACAACTACCACCACCCAATAGTAACCGCCACTGTACAAATCAGCCGCCAACAGTTTACCCAAAATTACCCGATCGAAACGCATTCGAATTGCCCATCATAACACAATCGGTATTAGACGCACACAGATATTACACAACGTGTTCGTACATGAATTACTAATGCACCATTTTCTATACATATTTTTATCACTTACATGTGATCATGCAACAAGCCGGTAAAATCGTCTCCGTGCGGTAGGACCCAACACAAAAACAACAAAGTGTAATTTCAGTTCACAACTACATAACGCACCAACTCATAACGGTGACCTCTCGAATTATGTTCACAGATCTAGGAAGAAGTTATTAACTGCTGCTGCCCCTAGTGTGAATCTATAGGAACTAGCACTGTTAGATACCACTCGATGACCAGTACTGTCTTATCTTCCTCAAGTGTAATTTCATATCTCCCAAATACGCAATATAGTTCACATGTATTCACAGTATGTTCTGATAGAGGTGGTGATGTGTTTTTTCACAATTTGATTTGTAAAAATTTCGAGGTATAGTCAACTTACTTAAGTCAACTTTGAATATTTTAATTATTGCTTTCTATTAAAACAACACGTAGCATATTTTCCGACGTAAGGAAGATATTGCGTCATCGATAAATTCACTTGAGAGAAAAGTGTAGTTAAGGAAAAATGTTAAGCAAACACCTTTCCTCTTATACTTATACAATCACTTAATAAAACGTTTTCTGAAGACTGAAAGCCATTTTATATTTCTGTTAATCGGTATGTTACTGTGAGTCTGAAGAAATTACTAATTTAGTATTAAATATTTACTTTTTTTCGAAAACTTATATTAATATTGCAATCCATGATATTTTCATAACTGAATATGTTAATAACTGGCATAAGTCTTGGTCGGAATTATTTTTTGTAAAAATCAGATGTTTACAAACTTGAACAAAGAAAACTTTTATGTAGAACCAATAGAAATGTTAAGTTCGGTTTGAGGAAAATATTCATTTTTATTTCAAACTTTACATTAATGGTATGAACTGGTTATTTTCATTTTATATTTATTTGGCAAGCATATCCCAATCATACTGAGTTTTACAATTAGCCTACGTTAATTTGCGAATGTAGAATACTTACACAGCCTTTAAGAACAATTGTTATTTCTTTTAATTCGTACAAGTATTATTAAAAGTTTTTTAAGCTGACGATTAATTCATTTCATTCTATTTAATAAATGATCTATGAAATAAGTATGGAACACAACATATTTCCATACCATTCCATTTACTCTTCTTCCTTTCGATTTCCTTGCTCTTGTATGCCTCATCGCCTACTAACATAACGCGTAACGAAAATATGCTTCACATGTGGAATCATTTTTAAGTGTTCAAATCTCTTTCATCACGGGACCTATATTTGCTCTTATTTTATTCTTAGGCAATACAATGTTTAGTAATGATTTTTACAGCCTTTTTTTACTTTTTATGCCGCCTTGTTATTCCTAAACTGGAAGTAAATCAGGACGTAATTGAATTAAGTTATATCTCTTTGCAGACTTGTACATTCACACAGGGTTATTATAGACTTGCAGTATAGACAGCCTCTAACCTTCATTTTAACCCTCCAACACAATACGATTTTGTGCTCAGAGTCATGGTTCCTACCATTGCCTCAGTCACATCCAGTTTTTTTTCACTTGATTTGATATTCATATACGTGAAAGCATTGAAACACCAGCCAAACATTTAGCTGAAGAAACCATGATAAGCGAACATAATATGCTTTCCATACATTTAACACATATTGCCCGTTTGTTTTCTCGAAATTCCAGAAGGATGTAGAGATTTTGGAAGGTGTAAAAAGAAACGTGAAGGGGATATCACAGCTCTCTATCTATTTATAACGAAAACGCAAGAAACGTAATTTGGAGGCAATTATATTATTCAACTGCCAATATTGGCTCGTTGATATTATAGGAAGAAATAAAATTGGGGACTCAAGATTATACTATTTTTGACCATTTCATATAAGTGGGGTAAAATCTGACGGACAATGTGACCAACATACAAACTATGTAAACATCAAATGCTCTCGTTTGTAAAGTATTGTATCATCTGATGAATTGCTATGGGATGCATGTGGTTAAGTTGGCTGTTTTGATGATGGCTTTGGAAGAAAATAGTACTCAGAACTCAAAGTTGTAATTTAGAATTTTAGTTATACTTACAACATTAATGGTCTAAATTATGTTTTTAAAGCAATATTAACTTCTTTTTTTTTATTGAATGATCTTTAAAAGCATGCTTAGCATTTATAACAGAGCACGTCAATACATACGAAAAGTAAACGTTTCCAGCCAATGGCTAGCCATGTTTATTTTTATACTTTCCAGTTTCAAGCCCGGTGAACGCAAATGTGCGTGTGCTTTTTTCTCATCGTGTTTATACGAATATCTTGTTGGTATTGTCAGAATATTTAATCGCTAGTTAATTATTTTTATTTGATTTTTAAGCATAGTTGGTTGTAGTTATCGTTGTAGTGCATTTTCTTGAGTGAAATGTAATATTAACCGGTATTTGTTTAACCGCTTCATAAAACTACTTGTTCCGCCATTTTCCTAACCCTGCCATCCGCAATGAAGTGGTGCCAATATAATTTACGTATCGATTTGTTGGTTTCAGGAAAGGTGCGCTGTGTTGATTTTACTGAATGATTTTGCAAATTAATTATTTAATGCTAGTGATGAACAAACGTGATTTTAGCGAAGTAAACTTACAAGGATTACAATAGAAAAACACGTGTTCAAGAGGTTGTGAATTTTGCAAACAGTAAGTTGTGTTTTGTAAATAATTTAGTTGTAAATCGTTAGTACAATTATTGAAATGCACGTGGCCTGAAAAAGTCGCACATTCAATAATAATATTTGTTTGTCCACATCGTAAATTAACGTCGGTCAAAGTGTGTGTATATTGCTGCATCTGTACGAATACGAACAACGACGTATGTATCGCGTTTTGTTTTTTCATTGAAGTTGAAATTTTCGAAGTTATAATAATCTGAATTTTATTTCCAAATGAACAAAATTTTCCACTGCTCCATCAAAACATTATGCAACTCGAAATGCCACTCTTTCGTAAGAACATCAAAACAATACTGTCTCACGAAATACGTTAAATTTAACCACCCTCCCCCCCTTCTAAATTTCTTATTTTCCTTCGAGATAAAAATAAACAGAACCCAACAAAGTTATCTCTGCAATTACAGAAATAAAACAGGTTGGAATGCCAACCTCACTATAATATCCTGCAATAATTACTGGATGCCAGTTAGCTAAAGCCAGTCTTTCAGTGCCTGCCATGACTGGAAACACGAGGAAAGAGGAAAATGCAAGTTGCATTTGACTCGAACATTTGTTTACATACGTCTTTTTCTTCAGTGACAAACGGCTGTGGTGGAAGGATACATTGTGACCGCACTACTTATCTAGAACTGTCGAAATTTACCGAACTTACATGAAATAGACAATAAAGAGACTTCAAGAAATCTTTAAGTTTGTTTCAGCGTCCTGGAAGGGTGATCCTTTCAGATTGTCTTTCCTTTTAAATTACTAAATTTGTGATTTCAGATGTTGCAGATTAGAAATTTTATGACGCATGCAGCACTCAAAGAAAACACAGCACTTGTTTCGTTATCACAGCCAACGATATATTGGTTTTGTGTTCGCCTGTACAAATTAGAACCTTTCACAATCTAGAATAGTAAAATGGTTGTCAAATCAGTTACCCCAACGGAAGAACATTGGACATTGACCAGTACACTGTAGACTACTAACCAAAAATAACTATCATCATGTGCATTATGTATACAATTATGTACACTTGGCCTATGAATAGGCTACGGTGCAAATCCAGACTTAACGTTGTGTTCTTTCTTTTTTCTTGATTATTAATGTGTTAAAAAAAATTGGGTTTGACTGTGTTGGCGACACGGCCGTTTGGTTTGAGTGAATACGTCCACGTTGACGCGCTCGGACAACTTGGTGTATTTTTTACGTTCCCGGTACCTCTTCACTCGATCATATGGGTTTTATAGTATAGGCAAATTAGACTTAAATTTGATTCGAAATGGAAATAATTATTAGAAAGTTAATTCCTTCTGAAATACGTTCCTTAGGTTCCACTGTAATTCCCCAGGAAAATCCTTTAAAAAATCCTGTATGGAACACCCTTAAACGTTGAAAAACGGCCGCCATGTTGGATTTTCTTCTCCAAAAACCACATAACTCAGCAATGGACAATCATAGAGAGGTGCTGTTCGCGCTGAAATGCATGGTTTGTGTAGTATAGTCGATTAAAACATGTATTTTATAACGGAAATCAAGTTCACGGGTAAGTTAATTAAATCAATAAGAATTTCTACAAAAGCTGTGACTTTTTAGAAAAATACAGCATTGCCATGGTTATGTTTGAAATACAACTGGCTGATAATGCACGTGATGTTTCCAAAACATAAAATGTGGTGCTAAGACTGATAAAGAGTTACTTGCTTTGGTACGATGCAAATGCATAGAATTTTACATTTTCAACATAGGTTTTTCCTTTTTGTGTTACCTGATTTTGTTTGGATTCTGTTGGAACTATTATTATTGTAATTTTTTCTTTACAGGTGGTGTTGATTATAGGTGGCTGTTGTAAAGCTGGATAGAATTTGGAGGAGAAGTGCATTTTCTGCGGAGAAGGCGGAATGGTGTACATCAACAGTGTCAATGTGACGAGAGGTTTACAGACTCTGAGGAATCTCAGTATACAGAGAAGAGATGGAATAGGGGGAAAACTTGAGGGAGTTAGTAATGTGCAAGTGCATGTACAGTGTAGAAAACGTTATACCAGACATGGAAATTACGCTCCAGTGTCTCTGCTGGATGAACAAATACACCTCAGAAATGACCTAAAGCCCTTAGACTTTGAATTGTGCTGTCTTTATTGCGGGGATATGGTTAGTAAGGAAGCTTACAAGAAGCACCTAGATCGCTACCCAAAAATATTCCAAGTGGAATGTGTCCCAAAAATTGCAAGTATTCGAATTATGTGCCCAAAGAGGTGCGACAAGTTGGGGGGGGGGAGGGGGTGGTTCTTAATACCATTAATAGCGAATGTGACCTGTTTGCTGTCGATGCGCAGTATCATAAAGGCTGTGATGCACGATTTTCAATCGTTGGTCCAAGTATGCAAGGCGAGCCATCTGAAAATGTGGTCGGATGACCTACTGACCAGCCCAAGCTAGAGGCTTCCAATTAGTTATGGCTGCGGTATTTCAAGCAAGTTTCTATAATGCATGACTTCGTGAGAGTGGAAAGAACAGGTGACTGGAACCTTCATCACTTCTCCGTCCAATGCATGCTAGCTCACCTCCATGCAGCTGGCCATATTCATTACTCTAAATCAGCTCACCGCTACCTCCAGAATATGTCTAAACTGAAGACTACTTTGTCGGATCAAGAGTTTGAACGTTTCGTCGGTCGGGGTTATTTTACAGTTCGGCGATCGGATAAGTATTGGTGCGGTGTTTGGACGGATATGACCATAGAGTAAGTCTTAATGGGACCTATGAAGATTAGTGGTGGCTTGACACAAGGCCGAAATATGTCTGATGGAGTCGCAGCGCGTTGGATTTGCAACAAACCGGAAGTATCCATGTGAAGGAAGCAGTGGAAGCTTTCGCCGGAGTGACAGGTGAATTCTCCGATCAGTACATTTCTTTATAAAGATCGTGGCAGACTCGAGATACCAGTGATTCGAAGAAATGTGTAGTTTGGCTGAATCAACGTTCGCCCTTCAACAAATCCGAAGAGATTATTTCCCTGTCTTCAGGAAGCATTGATGACGATAGAGTTAATTGTGACTCAGTCGAGTAGCTAGGCGAAAATGTTGTCAGAGGAATCGTGGGGATATATTTAGCAAATATGACTTTGAAGAGGAAGATGCAAATGTTCACACTGCCCGCTGTGGGAAATACCATAACAATTGATAAGGATCCTGTAGTTGTCAACCATAACCAACTGTTCCACCGCATCGCGTGTGTTGTAAGAAGTGCAGACAACCTCTAAGATTGTCTACAGTCTTTGTTAGACGACGTTGGTCTTCGCGTGGTAACAAAATCGAAGATTATTCAAGTAATCGACAAGATGTGCAAGATTAGCAATACTCTGCCTGAAAACCCAAGCTATGTTCTCAACGTTGCGGATATTTTGCACAGAGTACATTGGCCCCATCCAGCAATGTACGGTGAAGTGTGCAAAGCCTCCTTTGATTACACCAACCGAAATTACGGAAGAAAAGTCATCGTAGTATTCGATGGATATGAACCAAGTACGAAAGATGCAGTTCATATGCGACGAACTGTAGGAAAATCAGCTGCTTAGGTTGATGTAACTCCTTTCGACGTCGTGACAATTGCACAAGAGCAATTCTTGTCGAAGTTGGCAATAAACAAAGTTTTTTGAAACTCCTTGCCACCGAATTAAATAAAGCATAGTTCCTCCTTTTCCAGGCCGCTAGTGACGTGGATGTGCTGGTTGTTAAAACAGCGAAAAAAAAGTGTAGTCAGGACGATCAGCTGTTCTAGTTGGCTCAGACTCAAATCTACTTGTAGTCATTACTGCCTTGACGCAACACCAATGTGTTGTGTACATGTTAGTTTGGGGAAATTCCACCACCGCTAGAATAGTTTACTGCAGCAGAGAATTACGTGAAGGCCTTGGTAATATAACTAAACACCTAATTTTCGTACACGCTTTTATGGGACGCGACACACCTCTGCTGTGTACAAAAGAGGTCAAATTTCAGGCTTCAACAAGCTAAAAAATTACCGTGAGCTGCTGAAAGTTGTGGACATATTCAAAAACCCAAACGCGTCGGAGGATTGTGTTACTGCTGCAGGAGAGCAATTTATTGTCCATTTGTAAGGAGGTAAACTTTCAGAGGGACTAGACAAAACCAGATACAATAAATATGTCCAGACCGTGGGTAAAAGTACCACGAAACTACAACATGAATCTTGTGGGCCTTCCTGTTACTTCAACTTCCGCCCGCCAGCATAGTTTGCGAGTATATCACTAAGTCCATGCGTGGAAGAGTAACGTCTTTTCAGCTAAAGATTGGGGCTGCACCGTCGAACAGGGACAATACAAGCCTGTCACATCCACTTTACACCCTGCGCCAGACAACCTGCTGCATCTCGTACGTTGTGGGTGCAAAAGAGACTGCTCCCGAAATTGTGAGTGCAAGCGAAGCGGGATGACATGCACTACTATGAGCAGCGAATGTGCGCGAGAGTCCTGCTTCAATCGGAATATTCCGGATTCAGAGGATGAAGACGATATCGAAGGCAACTGCGATATTGAGGATTACGTCGAAGCCAAACGTACCAGCGACTCCACCAGAGAAGATTATGTAAAACGAATACGAGTTTAATGCAAGACGCGAAATCGTCAGACATATTGAACACTACCTATTTATGTAAAGGTTTCATTTATAATTTTAAAATGAATTCCGTCAAGTTATAAGTTCCCAAACTAATTATACATTTCTTTAGTATAAAAATGCAGTTTTGTACGTTATCAAACCTGTTTTATGCAATTATATGTTAATAACACTTTAACTGTTTATTTTAGACTTTTAATTGCATTAATTAATGAGTTCTTCTTCGAAAACAGAAGTGTATGGTACCAACAGCATCTTTTTATGATTGCCTGTTTCTGAGTTGTGCCTTTTTTTCGTTAAAATCGAACATGGCGGCCATTTTTACACAATTTAAGGGTGTTCCCCAAGCAGGATTTTTTTAGAATTTTTCTGCGGAAGTGCAGCGGGACCTAAAGAACGTATTTCAGAAAGGATCAGCTTTCAAATAATTATTTCCGTCTCCTAACTTACTTTGCCTCTACTATTGTCGGTATCACTGGATTGCTTTTGAGGTGCTCTTTCCAACCGTATACCGTTTCTGTATTTCAACTTGACTTTTTGACGAGTATAGACCGAAATTGTTTTGAGTTTTCTTAATTTTTTTGAAATTAAACTCATAAAATTCCACTTTAACCACGCCCCACAAATGTTTTTATACACGCTATCGATTGGTTTTGACGAAAACTATCGATTGAAACTCAAACGAGCGTCGTAGCTTTTTCTAGTCAAAAGTTATACTACGCGGAAGTTATGAGACGCGGCGAAACGAACTGAAAATTGCCTCTACCCCCCCCCCCTCCCTCCTCCGCGCGCGATGCTTCGCAGTCCTCACTCAACATACCATATTCTTTGATCCTTTGGGAACGGAGTCGTGCAATTGGATTTTGAATGTAGGCGATAGAAACGGAGCTGTATTGTCAAACTGTATACCCCGATTTTGTTATCATCAGATTTTCTGGATTGCGTCTCACTATGATTACAAATTTAAAGACGTATTCGCGTCAAAACAATTGCGAAAGTATGTTTGTAGGGAACCAGCTGTTGCGCTTTTCCTGCATTACCGACATAAAAACTTAACAACGAACTCATAATTATGCCGCAACATCAAACCCAGGTAAAGGCTGTTCACGATAAAAGGAACACTTTTGAAATCAACTTTAGACAAAAGTCACTACCCATGTCTGCATATACGTCAACGCGAGTACTGAGTAACATACGTCTAGTAATATTGGTAACGATGGAGGGAAAATATTTCAATATCTTAATGTCGAATAAAATGTGTTAGGTAACCATTTGTGAAAATTTAAATTATTTTGTTCTGTTTCTGTTTTTTTAATGCATCAGTGAGTAAAAATTAACCGATTAAAAAATGTTTACGTTTCTAATAACTTCAAAGGTTTACTTGACCGACGCACGACTTAAGTGACGAGACCCACTGCAATGTTAATTTTACATAAGGTGGAATAGTACACAGCTTGCCTACAAGTAGATCTTAAGCAGGGCTTTCAAAAGTGCTCATTTAATGTGAACAGCCTATAGGACTGTTATCGTGCCATATTTATGGGCTCGTAGATTGGTTTTCATTTCTGTACTCTAATGTAAAGACTTTAGCGAGTTCGCTATAGAAGTGAATTCGGAACTTCCATGTTGGCAAACATAATTAAGCAAGAAAAATCAGGTGTCCAACGTGCTGGGTGAAGCATACGCTTAAATAGTTGATGTGACTTAAGACAAACCACGAAGTGACATTTGGTGGTGCTACATGCACGTCATGGTTGACTTATAAGACATGAGGCGAGTGGTAAGGTCCATTCACTGTTATTTCCAATTTTTCTGAAGCCCTGCTAAATACATACTTTAAGGATATTCCTCCACCTCATGCAAACAAAGCTTAACCGCGTCTGGGAAATTACACCAAAGGGAACACGAACCACATTCGTGCGCACTTCATTGAATGAAATTTTGCATAAAGACTATTTCTTACTAAATGCTGTTCACGGTAAAAGCACTTTTGAATGCCCTGCTTAAGATCTCCTTGTAGGTGCGTTGTGTATTCCTCCGCATTATGTAAGGTTAACATTGTCATCGGCCTCATCACTTTATTCATGCGTCGGTCAAGTGAAATGTGGACTTATAAAAATACATATTTAGCAAATCTGCTAATTTTTACTAGTCGATGCGTTAAAAAACAACAGAAACAGGAAGAAATAATTTAAGTTGTCACAAATGGTTAACTAACACTTTATATTCGAAGCTAGGATATGGAACTACTTTACATCTCATGTTACCAATTTTACTGGACGATGTCGCTCAGTACACTCGTTAAAATATATGCATGCAGGGGCAGTGACTTTTTTGTAAGATTCATTTCTAAAGTGCTCACTTTATCGGGAACAGCATTTAGGCATGACTAAAAAACCTATTTTCTCCCATATTTTATTCATATTAATTAAAAATGTATTATTATAAAAATTATTACATAAAATATAAATAAATTTGTAATTTAACCAAGATGGTATACTTGTATGTTCTTTTACGTTAACACAAATATAACACTATAAAACCCTTGTGATACATAACATCATAATGAAACAAGGCAACACAAAGGTTCGATCCAAAACGTGTGAAGAAACGGCGACTATAATATAGCGTCACAGTACTCGTTGGCGACATGGGCATCCCAGTCGTGTAGCGACAACCACCTACGCCCGCGCTGGAACGAGGGCTGTAAGGGGACGCCGGTCAAGCGGAGCGTATCGACACCGCTCCGCAGGGACGTCTGTCTTGTGACCGACGTGCAGTAACCCCCCCCCCCCCTCCAACACCACACACACACACACACACACACACAAAAACACCCTTGTCAATTCCGCGCTCCGGCGTCGCGGACCCTTGTCTGCCGGCCCTTCCCTCGCCGTCGATAAACGACCGAGCGAAGCTACAGCTCATCTCTCGCGGGGATTGGCATGGCAGGAGGAGGGGACTTGCAGACACGAGGGTGCGGCCACTAGCTGAGGTAGCGCGCGCCCGTCTCTGCTCCAGTGGAGCGGATGCTGCGTCCCGTCTTCTCGCTCTCCACTACACACTCGGCTTCGCCCGCCATCTTTAATGTTCCATTTCTGTCCCGGTACTTCCTTCTCAGTGAATAAATTAATATTTCCTATTGTAGCACGTTTACATTTTGCAAATGCCTTCAAATGTATTCGTAATATTTTATTTACGCGTTATCTGGTAATTGTGAGTGGCAATAATCTATTGATAATATAACAAGGCGTTACCGATATATCTAACGAGCCTACTTTTGTCTACGTTGATGAAAACAGTTTTATGAAGTTTTTAAGATGTTATGTGGGTCGACGTATAGTTGATAGCGATATCATTGAAGATGGGACCAGAAACATATGAAATACTAGTGAGACAATCAAGAATATAGGCTGTTCACGGTAAAATGAGCATTTTTGAAACCCCTGCTTAAGATCTACTTGTATACACGTCGTGTGTTCTTCCTCCTGATGTAAAATTAACGTTGCCACTGGCCTCATTAAGATATTGGAATTACTTTCCATCCATATTTACCAACTTTACTGAAATAATGCCACTCAGAGCGCCTATTTCAATATATGCATGGAGGGGCAGTGACTTTTTCTAAGGCTCATTTCCAAAGTGCTCACTTTATCGTGAACAGTCTTTACACACGTCTTGCATGGGGCTCGAACACAGAACTCCTCGTACCGTAAGATGTCGTGTAACCAACTACATACGGAGATGAAATTCGGATAATAAACTTCGGTTGTAATCAGTCTAAGGTTTCGGTAGACTGGATTTACCAATATCAAATGTTTAAAGATATATCATTTTGAAAACAAGTGCGAGAGACACTTATATCATGTAAGATTACATGTCTAACTGTAGTACTGCTTGTGTGCAGAATTTGATGGAAATAGATTGCCTGGTTCCCGGGATATGCCACAAAAACTATGTTTTCTCGTTTGGTGCTGTTGTACAAAAATATCCAAACCAGGCTCAGTATAGACATATCTCATGCTTCTAATAGATTCTGTTAGCATATAAACTGTGGCAGATATTTATTTTTTCAAATTATTTATTAGATACGAAAAACTTATATTTAAAATTTATATTGCCACCATTTTGAAAAAAAATGTTTGGCTCTTTTAAATTACACAAATTTACATGACTTACTGTAGTAGTATTTACGTGAAAAATTTGGTGGTAATTAATTGGTATGTTAAAAGATATTAAATAAAAGTTAACTAAATTTTATAAACAGACACTATCTTCCAAAAAGGCGGCCAAAAAAGGGCCTCTATAATATATTTTATTATTCTAATGGATATTCTCAGCATAGAAAGTCTAATTGAAACTGGTTTAATTGTTTAATAGATATTGCCAAACTATCTAAATTATTTATATGGCGGTCATATTGTAAATATTGCCAGACAAACTTAAAACGGGTAAGTCTGCGTGGTCTACTGTAGTAATACTTGTGCTCAAAATTTGGAGAAAATCAGTTGGTTGGTCACCGACATATGACATAAAAGGTCAGTTTCTCATGTGGTGCTATATTCATTAATAGGTAAAACAACGGTCATGTATTTGCACAATCTATATACTAAATTAAATTATTTATATGGCCACAATTTTTAAAATAAGTGTCTATCCCACTTCAGAAATGTTATTTTACATAGACTACTGTAGTACTACTTGTTTGCAAAATTTGATAGAAATTGGTTGATCCTTTTCTGAGACACGGCAAAACTTTATTTATTCGTGTGCCACTGTCTTTAAAATTGGTGGACAAAATAGACTCTAGGTAGACGCATTTGAAGGTTGTTATAAATAATACTAGCATACAAAGCTAAGTTGCAATTTTTTGCATGGTTTTGAGGATATAACACAGTAATATAATATGTTTATACGGCCACCGTTTTAAAAATAAGCGCGTGGCCCCCTTATCTATGTATGTTTCCATGAACTAATGTAGTATTACATAATTGCCAAATTTGGTAACTTTCGATTGATATCTTCCCCCAATATATAACATAAAAACTTTATTTTTTATGTAATACTATCTAAAAAATGGCGGAGAATATAAGTTATGTATTAATACATTTAATGCTCGTAATAGAGACTTTTAGAATACCAAGTTTGGTCGAAATTTGTTCAATGGTATGGAAGATATAACGAATGAACACTAAAAAATTTACATGGCTACAATTTTGAAAATAAGTGCGTTATCCATATGAATTGCAAGTATTGACATGGCCTACAGTAGTATTACTCGTATGCCAAATTTGACACGAATTGGTTCAATATTTCCAAGATATAATGTAAAAGCTTAATTTTTTCCTGTTGCACTATCTTAGAAAATGGCGGACCAATAAAAAATTGCTTTCTAAGTTCCGCGCTTACGTAATGCACTGTCAACGTAACAAATTTATTTAAAATCGGTAATATAGTTCCCGAGGTATAATATAGTCAGCTAGATTTTTAAATTGCCGCCAGTTTGAAAATAAGTACCCGGCGTGATCGAAAACTAAAACATTTGGATATTAATACTAAATTATATGTGTGAACCGAGTTTGGTGAAATTCTGTTTGTGGGTTTAAAAGTTATAAGTGTGGAACATACATTCCATACAGATTGCATTAGCCTATGTTACCTTCGGAATGTAGGCTAAAAAGGATGGTGAACCGATTATGCCATAATTACTTGCACTAACTTGAGAGTTTAGTTTTGCTGTACAGCGTTATATATTGGTGTAGTTTCAGAATGAGTGTGTCTAAACATCCGAAATGAGCTAGAAATGACTTATCATTTTGTTCAAAGCCGAGCCTTAAGAATTTTTTCTTTAGTTTACCGCACCAATATATAGTCTACACCTGTTGAGAAAGCACAAGTGGTGAAGCTTTTTCCTCAAATGTTTGTTTTAGCTATATTTGTTCAGGAAAGAGTGAAGTGTGCAGTGAAGTTTCCAATTATGTATCATTGTATTTGCGTATTTACAGTCACATGTTTAAGTCATATGAATAAGTTAAATATTCCCTTACAGTTTATAAAGTTCATTGAAAAAAAATAAGTTAGGGCTTACATTTGTACATCTGCCCAAACTTTCTGGTACTGAACGATTGGCATGAGAATGTTACAAGACCTTTCTTCTACTACCTGGTTATTAATAAATTGCGTCACAGAAAAATGCATTGAAACAAATGAATACAGCACCAGTCCGCCTATTCAAAAATTTACCAAAGCATTCGAGCAGCAGGCAGAAAACAGGCCATCCCGGACAGGCCACGCAGCTCAATCGAGTGAGAAGGGAAACAGCTGCTGACTAGCCAACAACTTCTACCAATCAGGAAGCACCTTTATTCTGCGCAGCTACCGAATGACCAACGACATCAACAAATCAGGAAGCACTTCCTTCCCAACTTGACGGGCTCCACCTGGCTTGGCTTTGAACTGCGAGAGGTTTGGTAGAAAACGCGTAATTAAAAATACTGTTTGACATTTTGCAATAGTGAAAAGCATTTAAGATACATTCCATGCCTTAAAAAAAAAAAAATCGTGAAATAGGCTAAAACGGGTCTTTTCAAAATCAGTTTTAGCTGAGAAATTTTCTGTACATAGCTTGAGAGTTGTCTTTGGATACATGCCATAATTTTATATTTATTAGCTTCCCATAAAAATGTAGCGTCAACTCTTAAAGGCGAGTTCAGAAGAGTTGCCGACGGAAAGACTGCACGCCAGTTCGATGTTTGTGCTTAGAGGCGATAAGTCAAGTGTCAAGTGAGCAAGAATCACCCGTACTGTTCACGCATTTCGATTCCTCAGATGCGGAAAATAATTGCAGGCAGGCAGGACCCTTAATTTCCAAACTAAGTATTTTAAAAATTACCTTGTCAAGGCGTAGTGAATATCTTAACAGGCTACTCCGAAAGCGAACTTCTTTCCTTCCTTTACTGGTTTCACATCTGTAGTCGTAATAAAAGGTTACTTCATTATTTAATAATTATCCTCACACACGGGAGAGTACTGATACAGGCAAATAAAAAAGTAAAAACCTAAAATTCTGTAAAATATTCCCGTATGCAATGTCAGGCTTTAATTTTTAATGTCAGGGCGTAAATTTTGTTTCCGAATATCTGGGAAAATATGATTCAAAGACGTGCGATATGTCTCCACTCAACATAGTGTGTATATGCCATACGGGGAGTCGTGTATTTATATTCTCTGACTTTTAAAATTTTACATATTCGTGTAATAAATTTTATTCTGGTCATATATCACAGGGGTGAGAAATACCGCTTGATAAACTGATAAACGCTAAATATACTTTTCTCTGTCGTTATAGGTGGATTTGAATAAGGCCGCATCCTTGAACATAGAGGGTCATTAACAAACATTAATCGGTACACCTGATGATCTCTCTGTTGACAAGTGAACGCAAAACATGGTGAGAGGAATGCAAAATTGCCAATGAAATGTTCGTCTCTCTACAGACTCGTGTTGACGTTTCGCATCTCGCTTGTAGAAAGCGATAAATTAAAAACGTAATTCCGTTCAGTGTTGAAAGTGTTAGCAGATTTCGCCACAAAACGCCATTGAAATAAATACAACACGAACAGGGAACATGGATATGAAATGAGCAGAATATCGACTCGCCACTTGAGAATTTAACAAAATCCCATGGAGCTACAGACAGAAAATAGACTACTCCCGATTGGCTACGAAGCCCAATCGACTCAGGGGAAAAGATAATTGGTCAACAGATTCCATACTCGAGTGTAACGAGGTTTTAATTTAATATAGCCAACTCCAACTACATGTACATATACTGGCTGGGTCTTCATATTAGTGAAATATTAGACTTTCTGGGAATAGAAACTAAGTCCAAATACAGCACAAACAAATTATAAAATGTAACACTTCTTTGGCAACATATATAACAATGTTTTATTTGTTGTTTAGGTAAATATTTGTATTTGGAGTTACGAAATGTCCGTTAAAATAACGTTTCGAAGAACATAGACACAGGATCGGAAAAGAGATAAAAAAATATTGTCCCTTTAACACGCGGAATTCAGAGACCGTAAACACGGAAACGGAACAGTGGTTAAAAATAAATAAATAAATAAAAACAATAGTTACAATAACTGTGAATATTGCTTCAGTCGAGTGATGTTATGAAGTTGTAACGAAAACGACTGCGTAAAAATTAACAATTTGTTTTATTCTTATGTGCAAAAGAAAACAGCTGAACTTTGGGTGTCATTAATTGCTAGTATAGTTGAGACGAAGAACTAGTTCTCATTTGCTGCCAACTTTATTGTGAATATTGCAATCATTGCTTACGTTAAAATGGTAGCAGTTACGTAAAGTGATTTTTTTTTAAATCTTTATTCTATAATTGTTTACCGTGAACCGCCTATACCATTGTGCGTGTGTGTTTGTTGGAAAGTCAACTGGCGAGAGTGACTAAACTTATAATTATTGAACCTGTCATAACTTTGCAAAAAAAAAATTCCTGTACAATGTAAAGTACACGCGCGCAGCTGCCTATAACACGCAATGTATTTATCTTTATAGGCCGTTCACGGTAAAGTGAGCACTTTTTGAAGCTGCTTCATCAGACATAATAACCAATAACTACGTTTCTTTGTAGCCTCGGACGTTTGGTTTCAGGTGTGGTTACTGTATACACTGTGTTTATTGATCACATGGCAGGGTTTACATTAACAAGTGGTGGAAGTATATAAATTGGTTGAAAGAAAAAAGTAACTAGGGCTTTAAAAGTGCTCACTTTACCGTGAACGGCCTATATCAGAATTTTTAAACTGTTTCCAAGCAAATTATTACGAAGTGGCAATGGTAGTAATATGGAATGCCATCGATGTTACAAATATTGAATACTATTGCATATTTCTGCTCCATTTTTTATTTAATTCACAAAATTAATTAATTAATATGCGGGGCAGCCAGAATAAAAATAGGAAGAAAGACTTATTCTCCGTCTACATCTCGAAGCATAGTTGGTAAGGTTGGTTAGTTATGCACAATATGGCTTACCAAATAGCTGTATTAAAACATTCCACATCCATTTCCTGTTCTTGGAACAGCTGGAAAAGGCTGATAAAAACTGTTTATAGATGTCAAAAAAGTGGCTTGTCATTCAGGAAACCTAGAGGGCAAAGACATTTAATTTTCAAGAGTTTTAGGATTTAAATACTCTATTGATACGTTCTTTACTATGCTGGAGGGTAAAATGGATAGGAAGAACTATCCTCCAACTGGAATACATAATACCGATGAGACAGGTTTACCTCATGTTCAAAGCAAAGCTCCGGATGTCATTTCTCCCAAAGGAAAACGCCAAGTTGGTCTGTTATCACAAAAGATGAATGAGGTGAGAAGATGGCAAGGCCAAAGAAAGTCCGCGACGACAGAGGAAGGGGAACCAAAATGTTTCCTCGAGAACTAGTAGAAGTGGGTATAATGAATCTAGTTCTTCTGCTGAAGAATTGACTGTTCATAACGATTCCAATGACATAGGAGTGGAACACAACGGAACAACTACAGATAATGATGGTGCAGAGTGTTTCTTCTTAGAAACAATTTATTCAAGGAGACACAAAATGAATCATGGATACAGTGGACCGTCAACCAACTTTCGTTTCATTCTCAGTACGCAGGCTATGAGATTGGAGCAAATTTTTGTAACTGCTGTAATTAGAATATATCATGTAAACATATCGTAGCGTTTGGTGCTAATTTAATGTGAACGGTATTAAAGATATAGTTATTTTGCGATAGTGTAACATAATAGACAGCATATTTATGAATATTCATTCAGTTTGCCATATTTGCCACCATTTTTATGTACCGGTGTTTTGTGAAACACAAGAAAATATAGATTCATAAGTTTTGTTCTCTAGGAATACGGTTTTATTGTACATTTATAACGATAAGTAAAACATACTTGATTTATTAACTGTAACTGGAAAACAAAATTGAGTTTGTATTCCTCACTTATCTACTCTCTTCTTTGTATATAAGTATTTGCGAAATTGTAATTATTTCTTGTTATTCTCGTGAATTTCAATACCCATAGTTAAGCAAAGTACAGTATATAATTCTGTGCATTGGAGGTAAATGACACTATGTCACATATATGGAACTTAAAAGGAAATCTCTTTACCTCGATATCGTGATTGCAAATAGCATTTTTTCCTACTGGCTAAATCACTGATTATTACATATAGAAGACTGTGCTCCGCACAAAAATTAAGTAAGACAATGTCAAAACCTTGGTAGTGTAAAATATACATAGTGCCCTTGACCTCTTATACACAGAAAAGAAATATGCGGATACAGTTTTTTTCTTTTCACGTGTTTCGTTTACTTGAGTTTTAGTTATATATTTTTTGTGTTCAGTAGGGTCTCGGGTATGATTTCAAAAGTGATCGGCGCAGCAATAACTGTGCACTGCGCAAAATAATAACGTAATGTGACACGGTATGTTATTGAGGCATCGGCCACTAAAAAGCGAAACAACAAATTACGTCATCGATCTATGAAATAGGACTTCGCCACTAGTTTTCGAATTGTCGGAATCAAAATACGTTTCGTCGTTCAGCTACATCGATAAATGAAAAAAACAAAATAAATAAAACCAACACATTTTTGTCACAGTGCAGCGTTTATTATTACCAACAGTTTATTATTATTGATATAACGAATGATTTAGAAATGTTTACTATAACGATATTACCAATAACATCGATGTACCGAAAACATCGATTGATTGTTTGGATAAACTATCGATATCAGTCGAGCAGCCACAAGCGTCATATTGACTATACGCACTGATGGTGTCCGAGGTGAGGTCTGACGGCAGATTTATTGACAGTATATTCTTGCAACTGGGCAATACTACAGACGTGAAAGTAGGGTAGGCTATTAGTAACGATCTGGCTTTATCGCCAATGCTCTGTGGCGTACGATAGAGCTTTCTCGTGTTCCAGGTCCAGCGTGGTTTTCCCGAAGTCCAGCGATTTTCGATAATGACACGTTTCAGGAACGCGGGCCAACTTTGTGGCGTCCCTATTTCCTGCCCTCGCGCCCAAATAGTTCGTTCTGCTGTCCGCCGCTCCGCTGCGGCTGCCCAAACTTGCGCCACCACACAGTGCTATGCCTCGTTAAGTCCTGATAATTTGTTACTTCTGTCTTCTATTCCAATAATCCTTCCACACCTTGACTGTGTGGTTTATACATTGGACGTTTTGAAATATATTACCACATATTCAATGCCTAGCTTTAAGTTAGTGAAATACGAAACAATAAGCTGCAAACGATTTTATGAGGGTTTAAATGGCATTCTGCTGCCTCCATTGTCATTAAAAATCTATACACGAAATAAAATATATTTATTAACACTAGATAAAGTACTATGCTATAAATACAACAAAACACTCGTTACTAAACTTGTAAATGCATTGTCAGATTCGACTACTCTTTTGTCATTCAGGATTTTTTTTTTCAGAGAAGGAATTCAAATTTCTGGGCTAGTTATTGAACTTTTTTTTTGCTGCAACCCCAAACACTTATTTATGTATTAATTTATAATAAGGAGTTGAAATTATACACTTTAAATATGTTAAAAAATTTACAATATGTGATTATATAAGCGGGAAGTAATCGGGAAGTGAATAGCACACCCCCTAAAAAAAAATGTCCCTGTGAACATAAATAAAAAAGACGATAATTCCTGAATTACAAACCTTCCAATGTTCTACCGGGTGTATTCGTAATAGTCTCCCTGACACATTTCAGTTCGAGTAGTGGTAACCATATTCGTGTTCCAGCAGTGATACGTCACTCTACAAGAAGCGCTCAAAATGTCCACCTTGTGTATAAATGCACGCCTAAACAAGCCGTGGCATTGGTTGTCTGACACGTTCAAATACTCCAGGAATTGCACGCATCTGCTGACTACCTAGTTCCACTCGCTGGCGAACCACTGCTATGTGCGGAACTGGAGTCCCATAAACAATGGCCTTGAGATGCCCCCATCGGTAACAGTGCAGTGGATTGAGATCCGGGGTTCTAAGCACATGGCATTCCACACCAGTCGGCTAACAGGCCATTGGGACAGGTAATAAGACTCACGCCATTCCAGTTGATAACATTAATATATACACCTCGTAAAAGATCGACCTTTACCAATAGGTGTAGTACAATGTTGCAATGTCTGTAACTCGGAAAGTAAATGTTTGTAGGGACATTTTGTGTTATTTATTGGGTGTACTATCCACTTCCCGATTACTTCCCACATATTTGGGGATATACTTTATATTATCTATGCGCATAATTTATTAAGCAAGAATCTTAATAAAAAAATTTAGTCGAAATTTTGACAAAAATTTGACTGACGCTTCTAAGATAACGTTAGATATAATGACATTGAAAGCAAAACTGGCTTGTTAGTAATAGCAAAACTGCCATGTTTATTGTGTGACAGATACATCAGCTTGATACTTGTATTATGATAATTTAGTCGAATTAAATTGGAGAGCGGCGTGACTGAAGTACAGTAAAACCTGCATATTGGTGGCATGTCACGTGGTCGAAAATTATGAAAGCAGGCCTGACGCAAAATTCGTAAAATTAGTAATAAAAAGGTTTTTTTTCCCCCCCCTCGAAATGCCGAATTAAATCATTTAACTTGCGGACTGTACGAATGAAAGAACTTGCTACTGCTCTTCACAATTTTAATTTATATTTATTTTACAGCCGCCTATAATGCCAGGAGTCTAATCGAGGAATGGCCAACACATTGAACCAACTAAATGTTAACTTCTTAAGAGGAGTACGTAGCTACGCGTCCAAGGCCAAGAAGCGAGGGAGCGATACGGGCGACACTAACGGGCACGCCTAGCGCCTCATCGCTCCTACGCGCAAGGCGTGCAGTGTTTCCGTCGTGACGCTGTACTGTGCAAATTAGATGTGCGATTTTATTACACGCGATGAAAGACCACCGATTAAACTACGCCCGTTTTTGTACTTTTCTCTTGCCGCTTAAGGAAACTGCATAGGCAAGCTTTAAAAATGCGATGTTTGAGCATTTTCACGATTTTTTTCCTCCAATAATACACTTACTATGACAAAAGTAAAAAAAAATAGGGGCGTAGATAATGGTTTTTTAACCTTTCTGGCAAAACTTTGGATTTTCAGAACTTTTATATACCGAGATATGCTCTTACGCGCAAACAACGATTACACAGAAAACATTTCAGTACATATGCCCTTAAAAGACGGTGCCATACGATTTGTAGCAAGGATTCTAAACTAGGACGTTGTGGTACGTAGGCGCTTATTGCTTCCTCAACTTGAGCTACGGACAAAGCCAGCCACACCTCTTCCACAGACCCGTCGCTGCGGAGATAAGCGCCCAGGGCAGACCTAACTGTGGCGTCCCCCCGACACAAACACAAACCAACTACCTCAGTTCATCATCAACAAATACAAGTTACTGTTGACCTGTCTTCTGTGATATCACTGACATTGCTATGCAGCTGCGAGGAGACGAAATGATACATTTACTTGTTGAGCTAATTTACAAAATCACATTTGTGCAATAAATATGACAGGTTAACCAAAAGTTAAATGAAATCAGTAATATATCACATTCATCTAGTAAAATCCTATAATATAAGTGTCACGCATTCGAATCGAGAATTAGATCTTTATGCATTGAAATTATGTGGGAACAGTCTAAATTAGAAAGAGGTAGAGCAGATGGCATTTTGCAGGAGGAAACATCCATCGTATCATAAGTACCTTTCAAAGACATTCAAGCAAGAGATAATGTTTCGCGAGTTGATATTAAAACTGGCCAAAGCCGTCTTAAAAGCCGTTGTCAATGTATACCTGCGATGTGCAAATGGGTGCCCAGAAGCACTCCCGATACCTGCTACCGTATTTGGTTGTTGTACAAGCTTCTACAAGGCCTGGTGGACGAGCCGGTATACCAACCGCTATATGAGCCGCCATGGAAGATTCATATTACACGACAGTAGTTAGCGAACTAATTTTGGCACCCTCGGTCGGTGCGCAGTGTGTGGTTTGTAGTATATGTGAACCGCATTGGTAGAACTGCTACCAGTTAGTAACTTGCGTAGGACTATGAAAATACTAGCTAGCACATCTTAATATGGCTATGTCACAGTTTGCGTTGTACATAAATTATTTGCTTGCTAGGATAGTTTTATTCATTTTCTTGAAAATTACGTGTACAAATGTGTTACTTTTAATTTTGACGAAAATTACTGACTGGTTGCAAAATACAGTTTTTTTACGTACCGGGATATTATCAGCATGTAAAATGTATTGATAAAAAAATAGGGTCCGGCGGAATTTCGAACTTACGCCCAAAAACTATGAACTTAGTGCTGACGCCACAGCTTTACCACTGTACCACCAGTTCACACAAAAGACGCAAGTTTATATACTGCACATATAATTAAGGGTTTGAATTAATTTTTCATAACGTAGGTAATGCTTTTAAGTATTCAGAACTGTTTTAAACAGTAATTAAAAGTGGTCATAGGCAATATTATTCGTCGTAGTTGTATTTTAAATCTATTTGAAAGTGTTTCAACCTCACGGATGTAAAATTACGGTGGACACGTCCTTTTCACTTTCTTCATCAACTTGTTTTAAGTAGTAACCACGGGGAGCGTCCTACGCTCTTAAACTGCAATTTACAAGAGGTACAAGAGCCGGTATGGAACCTGCCACGGAAAATAGGACAGGTTAAATTACCAAACCTGTGATGAAATCTGGCAGCGCCAGGTGAAATATGCCATGACGGGTGCCATACACGCCGGTATAACGGCAGCTATGGCAGACCTTGCACAAGCTTTTACGAAATATGATACCGTGTAATATGGCCTTTAGCTGGGCCTCCCGGGGCGAAAGGCCCATTCGCCCAGCCCTAGAGATGGCCTCAACCGCTAGACACTGGTTAGGAGTGAACAGAAGGCATAATTTATTTGCGATTCGATTTTGTCTAATTTCCCGGCCCAATATCGACAGTATAAAAACGGAAAATTATTTGAATTATTTGATATAATGTAAATAAACTGCTTACAGTTTTATGAATATTTTTCAACGGAATAATATATATATATATATATATAGTTAAATGGATTCATATGTAGAGACTGAAGTATAATGTTAATTCCACATATCTTTTTAAGATGTTTGTGGTGATGTGGGCACTACATTGTTGTATGGGCGTGCATTGTCGTTGATGTTAGCTAGTTAAGTGTTTTAACAACGATTTGGCGTTGTATACTGACACTTTACAGCTCACAGTGGCTGTCTATTTTTGGATGTAATTCTAGATACTTGAGATCTGAATATTGAACAGATTTTTATTCAAATGGGTGGAGTTAGACGATTGGAATGTTATGCAGAAAACTGTTTACGTGTAGTAGTGGCAACCCATAAACAAAATTTTTTTATTTTCGATATTGGCACATTTACACTTTGCAAAAATATTTGCGTTCAGCTGCTTTGCCTCGAGTGACGTCTCTGGTACTTGTATGTTCGTTGGACGGCCCTACACCTCCACTTCATACTGGAACATTAAGGCCCCCGCCTACCTGGGACTTTTCTCCACGTTTGAGGCCGAGAAGCGCGGGGGAATTAAGGACGACACTACCACGCACATCAAGTGCGCCATCGCCTCTACGTGCAAAGCTGCACTGGCGTGCAATGTTCTAGTCTCACTGAGTGTCCCTATGGGACTTTCAGCGGGAACACTATTATTTTATTGGTGGAAAGTAAGTAGGAATGGTTAAGTGCAAGGTCCTTGAGTAGTTTTGTATGTATCTGATGTGTACGCATATTTTGATATACAGCGCTTTGAAAAGGGACGGTTTTGCTGTTTTGGAGTACTGTAAAATGGTGTTTCTGGCATACGTGACATTTTAAAAGTACTCAAAAGCCCTCGTCTGAAGTGTGTATTCTTTTCGTACAACAGTACATTATACATACAAAGAATAGTTTCGTGGAAAAACGTGTATTTCAAACACACTGCTACGCAGTTGGTAAGCGGGAGCTTAAGTCAAGTATCTTGAAGAACTATTCGCCTGACTTTCTTGGCACAAGCGGTTGGAACGTCAGTTTGCCG